>OU452224.1:9177901-10377901 GCA_911728455.2 Marthasterias glacialis
TTCAGTGGAGATTTATTTGATTTCAGTTTATTCAGATTGAAAAAGAAAAGAAAAGAAAAGATAAAACCATGGCATGATAATGATATAACAATATAAAATGGGAAATTGCAAGAAAAATGATTGCACTTAAGTTCTTGATACTTGAGCATTGATTTCTGAAGTGGAACTTCTCTTCAAAAGTCAGACAGAATCTAGGGTTGCTGTCCAAACAGTAGAATCTCTGAATGTAAACAAATTGTTGTGAAGGAAATGATGACAATCTGTTAAGGTCAGAACCCTTAGATGACAGTCGTGGTATTGGCCTGATATGAAGTTGATGAGCTTGATTATAAAACCATATGAGACACTACATGTATGTTAAGGAAGTGGCTTGTACACTGTACATTGCGTGCAGGACATCAAGAGAATGTCACCAACGTACAGTAATACAATAAAAACATGTTCAAACAAAAAGACTGACTGTGTCAAATCTGACAGGCTCAATCTGGCAGGCCTCGATCTTAAGAAAAACGGGGACAGGCTTTTGCTGGCCAAATCAGAGAAATTGTACAAGGGCATGCTGGCCAAGTTGGTAGTGACTGCAATTTTTCTGAAGGGCATGCTGGTCAACTCGACAGGGCATGAGGCCAATGGCCTCGGTGGCCTCGGTTAAGATCAAGGCCTGTACCTGTCAATTCTTAGGTGTTTGTACCCATATACTGATGTGTGTTAAGCACAGTATACTCAGTTATTTCCCGCGTCCTGTGAAAAAAAAAAAAAAATCCACAGGTATATTCCTCGGGTGGGATTCGAACCCACCACCCACGCCATTCTAGAGCAGATGTCTTACACGTACCAACCAACGAGAGGCAGTTTGAATCTTATTAGTAGCAGGTACAGCAACCATTATGTAGTGTTAATTTTTGGATCCGGGGATAAAGAATATTATTGGTGTTTTTTACCCATACATCGATGTGTGTTACTCAAAACAACATTCTGATGCAAAATTTAACATCTATTATCATGGCAATGTTCTTCTTGGCCTTTCGTTTACTACCAGTAAAACTGAAAGAAAACTAAATGTACACAAAAAATATGTATACGTACATAATTTTGTTTGTTCTACTGTTTCTAATTGAAGACCTGTAGTTTCATTATCTTTTCTGATTCTAAATGATTGTGCAGAGATTCTTTTGACAGCACGATACTGAAAAATACTGCCTCAGGCTATGAAAAACCAAAGAAGAATAGGAACACAAAACATATCACGTATCATAGTTACATGTATGACGTTATTGCACTGGTTAATTTTTCAAAATCAGAGTTTGCCCTTAAACTTTTTCAGTATCTAGCCAGCTGGACAAGTCAGCTTTTTTGCTGGTCCATATTTCATAATAGTAACTTGCCAGCCAGACAACTTGGATGGTCGGAGAATTTTGACTGGTGTTGTAAGTGGCATTTGGCCAGTAGACCACTGTTAAGGGAGAACGGTGAAAACATTGATTCGCAATTTGTTAATTTTGTCTTTCGAATCATTGTTATTAGGTTAGCTCAAAATACTTTGTATGTAATGCAATGTATGAACTAATCCCCTTTTTGTTTCCCTGTCGATTTTGTTCTACAATTAATCCCAAATCAAAGCTATTTCGTTGAGGTGTTTTAGGCAGAAATAAACCTTAAAAAAAGGTATTGCTCAGAAATTAGGTTGGCTCAGTGGTTTCTTTCCCTGCCTTTCACCACTGTGGACCCTAATTTGAATCCCACCTCAGACTGGAGCCTTGCTTGTGGATTGGGTTTTCAGTCCCTACCCGATTGCTTGGGTTTTCCCCCATTTGGGGTTTTCCTCCCAAATCTAAAACTGAACATTTTTCTTGTTTTCTAATCACCATCCTGTTGTTGGCACTTGCACTGTTGGATGTGTGATAAAATAAATAAATAAAATACAGTAATGAGGATCCAGCCGCAGGCATTTTACATCATTATTGAGTCAATGAGTCTAGTAACCTACATGTATATTATGTTTTTCCTTCTTCCATGGTTTAGTTTTTGGAAGAGTAATTCATGTTTCTGTGGTACCCTAGTTTCAATAAACACACAGTCTCATCAACCTCTGAAAAGTTTGTCAAATAAGGTCTCCATTTGACAGTGAAAACAATTGATAAAGGTTTATGTTCTGGTTTGTTTCAGTGGAGACTTTTGAGGACACTTGGCGGCAGCAGACTTACCAGGTAAATCCATTGTTCTTAGAGATTATGCGCAGGCTAAATGCAAACAATGGAAATCTACCTGGTAAGTCTGGTGCCACCTACATGTAGTGTTTCAAAGTCTCCCTTAGGCTAAATAAAAAACAACTTTGTTTCCTTTAACATGCTGGGAAAAAAGAGTGTTGGTAGATTTTATATCTACTGTAGGTAGGAAAAAAATATCATTTTGGGAAATTGTTTTAAAATGCACTCGTACTCACAAAGAAATCAAGTTCATTGAGCTATGAGATTTTGATCTACCTGTTTTACAACATGTTGTAAACGTGTAACCGTTTCTGAAATGGTTGGTTACACGTGTAAGAGTTAAAAAACACATTTACAGTATGCGACGACAGCACCTGTAGTAAAATTATTGCGATTTCATCACAGCATTTTGACTTTTACAATTACCAAAAACACGAAGAAACAGATCTTACATTTTACTGTAAAATACGCTCTTTCCATTCATCCAGGGTATCGTAAATGTCATAATTTTAGCTAAATAAAGCCTACATGTTGTGTAGTTTTTCATAAACATGCTGTAATTGCCGGGGAACTTGCTCCACTGACCATGCTTTCAATAGATTTCGCATGCGCACCAGCGATGACAATGCTGTGTAAACCTCTGGCAGTTTGTGCACCGGCGATGTCTAGAGCTTGCGCAGATCCGTCTAATCTTAGGTGAAGACATTTTGTCATAATGCACTGGTATGTTTCAGCAATAGAGGGCACACTCTTCCATTCTTTCGCGTTGATTTGAAAGTGCCCTCTAGCGTTCAATGTGTCTTGAATTTAAGTCTTTGAATTTGAATTGCGAAGTAGCGAGATAACTGAGACTATCAGTCTGTAAATTATTGCTCGCATGTCCACTGATGTATATATTCTGCATTGTGTATCATGATCGCAATGTGGTCTGAGTTTCAGGGCACTTTCAAGTGAAGTTTTTCAGTTATTCGCACCATAAAAATGTAAATGTGTAACCGGCACAGGCTTAACTTAGGCTGTATTTCTCTGGAAGATTATTACTGGTATGAACTTTAATCTGGCAGCTCTAAGATTGGAAGTTAAAAAAGAAATCCTGATAACTACCAATCCTGTTAAGCACTTGTTGTCTGTGCTTAGCAAATGTTTGTGCTTACCACCTTTGTAAAGCTTGTCCCTGATCTACCTGAGTGTTATATAATAGAACAACTCAAAGAATATTGTTGTCTCATCTCCTGAGGTGTTGCCAAATTTGTCACCTCATTGATTTAATCCCTTTGTCCTTGGAGTAGGGCATGAGCTTTTTGGGAGCACTTGTGTCTGAATGAAGGAACCCTAGTAATGGTTTGAATTTGAGCCAAGATTGCTGGCAAATGTACCAGACACTGTTATGCCAACAACAGATCTAAAGATGTATTGTTTTGTACTCACTACTTTTACTTTTGACAATACGGTTTTTGAGAAGGTGGAGTACTGACAAAAATAAACATGAACCAATACATAACGGTCTTGTTGTCTCGTTCGCAGTTTCAAATCTTCACGGGCAAATTTCATAAAGCTGCTTAAGCAGAAAATATTGCTTAACAACTTTCTGCTAAGCAAGAATGAGCAGGATACCAGTCAGAGTTTGAACATGTGGCTTGGTACTTTGGCTGGTACCCTTATTCTGGAAAGCATAGTTTTGTTATGCTTGCTTACTTTTGTACTGATGCCATTTGTAAGGGGTTCTACATGTATGAAGTTGGGCCCAGGTCTCAGTCTCGGTTTCGGCCTCTTCTATTTCTTGGTCCCTACTCAACAATGCTTTACAGTATCAATTTTATATTTTCGAAACCCCCGTCTCAATGCTGAAACAATGAGATGAAAGCTTTTAAAAGAATACGAGTAGACCCCCTGCATAATGATGCAACAAACTCAAACAGCGCCCTCACTGAGATAAAAGGAATACCTATCATTGGCTTAGAGTTAATAATAACAAAATAATAACAAACAGTTATACCACGCTTAATACTACGTTTCTGAGCGCCATATGGTGGTGTTGTCCTTGTAGACTAATAATGATAATAATACTAATAGGTGAAACAAGGGCAACCGCATTAAAAAATAAAGAAACAAAATTACAGGTAAAAAACACTAACTTACATGGAGTGTTCAAACAAAAAAGTAAGCAAAATACAAAGGAAACAACAGTAATACAACAGAAAGTTTGTGTGGACCAAGCAGCAGATTGGGGTAAGAATTGTGTATGACACGTACACATACATGTACAGGCCTCTGTTGCCCCAGGTCATTACCTTGGTGCCCTTGAAATGTTCAAATAGAAATTGACAATTTCCTCATAGAGGTGCCCTTCATCAAGAAGAGGATGCCCATGGTGCCCTTGTCCTTTCAAGAACAACTCAATCAGGTCTGGTATCACACATGGTTGCATTAGCATTAGGGATGTGTTTTAGTGATTGACTATTGAAACAATCTAGAGCATTCTCATATCTTATGAGAATGAACAATCACAGTTATATCAAATTTCAAAACTTTGCTGCCAAGAGGTTTGGGAGGAAACTTTAAAAATCTTGTCACAAGATGTCTTGATGAAGATGTGTGTGGTCACTCTATCTGTTGAAGTTTAATTTTAAGAAGGAAGACAGCATGTGGTAGTATTTTTGAAGCATACAGTGTATGTACAATGCAGTAAAACAAACTTGTAGTGGAGACCCAGAACTCCAAGAGATGAGACCAAGACCAAGACCTGAAGGTTTGAGACTGAGACCGAGACCCCAATGGATCTAGACAAAAATGCCCTGTGCAAAATGAAAATGGCATGCCCCTTCCAAGCTGAAATACCAGGCCCGAGAGTATTGCTTCGGTTTCGAGATTACATATGTGGGGAGGGAATGAAAGTAGAGTAGAATACAAAGTCTGCAATGTTGTTGAATCAGATTATTTCAACAGTGTGCAGTCTAGAATTGCTCTTGCATGGAGAAATTCAGTCAAGCACCAGTTGAGAGCAAGAACCCAGCATTAAAAGGCAGGGGATAATTTTGGTAATCACTCCAAAAATAAACGACTCATAAAAACTTACTTGGTAAGGAGCAACGGAGAGTTGTTGATAGTATAAAAACATTGTGAGAAATGACTCCCTTTTGAAGTATCATAGTTTTTAGAGGTAATTTCTCGCTAAAATATTTGAATCTGAGAACAGCTTAAGGCAAGTCAGGCATGAAGCCTTTTTTCACACACATGTAATTAATGTATGCAGTTTCAGCATTTTCGAATTCTACGGTGTGGAAATAACTGCTCAAGAACGCTAACACCTTTTGAAACCGAATTTCAGAGGTTAGTTGTATGGTACAGTTGTATATGTCAACAATTATAAAGGATTGAAACAAATGTACGGTTTAAAATACCAAAGGTATACATGTACATGTACCTTGCCTTTGACTCTTACTGATAGGAGTTAAACTCTGTTGATGTAGAAATGGCCTCGGTACTCTCTCATACCTCTCTCTGTCTGTCCCTTTCTGTTGTGGAATTTCTTGTTTGATAGTTACAATGTATTCCTAATGCTTGACTTCTCAGATGGATCTTCAACAATGTACATGGAGGGTCTGTTTTCTCCATTTAGCACAAATTACTTTAGAAGGAATTTTGGGGTCTTTCTCATACTGCCATTTAGAAGGCTGGCCATGGTCATACTCAGTGGACTGGAGAGGTACATGTACCCATGTGTATCTGCCATTTTGCTGAATACAAACTTTGTCCATGTTACTGTTGCCTAATTCTCAGTCCCAACTGATGCATTATGAGTAAATGTGTCTGATGTACACACCTAGATTTGTCTATGGAAATAGTATTTAAAAGAAACTTTAGTCTTTATCATTCACAAAGCATGTTGATGAAATTTATTTACAAATAGGCCTTCATCAAGGTGCAGTAATGGCCGTTCTGTGTACTCAAAAATTACACTGGGATGCCAGAATTCTGTCTTTTTCATATTTTCCCCAAATAAATCCAGCACTTGGTCTTTCATCAGGTCGAAAAAGTATGTGTGCCTGATGTGTGTGTCAAAATGTGGTTGTTGCGTTTCGCCGCAAGATTTTTCTGAATTATTTTTACTGATCGAACTCAAGTTGGCGACCAAAATGACGGATGGAAAAAAGTGTGTATTTGGATGAAAAATTTTGCTATAAGTGTAAAGAACAGGTGTGTAGACTAATTGTAGTTTTCATTTATTTTAACCATAACATTGGGTTCCACGCAAATGTTGTACATGACAATGTACATTGGATTTACATGTTATAATCAGCGTGCAAATTATGCTCTAGATGCAAAACGTTTTCTGGCTCTGGAGCAAAGAGCTGGCATCCCTGTCTACAAGACCGAGACTAGTATTTATGTGGGGAAAAAATAATAAAAATAGCAAAATCTTTGTTTAAAAGTGTGACACCTTCACGTATGTTTTATACAGTATTGTACATTATAACATTTACAAGTTCATAACGCAGATGATGATACCCTGGCGAAAGTCCAAAGGCCACAAGTCTCTAGGCAAGAAAATGGTTATTTATACTTGCCACCTGACATTAATTGAAAGTATCTACAAAAACAGATGCCTGATTCTGTTTGATTAAAATACTTTGCAGTCGGCTGAAGTGGACAGATGGTTATTCCATGGGTATTCTAACAGCAAGCTTGGATCATGGAGAAAGGATGGCATGCATGATGCGCGCCTAGGGTCATCTGCGATTGATGCAGCCGAACGATTACTGCCAGGCAACATTTCAGAAAGCTAGCAAGCAGTAAAATCATGGCGGAAGAAACTAGACTCTTCCTTCATGGTAAAATGATGCTGATGTTTAAGAAAGCAGTGCTCGTCAATGTCTGAAGGATAAATATCAGGCCTAGGCAAGAATTTAACCTACAGTATGACCAAATTGAATCCAAGAGCAGGGCCCAGTGTCATAGAGCTGCTTTTAAGCAGAAAATACATGTATTGCTTAAAGCCCAAGCTCAACATTGTTAAACTGACTAAGTGCTTCAATTTTTTGCACAAATATCAAGATATATTTGTAATAATACCAACCTGTGAAAATATCAGCTCATTTTGTTGTTTCGTTTGTGAGAAAATGGTAAAAATGCATTCGGCATTTTTGTACGCATTCCTATAGGCAGAGTTTTCGTCTCAGTGAGGCAAAAACTAATTTTTGACCTTATATCATTTACTGTTTAGAAACGACAAACTTTAGGTAGAAATATTTGAAGGAAAGTTTTCTGCCATCAGTATCTATTCCATGTTACATGTAGGTTTTCAATGTAAGTCTGTGAACACTTATGTTTTTCTTACCAATGTTGAAATGGGGCTTTATCAAAGTTCTTTTAAGCAAAAATAAGCAGGATACCAGTCACAGAAAACACATGGTATTTTGGGTGGTAACCTTATTCTGGTTTAAGCATTATTTAATTTTTGTGCTTTAAAGGCATTGCATACGTTTGGTAATGACTCTGAAAATTTTTGGCAATAAAAACTTACTTGGTAAGAAGTACAGCAGCTTTGGATAGTATAATGCATTTTGAGAAACGTTTCACTTCGAAGTACTGCAGTTATGGAGAAATATATCACTTTTTATCACCCAAAAATTTGAATCTGAGAAGCGTTATGGCCGTAACGCTTCTCAGAATGTGTATTCCAATGACGGATACTTCTTCTGCGTGAACACAACCGCTCCAGATTTTTGGTGATATCTCAAAAACGCTGCCACCTTTTGAAATGAAATTTACACAGGTTAGTTTTATGGTATATATCTACAATTATATAGCATTAAGGCAAACGTACGGTTCAAAAAACCAAAGGTATACTTTGCCTTTAAGCAGCTCTCATAGTGCTGCTAAACGACTGATTTTGTGCTGACTGTGCAATTTCCTTTTCTTAGCACTGCTTTCTTGTATGTACAGCACGGGAAAAGGCGTGGTAACCTTTCGCTGCTTACTGTAAGCAAATGACTGATTTAACAACGCAAAGCCAAGGTGAAGGCGCAAGCTGGCCACCTAATTTTCTTGCAAATTTCTCAGCCAAAGTAAGCAGAAAATTTGCTTGTCCATTAAGCTGCTCTATGAAATTGGGTTCAGGTCTTTAGAACCTCTGGTCTTCAAAACCTGGTGATGGGAAGCTGTTAAGCAAAAAACATTAAGCAAAAAAAAAAAAGTAGACATGGACATACACATGTACATGTACAGTGAACAGAGCACCAGTCATGGCTGTACTGCACATGGAATTACAATGTACTTGTCATTTTGGCTGGTAACCTGCTTGTGCTGAACAAAACTTGTCTGTCAATGTCTGTGCTAAGCAAATTTGTTCGATTTTATGTTAGTTTTTTAGCCCTTCATTTATTACAGGTATGTTATTGCCAACATGTATGAAGACATTGTACCAAGCTGTTTGTGCCATAGCTTTCTACTCAGGAATTGAATGGGAAATGTTGGTGGATGTGACGGTAGACCTACAGTACACGTACAATGGACACATGTCTACGATGTGTCCAATGACTCAGGTGTACTAATTACTGAAATCTGTGGAAACTCTCAATCAAAGTCCCTAAAGCGTGAAAAGCAAAGAACAGGATTGGAAATTTATAATGACACTTTTCTTTTGAATGGAATGATTCGTGATATGCTTTAAAAGCACATCATACCTGATTGGTGAAATGAAACAAATGCTGTAAATTTTTAGCTTCATCATGAAGGTTTCACTGATTATAAAGTTCACAAAAAACGTTATGCGAGCCTCGGGTCGACCTTGCAATGATGCAGAATAGTTGGCACTAACTTTTCAGGAAGATGCTATGCCTGAGATAAGACCTTCAGGAACATGTACGACCTGACAATAACTACAATGATGTGAAGATGATCAACATCAGTCGTCCTCGGAAAAAAGTTAACAGTTGCAGGAGTAGAAAAATTCCAACTTGTGCAACATCTTCCTGAATCAATTTGCAGTCAATCTGTATGTAGTTCCAGCGTCTTGTCGCTAGCCAATCAGCGCGCGGAAAAGTAAGCATAAAAATGGCAGGTGCCATTTTTTTTTTTTTGGCATTCTAACCACATTTCGATTTGGTTGATCAGCAGTTTGTAATAGCTACTTAATTCAAAATTCCCTTTTTGTTCCTCTCATTTGATTATAAATTCACACAAATACATTCCATCTTTACTCTCCTCAAAACCAAGTCAATACAGTGTACTACCTTGAAAGAATAACCTCGTAAGGCCAGGCTGTTATCCCTAAATAAATTTGTGAGCGATGTTGGGTAACACGTACATACGTATAAGCCCTGTCTTGAGATGACTAAACATTATTCACTTTTTAAAGCTTCCTGTAGTTAGCGACAAAGTGACTTATTACCGTAATGTTCATTAGTTCCTACTTTCTTAAGTCTGTCAGGGTTTCCCTATTGACTCTTACCTGAAGACTGAACCAGTTAGTATGGCTTTTAAAGATAAAGGACAAGGCTCAATTTCATGGCTCTGCTTACTGTGGAATTCTGCGCTTACGCCCTGCCAGCACGGCCCATAAGAGTACACGCTTTACAGGATGCCGTAAGCGCATAATTTTTCGCCGTAAGCAGCGCCATGAAATACGGCCAAGGAGGGCTTGATTTAGTCACTCTCCCGGCTTGCAAAGGTTAGCCAAGAATGTTTTGGGATACTTAAAAACTTGTTTCTTTGGAAGACCAGCTATTTACCTGGATAAAACTTCAAAGGGCCACATTGCCTTCAAATCTCTTAAAATTTTGCTGTTTGGAATTGCTCCTTGATCCTCATGAAGATTTTTTTCATGTAATAAAACACCTGCAGTTTGTTGAAATAGTTGGTAGTGATTAAAAAAAACATGCATTTGACTCTGGAAATACAACCAGTGGAACCAAACTCTGCATAGAAACATGAACATGTATGGTTCGCTGTATTGTGGAGTCAAAAACTTGTTTCTACAAAATGGCGGACTTTGTTCGGTCAATTTCATGGCATACTTATGTGAATCATTATATTCTACTTTTAAATTATCTATCCAACCATATTCATTTTATAACAAATGCTTTTTATAGCCCAAAAGCGACCAATCCGAAGGCAATGTGAACCTTTCAGATATGATTTTGAAGACATGATTGATGCAAATTAAAATATTTTGTGTTGTTTGAGTATGGTGATTATTTTGTATTAATAACTAAAACAACTTGTTTTTGTAACGATTGCAGTAGCAGAAATGATCACCAAGTAAGCATGTTAAACTTTCAGCTGATCAGCTGATTTCCTCTCTTGTTTTTCTTTTAAAATACATGTAGTGCAATAATAGAAAGCCCCAAAACACTGTGCAAGGTTGCAAAACACTTTGCCAGTCCCCTCTTTTTCCACAAATACAGAGTTGCATGTCTGTATAAATAAAGTGATATCTTCAATTTATTATTTATAAACTTTCATAATTTATTTCAAAACAGTAGTTCAGTACAGTACATTTACTTTACATTGGTCTTTCCATGTGATGAATATGCATGATGATACATTATTCTCTATTCACTTCCAGTATCCAATCACAGGCAAGCTGATGATGATGGACAGCCGTAGGCCCCGCACTATTCAAATGAGGTAGTCCCATCACAGCTGCAGCATGTAGAGAAGAAGAAAGTCATTTCCCTCGGTGGTTAGAGTTGAGGTGAGTCTGAGGGGCTATTGCAGGAACGCAACTCACTTCCACACGTCTGCACACTGTATCTCGTGGGAGCTTGCAGTCACTTTGCAACTTCTATAAAAACAAAAGCGGAAATCTTTGTTTGTCCACGGCAAGCTTGGGAATTAAGTGCATCTGTATAGCAGCTGTTGATTTCCAGTTTGGATTCAGTTCCTTCACGATCATTTCAAGAGCAGTAGTTTCTAAAGTGAGTAAAATAAAATATTTGTTTTGTAATCTTGCTCCAAAAGTGTGTGTAGTTGTACTAGCAGAAACTATTTTTTAGGGTTTTATGCACTCTTATTTGGGCAGTAATTTGGAAAGTGATTCAAACTAGTATGAAGTATTTGTGTGTTTTCTAGATGATTTAGCTCTGAGTCAATTCCCTCAAACTTGTCAAATGAAAGGTCATAATTTTTTTTAGAATTTTAATTTTTTAGGTTTTTTTTTAAAGATGTACAGTTTTTCTTTTTAATTTTTTCCCCCTTTGAAATAAGCCCTTATTTAGGTGTTATGTTATTTGAGGTGTCAGATGACAACAATCTCTTTAATTGAAGATTTGTTTAATTTGTTTTTCTCACTTTTAAGTTGGTCATTTGTGGAACGGAACCTGTCTTAATCTACTCTGTGCTCCCTTGAGTCCTGCAGAAATCACTTAGAGTATACAGTGCTTATCACACATCGGTGTAATAGTCAAATCAAAATCCTATTCTTCATCCCCGATGCATTTATTACATCATTTAAACTGCTATAGGCCTACTATTTGGAAGACAGGAGTTTTGCAAAGTAGTAGCAGTAGAAGGACACTGTTGTATTATGGAGTCTGTCGTCTCACAATTGTTACTTGAAGGTGGATTCATTTATTACTCAGTGTACCAATAACTCTCAAGCTATTTAAGAATATTGTTTGAATGTTTGTGTCTTTTGCAACATTTGCTTGATTGAAAGGGTATGTAAAACATTGGTAAGATTAAAAATATAAATTTTCAAAGATTTGCACGCAACTTACACTGTACGCCGTATAAAGATGGTCATGGTGGAAAACTTCCCTTGAAATATCTTTGCTTGAAATGTTTTTAAGAAATGAGTAAAGCACTTATTTTTTACGTCACGAGACCAAAATCCAATGTTTGAAAACATGGGGATTTCCACTGTTTTCTTGTTATTGTGATGACCGATTGATCTTACACTTTCACAGGTTTGTTATTTCATGTACATTGTATGTTGAGCTACAAACACTGTATATGTAAGATGCAGATACTGGTCTTTCACATTTACTACTGTTGACCGCGTTCTTTAATATCAAATTGTACCCTTGACAGTTTGAATTGACTTATTCTTACAGCAATAACAAGAAAGCTCATAAACAACTGTAAAAAGTGAATTTTGTGTGCATGGAAATATCACTTTTGCCTTTTGTTATAAATTAACACTAGGCTTTTAACTGCTTTTTGAAATGTATTTTTGTATGAGTTTCTGCAAGGCATTAAAACAAATTCTTTCCGAAATTACCATAAATTATTAATACTTTTTTAAAATGGCTCATGGATTCTATTGCAAACCTGTCTTGAATGTAAGCATTTGGAAATATGCAAAAAATATAAACAATTTATAACATTTGAAATGGAAATAGTTATCAGGATGATTTGCACCACTACCCTTTGAATCAATTTCAAGATTGCAATAGTTCTGGTAATTTTTATAACTACAATGTCCATGAATACATGTATCATGTCTTTAAACACTTGGTGCAAGTCGTACATTTTTGGGCAGTCACGCTCTTTGACATTCTCTTCATGGTTGGATCGTTGGATGCCACCAGCATCATCAGGTTTCTTCACCTACATTGTAGTTACAGTCTTCCTCTCATTCATGTAATCCATCAGCTGCTCCCATTGGTAATGTGATGAGGCTTGATAGCCTGGTGCTTCATGTGGTGTCCGATTACAAGCCAGTGACTTTATTAATCAGATCAAAACATCTTGAAAGGAGTCTACTATGTTTAAAGAAGAGCTTGGAATTTGTCTACCAGTACATGAGTAGTGTAACAAGACTTGAAAGTCAGTGACTAATCAAATCAAAACAGCTTGAGAAGAGTCTAACCCTGTTTAAAGATAAACTCTTCAGTGTGTGTACTGCACATCTACCAGTACATGAGTAATTTGATGAAACTTGATTGCTTGGTATTAAGTCCATGACTTATCGTATCCAAACAGACTGAGAAAAGTCGGCCAAAAATATGAAAGAGCATAAAAGGAAATCGTATGCAGCTAGTTGTAGAGACAGGCCTGATATTTCATGGAGGCAACTGTCTTCGTTGCCCCTGGTCATTGCCTTGGTGCCCTTGAAATGTTCCACTAGAAATTGACAATTTCCTCATAGAGGTGCCCTTTATCAAGAAGAGAATGCCTTGGTGCCCTTGCCCTCTCAAGAATGAAGCAATCAGGCCTGTAGAGACGAGCCTGGAAATATATATGGAAGCCCCAGAGAGCATTGCCTCTATTACCCTGGTCTTGGCCTGGTTGCCCCTTCAAACTTGTGTCCATTGACTTTAAGACTTTACAATGGAAGTGCCCTTTTCAGAAAGAAAATGGCCTTGCCCTCTCAAAGATGAAAATCCAGGCCTGTAGAGGGGGTCGAAGGTAGAATTCAAGTCACTGAGTTGCTCTGAGAAAGCACAAGATACATGTAGCACCTTTAAGATGATATATGATACTGTGTGGGGTTTTCAGCTTCCCAGATGAGGCCCATCATCCAAATTGAAGTGTCAAATACAAATGTGGAGAAATTTAGAGAAAGATTGAAGAGTCTCATGCTGGTGTAAGTTGTATAAGGAGAGAGATTGAACAGTCTTCAGCAAGTTGTGGAAATTATTTCTCCCTATGAATGTCAACCAACTACTTTTTTTCATTCATTGTTCTAAGGACAGTTCATGATGTAAAAGCCATGTCACATTTCCAGAATTGCTTTGAGTTACCAAACTAAGACTGACTAATACCAAAAGTGAAATGAATTTTTGAAGGAATTTTATTTGAACAGCACATCCTTGTTATGCACTGATCGGTACATGTGGGAATATAATATTTAGTCACAGTTCAAGGACCTCTGTCTCTATGAAAGAGATCAGGGCTGGTTCAAGGAAAGTCAGTTGAAATGGTCCATTAATTATTATGATGATGATGAAATTTTGTTGTTTTTGATCGGGAGCCTGGAAATTTAACATCTCACGGTTTAGTGACTTGTACTCAGACTTTGCATTCTGTATATGCCATTCTTGGCACAAATCTTGGCCCAATTTTTACTTGTAGTCTGTCTAAGCGAAGAATGCTCAATACAGTGTAAAACTTTCTTGCTAACCTGTGAAATAGACTTAGCGTTATTTTCGGAATATAAGCCGCCCGGTGTATAGGCCGCAGCTTGTGAAATTCTTCAAAACAAGTTTCAGGTGTCAATGTATAAGCCACCCAGACTATAAGCCGCAGCAACGATTTTTAAGATGAAAATCAATGTATAAGCCGCGGCTTATATTCCGAAAATTACGGTACCTACATGTACAGTAAGCGCAAAATTGTTTGATAATGTACGCGTCATCTTTTCAATTCACATAGTAAACAGTGCCATGAAATTGGTCCTAGTTATCAAATAAGCAGGAGTGGAATACAGGAAAAAATAGCGCTTCTGAGTCCCATATCCCACGAGGCCGCACAACGAATTTATCTTCCAGCCAACTTCATACCTTTTTCATGTGCGACACATTAAGTGTACCAATTTGAGCGTTATTTCATAGCAAGCAGCACGTTCAATACGCTAAGTTTAGAATGTTTTTTTAGCACTGTCCATATACGAAGAGTGACGCATGATGCTGACAATACGCAGAATGCAATATAATTTACTGGGAGTATGAGATGGTTTATTATCACACTCCCGTTCGAGCAATCTGATAGGAGGATTAGCCTGTACTGTAAGATAATTAGGGCCTAATCAGCTATAAATTAATCTTGCTGTATTAATCTTTCCAGCTCTGTATTAAAGCTGGGCACATTTCAAGACGCTGCTTAATAAAGACTGCTGCACAGGCGTAAGTGAAGAATTTCACTGTAAACAGTGCCGTGAAATTGGGTCCCGGTTTCAATACACCTTTATCATGCTGCCACCATCTTGGTCATGTTCCCCGTATCCAATAACAGTAATAGATGCTAATATTCATTGTACAAAAAGGAACCAGACTATCTGCCCTTCCAGCCTCGGTTTGGTTACATTGGTTTGAATGGGAGAAAATCAAGATGGCTGCAACATGATAAAGGTTCATAATGTACAAGACCCATTGCACATTGCGTCACGAGCTCAAACAGCGCCCTCACTGAGGTTAAAAGGAAGAGCTGTCGTTGGCTTGAGAGTTGTGTGTGATGCATACCATGTTTCCGTTGATTGGCAACAGCCGTGACAGCCTATGCGAAGGGGCTATTGGTTCGATTCCATTCCCTGTTTGTGTCACTTACAATGTACTTTGTCTCATGTTGAAGAGCATCCAGATGCATGTTAAAATGGTGTAAAATATCATTTTATGTGATCCCTACTCTTTCAAAGCGAAACGAGCAACAAGACATCATTTTATGTCAACATTAAAATGGTTCTGCACATTCCACACAGGAATTGTTTGTCAATCATAGGTCAAATTCAAGGGCGTTTGATTGCATATCATGGAAACACAGAAATGAACCAAAATTCCAAGTACAAAAATATTTTTGAATGTTACATTCTGCACTTGAAGGGTATAAAATACAATGACATTTTAAATCATCTATTAAACCCGAGGTTAAAGACGTTTTCACCCACTTTCATCATAATGACTCTATCTATTGGAAAATGAGGGCAAAAGATCACAAAACCAAGTTTTGACCTTGGAGCCCCTCGTTAAATGAAATATGTAATTTTGGTTATGACTCATTGATGTGAAATGAAAAGCAAAGTCCAAGTATGTGTTTGCTGTAACATCACCAATTGGCTTGATTTGTGTGTTTAGATTTCTTGTGTTTTCACTTGAGAGATTTTGTGATTGGTGTTTTTGCTTTCAGTGTACTCAGTTGTTTTTAATGGACATTCCCTAACCAACATGTACGTGTAGTACTTAGTAAACTTTGTGCTCACATTGTATCAAATCATATTGTAGTTTTCATCATACACTGATTTTCACCGCAAAAAAATGTTGCTGTGGCTTAAACTCCGGGGCGGCTTACACACCGACAATTTAAGAATTTAACCATTGAACTATATATTATATTCACACAAATTTCCTGGTCTGAGTTGGCACCACAGTCACACGGTTGTTGGTATTTATATTTTTACGGTTTGGAGAAACGTAAAAAACTTAAAAGTGCTGCGAAATGCTGCGAAATGCAGATCACATTGCGGTCAAGACATGTACACAAAGCACAATACACATCCTTGCAACATGTGAGCAGTCATTATCGTTTCCAATAATGTACAGGCTGCTACATGTAGTCTTTGTTTTTTCACTACTTTGCATGCTACATCAAAGGCAAGAAATATTGAACGCTAGAGGGCGCTTTCAGAACAACGTGATTGAATGAGAGCATCCGCCTTCCTTTGGTGAAATATAACCAGCGCATTACGCGATAGCATACAAAACACCTTGACCTAAGACTGCACTCATCTGCGCATGCTCAAGAAAAACTTTTTTTCCCACAAAATGGTAACAAGCTTCATCGCTGGTGTGCCCGCTGCCACTACAAGTACGCACACGAAAGCAGTTGACAGCATGGACAGCGTAGCACAGTTCCTCGGAAATTTAAGCTTGTATGCGAAAAACTACACAACCTGTAAGCTTTATTTTACTAATATGATATTATGTGGGGTACCCTGGATGAATGAAAAGATTATTTCACAGTATAATGCAAGATTTGTTTCTTCTTCTTTTAGTTTGTTGTGGCTTTATCTCTCAAAGTCAAAATGCCGTGAGGAAGAAGCTGTTTTGATCACAGGCGGGGTCGTGTATAAATTGTTCAACTGGAAATTTCAGCTGTGAAATGGACATTTTCATAACAGACCGTTTCTAAATTTCTGCCTGATTGTTGTCCAAACATGCCAAAATCTCCCTGATTGCAAGATGCAAATGTGGGCAGTGCTGTACGGAAATTCATAATGAGTTGATTTTGGAGGACTGAGGCATAAGGAGCTTACATAAACTCATACGATCGTAATATCGGGTGATTCCGCAGGAATGAGGCAGTAAGGATCCTCATGAACTACATATTTGTAATATCAGTTTATTTTGGAGGATTGAGGCAGTTACATAAGGTCCTACATGTATAAACTAATATCGGTTGATTGTGCAGAGAGTGTGAATATTTGTAACTTTCGGGCACTGTTTATGTACAGTAGCACATTTCCAGCATGCCACACCTGTACATGTACATGTTCACCTGTTAAGTAGAACTAGAGTGTATATTAAGTGTTGTATCAATGCACATATAGAATCCATCAAAGACCCTATGACAAACAAGACTCCTGCCTTGATCCGCACATGACCGACATGACCGAGTGCGTAAAACGGGACTGAGCCTGAGTCATGGGTTGATGGTCTAGTGATTGTTAATAATAGATCCTTGACGGAGTGATATCATTTAAGGATAAATTGTAATCACCTTGCGTTGGTCGGCTGATGACGACATCGCCACTGACCCAGGAGTCCTTTTACAATGTTTTTTAAGTTCTGTTGAGACAAAGAAAAGGGTGTTTATTTGCCACTCAATTGGGAAAGTATTTTTTTGTAGTTTGACAGTTCAGGCCCGAGGCAAGTGATTTTAGCATTGGGCCTGTGAAGTCATGACCGCCAGACAAGTCCAGTGGTCTTAATCGAATAATAATACCTCACTCACTCACTGTCACAAGATCGCAAAGTTCTGACACGTTGTTGCAATGACTGTCTTCTCATTTATTATGATGTAGCAGTGTTAATTATTATTCAACAACTGTGTGTGATTCCTGAAAGCAAGAAATGAAGATAAACTAGTATAAGAACAGGTTCACACAACAGATCATTAAAAACATGTACTTGATGCAAGACGTAAAACAATTAAGCTCGAATAAGAAAAGTGATTAAATATAATGGAACTCTAAACCAGGCATTCCCGAATCGTTCGCAAGTTTCACATTGAAAATATAACAAACTAAAAATGCTCAATTAACCATGTCCTACATCTCATCACTTCCTATTAATTCTCATAAAAATATGTTTGGAAACAACTGGGTGTTGACAACGTGAATAAGCTCGAGAAGAAATACAGAATATAGATCCGGCTGAATTGAGGACTAAACAATGACATCATACATCTCTAACCCACTACATGAATGGGGCAAATTACACGGAAAATATCAATACGCGTCCCTACTTGAGTGCGCGTTCGTAGCAATACTGTGAACATTGGAAATTAATACACAGGAAAATAGTGCGTGATCAAATCCGTCTTAATTATCAAATAGAGTCAGTAAATATAACGAACTTGGACTTGGAAACAACATTGATTACCGTAATAATAATTCTAAATAATGATTAACTCTAAGTTGGCCCTAAAGCGCAAAAAGGCTGTAAAAAGAGGCAAACAACTTGAGGTGGCACACAGCGATCGCGAAGCATTGTCTTAACTCAGCCACGTACAATAACGTAAACAAGGTTTAGAACATACAATCTTGAAAGGTTTCCTCCGAAAACGGACGGTAAATAAGAGTAACACAATACATAAACTCAAAAGCAAAACCTCTAACAATTCTACAACTATACGATATAAGAATCAACGTACCTTGGGATATAAAATGAAGTAAAATCTAACGGAATCGGGAACAAACTTTCAACGTAACTGACTTCTTACTTTCTTCTTTCTTTACGAACTTGTGAATGAAAGGCAGTGGTAACCTTGCCACGTCACTTGCCACGTCCGGCACTTAGACTTCGCACAAGTCGCAGGAGTAAACATGTCATGTCATGACATCCCATCCCCCCAAAAGTGACGGAATGTCACAAAAAAGAAAATTAAACTTCAAAACGCTAAGTAACTAACTATGAACTACTGTTCAAATTACTGTGCAATGTCTGAACGTTCTGACTTTTTCATGAGAAGAATGAGCTTCGTCACCGGCCTCTTAATCTTAGTACCATCGGCAGACCTGACCTCAACAACTCTCACAAGGTCGTCTTTCCCTGGAAAGGTATTCACAACTTCAGCCATCTTCCATGCGCCACGCTTCCTGTCCTCACCAATGACGAGCACGATGTCCCCCTCCTGTAGGTTTTCTGCTGACTGTTGCCACTTCTGGCGTGGTGAGAGCTTATGAATGCATTCCATCCAGCGCTGCCAAAACCCGTCAACCATAGCATTGCAGATCTCTCTACGCTTCCGCAAGTTTCCCACGTACTCTTCACACGGGACTTCTGGGCACGGCAGGTCTCCTCTCCCAATCAAGAAGTGATTTGGAGTCAAGGGTGGATGGTCCAGTGGTGATGATGACTTGGCAGTTATGGGTCGACTGTTGATAAGACCAGATATCTGGCAGAACACGGTTTCCCATTCGGCAAACATCAGACGGTCTGCTTTTACCAGATGCCTCATCCCTTTCTTGACTTCTTGGACCATGCGTTCAACAGCTCCCTGATGATGAGGTCCTCCAGGAGGTCCAAATTTCCACTGAACATCGTACCGTTGACAATGTGCCCTCAGTTGAGTCTGGTTGAGCTTCAAATTCAACTCGTTGATGGTGTTGTTGGCTCCCCTGAAACAGGTACCATTGTCGCTGACTAAGATCGATGGTGCTCCTCGGATGCTTACAAACCGTTCCAGAGCCTGTAGGAACGCTTGTGTTGACAGGTCTTGAACGCATGTTAAGTGTACAGCTCTCGTCACTGCACACGTGAAGACTGCACAGTAGCCCTTGGTAGTGGTGTTTCGGTTCAACTTTACGTTGACAGGGCCGAGGTAGTCCACCAATGTTGTCTGGAACGGGGGCGAACAAGGAGTAACTCTGAACTCTGGCAAGTCAGCCATTTTCTGCTGGATTGGTTTGCCTCTGTGTTTCCTGCATGTGATGCACTGGTGCACTACGTGCTTTGAGATGTTTATGTCGCCGACGATCCAGTACCTCTTCCTAACCTCAGCTGCTGTTCTCAGGTGACCCCCATGAAGAGCATGTGTGTGTCTGTCACGCACAATTAACAGGCTGATGTGACTTTTCTTGGGAAGAAGATACGGGTGTCGCACATCATGGGACAAAGGTGCGCTGCCTACACGTCCGCCAACACGATACACTTGGTCATTTTTGTCTAGGAATGGGTCAAGCTTCATGATGTTAGGATCCTGGAAGTCAATGTCCCTTTGTGCTTGTCGAATCCAATACAACTCGGCATCCTTGACAAGCTTTGAGGAAGGCCACTGGGAAATCTGTTGGGTCAGCAGTTTAAGCCATTGGATCTTGGGAATCTCCTTTAAGGATATCACTCTGGCAGTTACCATCTTCAATTTGGACCAGCTGGAGAACTTTGTGGCGTCGACAATCGGAGCGTTCGGCACTTCATTGACTCGGAGTGCGAGTGTCTTAGCATTTCGAACGTGGAACTTTTTCTGCTCTCCATCTTCGGGGTCCACTGGAATTTTCTCTGGCGTCTTTGGCCATGATGCGGGTGGCAGCTTCAAGTACTCAGGTCCCTCGATGACTCGCCTCATGTCAGCAGCAGTTCCTCCTCTTGAGACTAGGTCAATGACGTTCTGGTCTGACGGCACATAAGCGATGTCATGGACTGGATCGAACTCTGTTGTGATTTCACCAACACGATATGAAACATAGGAGCGGAAAGACTTCGATTGTCCCCTCAGCCAGCTTATGGCAGTCATGCTGTCTGTCCATATCTTTGAGTAGGCTATGTTGAACCGGAGAGCGTTCTTCACAGTAAGCATCAGCCTTGACAGTAGGAGGATCGCTTGGAGCTCCTTTCGTGGTATGCTTGACTGTTTCAGCGGTGTGAGCCTGGCTCGTGCACACACAAATGACAGGTGTGCCTCAGTTTTCTCAGGGTGAGACCATCTCAGCCAAACTCCAATGCCCATTGCATCTTCAGAGGCATCACTTGCTCCGTGTAGAGAAATTTCAGGAAAAGGTCTCATGCCCTTGTATGGCTCTGGAATCAGGCATCTCGGAATCTCGATGTTGGTCATCTCCTCAAGGTCCTTGTTGATCTCTTTCAATGTGGCGCAGAGCTCACCCTTATCATTGAGTGGGGTGTCCCAGTCAAGATTCAGTTGCCATAACTTCTGTAAAAGTATCTTAGGTCGAACAAGGAGCCCAGACAACATGCCAAAGACATCATAGTAGGATGCAGTTTGTCCTAGGATGCTACGTTTGGTTGGGATATTCTGCATTGGCTTCACCTCCTTAACTTTCAAGGTGTCTTTCAAGAGGTCCCACTTGGTGCCCAAAGCAGTGGCAGATGTGGTATCTTCGGTTTTGTCGCACACTTCTTTGATGTTCGATTGCCACTTCCTAATGGCAAAGTTGCCGTTCTTCAGGGTCTCTGTGAGTTTGGACTTCAGTTCTTGAGCCTCTTTCTCGTCAATAACGGACTCGTTTAGGTCATCCATGTAGAACTGGTCCGTCACCACTCTTTTCAGTTGTTCATCATCTGAGGCATGCTCAGCTACTACGTGTCTCAGGGTCACAATGGCAGCAGTTGGAGACGGTTTGTCACCAAAGGTGATTGTCGTCAACTCATACACTTGAATGGGATGACTGGGGTTCTCTCGAAACACAAACCTGTGAAAGCGGGCATCATTAGGTTTGATTTTGACAGCTTGGAACATCTTGCTGATGTCTGCTATTATGCCTACCTCGTTCTCTCGGAACCGCAGTGCAACCCTGAACAGATCAGAGTTTATGTTCTCACCCTTCACAAGATAATCGTTGAGTGAATGACCTTGGTACCTCGCTTTCGCATCATATACTACTCGTACTGGAGTTGTTTTTGAATCTTTGGTTACGGCAAAGTGCGGCAGAAACCACATCTTTTTGCCAGTATCTCTGTCTCGTTGCAGCTCTTCTTCTGTGACATGGCGAGAAACACCTCTCTTCAACTGGTCTCTCATTTGCCTGCAGTACGTTTCCCATTCTTCATGCCTGTACTTGAACTGATTCTCTAGGTTCTTCAATCTTTTGACAGCATAGTTGTAGTTGTCAGGTAAGTCATCAGGTGATTTTTTCCACGGCAGTTGAATCTCATAAGAACCGTCTGGAAGTTGGGTAACGCTTTGCTGCATGGCCTCAGTTGCACCCTTGTTCAGGAGATCGGAAGAGCATTTACACTTCTTTGGTTCAAGGCCAACCGTCTCTAGACCGATGAATTCTTCTATTGGTCCGATGGCTGACACGTTGACGTAGTTCAACAGTGAAGTAGAACTAGCAGATCGCCCTCCTTGGATGAACCAGCCAAAAGGGCACTTGACCGCTACAGGTTCATTAGACTTTTCGCCAAGAATGTAGTTTTCCCAGATCATCAGGTGTGTGTTATCAACGCCGAGGAGAACGTCAATAGTCTGCGATGGAGCAATGTGAATGTCAACATTCCTCAGATGCTCATACTGCTGGAGCTGTTCTGGAAATACAATTGGGGCATCACCACAGGGCTGATTGATTTCAGTAATGGTCAATGGACACGACCACCTTCCTCCAACGTCTTCGATGTGACAGTCCAACAGTCTCAACTTTCTGGTGATTCTGCTGCCGCCGACAAGACTCAGATCGTGATCCTGGTACAGATCTTGATCTGTTCGTGGGAAGATCCCTTCTCTCAAGAGTGTTGCCTGGCTACCACCATCTAGCAAGATGCGTACAGGTTGGCGGATGTTTCCGCAACGGAGATACCCCACAACAGTAGGCAGGGTGCCTTGAAGTTTAACCTTCCCATTGGTGGTGATTGTTGTCACGTTGACGGAACCGCTGTTTGGACGAGGGGGGTCAGCATTGTTGCTCAACTGGTTTTGAGGACTATTACCTTTCTGGCCATATATGGTGGGGCAGATGGCGGCAAAATGACGATCATTGCCACATGTCTGGACCCGACATGGGGCCAGAAATTGACAGGAGTTGTGATCATAAGGGGGCTTTCCAGCGATGCAGTTGTTTTGCCCACACCGGTAGCAGATACTGTTCCTCTTCATTATCTCGAATTTCTCTTTCTGTGGCAGGTTCTTGAACTTGTTGCAAGTTTTCAGGAAGTGTGTGTGTGTGTTGGGGTGTAACGCACACTTCGGTACCCCTGGTCGCCTATCCCTGCCTGGTTGACTCTGCCTATTTGATTGGTGCATTGTGGCAGCATTCGATGACTTGGATGCCTTGTATTGTGTTGATGGCGGGACCGATGGAACATCCGTTCCCGTAGGCTTCGCTTTCTCCAGTAGTAAAAGCTGGCTATACAGCCACTTGACCAGACCAGTCAGGGAATCAGCTGTGCCATGATCTCTCACGCTCTTGTAGTAGGCAATACGATGCTCCTCAGATAGCTTCTGTTTGATTTGGCTCAGCATAATTTTACTGTTTAGCTCTCCAGATAGGCCGACAGTCTCTGCTCGAGTCTCAAAGGTGCGGAGGGTTTGGACAAAGCAATCCATGGCAAAGAGGTTTGTCTTGCCCTTATTCTCATATGGCTTCAGGTTGTCAAGATCTTTCAGCAAACTGTCTACGATTTTGTCCTGATCACCGTAGCACTCATCCAGTATCTGCCAGGCTCGTTCTACATTGATGCATCCTTTTACCTTGCTACGTTCTCTGGCGTTGCTCATGGACTCTGTCAGCTGATAGAAACATTCTATCTCTGTCAAGCCTCCAGCACAATGGGTGAACAATTCTTTGAACCGCTTGTAATCTCTGAGGTCCCCGCTGAATGTTGGGAATTTCATTCTCGCCATCTTTGGAGTGGACGAAGTAGAGGGGCGAGAAGCGGGAGCAGGAGTGGTTGAAGCTGGACTGGATGCGGATGTAAGAGTTCCTGTGCTCACAGGCTGTGTAGGAACTGTTGACAATATGGTTGAGACTGGATTGGGTATGGACGTTAGAGTTCCTGTGCTCACAGGCTGTATAGGAAACGTCGAAGCTACTGATGCTGGTGCTGGCAAGACAGGATTGGATACCGATGACATAGTTCCTGTGCTCACAGGCTGCGTAGGAACCGCTGATTGTGTCGGAGATGGTGCTAGCATGACTGGACTGGATACCGTTGGCTCGGTTCCTGTGCTCACAGGCTGCGTAGGAACCGCTGGTAGTATCGGAGATGGTGCTAGCATGACTGGACTGGATAACGTTGGCTCGGTTCCTGTGCTCACAGGCTGTGTAGGAACCGTAGACTTTGGGTTCGATTGGGGGGTCGCAGACAGAGAGAGAAGTGATTGGTTGGCCAGAGAAGGTTGTGACTGGCAGTCAATGACCCGTCTAGCATGCTTTAACACCTCAACGAACTCTGTTTCACAGTCCGCCATCCATTCTTCCTCAGTCTCAAACTCTTCTTGCTCTTCGACGACATCCATCAGTTCAGAGTGTTTCTCCTCAATCTTTTCAAACTGTTGTTCTGCTTTGGTTATGTACTTTTGCAACATTTCCAAGTCACAATCCTCATCTTGTGCCAGGTTGCTTATCGTCGTTAATGTTCGGGTCAACTGGCCTTTGGTGTTCCGTCTTGATAACTTTCGCTTGTTGACGTCTGTCATGATGTAAGCTAAAGTTTCATAAATTGTAGTACACGGAAGTTGTTGAAGATGTCACAAGATCGCGAAGTTCTGACACGTTGTTGCAATGACTGTCTTCTCATTTATTATGATGTAGCAGTGTTAATTATTATTCAACAACTGTGTGTGATTCCTGAAAGCAAGAAATGAAGATAAACTAGTATAAGAACAGGTTCACACAACAGATCATTAAAAACATGTACTTGATGCAAGACGTAAAACAATTAAGCTCGAATAAGAAAAGTGATTAAATATAATGGAACTCTAAACCAGGCATTCCCGAATCGTTCGCAAGTTTCACATTGAAAATATAACAAACTAAAAATGCTCAATTAACCATGTCCTACATCTCATCACTTCCTATTAATTCTCATAAAAATATGTTTGGAAACAACTGGGTGTTGACAACGTGAATAAGCTCGAGAAGAAATACAGAATATAGATCCGGCTGAATTGAGGACTAAACAATGACATCATACATCTCTAACCCACTACATGAATGGGGCAAATTACACGGAAAATATCAATACGCGTCCCTACTTGAGTGCGCGTTCGTAGCAATACTGTGAACATTGGAAATTAATACACAGGAAAATAGTGCGTGATCAAATCCGTCTTAATTATCAAATAGAGTCAGTAAATATAACGAACTTGGACTTGGAAACAACATTGATTACCGTAATAATAATTCTAAATAATGATTAACTCTAAGTTGGCCCTAAAGCGCAAAAAGGCTGTAAAAAGAGGCAAACAACTTGAGGTGGCACACAGCGATCGCGAAGCATTGTCTTAACTCAGCCACGTACAATAACGTAAACAAGGTTTAGAACATACAATCTTGAAAGGTTTCCTCCGAAAACGGACGGTAAATAAGAGTAACACAATACATAAACTCAAAAGCAAAACCTCTAACAATTCTACAACTATACGATATAAGAATCAACGTACCTTGGGATATAAAATGAAGTAAAATCTAACGGAATCGGGAACAAACTTTCAACGTAACTGACTTCTTACTTTCTTCTTTCTTTACGAACTTGTGAATGAAAGGCAGTGGTAACCTTGCCACGTCACTTGCCACGTCCGGCACTTAGACTTCGCACAAGTCGCAGGAGTAAACATGTCATGTCATGACACTCACTGTGTAAGATCTTTAACCAGTTGCCACCGGGATTCTTTTTTTTTGTCTCGTCACCCTGGCGGGATTCTTTTGGCGGAATTGCCGGAATCTTTTTTCTTTAAGGGTACCGCTCTCACAAAGAAACCCTGACATGACAATGCCAAGAGAAGAAAGATTCTCTTTGTTGGATCGTCCGTTTGGTTTCTCGACTGAGAAAATGTGAAATTCACACAGCGTGAATTGCAAAACAATGGCTGTTAACTTGAATAAGAGTGGCACTAAACATGGAACCATGGCTCGATTGCCGGCTCACTCTGACTTACCTCCATTCAGCCAAAATATAATGAATGAACATTGGTGGAAGCCTCTTGATGCCTTGTAATCCATTTCTTGGAACAAAGTCACTACCGGTACAAATTGCTCTTTATAGAAATATGTCTCTCATGCATAAACTGGGCCCAATTTATTGGCACTGTTGTCCACAGATTTCTGCACTTTCAGTTCCCAGTAAAGCATGTTTCTCTTTGGGTCATACATGTAAGTGTAGATTTCAGTGATCAGAAGCACCAAGAAATTTGTCCTGATCATTTAAAACCATGTCTACTCTGACGCCCGCATGTTTTGGGTGCGCATGTTAGAATATTGTTATTGGACGGGCAGGTTTCGATTTTAAGAAAAATGGGCGGCAGGCCTTTGCTGGCCAAACCAGAGAAATTGTACAAGGGCATGCTGGCCAAGTTGGTAGTGACAGTGCAATTTTTCTGAAGGGCATGCTGGCCAAGTCGGCAGGGCATAAGGCCAATGGCCTCGTGGCCTTTGGTTAAGATCAAGGCTTGGGTGGGGGGGGGGGGGGCTTACTGGATCCATCTTCATGTACATGTTTTCCTGTTCTCTTTGAGAAAAGTTGGTTGGATATTGATCCTGATCGTTCTATAGACTATGGTGTCGCCATCTTGTTTTTCCTACAGCTCAAATCAACGTAAACCAAGCTGAGGCTGGAAGGGCAAAAAGAGTCTGGTACCTTTCCAGTAGAATGAGAATCAGTATAGTATATTGTGATGTCACTATGAGCATTTAGTACAGGAAAGGACACCCTTGCCCTGAGGTCAGAACAGCTACAACGCACGTTCGATGCTGCATTTGACATCAAAGATGATGGCGAATTCATTTCAAAGGTCTATGCTACATGTATTTTATTCACGGAGCAAAACTCAATATGATGCAATCCGCAATGGTCTGATGCACTTTTTTGTTCTTAAACTTGAGTGCCTGACCAAAGCAATTGTGTTTCAGTGAAATATGTAGATGATAGATGGTTCTGGAAAATTGGACAGATTGAAGGAATGACATAAATTTGTCTTTAATTATTAAAGTATGGTGTTTGATTACATGTATACATACGTTCAGTGCAATTAAATGCACTGATGCATTACTGTTTGGATGGTGCGTTATGACTTGCGGTAATAACAAGACGTCAGCTGATATGCTGGTGTTCTTCCGTCTTACTTGAGGAAAGGTCAGGAGTTCAGCTCTGAGGAGGATCAGGCAAACATTTTTGGTCACTTAATTTACCTGGTATTCACCTATCTTCCCCAAAAGTCTCCCATTACTGAGGATGAGGGAAACCCTGACTTGACAATGCCAAGAGATGAAAGATTCTCTTTATTGGATCGTCCGTTGTGTTTTCTCGACCGAGAAAATGTCAAATTCACCCACTGTGAATTGCAAAAACATCGGCCTTTGCCTACAGCATTGGTGTGGTACTAAACACAGAACCAAGGCTCGATTCCCGGCTCACTCTGACTTAACTCCATTGAAGCGAAATACAATGAATAAACAATGGTAGAAGCCTCTCGATGCCTCGTATTCCTCTTCTTGGAACAAAAGGAAAAAGGTCTGGAACCACCTCTTAATTGCCAGAAAACACCAATATACATGTATTCAAGACCTTTTTTGTCTTTGTGTGGGTGAAATGAAGCATTAGACGGTGTGTGTGCGGTCTGTGCACGCTCAGCAGTGGAGTGTCTGGCCAACCTTTACTCCAGGGTATTCCGAAATTACACAACGGCGTCTTAACATGGCTACTGGTTAGAAGGGCAAAGACACCGCGACATTTTCTTCCTGATAAAGGGAACCTTTATGAGGACATTGTAAACTTCAACAACATTTCAACTTCAAGGGCACCAAGGCAATGACCATGGGCAACGGAGGCAACTGCCTCTGTTGCCTCCGTGAAGTATCAGGGCTGTCTATGTATGAGTGAGTTACTTAACAGCCAGTGAAGCCTGACTTGGAACTTTTACCACAGGCACCTTGCACGCCATGTGAGCTTTATGCATGCACATGTACATGTACATGCAGGTCTGTAGTGAGATTGGGGCTACATATATATACATGCAGCTGATGGCCCAATTTAAAAATTTACAAAAGGAAAAATTTGATTAACAAAAAAAATCATTGAGATCAGGGAGGGGTGAGACCCCTGGACCCACCCATGGATCTGCCCTGCTGTTTGCTCGTTTGGTTTTGTTTTCTTCACTATACAGCCAGAATAGCAGGCTTCCCATTCCATGATACCACCAGCATGTTCACGTGTCATACAGCTTGAAATTGCTTTCTTTGAAGTCAGTCTTCCATGGTCAACATTATTATTACCCCTTTCCATGAGATATGCTAATTACATAATTTACGCATGCAAACAGACACTATTGGTGGGCAAATGCCAACGAGTTGTACACTAGGCAGATGTGCAAACGCGTGTACGTCACGCCACCATCAGCCCCATACAAAAAGCTTCTCATTTTGCCAACCAAGTTGTGGTAGTTTGCCAACCATATTGGGCATTCAGGGTGGCTCAGTGGTTTCTTTCCCTGCCTCTCACATCTGTGGACCCCGGTTCGCATCCCGGACCGCAGCCTGTAACATGTGGATTGGGTTTTCAGACCCTACCTGATTGATTGCGTGGGTTTTCCCTATTTGGGGTTTTCCTACGACATCTAACACTGACATTTCTTCTACATCTTCTCTCATCCAGGGCCCCCAGAGAACAGTGCATTGAAAACTGGTAGGGCTACCCTGGTAAAACAAGACGAAATAAATAAATAATTAAATAAACAAATAAATAAATAAATAAATAAAAGTAGTGCGCACATGTGATGTGCAATTTACATATTTCATGGGAAGGCTCTGTTCAGAAGAAATTTTGATTTCTATCAAATATTCAACAATCTGTTATGACTGTAATACATTAGATTGTAGGGCCCATAATAATCCCCTAAACCTGGTTAGCATGAAAAAGAATGCTTGGCACAGCATTGCCCTGCCCAAGTTACCTGCCAAAATGTCATAGGCCTACGACTTGTACCCCCTGATTTTTCCATTGGCAACTAAATTTGTTCAGCAGCTGCCTGAACACCTTTATGAGATGAGGCCTAGTCCTCACTTGACCCAATTTCATGGCCCTGCTTACCACAGATTTCTACGCCTCTGATCTGGTACGGCCGATAAAATTTTAAGCACAGAATACTGTAGTAAACAACACCAGTAGTGTAACCAGACATTTTCATTGGGGGGGGGGCAAGCAGGAAAAGGACATAAAGTAAAAAAAAAATCATATATATTGTTTTTATTATCATTTATTTTTAATTTTATTTATCTATTTTTTTTATTATTATTATTATTTTTTTTTTTTTTTGGGGGGGGTGGGGGTGGGGCAAGGGTTCTTAGTAGGGGCCCCTGCCCCCCTGGTTATGCCACTGAGCAGCACCATGATATTAAACCCTGTCTTGTAACTTATAAGTTGCCATTTATAGCCAGCGTGAGCGATATGATGAAACACGTATCTAAAAAAAGGCTTAAAAATGCGTTTGGTTTTTGTCAGGTTATTCAGCACTTTAAGCATTAAGTATGAAATATGAGTCCCGCTTGTATACCAATGTGGAAGCTTCCTGTACAACAATACAAGTGTGAAAGTTGTTTGTTAAAAAAAGAATACATCAATGCCGATTGGCTTTTGTGAAAAAGTGCTTTAACCACTTGTAAAAACAATGGACCCTGCACAGCTTGATGACTCAGTGTTAGAACAATATAGATGTTATGGCACTTCCAAATGCACTGTGAGATATGACTGTTATACTACTGGGGCTGAATGACATAGAGCTGCTTAAGCACACAAAAAAAGCTAAACATTACAAAAATCATGCTTATTAGAATAAGGTTACCAGCCAAATTACCATTTTCCATATGTACCATCTACGTGTATGACTGGTATCTGGTTATTTTTGCTTAGCAGAACATTTTGAAGCACTGCAGATATGTTCTGCTTAATCAGCTCTATGAAATTGGGCCTACATTGTACTGTACATGTACATGTAGTTCTTCTATTTTCCAGATCTCTGCCCGGTTTCGAAGAACTACTTCAGCACAAAATACTGCTGAAAAAATTTCTGTTAAGCAAAAAATGAGCAGAGAACCAGTCACAGATGGTATATGAGAAATGCTGTTTTGGGCGCCGTCGTCTTTATTCTGTGATGTGACCGCTACTCGCGCGCGTGTGCGTGCAATAACAGGTTGAGCGGTCATAAGTCAGTCTAGCCACAGACTCGCTGTGATCATGACAACACAACCCCTTTAATGCCAAAGATCTTTTTCCTGCTTAATAAAAAACACATTTTGTTCACCAATATTGTTGATTTAAATTTCAGATTGAGATAAATTATTTCATCTTTATCCTTGATGTTGTCAATACAAATTGGCCTCTCAAATTAGTTTCATTCATGACGATAATTTCTTGACAAATTTAAACTTACTTCGGCGGTGGCACAAACTTCGGAAGCAATTAAGGGGTTGTCACTCCAATAAGGTTTGCGGTGAGGGTACCTATGCCAAAGTCGCCATAGTAACTTGTGGTCATATCAAGAACACCCCCACTGTGGTTTGACAATTGGGGAACAAAAAGGAGGGTTATTTTTAGTGAGTAGTGACAACAACAGCAACAACAACAACAACATCAACGTTGTCTTAAAGTGACCATACTTTTTAGAACACTCAAGATTTCTTAAAATGTTCCAGTAAAACTAAAATTCTCATCATAATAGACCATGTAACCTTTGTTTACAAAAAGAGTGACTTTTACATTCCAGGGCCTTTCTGGCAGGCAAGATAATGCACTGATCATATGAGAAATTTAACATTTTGTGTCAAAATTTTCACATAAATTTAAGAGTTCTGAAACAAGTTTTGAGATGTGCCCCTTTTTTCAGACAGTGCAATCTCCATAAAATGTCAGATTTAATGTTTTCTTTCTTTGGGCTGTGTACAAATCGTGCCTGCAGGAAGTCCAGACTCTATGGCTCTTTTGTAATTCATTGTAATTATGTAATATCACAGGTTACAAAGTTTATAGATTTGGTTTTGTTTGTTAATTTTTATGTATGTAGGTGTGTTTTGTTTCCCAATAAATGGTATAACACTTGCCATCCATCCCCTGGTTAGTTTGGCCCCGGAACCTTTCCAGATTGATAAGAATCTTTCAACATTCAACTTTGATAAAAGTGGCATGCATGGATGCTTTATGTAATGTACGGTTCAAATCAACATGAAAACTGTCCTCCTGTCGGACTGTTCACTGACATTGATACGGTTTGAATGACATATGCACAACATGTATGCCAGCCAGAAATGTGATATCATGCGGTGAATGCGTCTGCACAATACACATTAATTAAATATGTAATAATTGCATTCAGGGAAAAAGAGAAACTGTTTTTTTTTTTGCATCATGAACACTGTATGTACATTTATCTTCAAGTACGCGCTAATGCTCCAATCAGATTTGTAGAATAGGAGTGTGATATACATGTAAGCTTACATTGCACAGCCATATCAGACCCTCAAACCCTGTTCTATCGTGCTGTTCTAACTCTGCATTTTACGCAGTAAGCTTTACGCAAAACGTACATGCAGCAGAAAGCTTGAAGATAAATCCGGTATCACATGCACGCTCGTGGAATACGGACATCATGCATACATGACATATACAACATGGGCACTTCTATGCCAAAATTCCATCAAGATCGCAGCGGGAATGAGGAGACAAAACATACAGCAATAAAAGATACAAAATGCAAAAATGAGAAACAACTGGTGGCTACACAAGCTATATACCCATATTCTAAAAAAGCTGTGCGGTTGAATGGTTTTTCAGGAGAAAACGAGCAGAGTATACTGCTTGAAACGTCAAGACCACACCGGCTCTTTTCAGAGCCACCACTCCTCCCCAAAATTGATCTATACATTAGTTGGGTCATCTGGAACAATTCCGTGACCGTGGAGAGCGAAGGTTCGTTTCTCAGTGGATTTGTCATCTATGAGGGTAAAATAAAAAAATTAGCTTGGGTGACCCTCGCGAAAGTGTGGGCGGAATCCGTGGGGGTCTAAATCCAAAATGGCCGCCGTCGGCCATTTTGAAAATTATTTTTTCAATGGTATGGCCTACAATGCTGTTCAATATATGGTTTCTAGGGTTTTCGGGGTCGAGGAATTCATATTTGATGTTGATTTGATGATTTGACCTACTGTTGACCTTCAAATCCAAGATGGCCGCCGATTTTCAGCTCACAAAGGTCAAATTTTCAAATTCGTTGTAGTGCCTTCATAGTAGGCTCTTATGAAAGCCCTGATCATGCTGAGCTCAGTAAAAGACAGTAAAACTACAATTAAGAATCTAAAGGTCATCTCAGAGGTCAAAAGGTCAATGTATGTGGTTGATGAGAAATGAACCTTGTAACTCCATTGGTTTCAAAATGTACGAGTATAAGTGTGAGGAGCCCTATGAAACCCTACTTAACATTATAATTGTTTAAATATTGACTAGTCTCCCACATGTTTTCCATTTTACTGTTTTGATAACTAGTTTTGATGGTGGGGTTTAGATGGTTCATGTCTCTGCATCAGCATAGACTGATGCAGACAAAGTACAGGTTGATGAGTGGGGGCGCTCTTTTGTTTTAGCTTAGTCACTACTCCTGCACAAATCAGGTAAGAATGATCCTATTTTAGTCTGATTTTTATCCTCAAATATCATAAGACAAATGGAGTGATAGAGACCCATCCAGCACTTGGTTATATTCATGAATAGTTGTAGGTCACATCTATGCTATCTATAAGAGATTCAAGGGCTCTGGCATTGCAGACACTCTGGTTACCGCAGGGATAGCAGTGGAGGGGTCTGTTGACCAGGCACTACGAGGGAAGCACTACAGACGGGGCGTGCGCTGCATCATGCTCTGGAGAGAGGCTCTTATCCATATACGTTTGAGAAAAATTCTTGAGCATAAGGAACTATCAGAAGACATAAAGTTGAAACTTGACAAACTGCGCAATGCACTCACTGAGACCCAAGAGGCTTTACATGAATCGCACAGTGATCTCCAGGATGCTGATGACATAAAGGAGCTGATTAACAAAGTTTATAAGAAACCTGGAACAGACATGGGAGACTTCTGGGTCTCGTTCATGGAAATGACAGACCCTCTTGTCCAAAATATTGATGTATGTCATGCACAAAATGGCTCGGAGTACCTATCATCAACATACGACATGTTGCCTGGACTGATGGCATACGACAACCATGAATATGGGAGGTGGTTGCCAGATTATTGGGCGATGCTGTCTTCACTCTCAGATGAGCAGATGGCCTTCTTCAACAATCACTTTGCACAGTCGATGACAGGGCTACCCTACTCTTGCCAGCCATTGGACCTTTGGATAGAAACGACTATGAATCTGAACTCGAAGCTGAAACAAGGATGGCTTCAGCTTCTGCAGAATGAGAAGCAACTGTTCTCAACAACAAGGAATGCAAACAATGTCGCGAGGGTAAAAGCTACTTTGAATCGGAATCTCAAGTGCAAGCGTCGCCATAGAAAGCATGTGGAGTGCCAACCAGCAAGGATGAAAAAGGATGAGCAGGCAGTTCAGGACCTGCAGGCATGCATGACAGAGTTTGAAGCTGAGCCATTTGATGAGTCCAAACCAACACTGAGGTCACTACAGTCTGGCTTGGTTGCCTCACCGGAGCTTGTCCATGACCTCAGGTTGGCACTACCGGATGGTCAAACTCTGGCTGAAACTCTCCTGCAAGAGCGAGTGTTCACCAAGACTAAGCCTCTCACCGCAACCATTCACAGGAATAAGAGACGGAATTTTGCAAGCGAGCAGATATGTGCCCCATCTGGTGCACCCATGAAGGTGGCCCAGATGGAGAGGTCTGGACTGGCAGCCCTGGTAGACCTAGCGGAGGGGTCAGGTATGATCCAATTTGAGTCAGCCCTTGAGGGGCGCGTGACTGAGGAGTGCCTATCAATGTACAATGTAGATGGGTCAATGCGCAAAACTAGTAAGAGCAAGTTGTTACAGCTGTTCAACCTAGACCCAGTTACTGATAAACCACGGGACCATGTCAGCCTCGTAGACAAGGGCCTGATCTGGCGGTTAGCCACCCCCACACCCGAGGACCGTGAGGCTAGGAAGAGGGATGGCTCAGAGTACCACTGGAGTGACTATTTGGATAAGATCTGCGCTATCATCATCTCACACCACGGTGATGCACGCCTCATCATCCTCATCAACGACAAGTATGACCTTCCCTTCAGTATCAAGGATGATGAGCACGATCGACGGGCAGCAAAACATCAACACATCCCAAATGTATTTCCTAAGCCCGAAGACATATTTCCAAGAGCTGTTGAGTTCAACAAAGTAATGGTCAATTCAGCAAACAAGGTCAGACTACAGAAGCTTGTGATGGAACAGATGAAAACAAACGTTGGTCGGGTGCGAGGTAGCGTCATATACTGTAAGGGCGAGACGTCAACTAACCTGAGCACTGGCGTGGCGAGCGGAGACTACGGATTCAAGCATCCAGAGGCAGACACAATGCTGCTCTCTGCCTATGACAAGCTGAGGACCGAGAACTACACTGAAGCAGTTGTAATAGACAGCGAGGACACAGACGTGTATGTCCAAGCGGCTCATGTGTCGCATCAATTCAGAGGTGATCTGCTGATTAAACGCAAGCATGAGTTAATCAATTGCCATGCCATGCTCTCAGAAGATGTTGCAAATATCATCATACCTCTCCATGTGATCACTGGCAGTGATCACACAGCAGGGTTCTTTGGGCATGGGAAAAAGAAATTGTTACAAAAGGTGATCAAAGATTCTGAGGCGAGAGAGCTCCTGGGACGAGTGGGTGAGAGTCTGGAGGTACAGGACGAAGTCAAAGTTGATATGAAAGCTTTTGTCCTCTCCAAAGTCTATGCTGAGAGTGCAGATGTTACTTGCAGGCAGGCCAGAGCTTCCAAGTGGCACAAACTGAAGAAGAAGAGTACAGTCCGCCTCCCACCCGATGACGATACGTTGAATCACCATGTGGAAAGGACGAACTACATCACATATTGCCAGCTGCATTACAACTTGCTAGAGCATCCGTCCCGCATTGGCCATGGTTGGGAAATCATGAATGGGAAGTGCCGACCAGTGCGCCACACCCTGCCACCTTTGCCCCTCCAGCTCACACCTCGTGACTGTTCACATGATAGCAGCGATGAGAGTAGTAGCGATGATGACAGTGAGTTTGGAGAATCAACAGAATCGGATGAGGAGTAGCGGTCTATTAAGTACTAATCATTGTCAAGTTGTCAAGTCAGGAAAGTGATTTAGTGCCTGAATGGATTACGTTTGTGATAGGAATTAAGCCAGAGGACTGATAATTGACTACAAACTTAACCTTTGGGGTACCTGTACCGTAATTTTTAATCGGGAGGTGTCTGGTTATGACAAATTTTGCACACTCATGTAGTTCAATACACACATTTTATCAATAATTTGTTGGGTCATTACCAGTAATTTTGCGACCATGTAGAGCCAATGTTCGTAAGATAAATCAACAACCTGTAACCTGTTAACCTGCAACCTGTAACCTGTTAACCTCTGAGATGAAGTTTGTGTAATTTTACTCAACTCAGCATGATCAGAGCTTTCATTAGAGCCTACTATGAAGGCACTACGACGAATTTGAAAATTTGAACTTTGTGAGCTGAAAATCGGCGGCCATCTTGGATTTGAAGGTCAACTGTAGGTCAAATCATCAAATCAACATCAAATATGAATTCCTCGACCCCAAAAACCCTAGAAACCATATATTGAACAGCATTGTAGGCCATACCATTGAAAAAATAATTTTCAAAATGGCCGACGGCGGCCATTTTGGATTTAGACCCCCCACGGATTCCGCCCACACTTTCGCGAGGGTCACCCAAGCTAATTTTTTTATTTTACCCTCATAGATGACAAATCCACTGAGAAACGAACCTTCGCTCTCCACGGTCACGGAATTGTTCCAGATGACCCAACTACATGGTTGTACCCGCAAGTTTACTAGTTGTAGTCACTTTTTATCCTTCGTACCGTGTGAAGCTTCAAACATCACTTGGTTTTGGGTGGTTGGTCAACTTTACTGGCAAATCTTTATAGAGGAGGGCTCCCATCCAACACTTGGCAAAACAAGAAGGAAGAGTTTATGAGAATTCCTCAAAGTTAGCAAAACTAATTGCTGGTGTGCAGTATTTTCCCCCAAACGTTGTTGTTGTACCAGCCCTTTAATTTGTTGCGGTTGGATTTGGGGTCTTCCTGAGTGGCGACAGTGTGGGCATTAAACAGATAATGCATCCACACCCCACTTCCCTTTCTTATAATCAAGATCTTTCTTTTCAAGGAAAAATGGGATATTGTTTTGTCATATTATAATATGCATTCTTTTGGTCACTTTTTTCTGACAAATGTTTGTTGTGGAGGAAATTATATTATATCCCAAAAGTGTAATTAAAAAGCTTGCATACAGAAAAAATAGAAACAGATGGGATATTGATTATATTGTTATTGTCATATTAACTGTACATTAAGATTTTTTAACAATGAAATATGTCTTAAGATTTTTTCGTAAATGATTGATACATTGTATACTCAAATGATTGGGTTTTTTAAGTACATGGTTTGTAGAAACAAATTAGTTGCAATCTGAGGCTCACTGATACTGTTGCACCAGTAGAGAAATATTTCCATCTGAAAAGGTGTCATAGTCATGGAAGTAATATTTTAGACCCCCTACAAATCGCTTATTTCGATTGTCACAATCAAAATAAGCCTGAACGTCCACAAAAGCCCTGACCAAAGTTTTTTTTCTCCTTTTTTTTTTTAAACTTAGTTTGATTACATGTACATTTCCAAATGTTGGTTCCCAAGTCCTGGAATTACACTGGCCCTCCATTGCCCCTGGTCTTTGCCATGGCTCCTCCTTCAAAAGTTCCCCATAGACTTTAAGATCGTTGCAATAGAAGTGTCCTTTGTGAAATACAAATGGCCTTGCCCTCTCAAACATGAAATTCCAGGGCTGTAAAATGGTCGATGTTTATTGAAAATTAGAAGATGGGAAGAAGTTTAATTTGATGTGCTAAAAAGTATCAACGAGGTGCTTTCCCTTTAAAGCGAAAAAAAGTGGGAAAACATCTGGATCATATTTCATCAGTGAGCTGTAGGTTCAACACATGCATGATAAAGAGACCATTTCCACAACTAATTATACACACGTTAAGTTTGTTGAAAGATTTGTTGAGCTGTTGATCTACAGATGAGTGTTTGGAGGGTTGTTTGTTTGAGACTGTGGTTTAGGATTCACCTACTGGTTCACCTACAGCATGTACATGTACACTACGTACATGTACGTACCTGTTGACACTGAGGGCATAAATAAAGGTGTCTGGGTGGTTTAAAGAAAAAAAACTGAGTGCGTTCTCGGTGCAATTTTGTGTACAAAATCAATATTGACTTTGCTTGAAAGTCAGAACAATGGAGAAACAAAGGAACGTCCTTGATTTTTACTGCCGTGTTGATAAGTACTGGTGTACCTTTGTGGTGTGCCAAGCCTTGACCTGCACATGGACTAGGTCAAATTTACCTCAATACCCCTGGTTTTCAGTCTTGATGTTTTTATCAAGCTTGGCATTGGACTCAAGCTCTGGTGTTTCTGATCAGCAGAGTGTGGGTTGGAGTCCCGGTCTTGACACTTGTGGCCTTAAGCAAGACACTTAACATGCTTAACCATTACTACTCTGTCCTTCGGATCGGATGTAAAGCCTTAGGTCCTGTGTGATGTACCTGTACATTGTATAATGCACATAAAAAAAACCAGTTTCACTTATCCTAAGAGAAGGGGTTTGCCCCGGTGTTTCTGGCAGTGGCTGCTGAATGCACCACAGCACCTTGTAAACCCTTATGAGGTGCTACATAAAAAAATGTAAATGGGTCTCATAATTCAAATTATTATTAATTATTTTAGAATATGAGTTTGTTAAACTAGAGAATTTAATGAGCATTTTACATACATGTACTACAGTATTTACAAATAATGTACCACCATCTCTTTAACTTTAAAGATCATTGTTTTATGATTCATTTCACCTGAGAACAGTAAATCACAAATCATGCAAAATCTTGTCTTAGTTTCTTATACAAAGTTTGTTTTAAACTGGCAACACAAAGCTGGATTTTGTGGAATTTACAAAAGGTATCGATATTTAACAATTCCATTAAAAAAATTAAAACTACAGCAAAATACTTTATGGACGATTGCTCCGTAATTGCTAATTTTCAGGCTTAAGCACAGCTAATTTAAATTACGGTAGGTGTTTGCCAGTCGTTATCAAATATTGTACCAGTATTTCAATGTTTAAAATATTTTTGCTTTTCCCCCATAATATTAATAGGTCAGAGACAGTCACTTTAAATGTTGAGATCTACTGCACCAAATGAAAGCCAGTTGAAGGTAAGCAAAAGTGTTTATTTATATACAATTTATTGAAGCCAATGATTATTTTTTATTATATCTTTCTGGTAATGAAACCAAGGGACCCTCAAAAGTGACCTGCACTGTGACCCGTAGGCCTGAAGATACCTGTGTAGAGAAGATGTAGAAGAAATGTCAGTTTTAGATGTGGGAGGAAAACCCCAAATAGGGAAAACCCACGCAATCAGGTAGGGACTGAAAACCCAATCCACATGCAAGGCTCCAGTCCGGGATTCGAACCGGGGTCCACAGAGGTGAAAGGCGGGGAAAGAAACCACTGAGCCAACCTGAATGCCTAAATTAAGAAAGATTAAATGAAGAAAGTTTACAAAAAGAGCTTTGAGAAGTTATACATTCTGTTACAAAAAAAAATAATAAAGTTGCAGCAGACAGGCCTTGTAAAAAGTTAAAGCAATGTATCCTGTGGAACAAACATTAAGAATTTGGGTGTTAAGTTACCACTGTTATATTTTGTTTTGATGGATGTTGTTAGGTTGCACCCCCAAACCACCCACTCTGAGCATGAAGCCATACACTTCGTTAGGGTTGTAAGTTTGGTGATTGATTTACATGTAAAGTGGAACATTTAAGTGGATTTAGTGCTGTGCCTACACCCCAAGCCACCCACTTGAGGTGTACCACACTAAATAGGCACAAATTGGTGTGTTAAACTGATTAACTATAAAATGTAAACCCAGACAATTTTTTGGATAAAATTATTATTAGTATTATTATTATTATTATTATTTTTTTGTGGGGGGGACATGCAATTTAAATAGATTGCATAATTATTAAAAGTTATCACACAAGCGCGAGTTGAATATAGGAAAATTTAGCGCTTCTGCGTCCCGTGTCCCACAAGGCTGAAAGCCCGAGTGGGATATGAGTACGGACGCGCTATATTTTCCCGTAATACATTCCGCGGGTGTGATAGCGAATTTATCTTCCAGTCAATTGGAAGATAATAAAACTTTGAGGGTTATTTCATGAAGAGCAAAATGGGCAACGCGCAAATTTTAGAACGTCATTTTGCACTGTCCATATACAGAGTGTGACGCATGATAATCAAAATATGCTGAGTGTAATATAGACTACTGGGAGTATGATATGGTTTATTATCACACTACCATTGAGCAATCTGATTGGAGGATTAGCGCGTACTGGAAGATAAGATAAGTTATCACTACAATGTACTCTGAGCGTTTCTGTGCTTCAACTTTTGAGGAGACTTGATAAATTTTGGCTCTAAAGTTGGTCCTGTTTGGCTTGGCATAAAAACTGGCAGCAAGTTGGTTTGAGAAAAAGGACATTTTTGGGGGTGTTGCTTTCTGGGGGTAATTAGCAACAATTCTCAACGGCTGACCCGCCCAAAGTTGTAAAGAACTTGACAGACTAAGATTCAATCTTCAATAAAAATCAATCGGCTGAATATGCTTGATTCCGATTGATTCAGTACACTACCAGATTGAAAACATTGGTTGATTTTGATTGAGTTGGTCTTTCAGCAATTTAAAACCACTGGTTGGTTTCTGTAGAGTTGGTCGAATTGGAAGCCTACTGTACCAAACCAGTCAAAATACTCCAAATGTTAGTGATTGATTCTGGTTGATTCAGTACTTCAGCAAAAAAAGCATTGGTTGATTATGATTGATTCAGTACTGTTGCATACTTACTGTCTCTCAGTTGATTGATTTTGGCGGATTTGGTATGGTTTCTAGCAAAAACTGCTAAGGTCTAATAATCTTTCAAGTCCTCATCTGAAAGTAAAAAATGATTACATTTGGACAATTATGAACATTTCCATCCAACAACATTTTTCATACCGTCTACATAGTAGTACATTGATGTGAGCAATCATCCAATGAGTGAATTCTCACCACCTTCTGTCCCAAAGATAGTCATCAGGAAGTGGGTTTGATTGTCTCTGACTCTCCCCCGAGGCCAGCAAGTAGAACTACGTCCTATAAACCCAATGCACAAATTGTTTAACCTGTGCTTCCTTTCCCAGCCAATATCCCCCAGAGGATATCCTTGTCGGGGTATCCAGGTAATGCCGCTAGGATCGCTCACGGCTGATACATTATGTAGATCGGTCAAAATGATTGTTTTTGACATGCCTGAAGCATGGGTAAGCTTTCGATTTGTGCAGGGTCTGATTAGTGAGAGTATTCAAAATTTTAACTTTCAGTTTTTGTTCAATAATCTCGGGGTCCCACTGTTGTTAGAGATTTTATATCGACACTGAACAAATGTTAGTGTGGCACGAGGAACTGAAGTGAAAAATCAACTGGCAGCTAGCATGATTTCATTTTTTTTCAGCATTAACATTCAGATTTCATTGGATGTGAGTTTTGAATATCAGCATTTCATAACCAATCGCATTCCTCATTAGATGAGTGTCATCTTCATCGTCCAATCATCAGCCTTGCTTGTCAGCCTGTCAGCCAATCACGCTGCGTTGTAATTAAGGATTTTTACACCAGAGAAGAAAAACAAAGCCCAGAGAAAATGGCGGACGGTAAACACAAACAGAAGAAGTGGAACAAGTTCAAAGATGCGGTGAATCGAAACGGGCTGGTTCGACGCATCAGCATCCGCAAGAGCAGCCGCATCAAGAAGTATGGGGACACCAGCGAAGAAAACGAAGAGGAACTCAGCGATTATCTGTGAGTCCAGAGGCTTTTGGATCGCCCCTCAATATTTGCAACTTTTTCATCATGCACTAACAGTCTAACACTCCATCATTACATGTGTAAGAGCTATGGAATGCATTTCATTAACAGTCATTTCATTTTATTGTATTTATTTTATTTTATTTTATTTTAACAGCATTACCATAAACCATCATTAATGGAATGAGGTAAAATGATTAGTACAGTATGCTTGTGGTTTTTTTTTTCATGTTTTTTTTCCCCCGCAGGACTTGGGAATGTACTGAATAATAATAATAATAATAATAATAATAATAATAATAATAATAATAATTATATGCAGTTCTTATGTAGCGCTTTATCACACCCGATGGGCGTCTCAAAGTGCTCAGTATTTTTTCCTGCAAGGTATGCGCAGTTACGTTTTGAAATACTGTATAAGACTTGTTTTGTAGGTGCTGAGGCACAATCTGCAGCCGATCAAACATTGTCAAACCAGGAACACCAGGGCGAACCCCTTTTCTTTGCGATAAGTGCACTGGGTTCTTTTGTTTGCATTACACAGCACATGGGACCTACGGCTTTACGTCCCATCCGAAGGACGCAGCAATAATGGTCAAGTGTCTTGCTTAAAGACACAAATGTCATGACCGGGACTCGAACCCACACTCTGCTGATCAGAAACATCAGAGCTTGAGTCCGGTGTTCTTATCCGCTCGGCCACGACATATGCTTATCACAAATTTGATAAAGGGTAAAACCCAGTATGTTATTCTTTTATCCCCGATGCAGTCATTACATCTATTAAGTTGTTGTGGTACCCGCTACCTGCTACTTACAGGAGTCGAACTGGCCTCTTGTCACTGGGCATGCTTGGTGGCCTATTGGTAAGACATCTGCTCTAGAATGGCAGGGTCTTAGGTTCAATGCCCACCTGAGTAGTACATGTATCTTGTGGATTTTTTTTCTGCAGGACTCGTTAAAGCAGTGTGTGCATTTATAGTGCTTATCACACATCGGTGTCGTGTAAAAACCAAGAGCGAGATTAAACTGGTTTTACCAACAAACCACCAACACCGTCATTAGCTTTGAAACACATTCCACATTTGCAAAGTACTTGCATACTTTTCTTTATATTCACTCACTGATTGACAATGCTTCCTTTGCTGTCATTCCATCAATCTCGGCCATGATGTTACGTGAACTTCAAATTTTCTGATTTAACGTGCTGATATTTTCAGAAATGTCTGCCTGTAGTTACAAGAGTGGCCTTGTCCAGAACAAAAATGAAATATTGGGAAGTTGAAGAAAGTTTATTTGCTGGTGTTGCAAATATTATATATTTTGTTTTTTGTTTTTTAGACTAATTTGTCAGCGTTCCTGATTGTACACGTACACATAGGGTATACATGATTGCTTGATCCCAAAATATATGTTTTGAAGATTGTCAGTTTTCTTGATACTGTCACCAATTCTCCTATACAAATAGGCCTATTTACATTTGCAAGAATTTGTTCACACAACACTTGGTTCTTTTTTGATTTGCCAAATTGTAATGAGCTTCTAAATGAGCATGTACAGAATCCCTGACCAAACATACGTTGTACATCCTGACCTCCCCCAATCCTTCAAAATCCAACTGCATGTTTCATTTGATTCTGTTGGACTTGGCACTGCACCAGTTTACTGATTGTACTTTTACATGGTATCAGTCATAACTTTCATAATCAGAGTCCAACAGTTTAGAAGTTGGATTTTGTTAGAGTGAGGAAGGATCCTAGTCAATCACTCATGTACTTGTAGGGTTAATGAGGGGTTTCCTATGAAAATATCCAACTTAATTTGTCAAAACTGTCACAGGTTGGTTTTGTAGTTTCAGGCATGATACTTCATGGAGGCAACAGAGGCAATTGCCTCCATGCCCCTGGACATTGCCTTGGTGCTCCTTGAAATATCTTGTGCAGATTTATAACTGCCTTGCTCTTCCAAGTATCAGACTTTAGTTTGTTTCACTACAAACTGGAGGACGGGACTGAATGTGCTTTTTCAAAAACCAGTGATGTATCATACATGAATTGTACCTTAATCCGGTTCCCGCCGGGAATCTTCCATTTTTTCCTGTCCAGCTTGACGGGATTATTTTCTGGAAATTGCCAGAATCATTTTTCTTTGAGAAGACTGCTGGCACAAAGAAACCTTGACTTGACAAAGCCAAGAAAACAAAGATTCATTTTATAGCACCGGGATTTTTCGTTTTGTATTTTATTGAGAAAATGTCAAATTAACGCCCCATGAATTCCAAAACCTCTGCTGTGAGGTATGGTCGAGGATTGGTCCTACATGTAAAACCGGAACCATGGCTGGAAACGTGGCTTACTCGGACTTAGCTCTGTTAAGCCGAAGTGCAATGAATGAACAGTGGTAGAAGCCTGTCAATATCTCGTAATCCTCTTCTTGGACCAGACGGACAAAGATCTGGAATTGGGGATTATGCATAAAAGGTTAAAATCAGCGAAATATTCCGCACCATCTTTCCTCATTGTGTGTGTAAAACAAAGCATTACACGGTGTATGCGTACTCTGTGCTTGCTAAGTTGTGGAATGTCTGGGCAACCTTTGCTCCAGGCTAGGAATTTTACAGAAAAATACAAAACTCACGATTGGTGGCTCAGAAATATTTGCTTGGGTACACAACATCCGGCTCCAACTGGTTAAAAGGTACATCATTTTACTTTAGAAGAGTAAATTAATTCTCATCCTCTTCTAGTTTTTAGTTAACAAAGCGGTCAGTGAAAATTTCACAATATACAACGGTCACATTCTAATGAAAGCAACAGCAAATTGTTTATGTTTTGTCAGGAATTCTGTGCACCTTCATATCAGGCTTGTTTTGATTGAGGCAATCAAAATAAGCAACCATGGCTATTTTTCTTTACTTTGACAGTATTTCACTCAGACATAAATTGTTCTCTATTTTTAGGTGACAGTATTTCACTCAGACATAAATTGTTCTCTATTTTTTGGGAATTTTGTTTCAGTTTGTGTCGGATCATACTCTCATAAACTAACACATGTTTTGGATGATTTAAAAATTGATTTACTGTTCCTCATAGTCATTGATATTTGATCTTTCTCAATTCTATATCTTTTTTTCCCCCTGGTAAACATTTTCAAACTTTTTTTTAATTCTTAATTGTTCTTTTAATGCATGAATGTTTTTAAAACAATAACAACTTTTGAAATTCAAAAATATCATTGAGCATGACTTGTTAACTTGATACTGTTTTGTTTTTGTTTTTTTAACATTTTATGTTACAGGCCTGAACATTTTGAGCCCGAAACTCGGATGATGTAAATAAAATATTTTGTTGTTTACTGACTGTGTGTTTTTGTTAAAGTATTGTGGTGTGGACAATCTTCCTTGATGAGTTTTGCAGTGGGTATGAGCAATCTGGGTATGAGGTTGGGCTTAAAGAGGGTGGGAAGGAACAAATGTGGGCTTACATTGGTTATATATCATCGACATGGCAAAATTGTAAAACTCAGAACAAACTTTTACAACAGTTTTGTCAAGTCAAATTGCTATAATACTTTTATGATGGTTTTAGACATTATTTTAAATATGTTATTTTTGGTTTGCATTTTGTTTACCTGGAAAAACAGTTTTGAAGTTTAATTTATATTTGATCTTTGTAATTTTAAAGCAAGTCCACCAGACCCTAACCAATCATCTCTCCCCAGAAAGTCACACTACAAATTCGCTTCATTCAAATCAATTATCGTTTCATCACAGTAATTGCTACGCAACCGTTTTTTCAGAACCATCACAACTAAAAGAGAGAGTTCATGTACATGGTGTTACCCTAATCGTTACTACATGTAGATATAATTAACGATTAAAAAAGATAAAAAACAAACATATTAATGTATCCAGAAAAAAAATGGAACTCACAATTTATCACTCTCAGAATTCTAAAAAGGCAGACAAATAAATAAACAAACAAAATACTAAAAATTGCCATGACTGAATAAAGATCATCCCCAGATTTACCTGATAAAAAAGCAAGTTAAAAAGATGAATGACAATGAGTATAAAAAGATATTCTAAAACAGTTTGTACGAGTAGAAAGAGCACAGTACCTTCCTGATCCTAGAATGTAAATGAAGGAGTGAAGGAAATCTTGAGACATAAGTCAATAAACCTTGTTAATTAACCTTGTTAATTAACCTTGTTAATTAACCTTGTTAATCTCCAAAATGAAGAAATTACATTGCTTGCAAAAGTTTAAAACACAATGCCAAAGATTATTTAGTTAAAAAGTTAACAAATGCACTTTTAGTAAAAAGAATATCTGCACGTATCCACACCCTGTCTAGCCATACAGACGATATAAAAATATACAAAGATTATTAAATAATATTCAGCTTTTAAATTTCACACTGAAGAAGGTATTACCCATTGGAACAAAAGGGTAACAATGGTGGTTAATGTGAGCAGCTGGCAGTCGTGTTCTTCCAGTTCTCTTAGCATTGGACATAAAAAAATATGTATGTATTTTACAGCATGCCTCAAACACTTTGAAAAACAAGCTTTGGTTGTACGCACATGTACTTTTCAGAAAATTCTTCGAGAATTGTGTAACAGCGTTATCTACATATAGGATTTAACATCCTCGCCGTTATTATTTCCACAAAATCTCATCATCATTATTCATCTTTCCATCTAGGAATCCACCCACCATTGTCCGCATTTAAACAATAATAGTCAGCACACATTATTAACCCCATTACCACCTGTTTATTTATTCTCCTAACACTGTTAACTAATCACTCTAACAGAGAGCATGCTGCTCAAGGACAGTGTGTTATTGTTTTCCTGTACGTCCTAAACTTGGAAATAGCGCTCCCACTAATTACACACATGCAAGTGTTGGACAGCATTTGTTGAAATCGCGTGGATATCCTTTTCTGATAAATAGAGATAACGATGGTTGGCACCGGTGTTAAAAAAACTGTCGTGGAATTTTAATTGAAGTACGATTAGAGTTTACATTCCTCGTATGTGGAAATTGTTTTGCATGCTGTGTTGCCTTCTCATGTACTGTTTAGTGGTAAGTTTATGTCTTTTTCTATCATTGTGGTTATAAATGAACACTTACAAATGACTTAAGGGGAAATTCCACACTTTTCATCGACCGTAATTTTCAGAAATGTTTTTCACTGAATGATATTCCTGACTTGATTACAATGTATCTGAAACTATTTTCAATTGTACTCAAAATACTAAAATCCCAGACAAATATAAAAGGAACCAATGCCATTTATAAAATAAAAAAAAACTGAGTTAAAAATATGAATAGCATTTGGTTAAAAAAAAACCCCAAATTTTTGCAAGGAAATTCTTTTAATTTAATTTTTTTTTTTTTAATTTTAATTTTTTAAAATATTTTTTTAGTTATACACATTTTTTTTGAGGGGGGGGGGGATGACTCCCTCTACCACATATCGAGCATGGTATAGCACTCTATCAACAAGATCAGCAGAAAATTGGGAATAGTTTTAAGAATGTTGGTTTCATAATTACTGGATAACAACGGAATGTCCACATATAAAATTGGGATCTTATGGATGTGAAGAATAATGTGGTAAGTAGTGTAGCACCATGAATCAGGCCCATCAGGGCCCAATGTCATGCAGCTGGTTACCGCTAAGCACATTTTTGTGCTTACTATATCAGAAAAACATGCGTAAGCAAAAGTGTGTTTCATAAACGATCGAAAGATTTGACAGTGCGTATGCGCGTTCACAATGGATTTGCATTGTTGCGTCACTCATCTGCTTACAAGAACTGCCGGCAAGCTAACGTGCCTATCGTTTGCTTTTGGTTAGCAGTGTTTATGAAATAGAAATTCTGCTAATGGCTGCTCTGTAAGCAGAAATCGTCTGAATACAGGCTTTATGAAAATGAGCGCAGCGCAAATGCTGCCAAGAAAGAAAAAAAAAGAAGATAAAAAAAGCTCCAAATCTTCAACCTTGCTGAGACAGTATCAGCTGTGGGTGAGAATAGTGATGTAGGCTCTGATTATCTAAGTGGGTCACCTGTTTTGTATGTCATGGAAGGCACTTCAACTGCCTTAATCTGGATACCTGAATTCACGTTGTTACATAACCAGATTTCTGCTTGTTGATCTGGTTGATGATACTGTGCGAGGCTAAGGCCCAATTTCCTGGCGCTGATGAAAACTTTCACTCACCGTTATTTGAAGGTCTTTGATAAGATTATATCAATAGGCGACGTGTTTCTTGTATGTGTGATGAGGATAGCAAGTGTTATTTTTCAAATACAAAAAAAGGCGCCTGACTGTATGTTACTTTCTCCCTTGTTGGGTTGATTGTGTTTATATATGGGGGGAGAAAAAAGTGGGGTCACAGGTCAAAAGGTGTTCACAATATTGGTAAGTTTGAAAATATAATTGTTAACAGATTTGCTCATGTAACTTACATGGTATACAGATGGCCATGGTGGAAGTACTTTTACCTGAAAGGCTATAATTTTTGAGAAATGAGTGAAACATTTAGTTTTGATCTTGCGAGTCAAAAACCCAATGTTTGAAAAACAGTGAAAACTCATAATGGGGTTTTTCACTATTTTCTTGTGAAGCCCGGTTCATACTTCACGCGAATGGCGAAAGGGAAGCGAATTTTCTTGCGTCACAATTGAAAAACAGCGCGTACTGAATTGTTGCGTCACCAAAATTCGCTTCACCTTCGCTTTCGCGTGAAGTATGAGCCGGGCTTGACTCTGATGACCGATTGAGCTCAAACAAACCTTTCACAGGTTTGATATTTCATGTTTATGTTGGGTCACATAAATTAGGGATGCTAGTCTTTGAGGGTTTTCATGACAATTACCAATCTTTTCCCAATTACCGGCTCTTCTCAGTGCCACCACTCCTCCCAAAAGAGATTTTTACATGGTTGTACCCCCAATTTTACTAGTTATAGTTTCCTACAATTACCAATGTTGTCTGCATGCTTTAATATAGTGCAGTTTTTCTTGACTTTCTGTCTGGTGATCATTGCCCTAAACAAAATTGAGTTTGTAAAATGTATTGATATTGTGTGATCCAATCCATACTTTATGTGTTATTAAAATCTCTGTCCTTGGGTTGTGTATAGCTTATATGTAGCTAGAGTGGCAAACTCATGACAAATAACAATTGTGCAATGGCTGGACCATTGTCCAGAAGGTGGTGAGTCAGTCACTTTTTCCTACTCAGTGTCAGTGTGATTCTTATAGAAACAATGCCTCATTTATACTAACACTATCCACTAATTGTTTTGCTTGGCTTGTTGTTTTTGTTCTTACGGTGGCTAACAATGAGGCACTTCTGATGATTTGTTTACCATGTTTTTCTGTTTGTGAATCTGCCTAGCTTGGGTGACCTTGTACTTTTCAACAACGAAAAGATTTTACAATTGGTGCAACTTCCATGTCCATGTGTGTGGATTCCACTATGCAAAGTTCTTGCAGCTTTACTGAATCTCACAGCATGTGAACGGTTCTAACCAGTAAAGTACTTCTTGAGACGCTGTCAGATACTGCTCCGGGAAATTTGGCCCCTCCCTAAAAAAAAAAATACAAAATAAGTCAATAAAATAAAAATGTCACAGCAGTAGATCCCTATCATGGTGCCGCCATCTTGTTTCCCTGCATACAAACTATCGTGACCAAACTGAGGCTGAAAGGAAAAATAGTCTGCCACCCTATGGTGGAATGAGAATAAGAACTGTTTTTGCCATTTGGTATTCAGGGAACCTGAACAAAGATTGCAGCAGAGTGATAAAGGTCTAAAGTCACCCATTTGTGGTAGGCACATTTCAACAATGATGTATCAAATGCTAATGCTCTTAAAAAAACATCAACATACTTTATGGACAAGAAGGGGGGGGGGAATGCAATGGAAGAATCCTGCTGTTGAATGTTTTTACAATGTCTGAATGCAAAATACTGAATGATCAGTCCATATCAGGAAACAGACCTACATGTACTGTATGTCTATCAGTATCATGTGGTATTAACCATTCATTGCAAAGTCCAAATTTGCATCACTACGCACTTGGCACTTGGCTTAGTGGTTGAGTAGTTAAAGTATCTACTCTACTGGATGAGGTCCTTAGATTGAGTCTCCCCTAAGTTTGATCTCAGATGCACCTCAGTATTCAGTGCATTGTGTAGTACGTTGTTGAAAACCTGAATTACAATTCGTCATGATGTTCTCTCGTCCGTCTTACAGCCTGTTGGCTCAAGTCTACAGTCTCTTCATCGATGGTGAACAACAGCAGTGGGAGAAGATCATCGACGAGGTAGTGCGCATCTGCGTTACCGTGGAGCAAGAGTCGCCCAAGTACGTCTTCCACATTGCAACGGTCGATGCTGATCTTCAGGGAGTATTGGATGCGTATATCAGTGTACCAGGTGAGTGATGCTTTCTTGTTGTTGTTGTTGTTGTTGTTGTTGTCATTAAAGTGTAACCCATAAATGCCATGCACAAGGAGAGGGACTACTCTCGTTTGGATAGTGTAAGCTCTGAGAAGAGCTGGACGAATTTGTTTTCTTTTGACATATTAATAATTATACTTGGATCAAAATTATCATAATCATAACAGGCATGATATTCTTCCTACTTAGTCTGATTTCCAATTTTTTTACCTCAGGGAAAAATCAGAAAGATTGTGATTATATAGCCTGAAAAGACTATTAAAGCCTAAGGCATGTGTACATGTCGGTCAGCCTAAATGTTCCTACTTTTTTTACAAGGACCAGATATCATGCCTGAACATTCTACATTCTGAGAGTTGTAGATGAATACCTCACCATTCATTGGGGTTCTCGACTCATCGACATGATTGAAAGTATGCCTTAGTTTCATTGACATACTTTCCTGGTATTAACACCAGATTCTCAGTAATTTTGTTATAGTTTCCTTACTTGTCTGTAACTGATAGTTTCCTAAAAAATTGACAGCTAAAATTACCCCACATTGCACGCAGGTTTTTCGTTTCTCTTCTTAGAATTTTCTATTTTTAAGTTGGGGTGGGGGGGGGCGTGGGGCGGAAGCTGTGGGAGTGCATTCTCTGTGTGCATTTCAAGCAGTCTGCATCTGCAGTTGGAATTACTAACCATCACCATACACATTTACCTTTTTTGTATAATTTTCCCCGGCAACCTCAACAAGCCATTTGCGAGTCCGATTTGAATAATGTCTGGTACAGTGACTTGCTCAGTCACAAATGACCACTGAAATTTGAATTCCTGCTGTCTGTGTCACACGGTACAAAGCAAGCTTTTGCCTAGTTCAGTTAGAAACGGCGACCACCCACACACAATTCTGAATGAATAAGTAGATGGCTCAATGGTACCAGGCTTTGCTCATCTGGAGGTTGCTACATGTATATAAAAAATTGCCCCGAACCATGGACTTGGCATCACTGTATTTTTTATTGATTGACATTATTGTATAAATTTCAATTTGCCTTTCACCGATGTGTGCTAAGCACTGTATACTCAGTGCTTTCGAGTCCTGTGGAAAAAAATCCACAGGCAACTCGGCTGGGATTCGAACCCACGACTCCTGCATAAGTAGAGCAGATGTCTTAACCACTAGACCACCGAGCACGCCCGGTGACGAGGGGCCAGTTCGAATCCAGTATTATTAGCGGCAGGTACTGCAAACAATCAGAAAGATGTTAATATTTGCATCGGGGAATGAATATAAATTTCAATTTGCCTGTCACCGATGTATGATAAGCACTGTATACTCAGTGACTGTATACTCAGTGACATTATTGTGTTTCACACTAACTAGACATGTTTACATTATCAAGCCTGATTGCTTCATTATTGAAAGGGCAAGGGCACCAAGGCATTTTCTTCTTGATAAAGGACACTTCTGTGAAGAAATTGTCAATTTCTATTGGGACATTTCAAGGGCACCAAGGCAATGACCAGGGGCAATGGAGGCAATTGCCTCCGTTGCCTCCGTGAAGTATCAGGTCTGCATTATAACTTTACCGAATCACATTATACAGAAAGATCTTTTATACACACCAAGTCAGTGTGAACGAAATGAAAGAAGCTCTTTAGTCTGGGAAATCCAATTTGAACAATCACTTGTGATAAATATTTAAAATACTTATTCAAAATTTCACTCGGAAATGGCTTATTGGTGATCAGGATAGGGAATGAAAAGGGCATGTTGAGGGGGAAACAAAACAATGAAAACATAGGGAGTGATCAAATTCTGTGTGAGCATAAATTGGTGAATTTCACCTTGGAAATGGTTTACACCTAACACCTGCTAGAGGCCACCAAGCTTTCTGTGTGACCATACCAACACTCTGGGACAATTTCCCTAGCTTTGGCCCTCAAACGACCTCCATTAAGTCAATTAGATATCTCTCAAATACTCATCCCGTGGTAATTAAATGCTTAGCACTTCATAGACACCAGTAGTAAGCAGCTCTTAAATGCAACTGTTAATTATTTATTTGAATCAGAAAAAGGCTCCCCGAACCAACCTGTGCCCAACTGCAAAGAGCTTTGAAGCACAAAATATCGCTTAGAACCGCGACCACAGAACCAAGGCCAGTGATTTTAGCAACAGGCCAGTAAACTCAGACCGGACAAGTCCGGCGGCCTTTTGTTTTTTCAGTATTATTTTTCTTCAGAAAGTTTTGACTTTGACATTGTTTGAGTCCAATGAATATCTCTTCATTCTGTTGGATATCAAAAATTACTTTGACCCATAAGACAAAAGAGAGAAAATCTTCTCTTAGTGCATGTTTTAAAATTAAACAGGGTATATGTTTAAAAACTGGGTTGTCACTTTGATTCTGGTCTGTTCATGTCTCTTCCCATTTTGATTCTGGTCTTGTGAAAGAAGTGTTGGTCCAGGAAACAGTCTAAGCTACAAGCCCTGCTGTCTGGTGGATTCCCCCCCCCCCAAATTGGAGCCCTGATTTAAAAACTTCATCACTACAACACAAAATTCAAAACATGGCACCCATGTATGTACAAAAACATCATAATTATCTAACCTTTGACGTAATACCCCCTCTTTATAAATACAACTATGTCATTGTTTTTCTTTCCTGGCCTTTCAGTTTTTTCATCTGGAGGTTGGTTTCTTTATCAAACAGGATTTTACTGACACATTTCCTTGTGCCTGGCGGTGTGAGTTTAAATTTTTGATTTAAAAGAAAACAAAGTTTGCCGCAAACAAATGTGTTATTGCGGCTAATCTACTCTTGATAAAAAAAAAGTGATGTCAGCACATTTTCAAAATAACAGACTCTCTATATATATTACAAGAGGAAGTGGTTTTCAATTTAAAACTTGTGTAATAAAATTTACACTTCATGTACTTTTTTCCCCGCAGGTAGCGCTGAGTAATGATAAATAATGGTAATAACGGAGTCTTATAAAGTGTGCATGCATCCATCATAAGGTGCTCAAGGCGCTAGTCAATTATTATCCCTGGTCACCATATTTCTGGAACATTCTCAGCTTCCTTGGGAGTATACAATCTCGGCAGCAGTGGTATAACCGTGGGGGATGGGGGGGGGGGGCCTGAACCTCCTCATCAGAACCCTTAACCCCCTTGTACCCTCCCCCCCTCTCCCACGAAAAAAAGAAAGAAAAAAAAGAGTGATTGAAAAAATGCACAAATGAATAGTTCAATACATTGTTCCCGCCCCCCCCCCCCAAAAAAATAGAAATGTCCGGTTACGCCACTGCTCGGCAGCCTGTTCAGTGCTCAGGGGTTAATCAAGCACAATACCACCTCAGCCCTTGCAGCTCTCCTTTCATACTCCTGGGTGAAGAGAAGCAAATTATGGTTAAGTGTCCTGCTCAAGGACACAAGTGCAATGTTTGACCAGTCTGGGATTCCAACCCATATTCTGACGACTCAGTCACCAGAACTTGAGTCTAGTGACCGCTCAGCCATGACACGTCACACATCAGTGCTTATTACAGTTGCGCTAAACCAAAATAAGATTCTTTATCCCAGATGCAAATTAATACATCTATTGAATTCATGTACTTAATTAAATCAATTCAACCCCCCTGAAAAGTTCAGAAAAATCTGAATGAATTTTTTTTGGGAGTCTTTTAATATTAAATAATTAGAGGTATAAAACCGCCTGACTGTGCCTAATTTCATGAGACTGTTTAGCCACTCCGCAAGTTATTTGCTTTAAGTTATTTGCTTGGCAAGAATACAAAACCAACAACCACCCCAGGGCACTGTCAGTCATGCTAATTACTTTAATAGATGTATTTCATCTATAAAATTGTTTGCGGTAACCGCTGTTAATTATAGATTCTAACTGGCCTCTCACCACTTGGCACGCTCAGTGGTCTAGTGGTTAAGATTTCTGCTCTTCAATGCGGGGGTCGTTAGTTTCGAATCCCAACGGAGTATGCTTGTGGATTTTTTTCCAGGACTCCGGAAAGCGCTGAGTAAACAGTGCTTGTCAGTGGCGTTTAACTGAGAGAGAGGGGGGAGGGCATGTGCCCCCCCTCAATTGATGTCCCTACTTGAAATCTGGGCTTTTGAGATTAAAAATTTCCAGAGTAAAACGTTACATTTTGTAAGCTTTTATGTAGTAATTTCAGTGTTTTTGTTTGTACACGCAGCCAGTGCATTTGTTTTTACCTCCATGTCAGATTATCTTATAAAAAATAGTAAACGGCATAACAAGAGCGCAGAAAAGGGGGCTTGCTTAGGAAAAGTGAACATTTTTAATTGATCAGAAGTGCCCCCCTCCTTTGAAAAAGTGGTGCACTAATAATAATAATAATGATTACATTTATATAGCGCTTCAAACTAAAAATAAGTTTCTAAGCGCTTCACAAAGTAAATATAAACGATTGTGTAAGCAAACGGGAAAATTAAAGCTAGAAATATACAATAATAATACAAAAGGTACACGAAATATACAATATAACAGGCTATTTAGAAGAGACAAGTATCATTAGACTATTTGAAAAATTATAGTAATCTCATTGGCACTGATGGAAACCATTGAAAAGATGGGTTTTTAATTGTGTTTTGAAACTGCCAATTGTCTCAGCATTCTGGATGTAGGAGGGGAGACTGTTCCATAATGTGGGGGCACATACTGAGAAGGCTCTATCGCCGTATCGTGTGTTGGTACGGGGACCTGGTGCAAACTGGGATGATAATGAAGATCTAAGGTTGATTGAGGGGCGTGTTCTGGAAGACAAAAGTTCAGCTAAGTATGATGGTTCATGGTTACGCAATATCTTGTAGGTGAGGAGAAGAACTTTGAACTGGGTGCGAAGGGGAATGGGGAGCCAGTGTAATGAGTGAAGTACTGGGGTGCACTCCCTCGTGCCCCCTAAAATGTTACCCTAGTTTCGCCACTAGCTTATTGCACAACGGTGTGTGATAAAACCAATAACATTAATATGAATTACAAAATATTTAGCTGAAATTTTTCGGCTTAAGCATGCTTTCAAATTCTGCTTCTTACTAATCTCAATGAAGCTGTAGTTACAAAAGTCTCAACTTTGCATTTCGCAAGACAGTGGTTCATAACCACAAAACCAGACAAGATGTGACTTTCAGCCAGAAGATATCAATCTCTACATTATAACAATTTATTCCTCAACGAAACCATTAATAAATACAGCAGATGACATAAAAAGGGAAGTCTTCATGCATTTATTGAACCATTCTTAGTACACACATAATTTATGATAAGTCCAATTGGATTGGTCCAAAGTGTCCATCTAACTGCGAACTGACCAATGATGTTCTCTCTTCTGTCTCAATGAGGCATACTGGCTTTTAGTGCTCTCAAAGTTCCGAGTTTTCTCGAGGTGCTGACGGTACATATATACAGCCAGTGTGCACGATGTCAGACCTCTTTGCAAGTTGCAGCCATGGAGCAGTTGTTGTGTGATTATAACCAACATGTATGTTGATGGTATTGCTTCAGCTGAAGCCATGGGTGTTGTGCAAACCAAATAATAAGGAACATTTCTCGGCAATGAGTCGAGGCATAAAGCAAGAGTCTTTGTATTCAGAAGAGCTGTTGTGATCTCCTGTTTGAACGTCAGGCTGTAAGGTCGTACAACTTGTGCTTGATAAGGTCTGTTTTTTCGTCGTGTACTTTTAGCGGAGGGTGACTGCTGTGAGAACATCTGTATTCTAGCATGATCGTTACGGCTGAGTGGTCCAGCGCATTTGACTCAAGTTCAGTTGGTCAAGTCATCTGATCATTAGAATAAATGTTTTATGCCTTTGTCCATGAGTGTAACTCTTAACCAAACATTGCTAGATTCTACTCTTCACCCATGGTCCTATTGCAGCACAAAATATCGCTTTTCACAAGTTTATTTGAACAAGCGATGGTTTTACAAGGTCTTGCAACTTGTGCTTGAAAAGGTATGTTAGGCCCTATGTAGGACTCTTCCTCTGTGCTGTACACAGATACAGAGTCCTAGATATGAGGGCCCTTATTCTGGGGTGGACAAATTTTCAGAGCTCGATAATTCAAATCTTACCTGTAAAAAGCTACCAATCTAACCGGATTAACATTGCATGGCCGCATGTTTTGGCGTTGGGTTTTGGACATCAGTTATTCCTCATAAATCCATCATTTTTGTGAAATAATTTAGCTCCCAACATTAGAAAGTTTCTGTTTTGTTTGTTCTCTCAAACATGCCTGTTGTGCGTACGCTAGGGTGTTGGCTTAGGACTTTTGCGCATATTTTGTCCATACATGTATAATGTGTTTTGCGGTCAGTGTTCGGTGACGCGCAAACACACGCCACACAAGCATACCAGGTTTGTGGGGTGAAGTGTGTTTAAAGTTTGCAGAAATGTTTAACGTTGAGAGCCAAATTATTTTACGAATATGATGGATTTATGAGGAACAGCTGACTTCCAAAATCCACCGCCAACAATTTTATGTGGCCATGGAATGTTAATCCGGTGAGATTAGTCGCTTCTTACAGGTAAGATTTGAATCATGGAGCTCTGAATTTTTTCCACCCCAGAAATGGACCCTCATGTCCAGGACGTCACTACAGTATTTATCAAAGTGAAAGACCTCCAGGGCTTAGTTTTTCATGTACTTTTAGTGCAGGACGGCTGCTGTGAGAACATCTGTATTCTAGCATGATCGTTACGGTCGAGTGGTCCGAAGGCAATTGACTCGAGCTCTGTTGGTCAAGTCATCTGATCATTAGAATAAGTGTTTTACATCTGTGTCCATAAGTGTAACTCTTAACCATAGATGATCCTCTTCACCCACGGTCCTATTGCAGCAGAAAATATTGCGTTTTGAAAGTTTATTTGCGCGCAGGATGCTAAATTAAATGACTGTCAGGGCATACAGGGGACTGGTTACCCATTTCTGCTAAGCAAGGTTTGCTAAGCAATTTTTGTTGCTGTGGTTATTAGCTTTATGAAATTGGGCACAGGTGTGTTTAAAGGAAGATCTGCAAGGGCTGAGATAGAGCAAGTAGGCCTATTGTGTTTGATTAACTATTCATGCTTAGTAACAGTTTGAGGTGGTAGGCTTCACAGGGAGTTGTGAAAGTTCAAGGAATGGTTCAAGCATGCCCGATGACCAGGGGTAGTCTTAGTAGTTCAGTACACATTCATGTAGGAACCTTACAGAGATGTGCTGGAGTCTGTAAGCTCAGGGAGTTATGAAAGTTCAAGGAATGGTTCAAGCAAGCATAGTTTCAGTAAACACACCATACTACCAATCTGTGCAAATGTCATCAACCTTGATGGTTCTGTTGTTACTTTTAGTAAAAACAATAAAAAATGCTCTGTGTATTTTGTCAAGGATGTTGTGTACACTGTATGTAAAAGGCTTATTCTGATAGGGCCAAGTGAAATAAGCATCAGTGATTTGCCAGTCTTCTAGAAGTTAATTTATTCAAGACTTCTGAATAACATTGTATTTTCCCCCTCAATATTTGTATTATTATCTATTATTTTGAAGCCTCCATTCTAACAAATCATAAAATTTCAATCTTTCTATTGAAAGTGTTGTTCTCTTCTGTTTCCAGGGACACAGCTTGTGAGGTGCACATCAAGTTTTGTTCAGTGGAAGGATTCTGACCAGGGCGGTGCTTGGGGTCTCAACTTCATCTCGGACGCGGCGGCTGAGAAGTTCATCGCACTCTGCTCGGTAAGTCTGAATAATCTCATTGGTAAAATATTTGAAATGAATTTGTTTGTTTGTTTGTTTGTTTTGTTGGGAACAAGATATATAAACATGGATTTGTTGTAAGAGCATTGACAGTTGTCAAAGACATCTAATAAAAAAAATTAAAAAAAATTATTTATTTATTTATTTATTTATTTATTTATTTATTTATTTATTTATTTATTTATTTATTTATTTATTTATTTATTTATTTATTTATTTATTTATTTATTTATTTATTTATTTATTTATTTATTTATTATTTTATTTATTAATTAATTTATTTATTTATTTATTTATTTATTTATTTATTTATTTTTGTTTGTTTTTTTTTGGGGGGGAGGGGGCATTTTCAAGCGGAAATTTTGTTGCAATTTGGGATTTGGTTGGGGTTCATTGACAGCCAAGTGGTTTAGACAGTTTTTGTAGAAAACCGGAGGTTACAGGTTCGATTCCTGCCTGAGTCACCCGTTGCTCCCATTATAATTAGGGCCAAATTTCATCAAGCTGTTAAGCACACAAATTTGCTGCTCAGCACAGAAAAAGTCTTGCTCAGCAAAAACAGGTCACCACTTGAGTGCCAAGCAAAATGTGCACCGGTGAAACTTGCACTTCCTTTACGCACATGATGCACAGCTGCTTTGCATTATGTTTGCATAGAAAATTTGGTACCGGTTTGACACAAAAGTAATATGCCCGTTTCAAAACCACTTCCTCAGTTCGGGCTTAGACTTCGTCCACCTGTTTGAAGCCTCGTACCACAAGTGCACGCTTTCAAAATAATGGATTGATCCCTAAGCTGAAGCCAAATTCCTGGTATCGGAAAGGGTCTTAACATCATACCTTGTCAATGAACAGGCAGTAGACACTACATGTACATGTAACTAACTTTCTATATTCATGTTATTAGCCTGCTGCATTATACATAAGGTTTGTTGTTTCCAAAAATGGGACATGCCTTGTACATTGTAGTATATATCTTTATGAACTTTATGAAAACTGTTACTACAAAACTATCACCTGTCATTTTTCAAGTGAAATCGATAAGCGGCGATGAAAATGATCTCAAACAGGAACTTGGTAGGGACTTTGTTTTCATGGAGTTGGGACTTTCCCTTACATTGTACATGTACTGTACACAAGTGTACGTCCCATTTGAACCCAAATAATGTTATTGAGCTGTCAACTACAATGTAATTGTAGCTGTTAAAAGTGGTGCTATTGTAATTCCAGAAACAAATCAAAAAGTCACGTTTTAAAGAATTGCTTCAAACGACATATAAGTACTTGCCAAATTAACCTGTTGAGTACATGTGAATGCAAAACGCCAAGTACTTTTTTTTTGGCTTGATACATAATTGGTGATAATTGAAATATTATTATTATTTTTTTTATCTGAATGCTTTTGTTTTAATTTTGATATCAGAATGAATAGTCCTGAAGATAGTTCTGCTGAAATACTTCAATATATGAGAAAGTTTTTCGTCAATACTTTGTTCTTTTTGTTTTCCTCTCACCCACCCCCCTAAAAAAAAACCCACCAAAACAACAATATTATTAGCCTACAAAAACACCCGTTCAAAAAACAAAACTTCTCTTTGGTGTTGTTTTCTCAAAATCATGACCCCCAAAAATATAGTAAGTTTTTACAGGTTGGTTTGAATTTGTCCTTGTAGAAAACTCGAGGATTGGAATGGTCTATATTCTTCAAAAACCAAGGATGCATTATGCCTTAGTTAAATTAAATTTAAATGTGTTATGAAATGGATTCAGTAAGTTGTTTTTTTTAAAGCCTGTCGGACTGTGAATGTGAGTAAATAGACTTTATCAAATGGGTTAGTTAAAACTGTGTATCTGAAGGGCCAGTACGAGTCATTAGTGACACTTTCCCGGACACCAGAATTTCAGAGAAAGATGGTCCCAGCAGATGCACATTGTGTACGGGAAGTGGAAGGTCACACTGGTTCCAGACTTTTGGAAAACCTATCGGAAATAGTGTCGTCAAACCCAAACTGCTTCCCACGTCCATAGGAAGAACAAGGACATATAGTGTAGGTCTAAACCTCCGGTATCCAATACTTCAGACTGGTGGTGAGTGTGGACATGTTTGTAGTTGTTGGGACGTCTGGTGTTAGGGATTTCAAAGTCTGGAAACGTCTGTGTTGTGTTTTGCAACTAATGAAGAATCGAGTTTTGTCTGTTAATCTGCAGTGTTGTTTATCTCTTGGATTACCTTGTATACCATGTAAACTTGGACGAGCAGTGGTATTTTCTTTACATGGTAAGTGTTTCCTTGTTTTAAAGGATGGTAGGCGTACAACAGAAAAACTCTCAGTTTAATAGATGCAATAATTGCATCGGGGATAAAGAATATATTATTTTGGTTTTTATCAGACATCAGTGTGTGATTAGCACTGTGTGATTAGCACTGTATACTCACTTGGCACGCCCAGTGGTCTAGCGGATGAGACATCTGCTCTAGGATGGTGGGGGTGTGGGTTCGAATCCCATCCAAGTAGTATACCTGTGGATTTGTCTTTCCCACAAGACATGGGAAAGCACTGAGTATACAATTCATATCACACATCGGTGTAAGGGTAAAAACACCAAAATAATAGAAAAACTTGTGGAATACCTTTGTTTGGATCCTCTTGTTCTCAAGAAAAATATCATAAAGTGCCGGGACATCATTAGGATTGTGGAAGAGAGAAGCTTTGTCATTCCAATCCTTTAGTTTTCAAGAAACTCAACATAAAGGGATGCGTATGTATTATTGTTTTTTGGGATGAGTAAACATGTATTTCTTCCACACCAGTAGTTTTTGACGAACATAAAAACTGACTGTGTGAATTTTGTTTTGGTTATTGGCCTTGAGTTTGAAGAACCTCCTGAAGGCACTGACTCAGGGTGAACTTGGGTTTCTTATCTAGACACTCCTCATGTTTGTAAAACCTTTTCTTTAAAATGGCCAACTTTTTCTTTTTAGAAATCAACGAGGGCCTAAAATCAAAAAGCATAAATAACATGCATAGAATCCAAGTCGTTGCTCACCCTTGTTTGATTTAGCCTTTTCCATGTAGTTACTATTGTCTTAATGGAGCACGTGTTTAAAAAACTTGTTGGCAGGCCTCCTAGTCTGAGTTCACTCTGTGTGCTGTAATGTAAATTGACTACTGTAACATTTCAAGGGTTACCATGGCAATGACCCGTTGCATCATAGAGGTGGTCGAGGAGGCAGTTGCCTCTGTTGTCTCCATGAAGTATCAGGTCTGTGTCAGTACTTGTGTCAACTGTACAATCAAGTAATGGACCTACTGAGCTAGTCAAACTACTGAGCTGGGAGACCATTGATCTAAAATACCTGCTTTATCTGAGGAATTATTTTGTTCTTTAGTGTATGTACAGGATATTGAATAGTCAATATTTAGAAATTGAAATTTTGGGTGGTTGGGTGAATTAAAACAGTTTCAAAAAAAACCAAACAAACATTGAAATGTTTAAACACTGATTACTCTGAATGGCCCCTTAAATCCCATATTCACTTTTGGGAACACCGAAAAACAAAATGTTCACAGATTTGCACATAACTTACATGGTATAGAGACGATGATGGTAGAAAATTTCCTGTGAAATATTTGTGTCTGATGTGTTATCGTTTTCGAATAATTAGTGAAATAAGATCCACAAATGATTTTTCGTCTCATGAGACGAAAACTCCGGCCGTTAGAATGAATACAAAAACGCTGAATGACTTTGTATTGTTTTCAACAATAACAATAAAATGAGCTGAAACTTTCGCAGGTTGATTTTATTAAATAACTCTTGATGCTCATAAGGTATGGAAGTATTTCCAGACACTTTACCAATAGTGTATAATGGCTTTAAGCAGAAAATATTGCTTGAAGATTTTCTGCTAAGCAAAAAATGAGCAGGATACCAGTCATCTGTGTATGTCACATGGCTTTTTGGCTGGTAAGCTACATTCTATGCTGAGCTGCTTCTTGTGCTGTATACACATCTGGGACCATTGGTTCTTGGTCTGAGAAAGCTGTTGGCCTGAAAACTATACGAGTCCAGCGTCTTATCTCTTCGTACCGAGAAGGTCCAGAGATCACAGCAAACTCAATCTATCTCTACCCTACGTATCATAGTTGGACACCCACTAATAAGACCAAGCCCAGATTGTTTATGAGTTATCTATTGACAGGGGGGAAGGGTTCAAGTTTAGCGCTGTCTTTACACGCTGCTCCCTAATTAGATATCCTCTGTTGTTAAAGCTCAGTATCAATGTACTCCACCTGTTTTCTTGACTTCTTCTTTGACAAGACAAATAATTGCATAATTGGAAATTTGTTGTACTTTGAAAGTGATTCTAGAGCGTTTGGCTTAGGGGGAGAATGTGTGTCATTTAAATGTAAGAGATAAAGCGTAAAAATAACTTTGCAAAATTTCATTGAGATAATGATCTCTTGCCACTCTATTTCAATCATGTCAATAGAAGTAAAATCAGCTCACATCACTGATAGTTCTAGGAGATGACTTCATTACATAATGTATCAGAAGTACATTGTTAGTCATCAGATGTTCAGTGTAGTGTAAACACCAGCTTTAATTTAAAAACAGTAAATGAACTACTGGCTCAGATTCAAAGTTTAAAGAAATTCAAATTAACACTACAATACAATACATGTCTTGTTGTCATGGTTGTGTATCGTGGACTCAAGCTCTGGTGTTCTGATCTAGTGCTGAGGATACTGTTCCAAAAAGCTCCCTGAAATTTATAACTCATGCTGTTACCAATCATATGTTGAAATGCCATCATTATCAACATACCTCCTAAATTAGGATTCTTCTTTTCATTTTTTTTGTCAGCAATGAGTCTCACCCCTGAAAACAAATGTGCATGTAACTAATCTTTTCTGAGGTGTCCCTTTTTCTTGTCTCTTTTGGGTTTCCGGATGTCAACATGAATGTTTTTTCTTGTGTATCCTGTACGAACAATGCAGCACAATGAGGAAGTTTGAACGTGATCGCTGGACTTATCCTATTGGCAACGTACCAACAGCTAAACTAAATCTTCCTTTCCCTGCTGGGTGAACAGAAAAAAAAGAAGAATAGAGCTGCTGATAAGAAGGGGAAGGTTTTATTTAGCAGTAAGAGGTTACCAGCCAAACTGCCTTGTTGGATGTATTTCTAATGACTGGTTCTCTGTTAGTCTTTGCTGAAGTAGTGTACTTGTACGGCTTGATAACTACCATAAAGCAATTGTACAGCATTGGTAAATGTCAGAGACAGTATCGGTACTTTGTGTGACCCAACATATCTATTTATCCGGTGAAGTACAGGCCTCTCAAAAAGAAACTTTATACGTACCATCGAAATATCAAACCTGTGAATGATTAAAGCTCAATTGATTGGTCAGCATAGTCACAATGAGATAATAGTAAGGGGGAAATAAAATACAATTTTTTTTTTCAAACATCAGGTTTTGGACATTAATTTTTTTATTGTTTTACTCATTTCTCAAAAACTATAGCATTTCTGGCAACAAATATTTCAAGGGAAGTTTTCCATCCATGACCATCTTTATATCATTAAGTTATGTGCAAATCTGTGAACGTTTGCATTTTCAATTGAACCCAAAAGGCTTCAAATCTGACTGTAAGTTAGCACTCTAGTCAATAGCTCTATGGTTTTCATAGCTACATGTGCAAAGTAATTTGTGGCATGCCGTGGCGGGGCGGTCAGGCGTACTGGACTCAAGCTCTGGTGTTTCTAATCGGCGGAGTGGGAGTTCAAATCCTGGTTGTGACTTGTGGCCTTAAGCAAGACACTTCAAACCATTATTGCTTCGTCCTTCGGATGGGACATAAAGCCGTAGGTCCCATGTGTTGTGTAATGCACGCAAAAAGGACCCAGTTTCACTTATTGCTAAGAGAAGGGGTTTGCCCCACTGTTTCTGGAAGTGGCTGATAAATGCGCTGCAGCACATTGTAAATGGGTCTCATAATTCAAACACTTGTCCTAAAATCAATAGGGTATAATAAGCGCCTTGAGTACCTAATTGTTGGTAGATACATGCGGTATATAAAATTCTGGTAGTAATAAAGTATTAGAAAAGGGAACCTGATGCAAACAATGAACATCTTACAGCATTGTGGCTGGAAGGTGTTTTTTCAAAGTAAACTTGTCTTAAGATAAGTGGACTATTTAATACATGTAACCGTCGCATCTGGGGATAAAGAAAATTATTTATTTTTTATCCTACTCCAACGTGTGACAACCACTGTAAACACTTGATGGTCTAGTGGTAAGACATCTGCTCTAGAATTGCGGGTGTCGTGGGTTCGAATCCCACCTGAGTAGTATGCTTGTGGATTTTGTGTCTGTAGGACTCGGAGGAAAGCACTGAGTATGTAGTGCTTATCACAAATCGGTGTAAGGGTAAGACCAAAATAATATTCTCAGCAGACTAGTTTGATTTACGCTAAAAAGCAAATAAGCAAGTCACCAGCCGATACCAATAGCATGAGACTTTGGCTTATAACATGTTTCTGCTAAGAAAGACTGCTGTCTGCTAAGCAAAGTTGTTTGTCTATCAGTTGTTTTCTCTGGTTTCCTTAGTTACGTTTACATATACCAAACAATCCTCAGATATAAAACCAAAGACTATAATAACAGTATCTACATGTACATGTAAATAAGGAAACTTTACGACAATATTTTCCTTTTGTGTTCGAAATATCTGACATGACACACTTCTTTTGTTTACTATTACAATAGTTAGGGGGCATATAATTTATTGGGTGTTTTATAAACTCAAGTGTTAAAAACAGTGTACACTTATTTTGTTCTGTTCCTCTTGGCTGTAAACACCCTGTAATCATTAATCAGACAACAATCATTAAAGGTACCTACATGTATTTAACTCCTTGCTCGTGAGAAGCAATTATAGTTAAGTCTCTTGCTCAAAGACAAAGTGCCATTACCAGGGTTCGAATCCCAATCGGGTGACTCCCAACCTCTTTAACCCTAACCATCCCAGGTCAGTCAAAATCCAACAGGGGGTATTGTTGGACTTTGGATGGTTGAGTTCTGTGAATCTTGTCTCTGCTGTTGGACTATGGCTGGTTGAGTACCAATGGTTCAGGGGGCTAGTGTTGGACTTTGGCTGAGTGTGGAATGTAGTACTATGATATGCAACCCTGTAGGACTTTGGCTGAGTTTGGAAAGTACTATGATATGCAAACTGCGCTGAGCCCTCTCCCCTCCCCTAAAAAAAATAATAATTGTTGGATATTGATGGGCTTGGTACTGTACTTCTCAAATAATCAAGCTATACCCATGTCATAACATACCCAGTCAGCCAAAATAAAACAGCACAAGACCTGTTGGACTATGATGGGTTGTGTACTGTCCCCATATGTGTACTGTGGGAGTATGATGGGTTGTGTACTGTCCCCATATGTGTACTGTGGGAGTATGATGGGTTGTGTAATGGTCCTACAAGTGTACTGTTGGAGTATGATGGGTTGAGGAGGTCTCCTTGTAAAAATGCTTAGGGGTTAGGGTTAACTTGAGTCCAGTCAACCAGAAGTGCTCGGTTGCAGCAAAACATTTCTTTAGTATTTGTGTTTTACCCATACACTGTGTTACAAAAAATCCAGCATATTACTTGGGTGGGATTCGAACGCATGACCACCGAGCTCGCCCAGTAGCCTAGAAGCAGTTCAAATCTTATAGATATTTTAGGAGACTACTGCAACAATTTTAAGATTAAATTTGCATAGCCGATACAAATTTTACATTTTAATCCAACTTGAGTAATGTTCCTGTGGATTTTTTTCACATGAATCAGGGAGTATACAGTGTTTAACACACATCAGTGAAGGGTAAAACACAAATGCTAGTTTTTTATCCCTGATGCAAATTCATCTATTAAAATGTTCTTTAGTGTACCCCCATTTTGTTCCTGCATATATTTCTAGTCACTCAGAACTTTTCTTTATGACTCATCTGCCACACATTGCTATTATTTTTTGTAAAGAATTTAGTTTCACTTACATTTGCCATGTTATGCTTTTGTAGTGACCCTGTTGTTTCTGTAGCATTTATTTTGTTGGCAGGTTGTCACTATTTCAGCTTGTCTGTTATCTCTTTTTGAGTTGTTTTTATAGTTTGTGTGTGTGGTTTTTTTTTAAAGTGGGGGATGTGCACACTATGTAATTTCCTAAAGCTGTTTTTTTACTAATTACCTGCGAAACTCATAATTGGATGAATGATAGAAAACAAAACTAAATTTCCTAAGTTACGTCTTGGTGAGATGTGTCGGCCAATTTTAAAATGGATTGATTGCAGTCTGGTGATCAATTTCCATAAGAGAAAGGTTCACAACAAATTTTGATTTTTGTTTTGTGCTAGCTTGAAATCAGCCACAGCTCTAGAATCATAGGCTCGTTTTGAAACCTTCGTGCGTTATTTTGAAAACATCTGCATTTGGTAGAGGGCTTCAATCTAGACTTGAAATCAAGTCTGTAACGTACCATATTTGTCACTGTAGAACCGAAATACCGCCACGCCCTCTACTGGTCATATAGCGTACATGCTATCATATTGTGAGACTGCTATCGTGTGGTTACTGCTGTACGATAGTGGTCACAGTCATGAGAGCAATCCCACACGACAGCAGTTACACACGATAGCATGTACGCTATATGGCCAGTAGAGGGCGCGGCGGTACTTCGGTTCTACAGTGACAAATACACGTACAGTAGACTTGATTTCAAGTCTAGCTTCAATCAGGCGGACAAACCTGGAGCCCAGGCTGAAGTTGTGGTTTCCCAATGGCTCATAGTTGCTTTATAAATCTTCCTGTTGTTGATAAACAAACCGCGCTGGCTGGCATGGACAGCCAAATGTAGCAAAACATTCAAGTCTTGTTGACAGACGTTGTGACCAAATTCAACATTTTTACAAACTTTCTATTCGAAGAAAATACATCCCATTATTGGTTGGTTTGTTTTAAAACAATTCCAAACAATTTTTTGAATATTTGTTTAACATTTTGACAAACGGTGTTTATCTGTTTTTGCTTTGCGTTGATGGCTCCCCGTAGTTTCTCCACCTTGGTTGGCAAATACTCGGGCCGTGACGTTGCAAGAGAATAGTCCATAGGCCCCATTTGAAACCTGGGCGTGGGCCTGGGCGTGGGCTAGGGCTCAGGCTTTGTCAGTTGATTGAAAAAAGTGAGTTTTCATTTTAGGGTTTCAAACAGGCGGAAGGAGCCCAAGTCGAAGTTATGGTTTTGAATAGGACCATAAACAAACACCAAAACATTTGATGGACCACATGGCTTGTACATGCATCTCAAAACTGGCACCAGACTGATGATGTATTTGTACAACATCAGAAGATTTGGGTATTCATTCCCAGCATCTACATTTTTGTCGTTTCCAACAAATCACTGTTTGCTCTATGTTTGTTAACGTCAATCTCTTCTTCATTCTGTTTAAAATGGTTGAGTAGTTTTCTTTGGGCCAGGAGCATCACTTTGTGATTGAAAGGGGTGCCTCACACGTAGTGTCCCATAACATTATTCAACTAATCTGTGAAAATTCCATGAAATTTTGTTGGTCCCGTTTTTGTGGAAACAATTGAAAACAGTTTATGTTTTGTCATGGATGTTTGACCTGCATGGTTCCTTTGATTGTGGCAATCAAAATAAGGATTATTTATTTGGGGGCCGTCATGCTATTTTCTCTACTTTGAGAAAATTTCAGATGGAAGTATTTCTCTGGAGGATTGGTACCGGTATGAACTACATGTATGTAATCGGTCAGCCGTCAGATTGGAACTGCTTGAAATTGATTGGCATTGTTGTGGCCGAGTGGTCTAGTACACTGGACTCAAGCTCTGGTGTTTCTGATCAGCAGAATGTGGGTTCAGGTTCTGGTCGTGACACTTGTGTCCTTAAGCAAGACACTTAACCATTATTGCTTTGCCCTTCGGATGGGACGTAATGCTGTGGGTCCCTTGTGTTATGTAATGCCATAAAAGAACCCAGTTACACTTATCGCTATGAGACATGAGAGAAGGGGTTTGCCCCAGTGTTTCTGACATAGTTGGCAGCAGATTGCGACAGAATCCTGTCTTATATTTGAAAACTTAGCATACCTTACATAAGAATAATAACCACTTTGAGACACCTGTAGATAAATACCTATACAAGAACTGACTGTTATTAAATCATGTTCAACTAGTCATTTTTGTTTTCCGGTAAATTGACCAAGCCTCTACTTGTCTTTATTGCTATAATTACTGCAAACCTTAACGCCCACGTACCTTAAGGTTGAAATGACTCAGCCCTCTGTAATCAGGTGATTATACGTAAGTAACTCAACAATAGTCTGGAACATCTATTGTTCTTTGTCTTTAAATAAATGCATTTAACCCCAGGACCTTTTTTCCCCTGGCACACCTCAAGAAAGGAGAGTAAGATTAAGGTTTGAGATATTGTCAATAATCACATGAAGATTGATGGATGACCTAAGACAATGTCAAAAAAACAGCAACATGGTAACTGGGTGGAGAAAGTTGATAGCAGAGGCCACATAATGAATTTTATTCAGCTTGTTTTGAAACATTAATAAAGATTGTATCACTCGGCATCAATTTAAAATACTGGTTAGCGTGGAATTTGTGCTTGCGCATACTTCAGTCATGTTACTGAGCATTTTTCGCTGAAAGCCCCAGCTCAACATTGGTAAACTGATTGTAACTGCTTCCATTCTTTGCACAAATCAATGCATGTAATCAAACCAATCTGTGAAAATGTCAGCTCATTTCGTTGTTTCGTTTGCGAGAAAACGGTAAAAATGCATTCAGCATTTTGTACGCATTCCTATAGGCAGAGTTTTCGTCTCACTGAGACGAAAACTAAATTTGGATCTTATTTCATTTATTATTTAAAAACGATAATAATACTTTAGGCCGAAATATTCCAAAGAAAGTTTTCTAGCATCATTATCTCTACACCATGAAAAGTATATGTAAATCTGTGACCATTTGTGTTTTTCTTCTTGCCAATGTTGAGCTGGGGCTTTAACAGCTAGTGCAGAAATTTGGCTGGTACCGTAATTTGGAGAATGCATTTGAATGGTGACTGTTAGTGCAGAATTCTGCAGTAAGCAGACCCATGACATAGGGCCCAGCCTTTACTCCCTAGCAGTTTTTGCTAGAAACCATACCAAATCCGCCCAAATCAATCAACTGAGAGACAGTACATGTAAGTATGCAACAGTATTGAATCAATCATAATCAACCAATGCTTTTTTTTGCTGAAGTACTGAATCAACCAGAATCAATCACTAACAAGTGGAGTATTTTGACTAGTTTGGTACAGTAGGCTTCCAATTCGACCAACTCTACAGAAACCAACCAGTGGTTTTAAATTACTGAAAGACCAACTCAATCAAAATCAACCAATGTTTTCAATCTGGTAGTGTACTGAATCAATCGGAATCAAGCATATTCAGCCGATTGATTTTGATGGACTTGGGACAGTTAGGGTTAAAGGCAATCCCCAATTTGTGTTTTTACCAAGTCTTGTGGTTTTTACTTCAGACTGGATAATAAAATAGACATTTATCACTTACATACTTACATGTTTATCAGCCCTGTGAAGCAGGCTGATATATTGTAATTCTAGAATTCTTTCTTTCTTTCTTTCTTTCTAACTTTGGTCAAACGGTCACGTGATCAAAATGAAAAAGGCTTCAACTCCTAAACTATTTGGCAGATTTTAATCAAACTTGGTAAAATTCAACCTTGACACATTCCCTATCTAAGGAAGGTCATAACATGTTGCCAATTTGGCCAGTTTACAAAATGCTTCTTCCTTCAGCCAATTGCACCTCATGGTTTTGAGCCCCATTTGGGAGGTGTACACAGATTTGGGCCAGTGATCACCTGTCAGTAAGCAGTGGTCATTTTATTGAAATATATTTAAAATATATATATATTTTTTTTTCATTTTAATTGTATTCTTAGAGGCTGGTATTTGTGCTTTATGAAGCACATTAGCTCTAGTTACATCTTGCTTTTGTCCATTCAACTTAATGTACAGTAATCAAAACAAGGCTGGAAGCAGAAATAGTCTGGTCCCTCAAGATGAAAAGAGGTATAGAACTATCATTTTTGTTGTGGAGTCAAGAAACCTGTTAAAGATGGCCACTCCATGATAAAGGATAGTTTTTGGTAATGAATGCTTGTACTATGTAATAGATGAAATAATTCTTGTTGTACCTGCTGCTAATCAGTGGATATTGAACTGGCCTCTCGACTGGGCACGCTTGGTGATCTAATAGTTAGCTCTAGAATAAGAAGGAACGTAGGTTCGAGTCCCATCCGTGTAGTTTGCCTGTGAATTTGTTTTCCCACATGACTTGGAAAGCACTGAGTATACAGTGCTTATTAGTGTTAAGGGTAAGACCAGAGTAACAAGTATATGTTCATGCATATGTACTCGTGTCAAAATCAAAATAAATAAAAAAAATCAACTTTTCCAGCTGAACTCATCTTCTCATAGACCATCACCGATGTTTTATTTTGGTCTGGCCATACCTGTATAGTTTTTTTTCTCCCCCAATGGGAATGGATGGTGTAGTGCTAGCAGGTAATGTAATAAGGAAGGCTCGTGTAGGTCCCCTAATAGGGGAATCCGTCCCTGTGGTCTGAACGCCTTATTTTAGAACCTCACCATTCACCCCAGGCTAGAGTAACATCAGTAGGGGTTAGTAAAACACAGCAAAGGAAGAGCGTAAACCCCCCCCCCCCTCGGTGACAATGGATTGTCGGACGAGGACCTGTTAGACCACGCCCTCAGAGATTAAAGGGGGGAACTCATCCTGTGGTATTGTGTGTTAATCCCTGGAGTTTAATCACTGTGATTATCATAAAGCTGTCTTGAAATGAGTCGGAGGACGTTGGCTTTCATGAAAAGAAAATCTGTCAGATGATGATAAATTAGTATTCCGGTTTGACTGTCAAACTTCATTCACAGTGTTATGATGTACATAATGCTGATCCGTTTAATTTGCATCGAGGCTGCTCTTCAGAACTACAGCTCTGGCTTAGGCTCTGGCTTAGGCTCTGGCTTAGGCTCTGGCTTAGGCTCTGGCTTAGGCTCTGGCTTATGCTCTGGCTTAGGCTCTGGCTTAGGCTCTGGCTTAGGCTCTGGCTTAGGCTCTGGCTTAGGCTCTGGCTTAGGCTCTGGCTTAGGCTCTGGCTTAGGCTCTGGCTTAGGCTCTGGCTTAGGCTCTGGCTTCGGCTCCCTCAGTTATTTGAAAGCATACTTTCAGCACGGAGCTTCAAACAAGCAGCCAGAGCCTAAGCCAGAATGCAGCAAGCCCAACGCGTCATTTTGAAAAGAGCCTTAAATGAAATATGTCTCAGTTTTTATTTGGGAGGTGGGGGGGGGGAGTTGTCGATTAGGGTAAGGATAATGTCCATGATCATCTGTGAGTAACACAATCAGTCACTTAATATACAACAATTTCCCACTGTAGTGAAGATTACAGACAGACAGTACCCTAAAGATCATTACCCAGCACTTGTAAATTCCTGGTTGTAGATAAAAAAACAGTTTGACAAACACGGAAATTGATTTACCACATCAGTTCCTGGTCTGAAAAGTAGAAAACCATAACATCTGAAAGGGTGATCAGTAATTACTGTCACGCTCTTGTTGATGAACTCCAATTAGATCAGCCGTCGTTGTTGAATTTCTTGGTGAAGACCAGGAGAGTTCAAGGAAGGCCAGCTGGCCGAACATTGGATTCCCCTGTTTGTAGTCCAGGCCATTTTATCCAACCAGAGAAACTTAAGATGTGAATGGTATTCTGAAAATGCCTGCACAGTCCTGTAAATGTCATATTATTGTACAATCTCATGGCGTGACTGATGTTAAAGGGTGTGTATTGCCATCGCTGATTATATTTTTTTTAATTTTTATTTATTTTTGGTTTTTTTTTTTGGGGGGGGTGGAGGTGAACTTATCATCTGAAAAAGTAACTTCATGCTAAAGGTCAACTTTTGTCTGTTGGAGAGTTCATGCTAATCTTAGATTACGACTCAATGGCTACACTTTCTTCTCAAGGCTTCGACTATCCCAAAAGGATTACAGCTTTTTCTTAGTTAGCGGCTGCGGCTAAGGTTTGATCATCACGTGAACAAGCATTGAAGTATAGAATGCCCATAGCAACACCCTTAGCAACAGCCATAGCCGTAGCCTCAACCACCAATTCGGACACTAATTTGGCCTAAGTGTCAGGTACTGTACATGGTGTTAACTGGAAACCTTACTTGTTACCCCAGCTTCGTAGAGCAAGGCCTCCCACCCTCCATGGAAACCCTCCAAAAGTTACGTTGCATCTTGCTAATTATAAGCAAAAACAGGATAACCAGCCAAAATGTTATGCAATGTACATAGTGGCAACTGGTGTCCAGCGTATTGTTTTTTGATTTATTAATTTCTTTGCTCTTTTGCTAAGCCAAAATGCAACACAATCTTCCATTTTCTTTTCAGGATGCACCTTTAAATTTGACATAAATCAGCCTGCTCTCCTTTCTGGTTGGAAAAGGCTTGGTTTAATGGTTTTAGAGGACTCTATTCTTAGATGAAAAAAAAAATGAGTAACAGATGGCGCCGAGAAACGAGACTGGTGTGTCATCATTTGAAGATGATTAAAAAAAGCCGATCTGTTATTAAAAATAAGGATGACCAAGTCTGGGGTTGTGGGTGGGTGGGGGGGAGGAGGTATCTGAGCAGATGCCTTCTGCTGTGCATTTACCGTGTCATGTACAGACCTGTTATGGACAAGTGATTCAGTACGGTGGACTTGTGATGGTAGGATATTGGCAACCAGTGAGTAACGGTACTGAAAACGTATGCACGTACTGTAGCAATTACACGGTGCCCATGGGAGGCGTACTTGCTATTGAATGGGTCGCTAGTCAAAAGAAGAATGGAGATTCTAAAGAAGTAACAAAATTCTCATTCAGCAATGTGATGCAACCAGGCAAGTTAGATGAGAACCATGAGTGGAATATTTCAAGTATTTGACTTCTGTGGCCTCAAGCGGGACATTTAACCATAAGTTGCTTCTCTGTACCTTGGAATACGAAGGAGCATGTGAGCAGTGTTTCAAAAGAGATCTGTGTTTCTATATCCCCGGTGTTAATTTAAAACATCAATTTCAAACCGTTGTGTGGTAGCCACTGCTGTAGGATTCAAACTGCCTCCAGCTACCAGGCAGGTTCGGTGGTCTAACACATCTGCTCTAGAATGGCAAAGGATGTTGGTTCAAAGCCCACCCGAGTAATATTTGACACTCATCGGTGTATGGGTAAAACACAAATAACATTCTTTATCCCCGATGCAAAATTAGCACAAAATTTGGGCAGCATTAAAAAAAAGAAAGATCTGTGATAGTGTGGATGAAAGAAATGAAGGAAAGTTTTTATGTGTAGTCGTGCGTGAAAACACAATCAGTTCCTTGATGCGTCCTTGGAAGTTTTATCCAAGGTCCTGTATACATTCATGTCTGTCTGAATTCAGAGAAATCATTTGCATTTATTGCCCACTTTAATCACCAGCAGGAAAGACACTGTCATCTTTCCTGAATTGAACGGGGAATGGTTAATGACGCATACACACACTGACCAGAGCCAAATGTCATAGAGCTGCTGAAGCACACCGTCCTTTGTGACATACACTGTGCGGACATTCCTTTGTCATCATGCAGTTAAGAACAAGAAATCTTTAAAACCACTGCCATTTCTACACTAGGAGAGTGTTTTGAGAGCTGGTTTTCAGACACCTGATCCCGTTAATATAATACACGGATTTTAACTATATAGAGCTGTATGGAAAAAGCTTCCTTTTTGAGTAAAAACACTGTGTGGACGAGTGTCCATACAGTTTTTCAATTTCCTACACAGTGTGGACATCTTTTGTTATCAGGTCCACATTTCGTAGGTAGTGCTTAAGCACAAAAACTAGCTAAGCACAACAGAAATATGCTTGCCAGAATAAGATCATCAGCCAAAATACCATTTCACATGTACCATCTGTGTCTTAAAAAGAAGAGGAGTGGATTGAAGTTACTCTTTTAAAAAAGAAAACCAAATAATACATTATTCCTTTGATTGGAGTGTTCCTCGTTGAATAAACTTTACAGCAAGTTTCTTTCAGGGTGTCATGATCACATCCGATCTATATAAACATATTTTATTACTTTTGCGCCTGTAGCAGACCTTAGGAATCTGCATGCAAGTTTATTGGACTCTGTTCTCCAATAACTTTGTTCCCCAACGCCCCAATCCGCCGTTTCATGGTTTACTTTTGTTGTCGGCTTAAATTCATCTCCAGAATTCAAGATCGTCTTCTCCTCATGGATCTGTCCCACTTGTCCCACGAACGGGACTGGAAAAGTATTTCAGAATTCTTGAAATGTCCCGCGTGGCCAGATTTATCTGTGTTTCTATGTTATCGTCGCCGCTGTGCGGTTTGGGACATCGACATAAATAAGAAAGCAGACTTCAAGTGGTGTGGGAACTAACAAAACAGACTGTAATTGGTGTTGGATGATCTTTTTGAAGCCATCATGTGCGGTAACACCCACATGTGAACATTTAATGATTGTTTCTTAGATCATGGGTTTTTATTGGTAGTAGTATACTCAAATGTGTTATAGTAGTCTTGTCAGTCTACTGTTTATTGTTGTAGTTTAATGTTTTGTTTTCATTCTATTTTGCTGTTGTATCGTTTTTCAAGTCATATCCACCACAAGCCCCGCTTTTTGGATTGCCTCCATTCTATTATTTTCCGTATGAGATTATACTATTTGTGTGAAATGGAAATAAATGTTTACATTGATCCATAAAATGAGAGCGAACTGTCTAGAAGATGAGTTATGTTGAGCGAATCAATCACAAGAATCAGAAGTATAATTTTCTGAGCAATTGTTGTTCTTTTTGTGTTGAGAAAGTCACAAGAATCATCCAGAAAACTAGATATCTGATTACGTTGTCAGTGAATCTCAATAATCTCAGAACAAGAGCTAGGTATGCTACATTATGGCAGTTTGCTGACTGGAAAAAGGAAAACACAATGCTAAAAGCTGGTTTTCTTCTACCCTCTTACATGTACTATGATGAACCATTTAACCAGTGATACTTGGTTAGAGATAAGTGGAAGGGTCAAGTCAGTCAGACTGTGAGTGCTGGAGTTTTCTTTGGATTCTGAAGATGTGGTTTGAATTCTCTAATCGGCTGCTGACTGATGATGCACAATGATCTGATGATGAGAATAGTACTCATTGACTGAACTACACTATTGTGCAGTTCATAATCAGGTGCTGGCGTGTCATGGCCAAGAGGTCAGGCGCCGTCAAGCACACTGGACTCAAGCTGCGGTGTTTCTGATCAGCAGAGTGTTGGTTCGAGTCCCGCGCTTGACACTTGTTTTCTTAAGCACAACACTTGAACCGATATTGCTCGAACATCCTTTGGATGGGATGTAAAGCCATAGCTGTTGTGTAATTGCTTGTAAAAGAACCCAGTACACTTATTGGTAAGAGAAGGGGTTTGCCCTGGTGTTTTCTGGCATGGTTGGCTGCAGATTGCACCAGATTGTAAACCATTATATGGTGTTTGTTTACAAATGGGTCTTATAATTCGAACATAGCTCCACAAACCTAAAAAAATAATGAGCACTTTGAGACTCCCTCGGGTGTGATAAAGCACTATATAAGAACTGTGTATTATTATTATTACATTTCAAGGAATGTTTATTTGAGAGGGATTGGCTGTTGACAGCTTGGTATTTATATTTTACATCTCTTCACAGGGCTCTCGCTGATTTTTCCCATGAAGAGGTTCCTTTTAACAAACCAGAAAGATACCTAGCTTTTGCTCTTTAATTCTACTTTCTGTATTTTTTTATTTGCAGCCTAGTGGCAACCCTAAACTGAAGCGTTCAAACTCCTCGGGCTGTCTGGAGAACAGTTATTTTCCCGAGCCGTCTTTCAAGGGTGACAGTGACATCGAGACGACCACCCCGACCGGGCCAAGTCCCGTCCCAGCTTGTGACATTGATGACGTTATGATTGATGGGCTAGCAGCCGAGGGCTCATCACATCTCATGGAGCAAGGGTGGGATACAGAGCGTTCCAAGAACATCAACATCCCGATCTCTGGGGGAGTCCGGCGCATGCTGGCATCTCGCGGCAGTGGGAGGGACATCAAGTATGCCACCTACTCCAGCCGGCGATCTCACTTCACTGACTCCCTGTACGATAACGTCAGCGATGAAGACGAGGATTATCAGTGTAATAAGAATGCAGCCAATTGGGCCGAGAGTGATTCCTACATAAACTCCCATCTAAGCAATGGGAACACCAGGGCAGTGAGTACCAATGATTACCCAAAACAAGATGCAGATGTAACTCCAACCCCTATCAAGAGGGCCATTTCAAAAGAAAACACACAACCATCGTCAAAGGAGTGTAGCCCTCGCCGTAAACCAAAGATAGTCATCAACAAAGCAAACCCGAACAAAAAAGACGACAGCGCCCTCGATGCTGTCCCTCCAAACCCTCCGGATCAAATTACAAGCCCTGGAGTCGTAGACACCAGCTGGGGTACAGACACAGAGGGCGGGCTCCGTCCCCGCTCAAACACCTCCACTAGTCGGACAAGCTCCAATGGAAGCAGCCGCGGCAGCGTGCGGCGCCGCTCGTCACGCAAGTCAAAAATCAAGAGCTTGATTGTCGGGTCGAGTGCTGACACCTTGAACGACATTGAGAACACCCAGGAGCACTTGGCTCAGACTCACTCCCTCTTACAAGCATACGAGATTCAGATCAGAAACATGTCTGAGAGTCAAGACTGCTCTTATAATAACGCAGACCACGATTCCCTCCCGTCGCATCCCACGTCCGCACGCCGATCATCCTCCATGAAGAGACAAACCCGGAAGGGACTGTTCAGCGGTAGCGAAGGGAGCAGCTGTGGCCTGCAAGCCGATTTTGGAACACTGACGTCAAGCGAGGGCAGATACTCGGAGGAAATGGACGAGGATTTTCAGGATACAATGGAAAGGCCTTTTATATTCAGAGATGATGTAAGTAGAAACAAAATTCATAACATATTTGGTCTAATTAATTGCATTTTTTTAAATTTATTTTATTCATGAAATTTTAGTTCCTTTGTACAGCAACATTTTAAAACACTTTAAAATATAAACATTGTAGGACAGTCATTTACCTGTAGGAGTTGATACTTTGTTGTGAAATAATCTAGTAAGTTTGACATGTTTGAGAGGGAAATTGTTACATGGTTTTACCGCAAACCTTAACGAGAGTAATTTACAAAATACATGCAAGCAAAACAGAAATTGCAACATAAAGGAAGTAAATTTCAGTGTTTAAAATACTTGCAGTACCCCCTGGGACCAGCCAATATCATTTTTGATGCATCCTATTCAAAGTAACAGACACATTTGTCATGTTTTTATCCTGTTATGAATGGAGTCATTTCACCAGACCAAGCAAAAAAAAAGAATGGGTTTACTTTCCTTGAAATTCTGATCACTCCGGACGGATGGCATGGTATTACAGCATTCCAGTTTGGGGATTTAGTGGAATCTCTTGATAGTTGAAAATTCTCAAAATGATTGCTGTCTCGGTTATTATTGCAGCTGGGAAAGATTGACAGCACGTACTAAAGTGGTGACAGGATGGTTGCAAAATACATTTCAGAATTCAACTCTGACCCCCCTTGTACCTCACCCCCAAACTTTACCCTGCCTCACTCCCCACATCTGCCTCTGAAGCACAAGGGTGAGATGTTTTCAAAATCCCACGTCCAGCTTTGTAGGCTTCTCGGCACCTATGTCCTAAAAAACAATTGTGAAAGTGTAGGCAGAGAGAAACAGTTGGCCAGATGTCTCTAATTCCATTTTGAAGTTTCAGCTGATTGTCGTACAAGGAAGTCTGGAGGCAAAGGACAGGACACCTTGCATGTGGATTGGGTTTTTAGTCCATACCTGATTGTGTGGGTTTTTCTGTATTTTGGGTTTTAATAATAACAATAATATTATAGTCAAATTTGTAAAGCACCATCTATCTATGACCAAACATATTCCGAGGCATATGCACTGGAAAAATAAAATAAAAGAAAAAACACACTCACAAAATACTTAGATCTAGCAAGACAAAATATGTAAGGTTTGTAATAAAGAGCACAATAAAGAGAGATTTACATGCACTAACAAAAGCAAGTGGATAAACACAATACGTATAGAGTATGTCATATGCAATGCTGAACAAATATGCTTTGGAAGTTTAAGCAAGCTTTTGAAAATGTCCTCTCGAAGATGAAATTCCAAGGCCTGTAAAGACCAAGCATCTAAGTTAAGGATTTACATAGACAGTTTGTAAGTCCTCTGATCGATCTCTGTACTCGGTTTTCAGTTTGCTTGTTTTTTCGCCATTTGTTTGAGGTCACACTCCGGTTTTCAAGAATCACAGGCCCAAAGCCCAATGAGATTTGGTATGGATCCCTTTAGCTCATATTGACCCAATTCACCTGATGTCACCATCACGATAATCTTGGTTGTGTCATTTTGGGAGTCAATGTCACTAGTGCGCATTTTAGGCAACGTGGTGTTTTTTTGCAGTTTAACTCCAAAAATGGGGAGCTTGGCAAAAGACAGAAGCCGTGTGTAACATTGGTGCAAGGGATCAATACTGAAAATGAATTTTAAACTCTACATCTACACAAGTTTTTACAAATATGTTTTACAATTGTGACAGTATGTGTACGTAAAACAACACATGGCTGAGTTGACCGAAAATAGAGTGCAACAGAACTTTCTTCAAACGTAGCTCCCTCATTATATTGCCTATACGCCTGTCTTTTTTCACACACCCACGTCTCCAATCAAGGGTAACATCAATGCATCATCAGGCACTGTAGACAGCGTAGTTTTAAAGGCTTACATTTTTAACCGGTGATCAATGATGAGTAATTGAAATACAAACAAAAATGACAATCAATTTTCTGCATCGATTTTCTTACACTTTTGTGAAAATGGGATCTAGTGAAATGAACATTCAACTACAAATAAAGTACACTTTTGTTTTCTAAGTTTGAAGGCTGCCAGTACCAAGAAATCTGAAACAAATTATGTACAAATGTACACAATTGCTGTTGGCATATTTGTGTTTACGTTGTCCATGTAATTGCTGTAAACAGATGCCTTAATGCATCCAATTGTTATTGTAATGTCCGAGACAGCTGTTCCAGCTTCTGGAATTTATCGGAATATTAAAAATAAAACTCTCCCGTTACGAAAACAGCTGCATTAGTTTCACGAACAAGCTCAATGTGAAGCTGGGTCCAATTCCATGAAGCTGCTCAGTTTGTAAATGTCTTGCTTAGTGGAATCGGGTTACCAGCCAAAGTTGCACACCCAGCAGTGCTTGTAGCTGGTGCCGCGATATCCTGGACATAGCAGATTTATTTTATTTAGCACTTTTATGAAATTTGACCTTGGGCAGTTGGGTGATTAATATATACATTTTGTATCGGGTAATACCACATATGTGGTTTTATGCCACTGAGTAGTTGCTTTTGCAAATTGTATCTGGTAGTCGTAAAGTACGATACTGAGGATTTTATGAGGATGTAGGATTTTGCTTGTATGGTGTGAAACATCATGACAGAAACAGCTCCGGCAAGTATATTTTCAATTTTAAAAAAAAATTGTTTTTCTAGACATGTTACATGTAAGTTTCTTATCTTCCAGCAAGGTTTGAAGCTGTGATTTTTCTCGCATGATTTTGTTCATGTTGTTGGATTCGTCTCACTGCGAAGGTGTATTGAATGCCTCAATGCACTGTGCATAGATAGTTCCTGGTATACGTCATCTTTACCGGCAACTTGGGTTTGGACTTTGAGCCACGTCAAGCGTTCTAATTTTTCTCCATAACCGAGTGGTTCACCGCCCAATCATACAAGGAATTTGCCAAAACTCCAGCGCACCGCATGGGTTTTTACACATATGTACAATTGTAACTCGTAGTTGTGCGTTAAAAAAATGATTTATCATTGCCCTCAAAGATGGCCTACTCTGTACTATGTGACGTTAAGTAGAACTATCTATTGAATGCAGCACATTATTAAGATCTGTGTCTTAGACTCGTGAAGTTGAAGGAAAAGTTCATCATTGTTTTTGGAAGAGATAAATTCCTTCCCATCCACTGAATTTCAGTAAGCACACCGCACATCCAACCTGTGAATACTTCATCCCTGTAATGCCGCGTCCCAGGTTGTATCGTAAACTTGGGTGTGATCCCTGGCTATACGGCAGTTTCAGGTTGAATGGCTTCTGCCTGGCACCCCCGAACAAAAATATTGACAAAATAGGGAGACCGCCAACATAAGGGCTAGACAAGTCAGTTGGTAGAGCACCAGCATGTTAATCTGGGGTTCGCAGGTTCAAATCCCGTTCTAGTCAATTTTTGTTTGTTCATCTGTTCACCCCAAAATTGAACATCATTGGATTGGATGAACATTGTTTGACGAGGGCTTTTCATCTTTTGATGCCAACAATCAGAATAAGCAACAGTGATTTGTTCCATCTCCAGATGAAGTTTCCTTGGGTTTAGGGTGTGTACAACGTTGGTAAAAATTGTAAAGATTTGCTGTATATTTTGTGTTAACTTACCCCTTGAATGACTGCCCAAAATTGATGACACATTGGGGTGTGTTGCAGGCTCTTAATCTAGCTTGACGTATTCTCCTTTGTAAGAGCCTTTTGCCCAATTTTTTGTAAAGCTGGTTAAATACAAAAGTTAGCTAAGCCAGGAAAAGGTTACCGGCCAAACTACCAGTTGTGTTCAATTATTATTATTTTCGACTGGTTCCCCACTTGTTTTTGCTTAGGAGGTATTTATCAAGTAATTCTTTCTACTGAAAGGGTGTCCCTAACCTGCTAACATTTAAAACTTAGATGTTCACAGACTTACGCATAACTTACATGGTCGTGGTGGAAAATTTCCCTTGAAGCTTTTTGCCTGAAGGCCATATAATATTTGAGAAATTAGTAAAACAATTAGTTTTTATGTTGTGAGTCCGAAATCCAATGTTTGAAAACGGTGATGAGATTTTTTTTACTGTTTTCTTGTGACTAGATGACGGACTGAGCAGGTTTGATATTTCATGTTGTGTTGGTTCACACAAAGTGCGGATTCTGGTCTTTGACAATTACCAATGCTGGCCGCAGGCTTTAAGTGAATTCTCCAGCTACAACTTTTTGGTAAGCCTGTTTATTTTAATTTGTATTTATTTATTTTTGTCATCTTAAAGGACATTGATGATGATGATGATTCGGATAGCCATTCTTTCAGTTCTCATAAGACCAAAGGGTCCACGTATACACAACGAGGAGCCATTAGGAAAGCTGGCTGGCTACAATGTAAGAGTCTACTAGTACAGAAGAAGAAGAAGGTGGAACGATCGACCCATCGGAAATGGAAAGAGTACTGGGGTAGGTGGAGTAGTAATAAGTATCAATGGTAATAATAACAATGATGATTTGTTGTCTATACAATTATGTCCTATATTAAAGGGGGGCTGTGACGTCATGATTATAGCAGTAAATGGAATAACCCAGTTACTACGCGCGTGCGCGCCGGCGGTCACATCACAGTTTGACAAAGATGGCACCCATTGTGATTTGACATCAAGCTTGCTGTGCAGCCCCTTTAATACATCATTTTAAGAGTCAAAGATCAGAAAAAAAGTGCAGGGAAAAGTTTTGGTTTTTTTTTTTTGACCCATAAAGCCCCAACGCTACATTGTAAGTACCCTTTATTGAACTCCATCGTCAAATTAAGAAATTTCATCTACATTTGGTCTTCTTACTCTTTATAATATTGTTTAACTTGCTCCTTGTAACCTTCCATCTTATTGGTCTAACGGTTGCAGAAACAGACTCATCCACCAATAGGAAAAGATTTAAAATCATATTATATACTGTTAAGTATATTTGACTGTTTTATTTTTTTTAAACCCTTTTAGTTTGTCTGAAGGGCACAATGTTGCTCTTCTACCACTGTGAGAATAAGACAACACCTGATGAGAACATTGAACCCAAGCATATATTAGGTGAGTACGTTCAATTCAATTCAACTTAATTAAGACAAATAAAATATAAAAAAAGAATCATCCTGGACAAGGCAATTACAAGAGTTTGGACAGCTCCATATTAAAAACAATAACAAATTACAGCTTTGGGCTTAAAAGATGGAGAAAAAAAGAAGAACAAAAGAAGTATACAAATTTATATTACATCCAAAACCATATTCAAATTTACATAACATAGTCAAGACAAATGGTGATGCACTAAATCTCAAAATATTTAACATTTTGAAAAACGGATGGCAACATAGTGCAGAATATCAACCATTCAGAAGTTTGGTTGCCACTGGACTAAAAGAGAGCTTCCACCTTTAGTGTTTTACACGGCGAGCATCTAAAACGGCATCCAGACGGAAGTAATTCAAGCATTTGTTTCAGCACGTGAAAATCACTGGCTAAGATGGATTGAGCTTTCCTAAGTGTTTGTCGCTCACAGAACTGGCTAAGATCACTCCGTGGCTCTCCTTGAGTTTTAGACTCAATTGTTGAATCCAACCCAACTCTTATCCTTTTGCTAAGCCGGGCTGTGGCTAAATTGATGGCTGTGGCTATGGCTGAATCACTGAAAAGGCTTATTCTTCAATGTTGTCATGGAAGCCATCAGCCATAGCCATAGCCGAAACCGCTTTAGTCAGGCACAGGCAATGTCCCATACGCACAGATTAGTCGCACTGTTGAGCTTTTTGCTTCTTCTGCTTCCAAAGCTGGCACACGTTTTTCTGTAATTTAAACAAAATTCCCTTGTTTCACTCTTGATAAGCAATTGTTAGGACATTAACATTGTTACAAAACCTTGAGTCTAAGGCTTAAGTTTTGGGCTCTGGCTGATGGTCTGTCTGGTATTTTGAAAATGTGTGCTTCAGTACGAGACTTCATACAGGCTGACAGCACCTAAACCAGAGCCCAAGCTGAAACCTTGTGTGAAAGATCCAACCTTAAATTCTATGTTGTGTAGTTCCTTGTGTGCAACAGCATTAACCAGTTCTGATTCTCATACCATAACTGGGCCCCGACTATCTTACCCTCTTAGAAAGGGAGAAGAGCACGATATGGCCTTTTTGTTTTACCCTTACGCCGATATGTGATAAGAAGAAGGAAAAAAAAGAATCAACAGGCAACTTGAGTGGCAGTTGAACCCATGCCGGTTATCTTAACCACTAGACCACCAAGCGTGTTGTTTGACGAGAGACAAGTTCAAATCCTGTATAATCAAAATGACTGTACCATTAGACATGTATTGTGACCAGGCATGGTATTGTTTTTTACTTTAATCTGATATCCGATTATTTAAGCCCGCGTACAAATCACCAATATTTTTGTTTAACAGCCTGAAAAGTCTATAAAAGCCTGTACCTTAAGTACATGTTGGTCAGCCCTTGCTCTCAATCAATTGCTCTTACTTTTTTTCCAAGGCCCAGATATCATGCCTGTTGTGACTACGTGTTGATGAATCAAATCAATTCAATTTATTGATTGAAACCAATCTAGAACACCGCTGTCACGTGCTTCACTTTCGCTTAAATTGATTTCCTCTTATAAAACGATTTGAATGTTTACCAGAAATGAAAGTAAACATGATTACTTTGCATCATGGAAACTTCTTTCCAGCAATCCACTTTTTTTGTATCGGGAGACTTTTGGACGGTCCTTTTTCACTGTTCTCACCGGTAGTACGCATGCTCAGAACTACACAATACTGAGCAATACTGAGCATGTTCGCACATACCCAGAACTGTCAAAAAGGACTGTTGTATCTGCTGCCACCAAAGTCTTAAAAGTTTCCTACTGTAGTTCATTTTGCCATCGGTGATGTAGAGTCCAAGTTTTTAAACACAAAGTACAGGATTGGTTAAAAAAAAAATGAATAACGATTATTATTTTATTTTATTTTATTTATTCACAATTATTATTATTATTTTAAAAACATTCCCCCTTTTTTCTTTTTTTCGTTTCTCCTCAACTGAAAGCTCACTTTTTATAAAGTTTTATCATTTCCAGTCCTCCAAAAAAATATTTCCATCCGAAATACTGTCAGCATCAAGAAAATATTATTTGAATATATCCCCCAAATCGCCATTGCTTATTTTGATTGTCACAATCAAAATAAGCATGAACATGAATGTGCACAAAATCCCTCATAGAATATTAACATGTTTTTTGGATTTTTTTTTCAAAAAACATTATCACCTGCATGTGTAATTTGTAGTAAGTTTTACAGGTAATTGGGTTGTGTGGTGCGTTCATTGAAATCTCAAGAATGAAAATAAACTTACTCTTCCAAAAACCATTGACATTAAAAATACTTTTATTAGTCAGATGGTTTAGAAATTACTATTTCTATTAGTCAACAGACACCACGGCCCAATTTCATAGAGCTGCTGAAGCACAAAACTTAGCAAAGCACAGAATAACTCTGCTTACCAGGAAAAGGTTACCAGCCAATTTCCCATGGTACCCTGTTTCTTTTTGCTTAGCAGAACATTGTTAAGCATGAGTATCTGCTGAAGCAGCCGTGTGACATTGGGCACTGGTATTTGTTATCCTCTTGGGGGCGTGGATTAGTTCCACTAACAGCTTAACATTTTTTTTTGTCTCCTGGTTATTTTTGCAGTTGTTGAGGGAGGAATAGCTCAAGCAATCCCAGAGCATCCCAAGAGGGACAACATCTTCTGTCTGAGTACAGCCTTCGGCGATGCTTACTTACTTCAGGTTTGTTTTCATCCATCGGTGTTTTCTTGTTCTCTTTGCGTCTTTGATACGCACTTTGTGGTTTATGATTTAGATGTAAGGCGCTAAGTTATATTTATTATTTTTATTATTGTTATTATTTTTTACAAGCATATTCTGCCTGCTTGAATCTGTTTTTCCGTTTTGTTTTATTTTTTTGTCTTGTCATTGTTGTTTCTGTGTTGTCAAATTTTCTTTGGGCAGTGGATTTGTTTGCTGTTTCTTTTGTTGAATAAATCTTTACTGTTTTTAAAAATGTTGTATTGCCTTTTTACTGCTATACATTCTACATCCAGATTTGTATCTGGTTTTTTTTTCTTCCCCGCCGTTTTTTTTTTTTTTTTTAAGTGCCGTAGAAAACTCTTTACAAAAATATGTCTCTCTTTTTTTAAACAGTTACCATTTTTGTGTACCTGGGTTCAGGACATACACTACTGTCTGATTTAAATTGGATTTGATTTCATAATCACGTTGTTGGTCTTCATCGTGATATTCAAATGTGTTTGTATTTTCTTTCAGTCTCAAAGTCAAATAGAACTTGAAAACTGGATCACTGGTATCCATTCAGGTGAGTGAGAATTCATGCGGGGAACCATATCTCCCTTGATACCGTTATAAATATTTCCAGTGAAATTTTTCCGACTGAATTAGTGCTATGTGTCACGTGCATTGGTGAATTAGGATCACGTGCAGGAAAACTTCCCAAACACTTGAGTCTTGTTTCAATTTGCTAAATGAAATAAGTCATTCAGTTATGTTGACCAGAGCGCTAACTTGTCCTGCATTTTAAAGCCCCAGCTCAACATTGGTGAGAAGAAAAACATTAATGTTAACAGATTTACATTTACCTTACATGGCCATAAAGATAATGATGGTAGAAAACTTTCCTTGAAATATTTCTGCCTGAAGTGTTATTTTGAAATAATAAATGAAATAAGTTCCAAAATTAGTTTTCGTCTGCCTGCAGAAATGCGTACAAAAATGCAGAGAGTATTCTTACCATTTTCTTGCAAACGAAACAATGAAATGAGCTGACATTTTCACAGGTTGGTTTTATTACAAATATCTTGATTTGTGCAAAGAATAGAAGCATTTACAGTCAGTTTACCCATGTTGAGTTTGGGTTTTAAGGCAGTGTGGACGCATCCATGTTTGTGTATAAACCTTTGTAAAACCTTGACATTGTGTACTGCTGGTGTATGGCTATATTTGAACATGAGTGCTATATCCTTTTCTGTGCATTAAAGAACCTATAAGTTAGATGCATCCTTTAGTACATGTATGTCTGTACTTTCGCTCGCGTAGCACTAACCCCGATATGTGCGTCTGTTTCAAAACAAAAGTCAATTCTATGAACAACAAATTTGTCATTCAATCACGCACAAACCTGTGACATGTCTGCGTCCAAAAAATGTGTGCAAGTGGAATAAAGAGTTAGTGCTGTAGTCAATTTATATAGCTCAATGTTATAAGCACATATGAATTACTTTTTTTCTTTTTTAGGGGTGGGGAAGGGTTCTAAAACAAAAAATGACCTGCCAAATTTCTCAGGCTGGTTGTAAAAAATCAGAAAGAACACACTCTCCCTAAAACTAGAAAGTCTCCTCCTCTTGTTTGTTTCTTGCAGCGTGTGCATCAGCCTTAGCGAGACAACACGGCAAGGATGACACCATCCGACTCCTGAGATCTGAAACCCAGAAGCTAGAACAGCAAATAGAATCTGTAAGCTTTACTCAGAAACTAACTAGTTCATTGAGGGAGCGTCTCAAATGTCAAGCACATTCTAGATGTGAAGGAAGATTCCTGTAAACATACGTCCGTCTGCAATCCAGTAGACTTGGTTCCAAGTCTGGGATCGTGGTTTGCTATTATGTCCGACACAGAATCATTATTGCCCGAAATGGCGCCCTATTGTGGCCTGAGCATGAGAATTTTAACCTTCGATCACAGACTTGGGAATGTTGCTCATCGGTTTGTACACAGCATACGGCAATCCGTCTAAAACTGGACGGAGCAATCTGATTGGTCAGTAACCCCAAAAATAATTAATATTCAAAGAACCTTTTACTTGTTAGAAATACAACTTGCGTGCATAAGCAACGTTTGCCAATGTGATTGGCCATCTTTCTGGCGTCTCCTTTGTTATGTAAATTTCAGTACGAATACATGAATACGCCATAAATGCAACAGGGTCAAGTCTGAGATCGTGAGTCAAGTGTGGTTATAGCATGTGTGTTTATGACGTTGCGTGAAAGTACACGGACAAATAACCACGATCTCGGTCTTGAAATCAAGTCTAGCAATCCAGGGAACTGCTAAACTCTTCTCCTGGAATGTGACATTGTGTCGAAATAATGGGAATATTCCTACACTGAGTATATGTTGGCATTTTGAGCGATTCCAATGGTACACTCCGGCAGTCTAAGGAACCTTTACATGTTTGCCCGCTGGAATCCTTCACCAATTCAATTTGGGCGGTCGGGTTGGCTGAGTGATATCTTTCTTCGCCTTCCACCTCCAGAACCCCAGTACGAAGCTCCTTGGGGGCACTATGTATTGGGTTTTTTCAGTCCCTACCTGATTGTGTGGGTTTCTCCCTGGAATTTTTCTCTGGGGTTTTCCTTCCCACTTGTAAAACTGAAATTTCCTTCCTTGTCTTCTATCCGTGTTTTTTTCCCGGCTAGTCAAGTGATTATGTTCGCTTTTCTGAGAATCCTTGGCTTCACAACCAGAATTAATAAATGAAAAACGAAAATGAATGAAATCCAATTAGAATGCTCTTACCGTTCAGATTTTTGAGACGCTTCCTTAACACGAATCACCTTTGAATTGTCCAAAGATTGTCATTTGAATATTCTTGGATTCTTCCATTTATCCTTCAAGAAGGTGAATAATGTTTAAGAATTACACCTGATGCCACCAGCTGCTTGCATTCTGTTTGCTCTAGATGTGCCTCTTCTAATAATTCTTGTTTAATGAGAGAGTACAAAAACTAGGTATGTTTTTATTTTGCATTTTTTTAAAACTTTGATTTCAATGTTGGGGTAAATTTTGATTTTGTTTTCAGGAGACTAAGATGAAGAAGATGGCAGAACTGCAGTTGTCTGTTGTGACTCACACCAAGAACAAACAAGCTATCGTCAGTCAGGTATACCCCAAACCCACAGTCATTATCATAGCTTCGTGAAATAACCCTATCACTATCGATGTACTCTCCTGCCCAACTGGTGGATCTTGCCACAAAATACCACAGGAGACTGTGGAGACTAGTCCACAGTACACAAACCATGTGGTTTCCACATAATACCAGCTGTACAAACAGAAGAAACCCATGCACCCAATGCTAGCCTGGAAGGTATAGCACTTTGTGGCAGTCTGTTGTACCCAGTATCGGGAGGGTTTGAATTAGATGTTTTCGCTGCTATCGGCTATGCAAGTATCTCGCCAATTCCTAAGTTCCAGCAAAGATTATAGATTGCCGAAGTTGCAAGATGGGGAACTCGGACTGAAATGTGTAATTCCGCTGGATGCCAATTCAGCAAGTAACTCTATTGATACAACAATAGATCAATGAAGATCAGTGCAGACAATGACTATTGCTATCAATGGGAAACAAAGCATTCACTTGCTGAAATGTCACCCATGCGTATTTCACATTCCAACAATAGATAGACCTCTAGTTCCCATCTTGCTCCTATGCGCTCTATAATCTTTGGTTCCAGGAGCCTTTCTGGAACCATGAGTTTTGTGAAGGAAACAAATTTTGCACTTCAATGTGACCAACGTTTGATTATGCCTGAATCTTGTACAGTCATTGTTTTATTACGTCTGCCAAGGAAGTAATGTTTTTGCCCTCGTTGGGGTTGTGTTTGCTTGTTTGCATGTTGGGGTGTCTGTCTGTGAACTTATGAAAAGTAATAATAAGTTGTGTTGATTTGTTTTCCTGACAGATCGCACAGTGGGATCTGAATCTTGAACGCTTCCACCTGGAGCTCTACCGTCACCGCTGCTACTTGGCATCTCTCCAAGGCTCTGAGCTCCCCAACCCAAAGACCCTCCTTGCCTGCGTCTCTAAACCCACGAAGCAAACCCTCTCCAAGCTGGACTTCTTCTCTGTGTCTTCCTTCCATGCGCTGGTCAGCGCCAGGAACCCCATGGGGCTGAAGGGTCGCTTCTCCAAGCCTCGGTCCAAGAAGCAGAAGGGACTGGTAAGGAGAATATTCTTCAACCTTTTTAGAGTCCATGCGTTTCCTTCTAGACAAACTTCATACATCCATTCCTGGCTGATTTTACTGATTCTTTAATACGTATTTTCAAGTAAAAACGTCTGGGAAAAATCAATAAGAAACAAGTTTTTGTTTTGTTTAAAAAATGAAGGTACATGTAGTAGCATGGGAAATCAGCAATTCAAAAATGGCCATGGGGGATAGAAGTAGGTCAAATATTTTGGCCATTTGCAGTTGCTTTGGGGTATTTGGTACAAGCTGCTTCATGCCACTGTGGTCTGTGGGACCCTGCAATGTTCAAGCTCAGTTGCTTAGTTTTTCACAGAGCAGTAAATGGAGTGGTAAGGAGACGACCTTATTGGTCATGCATTGTTAGAAGTTTTTGTATGATAAAGTGACCTATAATTCAGTTTGGTGAAAATGCTTAACTTGTTATGGTGCCAATTTCATAGCAGAAAATATTGCTTTTCTGCTAAGCGCAATTTAGCAGGAAAACAGTCATAAAATTGTACATGTGAAATGGTATTTTGGCTGGTAACCTATTTCTGGCAACCAAAATTGCTTTGGGCTTGGCTACTTTTTGTACTTTTTATGGTCACATTTAACACAATGTTTGATGCTGTTTTGATTATAGTTTGGTACCTTGAAGAGAGGGTCTAGAGGTGCCACTGCACTAGCAGCAGATGCAGCACGGCTGGCTGAGAGGTGAGGGACAAGACTTTGAGTGCTTTATCCTCAAAATACTCAAGCATTAAATCTTTTATTAGACTGTCTCTGAATTGATGGCTACTGATATGACTACGACTGTTGTTAAGGGTGTTGCTAAGGAGGTCCTATACTTCAACGCATGATGACGGGGGTGAGCCAGCCGTAGCCAAAGTCGTAGCCACATATTCAGACACAGCTTGTGTTTTATGTCCTCCTGGACAGTAATATATAATTCCTTTGAAATGGAATAAGTATGTGTAATATTAAAATAATGATTTAGTTTTCTTTCTTTCTTTCTTTGTTTTTTAGCCAAAAAAATACCACAGCGCCCCCTATGCAGTTTGAAGAGAGCGAGCAGCAACAAGCCCAAGAAACACCCGATGATAGTATCATGAATGAGGTAGATACTGCCCTCTTGAGTTCAAGTCCGTTAAGTTTTGCCTTGTGTCCCCACAAAAAACTATTGTTTAATCATCTGTTCAAGAGTGGGGATCTGTTCCAATGAAATTGTAAAATTTGTACGCAATGTTTGTTTTAATGTCGAGAATTGGAAGGAATGCACTCTTCCAAAACCCTTTATGACTTGGCTCACGTAATTTAAAGGAGTAGAATGAATTTAATCTTCCAAAACCAGTCGTCTGCCATAGCATTATGACTTTATTGTTGAAAACAAATATTCATAAATACCCCAGACAGTTTACCCTATCTGATTGGTCAAGAGCATGTCACACTGGGGTGTTTAAACGGCTGATAAAGACATGGCCGAGAGTGTTTATAACCAGTCAGCAATTACTACTTATGCGGGTGCTAATTTACACATAGCGCAATCAATACACACCTGTACCGTTGAGCGTTGCATGCAATTTGACCCTTGGAAATAAAGAGTAATGCCTCGGTCTTAAACGGCCGTTTAAAACCTTGCAGGGTCGTAGCCATGTGACAAAGGACGAGGTTCTTTTTGTCCCACTTATAATTGCCAATCCTGTACATTGTCTTTCACCACCGGAATTAACCCAGCAATTATTTTCCATGGCAGATGTTTGAGAAGCAAATGCAAGAGGATCAGAACAAGATCGAGTGTTTGTCGGAGCAACTGATGGAGGGCGCTCTGGTCAAGGTCTTATTGCCGGACAATCAGAGCACCATGGTAACCCTCAGGCCTGGCATGACCGTACAGGATCTACTCATCGGAAGCTGCGTGGTGAGTTCATTTGGGTGTGGGGCGCCTCTATGCCCCTGGCAGGCCTCAAATTAACCCCACGGTACCCACACCAATTGCGGTGGTGCCCTGTGCTTTTGCTGTGCTGCCCTTTGTAAAGTTCCAATACAATATTACATTTTTTTCATAGAAGTACCCCTTTCCAGAGGGAAATTACTGTGCCCTTTCAAGAGCGAAGTTCAAGACATGCCTTGATGCTCCTTGAAATATTCTCTCATAGAGGTGCCCTATACTAAGCAAAAATAGTGTTACCCATGAAAGAATGAAGTACCAGGCCTCCATTTTGAACGCTATTTTCTCCTTCGGTACTTAACTACAATTCCACAATAAAGACAGAGTCACACAGAGTGTGACTTCTTTAAACAAACATGGCACTAGTGTAGTTACTTTTGACCTCCCTCCTTTGAAGCTTGTGTTCTGTTTTGATTTGAGTTACATTAACGTGTGCTAAGAGAGAGTACACTCTTATCCAAAGGGAAGGTGCCTAATTTCATAGAGCTGCTTAAGCAGAAAATGTTGCTCTAACAATTTTCTGGCAAGCCAAATTTTTCAGCAAAAATTAGCAGAAAACCAGTCACAGATGGTACATGTGGAATAGTATTTTGGCTGGTATTCTTATTCTAGTTAGCACAACATTTTTGTTGCTTAAGCAGCTATATGAAATTGGGCTCTGGTATCAATGGACTTTTTGTAAGGGTCAGTTACTACTTATTAAAACCATCTTTGCAATAACATTTATTTCCTTCACAAAGTCATTGCTCTTTTCCCTTCTGAAACCTTAAAAATAAAAAAATCACTTTCTATTTCCAATGCTTCATTATCACCTTAAAAAAAAATAAGCATTAAAACGAGAGCTTCCTGTTTGTGGGACTTCCTTCACAGAATCGGCAGATGGACTACCACAACTTCTACGTAAGGTTCAAGCAGGCCATGCGCTATGGTGCCGAGTTTCACATACCGGACAAGAACGCTGCTCTGGAGAAAGAGGTAATGAGCTCATAAAAGGGAAATCTTATATTGTTCTAACGTGTCACATTATTGTCCATCAGGCCAAGAACCCTACCGCATCCTCAGGATGTGTTGTAGACGTAAAGGTTGTGTACTTTTAATGTTGTGTACTTATGAAAAATCACAAGTTGAACATTTTATGGTGTTTTTTGAAAAAGATATTTCCTGTTGTACTTTTAAAGTACATTGTTGTTGTTAATAGACATTAAATTAGCATCGGGGATAGAGAATAATATTTGTGTTTTACCCATACACCAATGTGTGTTAAGCACTGTATACTCAGTACTTTCCTGAGTCCTGTGGAAAAAGTACTGAGTATACAGTGCTTAACACCCATAGGTGCATCGGTAAAACATAAATAATATGATGTTGTTGTTGTTTTTGGAAGAGTAGATGCATTTCAACCCTCTAGTTTTAAATAAACACATCATAAAACCAGACTAGATTGGATCCAATTCTGTGATCAGGGTTTTTGTGATTTTTGATTGCGGCAATATAAATAAAGAATTCAGTGATATGCAGGGTCTTCAAGAGTTACTCCCTTGACTTGCACAGTATTTCAGATGGAACTATTTCTCTTGGGGTTTGGTACTGGTACTAACATTATGATCAGCAAGCTTAAAGATTGAAAATAATCCTGATGCTTTGGAAGCAGGACAGACTTGTTCCTTGACATTAAATTCAGAATGTTATCATTGACAAACATTTTTCTGGTTTTTGTTGTTTTTTTTCCCTCTAGAAATTTGACGAGATTGAAATATGTACCAAGTGCATTCATCAGGTTGAGCTCTACAAGTTCAATGAAAATATGGATTTTGGTAAGAAGTTTTTTTATTTTTTTATTTTTTTAATAGTACTAGTGTTTCTACTGAAAACCACCACAAAGAAAAAAAATAGAAGACTTTTGTTACAAATGTGATGGCCCATGCCAAAACCAACCACTTCCTGCCAAAACTCAAAAGTGGGTTTATTTGCTGATCAAATGGAAGAGCTTTCAAATGACCCCTGATTAGGGCTTATAATGTAAGTATTTCTCAACATAAGGCATCACATCAAAGAATACAGAGTGGTCTCGACGTTTCGATCAGTATACTCTGATCGTCTTCAGGAGAATCATCTTCAGGATGATCAGAGTATACTGATCGAAATGTCAAGACCACTCCGGCTTTTTTCAGAGGCAACACTCCTCCCAAAAGAGATTCAAACACATGGTTGTACCCACAAGTTTACTAGTTAATAGTGTATTCTTAGTTTCCTACACCATGCAAAGCTTCAAACATCACTTACATCACATCAAATCGATATCATGGCCGATATAAAAAGTACACACAGCTTTCAAAGTTCCCAAATATTGAAAGGTGGTTTTTTGTTTTTATATTTAGGTTTTACCGTGGAGGCTGAGCTAGGGGATGATGCGGAGAGGGAGGACCAGCTGTGTGTCTTCATCAGTGAGATTGAGAAGGGAGGGCTAGCCTACCACCAAGGTATGTAACTTTCAGCTGAGCGGCTGATTTCCTCTTGCTGTTCAAAGAAAACAGTGCCACAGAAAATTATTTTGGAAAAAAATACTGTACAAAGTTTAATGTGCTCGGCAATTTCCTCTTTTTGGCACAAACAAAAATTTCCCTGTCTGAATCAGATACACACAACCTGCATGTTGTTATTGAGGAGGCTCGATGATTAACTGGTGTAAGGGATTACAACATTAGTTTGGGGAATAGTAAATGAATTCCTGTTCTCAAGTTTTCAACACATACACTTCCTCTAACCAATATGACCAATCTGGTCATGTTGTAGTGTAAACAACTGAAAACAGTTATGTTTTTCAGGAATGTTGTGCTTGTTTGTATGCATACTTAATTCAATTGGGACAATCAAAATAAGCAATAGTGATCTAGGGGTTGTCAAGTTTTGAAAGTATTTTGGACAAGTATTTCTCAGGAGAATTGGGACTGGTATGAACTTTATAATCAGTGAGCTTTCAGACTGATAATACATCTTATACACTCAGGGATGAGGACTTTAACCAGTTGGTTCCGGCTGATGTGTAGGCCTATCCACGAAAATATTTTTCAAGCCAGCAAATGGGCAACATTGTAAAATCGGAAAACCAGAACAAAGGTTGCCAGGACATTCCACTCCAAAGCGTGCACAGAGCAAGCACACAGCGCATAAAGCTTCGTTTCACCCACACAAACAGGACACATGGTCTTGAATATTTTGCAGATTTTTGGCTATCGTGCCGTGGTTTTTGTGTAATCCCCAATTACAGACCTTTGTCCTTTTGTTCCAAGAAGAGAACTATGAGACATTGAGGGGCTTCCACCATTGTTTATTCATTGTTATTTCAGCTCAATGGAAGTAAGTCAGAGTGAACCAGGGATCAGTCATGGTTCTTGGTTTAGTCCCAGCCCTACACCGTAGCTCACAGCCGAGGTTTTGCAATTAACGATACATGAGTTTGACATTTTCTTGGTAAAGAAAACAAAAATCACGGTGCAATGAAGAGAATCTTTGTTCTCTTGGCTTTGTCAAGTTAAGATTTCTTTGTGCCAGCGGTATTCTCAGAGAAAAATGATTCCAGCAATTTCGAGAAAATAATTGTTACCGTCGGGCTGGACGGGAAAAAATGGAAGAATCCCGACAGCAACTGGTTAAGATTTGTTTGTCTGCCAGGTAAGGAAACAGCTGAAATATTTTGTTTGTCTGAAAACTACCATTGCTGTAACTTCAATTTCGATTGGTCATGCTAAGTTTTGATGTGATATCATTTTGAACAGATCTTCATGTTGGGGATGAACTCCTCTGCATCGAGGGTCGAGTCATCTGCGATCTTGATATGCTGTTCATCGAAAATCTTCTCCACACCAGCTCCACGGTCACGCTGACCGTCAGGTCCAGCCGGACGGTCTTTGCTCAGACCCAGGCGGTGCTGGACACCAATAAATACATAGATCAACTGACATGTCCACCGCCTCCGAGCCAGAACAGACTGACTGATGATATGATCGACATGTTGATTATACCAGCACCACTCAGTAAGTATATTATAATTGTTATATACTTCCTTGGTATCGATATTTATTAATTGATATGTTGATTATACGAGCACCACTTATAATGTTATATATGCTCTATAGCAATATACATGTACGTGAATTGATCTGTTGATTATATCAGATCACTCAGTAAGTATTGCACTTGTTACAATGTGTTTAATATTGATATTCATAAATTGATATGTTGGTCTTACCTGTACCACACAGCAAGTACAGCATCTGGAAGTTTGGGATTTGTGTTGCTTTTTCTATCAAGATTCATGAACTGATATGTTAATCATACAGTACTACTATTTGGTTGATGTATTTACGATACAGAAGTTGATATATTGATGACACCACTATCACTCAGTGGATATACATGTAGTGTACAGCCCAACTTAAATCTGTGAAAAGGTTTCTTTTTTAAATGTTAATTGTTAGAAGGTTTACAGTTGTTTGGAAAGTGTCTGTTGATGTTTCAGTCGAAAAGTATTCTGTAAGGATATGAGTGATAATCGTAATTAAGTTAATGATACATATATACATATATATTTTTATATGTAAGTTGTATCATCACAATTTCAGTTTTATAACACATTTATTTCCATACTTGTTCAAAATGCACTAGTCAGTTTGCACAAATGAATAATAGTACAGAGAATGATGGGTACATTACCAATTATGATGAAAACAGAGACCAGAATAAATTGAATATGGAGGCTGTTTTGGTCAGCCACTGCTTGTAAAGAAACACCTTGGGCATAACATGTACAGGGTTCTTCCCATGCACAAGCTACAGCCGATACGTGGGAATTAAAGCTGATACCTGGCAATTACAGACGATGGCAAAACTGTTTGTTTAAATTTAGTTGTTGTTTTTTTTTGTTTTTTGTTTTTTTTTCCATAGATTTTAAGATCAAATTCACAAAAAAAACATAACATAAAAGCATTTTAAATGTTCCAGATTGCACATTAGAGCTTTTCCAACCAAACATTAACATAAAAACATTCCAATGACCTGGGTTTAATACAGCGTGCTTCGGGCACACTTTTAAAACGTGGGTCCAGAATGCACCACAGGTTTGAAGAAAAAAAACAGGGGAGAACCCTGAATTGAATACATACAAAGGAGAGACAGAAAACAACCAGACAGGACTTAGAGTGTACACACTGTAGCTACACAGCATAGACAAGAGCTAAATGCAACTAATGCTAGACACTTAAAGTCAATAAAACTAACTGGTACATGGGAAAAGGTGACGGACATGAGCATCAGGGCAAACAGCAGATATAACTATGTGATATAGTTAGAGAGGATGATTCTTTTCAACACAGCTTTGAAGAGAACTACAGTACTGAAGGCTGGTCTGTAATTCCAATGTGAATTGTATTCCAAAGACAAGGACCTTAGAAGTGAAGAGTGTGCAGTTAAACTGTGCATGGAGTAAGAGTCCAAGATATCTGATTGTTTCCTATGCACACCAACCACCTTGATCCCCCTATTGTGGTAATCCCTTTGTCATCTCAACTAATCCCCAAGGACCACTATTAACAGTAAATCTCACAGTAGACTTCTATGAAAGACCTTGGAATCTTTGCAATTTGCATGTATGATTCTATAAGGAAGTACATAGAGGTGTAGGGATTAAATAAGAAATGTAACTGAATCGTGTGACAGCTTGTGGGATACATACATGTACATGTAGAACTGACCAAGGAGCCAGCATTTTATTTCCCGCCTCCCGTTCGGCGTGTGGTTCTCTCTGATCTCTTTGGAGGAGGATTTTCATGGAAATGTGATGGGATGTAAAAATTGAGATTAAAATCTCAGGTTTTGAATTTTTACTTGGACTTCCTGCAATCTGAAAATGGGAAATTTGCCAAGCCAAACTGCATCATTTCGAGCTGGTTTGAGGAAGTCTATTTTTCAGCGGTCATCTCGAACTTTCAAGATAAATCACGAGACATCAAGTCATGATGAAAAAGGTAATTGTCACTCAGCCAATATTTTGAAGAAATTAAATCACTTAACGTTAATTTTTGTCGCCCATAGGAAATGACACAGGATTGGTACAGTAGCAGAATGTTTAAAATGTATTACTGCATAAATTAGCTTCTTTAATCTTCAAGAAAAAAAATATAGACAATTACAGCTGTATTGTTTTGCGTCAGAAATATGTAGCCACTTCTTTCTTTCTGTTTGTCTCTCTTTGTCTTTTTTAACAAATCTGAAAGTTTTTGCAAAATGGCGAGTCAAAGTTTCGTTCGGGAAGAACAACAAAATAATTTGTGCGCATGAAGCACGCCTCAACTGCTACAGAGTGTTTTTCTGAAGCTAGTACATTTCAGTCAGAGATGTAGCGCGATGGAATTTGTTATTTAATGAAAAAAAAAATTTTTTTGAGGATTGATGCTGGTATAAACTTTTATAATTAGTTAGATTTCAGAATGAAAATAATCAATTTTTCCTGATAGTTGGAGACTTTCAGACGGTCCTTTTTCACAGTTCTCACCAGTAGTAGGCATGCTCAGAACTACATACGCAACACTGAGCATGTGCGCACATGCTCATAACTGTCATAAAGGACCATTATGTCTGCTGCTGCCAGTGTCTCACAAGTCTCCAACTACAATGTAACAAATAAGGTACCTTCTCTTTAAGCTGTGTGCCTGGTTATTGACATTAAAGCAAATTATATAATCAAGGTTATTCAATATACAAATTTTCCACTTCAGTGAGCAAGAACTGACTGACCTTATTCCAGGTGATAGAATAATTAGTTGGAATTGATGTTTATTTTCTTACTGCCAGTATTATGTATGAACAGATCGGGTGGGATTTATTGGGTTTATACAGAAACTCTGTGTGTGAGTTAGTAGGGTGTACAGTCAAATTTTACGTACGTTCAACTTTACTTTTGAGCCAATTTCTGATCGCTGCTGTGTGTGGTTAAATTCATGAACAAAAACTTTGGTTAATGTAAGGTAGGTTTTTTCTGATCATTTTTTATCACTATTGTGTGTGAAGTTAATTCATGGATAAAACTTTGGTGACTGCAAGGTAGGTCTTTCTGATCACTATTGTCTGTGGTTAGATTCATGGATACAAATTTAGTCCTAGGAACTACAAGTTTGGTTTTTAGAACCATTTTCTAATCACCAATACTGTGTGTGGTTAGATTCACTGATAAAACTTTGGTTCCAGGAACCGCAAGGTAGGTGCATTGAATCATTTTCTGATCACCAACAAGAACGAACTTATTAGTTTTTCTAGTTTCAATAAACCTGTGGAAATTTCATCAATTTATGCTTTGCAGAAAGCAGCGAAATATGCAGCGTTTTCCTGTTCACTGGCCTAATGCTAGTTTAAACACCTGAGGACCAGTTCAAAATAATTCTCTCCAAATGGTCCGGCTGGCTAGCTCAGTAAATGATATAATCCAGTTACTTTGGGCGCATGTGCACCGGCAGCCACGTCACAGTTTGACAAAGACGGCATCCTTTGTGATTTGACTGCAAGCGCGCGATTTGAACGCAATATGACACAGCCCCTTTAATGTACCTTCTGTATCTTTCCCCCATGTGTTACATTTTAAACTTAATATTACTGCTCAAAAATTTAGTTTATGCATTTGTAACAATGTTTGAGTTTATGCTGTTGTTTTCGTTGTCCAATACCAGAAATTAATTTTTTGAAATTATACTTGCTCGTAATTATTTTATTCCTAACCTTGGAGCTATTGTAAGTAACCTCAAGTGGGATGATGCTGAAGAATGTTTGCAAACCATTTACAGTGATTATTATTCATATAATTATTATGTCTTTCTGGTATAAAACCAAGGGACCCTCAAAAGTGACTTGCACTGTGATCCGCAGGTCTGGAGATGCCTGTGTAGAGAAGATGATGAAGAATGTTTTAGATGTGGGAGGAAAACCCCAACTAGGGAAAACCCATACAATTGGGTAGGAACTGAAAACCCATTCCTCATGCAAGGCTTTGGGATTCCGACGAAACCACTTAGCCAATCTGAATGCCATTATAAATCCGACTTTACATCTTCTTTGACAGCATTTGAGGAAGAGGACATCAGCGACTCCTCCCTCATTTCATCCCGTGAGCCCACCCCCTTGAAGTACATGTACGACCCCATCGAGGAAGAACACAAGGAACAGGAGAAACGGCAGGAGCAAGAGCAACAACGACAGCAGGACAATGTCCAGAACCCCAAGCAGATTGAGCAGCTTCTGAAGAGGGTAGAGCACATCACAGACTTCTGCCGCACCATGGAGACTCCTGGTAAGGATGGGGAGGATCGTTTGGGTGAGGATACATTGGATGGGACGGAGGTCGTCAGTGATGCAACCATGTTACTACAGGCTGTGCATAAGCTACGTAAGGTGAGGAGCTCAGTTAGGACAACAAAAATGTATAATAGGAACTTTCTTCAGAATGCAAAATACCTGTCTTTGTCTGAATTTCAGAGTAGGACAAGATTTCTTGTCAAAAATTGGTTGATGCTTTAAGAATAGTTTGAATTAAAATTTTTAAATTTGTTCTGAGACCATCTTTTCAATTTCCCAGTTGAATCTTTTCATAGCCCACACAGCTGTAAAAATAGTGTCGCTATGGTTCAACCGCAAATGTCCACTCTTTGTCTCTCCACTATGCAAAGCTTCAAGATCTATTTTAGATTGTATTGCCACAGCACTGCACTTATCAATTTTTTTTATTGTTATCATTAACCAGTCACCTTTGACCCTAATTGACCTCAGGTTATCCATGAGCTTCAGGAGACTGAGAGGGCATATGTTAAGGACCTCAACTGTCTGGTCACACGTTATCTAGAGCCTCTACAAAACGAGTCGTTTCTCACCGCAGATGAGGTATGTGCTTTCAAGTAATTAATTGATCAACCCCCCCCCCCCCCACCTCCCAAAAAGGACGTGAACCTGTAATGCTCAGATTTCTGTACTTGTGTCTTAATGATAATAGGGATATATATGTAGTAACCTGTGACTCTCAATTATTTACTCATCTCAGTTGATTTCAAAAATCTGACAAAATAATTGCTGAATTGTCCTGATCAATCAGACATGCATCTTATCTTCTCAGCTGATTTCCTCTTTTTCCCTTAATTTTAGTGCCGTGGGAAAACTAAATACACCATACAAAGTTTCGTATTCCAAGCATTTTCCTCTTTTCAACAAAATATCAAAGTTCCATATCTACTGTTAAATGATCAAGGGGTAGAGACACACATTCTGTTGTCCACAAGAGAAGCGTTACTTTGAAGGGGAAGGGGAAGGGATGGGGGTTTTCCAGTTATGATATTCTTCCTACTTTTATCTGATTTTCGATTTTTTGGCTCGGAAAAATCTGAAAAATTGTTTTAAATAGCCTGAAAAGTCTGTACCATATGTACATGTAGGTCAGGCCTTGTACTCAATTACATTTTCCTACTGCAAAAGTAGGGTGGGGCTGTCTTGTGCAAGTGACACTGTCATGAAAACAGGCTGTACGTCACTTTAAATTTTGGAATGCGCGTGGGAAGAATGTTGATGAAAGTTGATGATGGGTTTAAGTCATCAGCCTAACGGCAAGCTCATCTTGGCAAATAATTTCTGGACCTATAACAATAATCATAACGAAATAACTTGTATCTCCTTTCACAGATTGACGCCTTGTTTGGCAATGTCAAAGAGATCATCAAATTTCAGACCATCTTCTTGAAGTGTCTTGAAGATTCCACAGACGTGACTGACTTTGACACCTTCACAAATCCAACACAGTTTAAGGTGAGCTTTCCTTCTTTGTCATTTTGAAAACATTTGTTGTGTGTGTGTGTGTGTGTGTGTGTGAAGACATGGAAACTAAAAAATCTCAAAGGTGCCATCTCGCTCGCACTTTCTCTTCGACAATTTGGTGCATCAAAGTCTTTGGCGACTGCTGATGAACTCAAGACACTGATGTTGAAATTGGACATGTGACATGTCCATCATCAGGGCCCAATTTCATAGAGCTGCTTCAGCTTAGAACAAACAAAATTATGCTTACCAAAATAAGGTTACCAGCCAAAATAGCATGTCACATGTACAATCTGCGAGTGGTATCCTGCTTATTTTTGCTTAGCAGAACATTTTTAAGCACTATGAAATTTGGCCCAGGCCTGAGACACAAGCGCAAGTTTGATGATGATGATGAAATTGTTTCCCATGATGCACACCTCAACTAGCTACATACACAGTGAGCTCTGTATGTAGCACGTTTTCCAGCGTAAGAGGTGTATGTCATGTATGTGTGCTCTCTGACAACCTTGACCCCAAGAATTCAAGCCAAATGCGACTCAGATGTAAGAACCAGGGTTCAGGAATGAGGTAGTGGCAGACCTAACTGGGTAATCCAACATATGCGCATACTCAGAGTGACAGAAGCAATGCAAAATCACCTGGTATTTCTGTTGCCTACTGAGGCCATTCCTCACTATCAAGGTCTGATCTAATCCGTGTCTTCATTTAATTTCAACACGGTTCAAATTCCGCTCTGCTTTCACACTGTCTGACACGAAATCAGCTCTTTTGCGAAATGTGTAATTCTCTCCACGGTTCAAAAACCCTCAACCCACCTCCTGCGCAGGGTTGGTTTCGACACGATGCGCTCTACATGGGTCGACCCCAATTTGAAATGTTGTAGTGTGAAAAAGTCTGTCAAACTTACACAGGTTGGACCCGTGCCCAACATAGAGATTTTTCGTTGTGTGGAAAGGCCTCTTGTGTCTCAAAACTCTTAAAACCCTTGTCTGGTCAGTGGAAATTCACAAAAAAGACATCATCTTTGGTTCAAACATGATTAAACATTATTATATAATAGTATAGTGGGTTTTTTTTTTATGAAAAATCACCTGAAAAAAGGTGAAGGATACTAGGGGGAAAGAGAAAATTTAAAGAGAGAGAAGGGATTTGAAAAAGGACTTTAACAGAAGGGATCCGGGTGGTTTGTCAGACCAAGAATGGTTTGATTGATTTTGTGTACAAAACCTACAAGGCTACAAGGAAAATACAGAAAACTTAAAGAGGGAGAAGGAATCTGTTCACATTCCTCTTAAACTGGAATGGATTGTAAGATGGTGGAAAACAAGATACTGGTAGGGAGTTCCAAAGTGTAGCAGTACTGGGAAAAAATCTGCTTGAATATCTGACTGTACTGGCTATTGGAACAGGTACAGTGAAGGGATGAGACGATGTAGCAGAGTGTGTGCTGCAAGTGAAGGTACGTACAGAAGGGACAAGTTCGAGACCTTCCGCACACATACCATGGAGACAGGGCATCAAACAGAAAGAACAGATACTCATTCATTCTCCTAAACCATTTGTTTTTGTTGACACAGAGGGTCTTGTTCTCTCTTGGGAAGGCCTTCCTCTACTACATGGACCACTTCAAGCTCTACAGCGCCTTCTGCGCCTGCCACTCCCGCTCCCAGAAGATTTTGGATCCAGCGAGAGGTAACAAAGCCCTGATGGAGTTCCTGGAGGCAAGAAACCCTAAGAATCAACACTCATCCTCACTGGCATCTTATCTCATCAAACCCATACAGGTAAGGGCCCCTCATTTTACTAGGCTGAGGAGGAAGTGACACGGGGCTTAATTTCACAAAATGCTAAGATAACTCTGAAGATGATAAGCTTGTGGGATTTTACTGCAGGAGTTGGAAAGTACTGAGAGTAGCCTATACAGTGCTTATCACACATCGGTGTAAGATCGGTGTAAGGATAAAACCAAAATCATATTCCTTATAACACCCCATACTTAGATTCTGCCTTGTGATTGGTTTAGAATGCAACACATGATATGTCTTATTTGTACTAGAAAGCTGTGCGAGTACGATGCACTATACCTTCAGCAACCAATGTACTATACCCATATCAGCCGGTGAACTATACCCTTAGCAACCAGTGTACTATACCCATAGCAACCAGTGTACTACACCCATAGCAACCAGTGTACTACACCCATAGCAACCAGTGTACTACACCCATAGCAACCAGTGTACTATACCCATAGCAATCAGTGTGCTATACCCATAGCAATCAGTGTACTATACCCATAGCAATCAGTGTACTATACCCATAGCAATCAGTGTACTATACCCATAGCAATCAGTGTACTATACCCATAGCAACCAGTGTACTATACCAGTAGCAACCAATGTACTACACCAGTAGCAACACCAGCTTCTTGGTACCTAAACGTCTAGGCAGAATCTATGTATGTGGGTGCAGTAAAACAAGTATTGACTTCCTTTACTTGTGCTACTGGTTAAAACTACGATTCCCTCTGTGAGCATTCTACTTTCCCGTGGAAAAAGTAGAATGCTGCTTGGAACACCTCGAGAGTCATAGTGCTAACCATAGCATTGGAGGCAGTTGATATTTGGTCGTTATGCCCGATGCAATAGACTGATTCATTAAGCCCCGCCTACTAATGTATTGACTAATCAGCCTCGACAATGCCACTGAAAGTCTGACATAGGTTCGACACATTAAAAATCCCATTAGAAAAGTAAACAAACTGCTGCCATTGTTCTGACATACAACAGCACACACAGCTGTACTAACTTTTGTTTAGTTTTGTTTAAATTTTTCGTATTTCAGTGGTGCAAATCCCATAGCAGTGGTCCCTGTACAGTCGTGTAAAAGTGGTTTAACAGTGTTCCTGTCTGCATTGTTCTTTGGACTCGAGGCACTGCTCAGAAGGCCACAAAACTAAATCCATACCATTCACGAAAACCATGCACATGTGTGTATCCGACACGTGTGTGTGGCCACAACCGAACCACCGATCATGGCAAGAAAGTCACACCATGTGCTGTTACTAGGCAGATGCCAAGGTAGGCGGGGCTTAATGGATCGGTCTATTATGACATCAATTTAATTGGATTTATTTTCATTTCCACAGCGTGTCTTGAAGTATCCTCTCCTCTTGAAGGAGATAAGAAGTCAACTGGACAAGGAGAGTGAGGAGCACTATCATTTATCCCAGGCTCTGAAGGGGATGAGTGAGGTCGCAGGTCATATCAACGAGATGATGAGAGTACATGAGCAATACGGAGACATCTTTGATGAGTTGGTGTCGGAGCAATATCACGTCAAGAAAGAGGTTGGTGTCTTTGGTTTATTGCCTTAATTTAGATCCCTTTAGAAATGCTTGGATTTTATTTCAAAACAGGTTTATAGAAGTGTTGCTTGGTATGAATGTTTGATTTTGAGTGTGTTTAAATGAAAGATTTACAAAAAAAGATTTTTTTTTTTTTTTATCCCTTCAAATAGTTTGAATTTCTAATAAGCAAAATTTCATAACACTACCAAAGTGTGCATGGGGCAGTGTTTTGTTATCGAAGTTGACTTTTTAATGCAGTTTTTAAACAACATTTATGAGAGCCATTCTGTGAAATTCTATTCTTACCACCAAACCTAGCTATCATTAAACCAAACTTTAACACTGGTAATATGAGTAATAGTAATAAAGAAATCTTATAAAATACCAAAATCTACCTAAGAGAAGCTCAAGGTGCTTCACAAAGATACAATTTATCAAAAACATCAAAAGATAGTATCTGAACTTGAAACAACCTAATACAACGAGGTAGTTTAAAGTCCTATCTCTTAAAAAATCGCATGCATACTCTTGACGCTGGCAATTTTAATTCATATTTCCTTTTTCTCTTTTGAAACTTTCAAATAAGATGGATGGATGAAAAAAATTGATTGATTAAGATATTACAAACAGTAGTTTTGGGCATCAGGGTAAATGCTACCTAAATACCCTCTTCCTCCCAACTCCCTGCTATGCCACGCCCTCTCAAACTAAACACTGTGTATATTGCTTGGTCTTTTGCTTGTCAAATTTTAATGAACTGTCAACATTTCCATTCTGGATAAATAGTTGTATCTACGATTTGCAAGTAATGTCTGGTACATTGACTTGCTTAGTCACAAGTTACCACTTAAATTTGAATTCCTCAGACTAAAGAGACAGTTGATATGTCACATCATGGAGGTAGTTCCATGGTCACATGGTTCGGGCAAGCTCATTGCTTAGTTTCATAAGAGACGGAAGACACCCATACACAATGCTGAATGAATGTGCTTGGCACAATGGTACCAGGCTTTGCAAGTCTGGAGTTTGCTATACAAAAGCTTGCCATGAGATGTAGCACCACTGATTTTATAGTCTGGGGAATCCAAGTTAAGTGTTCACTTGTGACTAATCAAGTCATTGTACCAGACGTTATTCAAAATGTAACTCACGATTGGCTTTTTAATCCGAAGTTCAATTCTGGTCATTTAAAAAAGAGAGGTCGAGAATTCTTGTCAAAAACTGAAATAGTTTGAAATTCAGGCACACCACTTTTGCCGATGTGTAAATTTCTGACAAATTTTGTTGTCAAGTTTTTTTTATGGATACATGCACTTCATTTGAGAAATTGTGAAGAACACACTGAGTGCATAATATTATCCAGATATCAAATTAGACATGTTAGAGCATTTGGGAAAAAAACATTCAGGAAATAAACATACCAGCGTCAGCATTTCAAGATGAGACCCACATTGGAAAGGAATTTTTCAAAGTTTGTTTGCTGAAGTTTTGATCAGACTGCTTACTAAAGATTGTCTTCAGGGAGTGGTGAAGTTGTAGTTCACTTCATTAGAAGACGTGTCATTCATCAGACAGTAGGCCCACACTCTTTATCTCTCTGTACTGTTTTAACTTTTATTTATTTATTAATTTTTTTAAATCTAAAGGGAGCATCTTCATGGAGGGGAACCCGATTAGAGAAAAAAAATGGGTTGAGCTAAAAATGACTTGCATTTCAGTTTATCATTGTAGATTACAACAGAAACTCAACTTTTCAACTGCATAAAAAAGTGCACCAAAGCGAAATCAAGTTCTGTTAAGTGTTGTATTCATCCCCTTGCACACACGTCACACGCGGCGACTGGGCTGCGCTCACCATTTGGGGGATCAATAGGTATACAATGTACGTGTAAACGCCGTGTCGGCTAAAATGCGCACTATACTGTATGACATACTGTGACATTGACTTCCAAAATGGCGCAACCAAGGTTATTGTGATGATGACGTCTGGTGAAGTGGGTCAGTACATTCCAGCTACCTGCTATGACATCACTTAATTTTGTTGAATATGCAAATTGGCATTAGCATAGACTCCCTTGCAAATGACGTGTGCGACTGCTATGGTGGTAGTTTTACTTTAATATAGATATATAAATATTTCAAAACACAATGTTTAGTTCAATGCTAGTAAGCTCCTCATTTGCACAATAAAAAAAAAGGCTTTCAATGCACAATTGCTAATAAGCAGAAGGAAAACCAGCAAATATAGATGTTTTCCAAACGAAATCAGTGTTTCTGTTTTGCCAAACCAATAATTTGTCCTGCTGCTTTTTGCTTCTGAGGGATCATTGCCTGGTGAAAGCGCATTTAAGGAAACATACAGCTTGTAAATTCCCGCCATGAGTTAGTGTAAAATAGACTCCACAAATGCCGTCTACATGACACATTTGCAAGGAATCTTTTTGTGATGCCCAGTGAATGATGATGACATTTTCAATATAAAATTGTGAATAATGATATATCGACCCCTTCATGTCCTTGCACCAATGTCACATGCGGTTATTGTCTGCCATGCTCACCATTATGGCAGGCAAATTGCATGTACAAACTATGGTAAGCGAGTAAACACCTCGTTGCCTAAGATGCACACTGCACTGTATAACACATGGGGACAAAATGGCGCAACCAAGATTATTGTGATGATGACGTCAGGTGGATTGGATCAATACAAACTGAATTCCATTTCATAGACCCTGTAAGATGCTTCCTTCCCATTGTGACATCTCTCCATTTTGATTCATTTCTCCGATTTGACCTGTCTTTCCGCCTTTTTTTGCATCCCGCTTTTTCCACCTCCTCCTCCTCCTCCTCCTCATCCTACAAAATGGCCGCTTGCAGCTGGTGGGAACAAAGGTACAGTGCTTATATGGGGGCCTTGAAATTCTTTGCCCTTTTTTCCTCTCTTTGTCATTTTGTACTTCACTTTTCATATTTTTTAACACATTTTTGTTGTAAGATCTTGCTCTAGTGTAAACGCAGACCAGTGATTCCGTACAAGAATGTTCACGATTTCTGAAAAAGTGAAAAAAAAATGAATTATATAGCTCTATGATTGTGACTTTTATCTTTTTTTGATAAAGTGCAAATTGACCTTTATTTGTCCATTTCATGCTACTAACTGTGGTCAATTTTCAGAATGATTCACCTGTAATTCTGAAAGTTACTGTTTTGGTTTCCTTATTCGCAAAAAAAGATGCACAATAAAAAGTAAGGTATTTGCGCTTTATACAGCAAGATTTTACTTGGCATGACTTCATAGGATTGTCTGTCCAAAATTATTAACACATCATAACTTATATGTTCATTTTGAGTTTAACCAACACATTAATAAGGTAGAAATTCAAAATGTTCACGACAATTTTTTTTTTAGAGATTTTCATTGATGGACATTTTCACACAGTTAATTTTAACTAATTATAGAAAAAACTCATAAGTGTTTAGTAAAATGTGTTAGACACATTAATGTGCTGTTATGTTGTCTCTGTAAAGTGTTTTTGTGTTGTCACTATGCTGGTGTCAATTAGAAGCTAACACTAAAACAACACTAAAGGTGTTACAAATCAATATGCTGTTGTAATACCTTGGATGGCTGTAAAATTAGACGATAACACTAAGAGAACACTATGAGTGTTAACAATATTGGACGGCAATCAACACTTTTTCATTTTCTTGCTTAGAATACTCCTGATCAATAACACGATCATTACACTGCTTTCACATTTTACAATTTAAAAAAGCTAACTAAATGCAAGCCAGTAGACAGTGCACTCTGTAAACATCAGAAGCCTCATTTGCATATTGGCAACCAGAGCGCCTTCATAACAGCGAGATGGAGCAGCCATTTTACAATGGCAGTGTGATTGTCATTTTCTATTGTTTTGTTGTTTTATTATTAGAGGGTTTCTACTTTTTTCTCAAGTTTATTTTATGGATTGAAAATCGTGCCTGTGGCAAATTTTTTCAAACATGGAGTTGTTAAGGGCGTAATTTTGCTAAGTACATAAAATCATTGCTTAGCAGAAATAGGTCACCAGCCAAAACGCAATAATATTATTTATGACTGGTTCCCTGGGGATTTTGCTTAGCAGACATACTCGTTAAGCTGATGAATGGCCTTATGACAGTGGGCCCTGAACTGTAAACACACACATTTGTTAAACTTAAAAGCACAGAAGAAATTTTGCTTAGTAAAACAAGCTGTTACACTGCTTGTGACTGGTGCCCTACCAAGATTTTCTCCGCAAATAATTATTTGAAATGATGAAAGTGTCTTGGATACTGTGGCCACAAAGTAAGAGTATCACTACAGCTTTTGACAATCCCAAAGGTGCAATGCAGGCCTCAAATTGTGCTAACTACATGTATGTTATGCACCCATACATGTATGTTTGGTTGAGAAATCATTCATGGTGTTATTCATTTTTCATGCGTTGCGTTGCTACAGCGACAGCATCAATCTGTTATGAACTGTGCTAAATTTGGCTCCTGATGTTGCTATAGAAGCTCGGGTGAATTTTCAGGAAAAGTTCTGAATGCAAAAAGCTAAGGATAAACAAGCGTAGCAATTAACCTTAGAGAAGAATATTAACAGCAGATTAATGTTTGTGCCTCACACACAAGCCGTCAGTTTTCCAACTAGTGGAAGAACTTCACAGTTCCAAACTGAAGGTGCGTTTTTATTTATTATTTTTATTTATTTATTTTTTTTTTTTTTACTTAATTGCTGAAAAATAACTTGGACAGATTTGATGGTCTGATAAACACAAACGAGTTTAGTGCCGGTATATTTTTGTCATTCAGTGGTTGTGGTGGAAATCTTTATTTTCAACATCAACCAATGCTTTTTTATAATTTGAGCTTATTTCCGATGCTATAGGCCTAGTTATTGAGAAACGCTTAATAAGTTTTATGCTTTTATAACTTTATACATTTACAACTAAACTACTTTCAAATAATACTCCAACAATAAACTAATTTTGTATCGCTAATTTAGTTGAATGTTATCAACAGCAAATCTGCTCTTAATATTATTTTGAATGTTTACAATAATAAATGAAAGTATCAAGTTTAAATCATTCTATGACAAGGAACAAAGCAAGGAATGACACAGTGATGATGGGGTTTACCCCGGTGTTTCTGGTTAAGATAGCAAGCATCATTATCTACAGGTTTCCTCAGGCTTCCGAGCTACAGTGATTATGTTCGCTTTTGAGGCATCCTTGGTTTCATTACCAGAAATTAATAATAATAATAATAATAATAAAAAGACCCCTAGCTTGTGATATTTGAAGCTCAAACAGCGCCCTCGCTGAGGTCAAAGGAAGACCTCTCATTGGTTCATGTTTGTGCGCATTGTGTACACACATGCGCATTTCCATTGTTTGTCATCAGCGATGACAGCGTATGTGAGGGGTATATATGCAACAAATACATTGCCATCGTTACAATCTCTCAATATAGATGCGCTCTCCATACGTTTTTTTTTCTATTTTAGTTGCTGTTTAATAAGTCAGTGTTTTAGTTTGTTTTATTAAGTTATGTTACACATCGTACATGTGCATTTTCGTTTAATGCCATTAAATTTTCACAGATTCACACTCTTCCCATATTTCACCCAAATGGAAATATATTTATTTGCAAACCACACTTTTTGACAACAGCATTCACATCGCAATTTTCTCCCAGCTGGAGAGTTCTGAACAACACTGAATTCCATTTAGGTCTCCACAACTGGTTTGAAGCTATTTGTAATGTGTTCTTTTTTGCAGGTGGCAGACCTAGCAATGGACGACCTTGTCCTCCATAACACAGCCATCTGGCTAAACAGCCAGGATGACCTGGGTAAGGTCAAACGAGGCAAAGAGCCTGAGGTCAATATATTTGGTAAGATCAAAACTATTCAACACTTTTAAATAAATACATTCAGTAGACAAGATCATTCTGGATCAATCCGGTTAAAAGCTCGGTTCAACTGGTTTTGACCAGTTCTTAACAGAATCAGAACAGGCCTTACTGGTACAGATAGTGCTGGATCACTCTCAGTCATACTGGATCAGACTGGTTTGTACTTGTTCCAGTTTAATCTAGTTTAGATCAGGACCAAGAACTTGCTTAAAACACTCAAAATTTGCATGTCAAAAATACAAAACTACTTGGCAAAAATAGCTTATCAGTTAAAATGCAACTTGAGTTTTCAAGTCATCTTTCTTTTACCTGTCACCCCCTCTCCTCCTTTCTCTCGCTCTCTAGTTTTCCGCCCAGCTGTTGTTATTATTTGTAAGGAGAAGGCCAAGAAGATGAGGAAGAGCTCCATCAAAGGCACTCACATGGAGGATCTTATCCGCTTCAAGTGGATGATTCCTGTATCTACAATGCAAGTCAGGGATGCTAGTATTAATGGTAAGAATACCCTTTCTAAGGGCTGGGGTGAGAGCCAATGCTGACAAAAAGGTCTGAAACTGGGATCCAAATTTGTTGAGTTGATTTGATGGCATTTCCACCTTTTGGTAACCTCAATAAATCATAGATTTCAAGGAAACTCAAGAAATAGTGTCCTCAGTGCTAGAGGAGTAGATCACAGAGCAGGACTTCTTTTTATCTGAAGAAAATAACAGCTACCTTTTTTTTACCATGCAGTCATAAGGTCTGAGTTCAGATAAAAGTCTGAAATGTCTCGTCCTTTCACTTTCACTTTCACTTTCACCCTTATACTGGCTGGACAGGATGAGAGTATGTTGCCAGGCTTGTGCGGGGGTAAGATATTTACTGAAGCAATTGCTTGAAGTTGCTCAAGCTTGGTGCATTCACCAGTGGGTTGCAAGGGATGGGGCTATCCTGTTGGTAAAATGAGACGTAAGTATAGATTGACTACAACGTGCATCGGGCACGATGACCGATACGCGAAGTCCCCTGTTCCATCATCAGTGTCTTGAGTTTATCAACAGTCAAGGCGCCACTGTCCTCCGCTGAACTGTTATATTTGGGTTTATTTCTCACCAGATTCAGACTACCTAAGCCTCTGGGAGTTAGTGCATACCAAGAAAGAAGGAAAGAAAGAGAAATGCTTCCAATTCTCATGCAGGTATGATTTGTTAGGAAGATGAGGGGCTCAACTAGCTGCTTGTGTTGATTATGTTACTACATTGTGTTGTGTCATTTACTAATCTAAACACCAAAACGTTAGGGCCACGCTAGGGCATTTTAAGCTTTGCATATTTAGGGGATTTGAAGCTTTGCATAGTGGAGGTAGATTAATTTTGATTTGTTTAATCTGCTTAATCTGATGGGTAAACCATTTAAAGATCTCTCTTTAGAAGAGAGGTGATGGTATCGTGTATTTTTTTGTTAAATAAATTAATATTTAAAGCATCAATGTACCAATTTTGATATAAAAAAATTTGAGTAATAATTACTTTAATTGTTAAAGATGTTGTTTGCTTATCTTCTTACATTACAGTACTTCAGAGATGAAATCTCACTTTGTCAAGACCATAAAGCAAATTTTGCGAGACTTTAAGTACAATAAGAATTCCACCAGTGCCAGTAAATTTTCCGCCGTCCGCAACAAGAGCTACGTCCCATTCAAGAGCGGCAAAGGCTCTGATGGGTTCAGCCGTCCCAAGAGAACACTCCGCCAGTCCCTGCAGCTTGGCGAGTCAGTGGTGAGCGAGGCCAGTTCACAGTACAGTGAGGAACGTTCGAGTGGGAGCGGCTCGACAAAGGGGGACCGGTCAGAAGGGGACCAGTTTGACTCCTTAGAGACAGACTCCAACAGCACGGGTAAGTGTGGCGGCGGCAGCGGGTTCCAACGTCGAACCAGTCTGGATTCAGGGATGCTCTCCAACGATTCAAACTCTCTCTCCGGCAGTAACAGAGACAGTGATCCGCTTAACACCAATGCAAATAATAACATTCACACGATGATATCAGAGGATGACTCTGTCTTTGGTACACCGAGCTTCCCGCTTGCACAACAGAGTGACAGTGATATTAAACCAAGCACCTCAGCCCTCATTATTCCATCCCATGAAGAAATCCAAAGACGTCTGAAAATGTTGGAAATATCTACCCAAGACGAACCCACCTATACCCAGGCCGATATCGCCAGCACAAATCAAACTCTGAAAGAGAGCCTGGGGGGTGGAGTGTCTCAACTCAGATCGATCCCGAGTAGACAACAAGGTAAGCGCGGGTCGTTGTACGACAACATGCAGTGTGATTCTGTTGAAGAGGAAACGTCCGGAGGTGATGGCAACTGCAAGTTTGTCAGGAAGCAGAGCACAGCACTGTGAAGGGTTACTATGATGCAAGTTTTGCTCTGCTGCGTTGTTGATTCTTACATAGACTGTTTTGGGGAATGAAGCATATTTGGCTATGGCTACAATGTACAGGCAGATGCTATAGCTGTAGCTGTAGCCATAATTGAAGCCTTAGCCGCAGCCAAAATCATCAATTTGACCATTATTCCAAAGAACGACCGACCACACCCTAATTTCATAAAGCGGATCAGCAGAAAAAAATTGCTTAATAAATTTAATTGTTGAGAAAATAATAGCAGGGAACAAGTCTGGGGCAATGTACATCACATATTTTTGGGGCTGGTAACCCAATTCAGATGAGCAAAATTTGTCTGTGCTAAGCATCTACATTTTGTTATTTTTGTTTTTAGTGTAACGGCACTATGAAATCAAATAATGATGTAAATAATGAACAAATTGTTAAGCTCCTTCCACTTTCACTGGCACCCAACCGCTTCCCGAACAACAGAAGTAATAATGAACACCGGTGTAGCCTTATTACTCTTGTGAGCTTGCGCCTTGCGAAAAAAATTGTAACGAAAAAGCTTAATTGTACAAACAAAATCTGAACTCTTTGATAGTGCAAGGTAGGTTGCATTCTACGGGTTGTTTGGCCTTTTGTTTTGATGTTCACACATTGCTGATGGGGTTTTCAGTAGAGACTGCAATGACACTTGTAATCCTCATTCATTATGCATACTTTTTCATGGACAAGTGGCAACTGCAGAGGGCGCTGTTTATATTATTAGGTCAATGTTTATAAAGTACGAAGGCACTTTTAAACAATATTAAGGAAAATGTACAGTGAGTAATCTGTGAGAATGCATGAAGATAAAAGCCGTGCAGTACATCCATGTAGAGCGCCCTCTGTCCTCAAATTTGGCTTGTACATATTGACCCACGTCACCGGACGTCTTTATCACAGTAATCTTGGTCGCACCTTTTCGGGGAGTCAACGTCCTTATATGTTATATGGTGTTAGTGTTCATTTTAGGCGATGCAGCGTTTACACACTTACCATAATTTGACGTGCAGATTGACTCCGTAAATGGTGCGCGTGGCAGACAGTAGCCACATGTGACGTTGGTGCAACGGACCAATAAGATTTGGAACAAGACATGGAACAGGGGCCCAATTTTATCGCTCTGTTTATCGCAGCTTCATCATTACCACTCTCGGCTTACAATTGGTACTAAAGGGCCATTGTTTAGTGACAGTATAGTTATGAAAAAAAAGGGGGAAAAAAACTGAAAATTTGACAAATACAAGTGTTGAATTTTGTACAGCACATAACTTTCAACATTGTGTACAGAGACTTGGGCCCAGGCGTTTTGATTTTGTGATATTTTCTTTTCATACTTCTGTATTGAAGTACGAAGTTGTGCTTCTGGAAAATCGAAAATGCTTCATCAAGTTTAAAAAACAATGTTGCCAAGTTATGCAGTAAATGAATTTCTAATTAGTCAACGGAATTGGTTGCAAATGATCAAGATAACCAGAACTATTGAAAGATAAAGTGCAGTTAGATTGTGTACTGTAGATATTTTTTCCATGAGAGTTAAATAAATGAAATTGTATAGAACACACCGTGAGTTGACAAAGCAACACAAGAGAGCAATAATTACTACGGTCATAAATTTTGATAGAAATTAACTTAAATATTTTTTATAGACTTAAGAACATCGAAAAAGCCTTTCATTAATTTCACATGCAATTTCTCAGTTTTCCACTTGGATGCAATTTGATCTTTTCATGAAACGATAACATGGTTTAAAACAGTAATTTTTCTTTCAAAGTATCATGTCTCTTTCAGTTTTGGGTTTTTTGGCCCTATCAGGTAATATTTTGGGAGAGGGGTTTTGTAAATAATTCGAGATGCAGTAAGCCTATGAGCCTATTTTCCATAATGCCTTAATGAAGCCCCAAAAAACAAACAAAAAAACAACAGAGAAAATACTTTCTTCTAAATATTGTCAAACATGGGTTTACTCAGTGGGGCAGTAACTCTGTTCTAAGTCTTTGAGCTAGTGCTTATTTCTGTCACCAAAAAATAAAAAAGGAAAATCAAATATATAGTCCTATTCAGAGATAAATTACCTTCTGGAAATGCTGAGCATTGGATTATTGATTAATCGTTGGAATATTGATTAATCACTGGATTATTGGTTAATCATTGGATTATTTATTAATCATTGGATTATTTTTTAAACATTGAACTATTGATTACTCATTGAAATATTGATTAATCATTGGACTACTGATTAATCATTGGATTTTTGATTAATCATTGGATTACTGATTAATCATTGGATTATTGATTAATCATTGGATTATTGATTAATCATTGGATTACTGATTAATCATTGGATTATTGATTAATCATTGCATTACTGAATAATCAATGGATTATTGATTAAGCACAGAAGTAACATACACAAGACGAAACATTTTGTTAAATGACAAGGAATAAATGAACCATAGTCATTCTTATGTATTTTTTAAACTGAGAAAAAATAGACAAGTTTTATCCAACCTTTTTTACCAGAAAGATTTGCAGGGTATTTTTTTCCATTTTGTAAGGTAAAATGTTTCTGTTTCTGAATGACTTCATTTTGATTTAGAATAATGCCACAAGGGGATCAGATACTCAGGGATGAAAAATTTCATACTGGTATCTGAGTTACTTTTTATGTCTGTTTGGTGAAAGCTGCTTGGTGTAGTTTTCTTCACATTTAAGGAAATCTTTCTCTTTGATTTACGCCTCCAGTGCTAAGGAGACTGTTCCCAGTAGCTCCTTGAATTCTATAACTCCAGTCTCCAACAGGTTGAAATGTCATTATTTCAACATACCTCCTAAAATTTGGATCCCAATTTCAGACCTTGTCAGCAATAACTCTTGCCCCTGAATATTACACCAATGATGTTTGAAGTCAGGGCACAAGTCGCGTTTTTCTTTAATTATGTGTCTTTTTAAAACATTTTTACTGTCGCCTCTACCTGAGCTTTTGTATGAACTACAGATGTGTACAGTTTTACTCGTAGTGCCTTACTTCATATTTACAACTAAATTTTGTACCAATGCAACGCCACAGTTACCCATGTTATAATGTTCACCATGTGTATCGGAAATCCTGATTTTCTGGATTTGATGTGTTGAGATTTGCTAGTGGAAGTAGCACATTTCAATATAACTAACCAACGTTTTCATATAAAAGGAAATAGATTTCTGATTATTGTGGTAGTGTGTGTAACTGTAGAGTTTGCCGACAAGTTTTCCTCTTCAAGTTCTCATGTGGGTTGTCGACCATTCGCCTATGTGGCATTGTCGTGTCTCCTGAGTTTCTGTCACACTAAAGTTCAAAATAATCATTTTAGAGAAAGGGGCCAGACTATTGTGTTGCCTCTCTGCCTCGTTTTGGTTTGAATGAAATGAATGGGAGATAGAAGGCTCTACCATGGTGTTCATGGCTGTGCAATATTTGATGTGATTATTGTCATAATTTACCCCCTTTATTCCATCCACCGTATTTGCAGAACAGTTTATCTGGTAATCAAATGTATTAGTTCAGCCCACAGAAGTAGAAATTGTTTACCATCTCTATACCTCTTTGGGGTAACCAATTTAAAGCTGATAACAAGTGCCAGTGTAATAACATGAGAGATTCTTCATCATCTTCTCTACACAGGAATCCTCGGGCCTATGAGTCATAGTGCCAGCCACCAACCAATGTCATTACAATGCAGTGATGATCGGGTCCTCACACTGTTATTACCATTACTGAATACCGAAAAAAAGGGGAAAAGGGGGAAAAATCTTCAGAATTTGTTTTCTTTCGCTTATATAATCTATTCGTGTTCAAGGGCCATTCTTTAGGCCGTTCAATTTTTGTGTGGCACCTAATCTCTTACTAGTAAACTACATATGTGCATATTTTCAAGAACCAGACTACGAGCTTTTAAAATTAACAGCTCCATAAACGGAAATACTGTGGTTGGTGTTCGGCTTTATGCCCCCTCCCCTCCCCCCTCCCCTCCACCTCCCCCCCCCCCCCCCAACTGTAGGTGTAAATATCACTTTATTATGTGGAACACATGGTTATTTTCACAGCTATCCATGTGTGCAGTCTTAACTCACTGCAATAGATCTGTATATATTTATAAATATGTAAAAGAAAAAGAAGAAAAAAAGTAAATAACAGTCATGTAGTTCGACTTGCAAGTTGGTTTGAATTTAACTACATTTATTTGTTAATATATGTTTTTTATAGTATAAACTGTGCTAATAAAAACCTGTTCTTTCATTTAAAAGTTCCTCTCTCATTTGACATGTTTCAAGCTTATGTTATCAAAAACCAAATCTTTCGTTTTCTTATTTATTATGAGTAGTCTATTTTATATAAGAAATACTTTTTATGTACAGTGTGTAAGTTTGTTTGATTGGGTTGTTTGTTTTTTATTTGTTTGTTGGGTTGTTTGTTTCATTTTTTGAATTTCTTGTCTTAAACTTAATTAATTTCAGGCACAAGAACTTATTTTAGTTACTTGTACTTCATCTTTGGACTTAGAAAGCTGTAAATCTAAGAATAAAATAAATGAATAGTTTCATGAGAGATCCCTTAAACTTTTTCACAAAAAAAAAAACGAAATGAAAAAGAAGAAGAACGTAATGAAAAAAAAGCTTCCAAAAAGAGTTTATTAAAAATCCCTCCCTGTGGGACTGGTTACATTTCCTTCAGTGGAAGAAAACTCAAATAGTCTTGATAAACATTTCTTCCTTCCACAAATATTATTGTAATGTCCTTTATGAATATGCAAAACATGGCTTTTAACATTATTTCTGATTATGTCAACAAATTAACAGTATAAACCCGTAAACTTTCTGTGTCTGACTTATTGCGATCAAAACCAACAACATGTCGTGATTGGACTGGATTATTTTAAGGTAGTGTGTATTGGCTCTGAAAACATTAACATGAGTTATTAATTTGGAAAATATTTATTAACACCAAGATTGTTTGTACTGCAACAAGACATAGCACAAACATACAACAGTTGAAGGTGATAAACAGTAAAAATCTTTCTGGGCAGAATTTTGAATATTTTTTACATTTTAGGTACTTCCATATTTTTTTTGTGGGGGTGGGGCAGGGTCGTGGGTTTGGGGAGTGCCTACATTAAACTTCCACACAGTGTTCACAGTGAATTGCTGGATATGATTTTAATATCGATACACTTTTCTTTATTTTGCAGAATGTTCATAAAGGTACACAGTGGCTTGGACAGATTTAAGATTATTATTAATAAAGTAATGTGCACTGACAACAAAGTCTAGTAATTGCAGTTTTTGGTGTCCATCAATTTTGTGTAGTCTTTTATTACTGAACAGGCGCGGATACAGGAGCTTCACCAGGGAGGGTCCCCGAAAAAGCCTGGGGAAAAAATGGAAGGTCGCGATGATTGTCGGTATGCACGTGAGCAAAGGGAATTTAGGTCTATATCGAGATAAGTGCTATTATTTATGTGATGGCGCAAGTTAAAAGTTTACAAAAGGAAAAACAGATAATAAAAACAAATAAGTACCCCTTCGATCCTTTTCGACCCCCTTCGATCCCCTTCAATCCCCTTTGAACACTCTGGATCCCCTTCAATCCCCTTCGACCCCTTTCTATCCCCTGTGATCCCCTTCGATCCCCTTTGATTTCTTTAATTCCCTTCGACCCCCTTTGATTCCCTTCGACCCCCTTCGATTCCCTTTGATCCCCTTCGACCCCTTTCGATCCCCTTTGATCCTCTTCGACCCCCTTGATCCCCTTGATCCCATTCGAACCCCTTTGATTCCCTTTGGTCCCCTTCGACCCCTTTGATCCCCTTTGATCCTCTTCGACCCCCTTTATCCTCTTGACCCCATTCGAACCCCTTTGATCCCCTTTGACCCCCTTTGATCCCCTCTGATCTCCTTTGATCCCCTTTGATCCCCTTTGACCCCCTTTGATCCCCTCTGATCTCCTTTGATCCCCTTCGATCTCCTTTGATCCCCTTCGATCCCCTTTTTCCTTGGGGTGCTTCCTATTGTCCCCCTAAGTTGAAGGGACAGTTTGTTTGTTTGTTTTTTCGTGTTTTTTTGTGTTTTTTTTAATCTATCGCTCATTAGTATCATCGGTTGCTTTGTGAATGACCAAACGTGTTGAGATGCACCGGAAATCTGGATTATTTTTACATGATGGTCCTGTCCCGTATCAACTTGGGTGTAGATGTAATGTAGTTCAGCCCTAGCTTTGCACCTCAGGCAGGAGGGTAACCAAAGTGCTTGATAATATGCATCTCATCTGTTCAACCACTAGGGGATGATACCATACACACACACCTACAACATTGCGTGAATTATAGTAAGAAAAACCTTCGGGAATTCTTTTTAAAAAATAAACATTTAGAACATAAATATATCTTACTAATAAAAAGCATTGTCATCTTAAACCAGAGCACTAAAACGTCCAGCCTCTGCTGTTTTGGAGAGGCTACTTATTATTAGTGGCGTGTCGGGGCCAAGCGGTCTAGCGCACCTGACTCAAGCTCTGGTGTTTCTGATCAGCAGAGTGTGGGTTCGAGTCCCGGTCTTGACACTTGTGTCCTCAAGCTAGACACTTAACCATTAATCCTTCGGATGGAACGTAAAGCCGTTGGTCCCATGTGTTGTGTAATGCACGTAAAAGAACCCGGTGTTTCTGGCAGTGGCTGCTGAGTGCGCTGCAGCACCTTGTAAACCCTTAGCCTATCCTATACGATCCAACATGAATGGATGGGTCTCATAATTGAAAAACCTTCAAAACCTGTCTTTGAAAAAAATATATAAAGCGCCTTGAGTACTTTATTGGTAGATTCGAGCGCTATATAAGACTGGTATTGTTATGTTTCAAAAATAGTCGGTTGGTTGATGATAATGATGCTAACAATCGAGTGTTTAATCAACCAAATTTCTGTATTAAGTCAATACTTATGGTTTAAAAATGGTCATCCGTTTTAGTAGCGATGGTGTAATATGTGGTTGTATACCAAAGATTGTTTTCTGTTCCACTACAAAGGTAACCATTGGCCTTTGCTACGCATGGCTTATTAGTGCAGCCCAAACATCTTCAACAGAATAAGCAATTTTCATCTAACTCCACGGAGTATGAATGTGACATTTCACACACAACTGAACAACTAAAAAATAAATCAGCTTCACGTCAAATCAATCCGACACACGTGTCTCATGAAAACGATTCTCTTATGTGTTAATTGATTTATGACGCCTCTACGCATTACATGGAGTATACACAATATTGCTACCGGGACTTTCTCTTTTGTTCAGACAAGACGAGAAAATGACAAATCCTGAGGCTAGATGGATGTTTCACTTTTACTTGAGACGTTTCTGTCTTGAGGTTTCAGCATCTTATAGTGTTAGTGATCTTTACCGAGGGGTCTGGTACCAGCCGGTACAGCACCACGCCCTACTTGATAACATTTAAATAAACCTGACATTAAACAGTATTTCTATCAAGATAATAAGTGTGCATTGAAATAAAAATTTAAAAAATGTCTTGATTGTTCAGCGGGGGGGGGGGGGGGGGGGGGGGAGGTACCCCGGAAAATGTTGTGATTGTGGTATGCATCCATTTTATAGAATCGCTTTGTAGTAGTAGTTTCACATCGTGCGTCTTCTATTATTTTAAAGCATGTGAAAAACGCACTGAATGTGAAAATAGTCACATGATAATGCAATAAAAGTTCTGGACCTCCCCTTTCCAGCCCCTCCCCCCGAATTTGTAATTATTTTAATTTTTTTTTGTTTTAATTTTTTTATTTATTTTTTTTCTCTTTCTTTAAGTCAATCGCTTGACGCTACGCCGCTGCTAATAATATAGCTCTTACTGCATGGGAGTAATTTATTGAAATCAATTGTCCTCATTACTCCTCGACTTTTAATAAACTGCACTTTAATCATCAATCGATAATTATTATTGACAACGTGTCTGTTGCTTGTCTTGCATGTTATGCCTAAGCTTGCATTTAATACTTGCGTGCCTCAATTTTGCGGTGGCTTCGGTTGGTGCAGGATCTAGCTGGAATTTCATTTTCATTTTTGCATTTTTGATGTTAGCCACGCAGTGTTATGCTGTAACTAAGAGACCAAAAGTATTGGCATTCAAAAGAAATCAACAACAGGCGCACATTTTGTGACGGATTTCCCCCACGTTTCTTGTTGAGAACAGGAAAATATTACCAGATAATTTGAAACAGGCACTTTGCATTCAACCTGAGTGAGAAAATGCAAATCATCAGCAGTTTGATTTTCCTCTTGCTTGAGATGTTTCTTGAGATTTCAGCATCTTATAGCGTTAGTGGTCTTTACCGAGGGGTCTGGTACCAGCCGGTAGAGCACCACGCCCTACTTGGCCAGTCCTTCATGAATATCTCGGGCATCTCTGCTGTCAGGTGTTCAGTTCGGTGTCTCAGCCATCATGGATGTTTCTCTATCAACTACGATCACATCAATCAAGTATGTCAGTTGAACAACGCCACTGGAGAGCAAGTCTGCAATAAACTTCAAGGAATGAAACTTGTTTCTTACTACGACGCTACTGCAAATCCGATGACATGTAGGGTAGGTCTACTTCTTAATTTTAATAATTAATAACTCCATTCAATACTTGAGTTATCGATTGTATTACTTGTAATAGTATAGCATGATGTAAAATCAACGTAGATCCCCATACGGAGGAGTTTGTATTTGTATACTTTCCTTTGCAGAACAACACTGTTTCCTGCCATTATTCTACTTGTCCTTTGGAGACCTGCAGTAATTTTGGAAAGTTATGAGAATAAAACTGTGGGTTTTTTTTCGAATATTAAAACTAAATCGTTCTTTGGGCAAATTTTCTAAGTAAACGTTGCTGTACGTGTCAACAAAACTCGATTTTTTTCAGTTCGTACCTTTGTGCTTCAATATCCAGAGAAACTTGGACTTGAGGATGGTTCGATCCCCGATGGGAGACTATCTGCTTCAAGTAACTTGGAAGAAGCAAACCGGTATAAGAGCACAGCGGCTGGTGGCCGTCTCAACAAGATTCCCTAACCTTTTTATACCACATGGGCATGGATCCCTAGCACAGCGGATACCAACCAGTGGATACAGGTGGATTTAGGCAACCCTACTTACATCACTGGGGTACTCACACAAGAGCGTCAGGATAAAATCAACGAGTTTTATCAGTGGGTGACCAAGTACAAAGTGCAGTTCGAACCGCCCTCACCGCCATGTTTTGTTGATGTGAAAGACCAACTTGGTCAAACTCAGGTATTTTTTGTACTGTTTTTTTTTTGTCTTAACGTGATTAGAAAAATACAGACCTTTTCATTAACATTGACTGCACTTACTACTTGTAATTTTATCTTTTTCTAGATATTCATTGGCAACAAAGTTTACCTCGGTACAGTGGAGAGGCGCTTCTTCAAGCCCGTCTTGGCCGTCAAGATTCGCATCGTGCCCGTTGAGTGGAAGGACTTTATCGCTCTGCGTTTTGAGCTGCTTGGCTGTAAATAATTTAGACGAAATAAACGACTGAATACGTCAACTCTGTCGCGGAATCGAAAACAAAAACTTTGGCATAAAATCAGCGTTGATATAAAAAGATAGGTATGCAATGACAGGCACTGGACAATCATTTCGTGTTAGAAACAAACTCGGTTTGTATGTCAACAGTAAGAACTCGACCATTTCCCTATTTGCCACAAATACCATGGAACTCGTCTTAACACTGTAACCATTTGGTTTATTTTGATTAAGTATTGTATAATCCTCTCCAGCTTATTGGAGGAAGGACGTATCGGTTCTATAGTCAAATAATGACGATCACTCTTTTTGTCGTGATATTGTATTTCGATTCTTATTCTTAAATCATTTTGCTAAGGTTATATAATTATAAAATTGAGTTAAAATGTAGTCAAACTTGATCAAACTCAGGTCAACTCGGTCAAACTCAGGTCAAGTCGGCAAACTCAGGTCAACTTGGTCAAACTCAGGTCAACTCGGTCAAACTCAAGTCAACTCGATCAAACTCAGGTCAACTCGGCAAACTCAGGTCAACTTGGTCAAACTCAGGTAAATATCTTTCTACTTAATTTAAAATACTTATCCTTTCGCACCGAACAATATGCCATTGATCATCGTTTTTTTTAATATTCAATGGCAACACTGAATGAAACGGCATTGTGGAGAGGCGCTTCTTCAAGCCCGTATTTGCCGTTAAGGTTTGCATTTTGCCCGTTGAGTGGAAATGATTAATCGCTCTGCGTTTTGAATTGCTTGAGGAATGACGTTTCGGTTCTCTAATTAAAGCCATTATACACTATTGGTTAAGTGTCTGGAAATACTTCCATACTTTATGAGCATCAAGAGTTATTTAATAAAATCAACCTGCAAAAGTTTCAGCTCATTTCATTGTTTCCTTTACGAGAAAACAATACAAAGTCATTCAGCGTTTTTGTATTCTTTCTAACGGCCAGAGTTTTCATCTCATGAGACGAAAAATCATTTGTGGATCTTATTTCTCTAATTATTCAAAAACGATAACACATCAGACAGAAATATTTCACAGGAAGTTTTCTACCATCATCGTCTCTATACCATGTAAGTTATGTGCAAATCTGTGAACATTTTGTTTTTCGGTGTTCCCAAAAGTGAATATGGGATTTAAAGAGGATGGTCATTCATAGTGTCTTTATATATTATTTTATGGTGGCCCTGAAGGGACATCGCACATCGCAAAAGTGTGCGCATACGTATGCGATGTCGTGAAACAAATCGCGAATATGTGCGCACACGTATGCGATGTCGTGAAACAAATCGCGAATATGTGCGCACACGTATGCAGTGTCGTAGAATAAATCGCGAATATGTGCGCACACGTATGCAATGTCGTGAACCAAATCGCGAATGTGTGCGCACACGTATGCAATGTCGTGAACCAAATCGCGAATGTGTGCGCACACGGTATGCAATGTCGTGAAACAAATCGCGAATGTGTGCGCACACGGTATGCAATGTCGTGAACCAAATCGCGAATATGTGCGCACTCGTCTGCGAATATATTCGCGATGTCGTGAATGTTATTGCATACCATTGTCGCATACCTTTGGGGTGATGTCATAGTTGCGGACAATGTGTTAGTGAACTAGGGAGTATGCAAGTGGCCCTGGTTTCATTTGTATACCAAAGACATTCACTGCAGGAGCTTGGGTACCAGGCAGGTACATTGTGTATATGCCTGTACGTCTTGATTCCAGACTTGGTGCTTCAACCCCCCAGATCAATAGACATTTTATTCAAAGGTATGCGACAATGGTATGCAATAAAATTCACGACATCGCGAATATATTCGCAGACGAGTGCGCACATATTCGCGATTTGGTTCACGACATTGCATACGTGTGCGCACACATTCAGGATTTGTTTCACGACATTGCATACGTGTGCGCACATATTCGCGATTTGTTTCGCGACATTGCATACGTGTGCGCACACATTCGCGAATTGTTTCACGACATTGCATACGTGTGCGCACACGTATGCGATGTGCGATGTCCCTTCAGGGCCACCATATTATTTGCATTCTTACTTTTCAATCGAACTCGATATATTTTAGCTTAAGGCAAAAGGTGTTAGCTCTAGAGAGGTATTTAATTATAAATTTGAGCCACGATAATATTCAGCGGTCAAGTTGAAAACTGTTAACTTTTTTGTCAGAAATAATGTTGCCCGCGTCCATTAGTTTGAACAAGTAGTAAAGTAATAGCTTGAATCTAAATTAAATTCGCTTCGACCAATCACATTGACCAATCACAGCATTGGCTAAATCACCACGTGGGTAGCGTAGTGTGCGTCTCTTCAATGCCACACTGCACAACATGAATGCTCCTCGGTCCTCTAAATCATCTGGTGGCTTCTGTTGGGTGCGGGTTCCGGATCCTGTTGAAGCAAGCAACAACACGCTATCTGCAACGGCGCACCCAGCAGGATTTTATCGGGGAGGGGCGCAAAGAAAATCACTCTCACAAATAAAAGGCCTAGTATACTACTAGGTAGTGTTATGTTACTTCCATGAAAGAGTGGGCGGCATGAAAACCTGGACATGTAGGGCCTGTTTGATACTGAATTTTTGTTCTCTTTATTATTTTTTCGAGGACCGGGGGGGGGGGGGGCTCTAGCTCCGAGCCCTACCCCTGCCCCACCCTTGGTGAGCCGCAGTTTGACAGCTCACGCAATAGGCTATTTGTCTCATTGACCGATTGCGCGACAATGTTTACATGCGGTCACGTGACCCCCTATCGGGTATGACGTCATACAGCTGGTGAAAAAATACGTGTAAAGAGATAGGCCGTGACACAGAATGAGTTCGAAAACAGTCGATTATACTTTCGTTAAGCGATGAATTAGTTAATCAGCCCCTTTATTTAAAGTAGTGTGGTGTGGCATTAATTTAAATCACATCTCTGTTTCATAATTTAACAGAATTCTTCTGAAAATCGTCGGACGACTATTATGTAGCCACCCGTCTGTTATTTTGTTTGTAATGTTGGCCTAAATCACTGTAAAAAAAAAAGGATAAACAACGTTGGAAAAGTGAGCATTAATACCTAGCCTTGTAGAATTTCAAATAGGCAAAGGAATCACACAGTTTTGGAAAGCAATTTCTTTGGAGGATTTCAGCTTCAAAACTTTGAATTTTTTTGTGTTGAAAACTGTGTGGTGATCGCGGTTGTCTGGCCTAACGTTCCGTCGTGCGGTGTACACATCGTGCACATTTTTTATACGGTACTTTTACAATTTTCAAGACTTGCTGGAACTGTCTTTACTGGCTTTATTCAGCCACTTGAAGGTCTTTGATACAAACTCTGGAATATGTTTCACAGATTTCGAGCAAAAAAAGCCTCGATCGAATTAACTAAATGCATTAATCATCGTGTACCGTACCACCCTTTCCTATGGAGGATTATGTGTGTGTTACATTTTTAACCCAACAGGGGTCACGTGACGTAGGTTGCGCAATCGGTCTATTGGACATAATCCGTGTCTTCCTTTTTTTTTACACAAAAGTTGAAAATTGCCAATCTATGTGAAGTCCCGCTTGGAGACTAAACAACAGGAACGGGCCTACATGTATGATGGTTGCTATAAAACGGGTCATTTCCATAGACCCTCGCCGCCATCTTTGAGGTCAAACGCAGCATCGAACGTGCGTTGATGTGCTGTTTCGATCTCAGCCCTTTCGTTTCCTGTGCTAAATGCTCGTAGTGACGTCATACAGTATATTGGTTTTAATTTTTATCTGGCTTTGTTATCAGATAAATCGAGCAAGCCAAATCTTTTCAACCTCGGCATGATCAAGACAATAGTCAAAATCACAATATTGAGCCTATAAACAATCGTGGCTTCAAGTTCACGCTGAGCGGCTCTCTGATATGAAAAACTGCAGATCAACTCGGCTAGATTTTACTTGTTGAACTTATATTAAAAAGTTTCCTTGACCAGCATCCGGGGTCTTTGTCACTTTAGAATAGTCTGACACCTTCGATGTCAAGACTGCAGTTAATTCAGAAACGTGTAGTAGTACGCTGGGAAGCCAGACTGCTTGTAATGTGGTAAAATCAGTGTTTTCGTGTGAGTGTGTCGTGCATTTTGGGTCTTGTATGACGCAAGTTTGTATGATCCCGTCAAATGTTGGTCACAATTGTTAGCTTTGTATAGTCTTTGCATATGCTGGGGGTCTGTAAAATCACTGGATATGGTCGCAGATTTGCAGTAAAAGGTAAGACATTAAGTGGGAAGTTGTGTTATCACTCGATCACACGTCACAGCAATGCGGGACAGGTAGGTGGGAGTAAACATGTCAACTCAACATGCTCCACGACTAAAGTCTAATCCTTCAGGCTTCACTCCTTCAGTTCAGAATTTTTAACTAGTTTTTTTTATCAGACAAACTGTGACATTTGTGAGATAAAGGAAATCTGTCAAAACCATCGATATTTGTTTGTATTGTTTTTGAAAAGTAAAGTGGAGTCATTTTATATTTCATTGAACTTTTTGAAGTTTTATTTATTTTAAAAATAATGGCAAAAATGCTGTATCCGGCTGCCTCTTTATCTCCCTTAATTTAGGTCAAATTATATCCTTACCTGTCCACAAAGGTTGACAGAATATATGCAGAGAGAAACAGGCACTTTGAATGATGACAAAGTGTCGAAATCATGAAAAAATAAGCCATTTTAACGTCTATTTTGGGCTTGACAATGCTACTACTAGCTAAACACCATTTTAGCTCCTTTCGCCATGAATGCCTGAAAGTTCCGGATGCGTGATGCAATGTCCACTTGTATTTTCTTTTATAAAGGTCAATAATTAGTGTTTCAGTTACCAATACCTCAAGAGGAATATTTAAAAAAGGGAAATAAACCCCAACATCCATTAAAAAATCTAAAAAATCCCTTAGATTAGATTAGATTAGTGGCAGTCGGATATATGGAAAACTAGAAATGAGTTTTTGTGGCATCACAAAAACTAGGTGTTCGGAGTGTGATGTATAAAAAATATTTTATGTGTTAAAAGTTAAATGAAATTAAAAGTTAATCCAACTTGTATTTAAGAAAATATGAAGAAAAACATACGTTAAATTGAGGTTTATAATACAATATTTAATTTGAACATCCGGTTTGGACAGGAATTTCTAACCACTTTTAATTGAGGAGGTACTTCCGGTCAAACCGGAAGTAGAGTTCAGAGAGGTCACGCAATGTGTAACAACCTTGGTATTTGGTGGAGAATCATGTTCCCAGCTCTTACCATGTATAAATGAGGAGCTACTTCCGGTTTGATCTTAAGTAGAGGTCACAGAGGTCACCCAATGTGCAACAGAGAAGGACCCTCCCTAACCTTGGTATGTGGTGAAAGAATCATGTTCCTAGCTCTCACCATTTTTAAATAAAGAGCTACTTCCGGTTTGACCGGAAGTAGATGTCACAAAGGTCACTTAATCTTTCACAAATGAAGTCTTTCCCTAGCCTTGATATTTCTTGAAATAATCATGTTCCTAACTCTAACCACTTTTACATGAGGAGCTACTTCCGGTTTGACCGGAAGTAGAGGTCATAGAGGTCACCCAATGTGCAACAGAGAATGACCTTTCCTAACCTTGGTATTTGGTGAAAGAATCATGTTCCTAGCTCTTAGCAATTTTATATAAAAAGCTACTTCCGGTTTGACCGGAAGTAGATGTCACAGAGGTCACTTATTGTGTCATAAAGAAAGACCCTCCCTTACCTTGACATTTGTCGAAAGAATTATGTTCATACCTCAAACGGTTGATTTTTTGTTGATTTTTAAATGTTTAAATAAGCCCTGTATTAAAGACTAACAAAGCGTGGAGTATATGCACCTTGAGAAGAGACTAAGAACAACGTGTGGTTAATGTGCATAGCAATGGGGCATCGATGTCACACAGCCAGGCACACACACACACGTGTACATGTATAATGGCATTGGATTTTGTACAGCAATGTTGGACACGCTTGAACGCACACGGACAATCGATTTGCGTTAAACGTCCGGTTTGAACCGGAAGTAAAGGTCAAAATGGTGTCACTCCAATGCAAAAGTTTGAGAAGACTCAATTCTCTACAATCTGATGCAAGATTTGTGATCATGTGATAAGTACTTCTTAAAATATGATTTTTTGAAATTTTCAAAAATTTTCAACTTCCGGTTTGAACCGGAAGACAAGGTCAAATTGGGGTCATGTCTGTGGAGCTTTTACGCAGTTTTGAATGACCTTTCCGATGATGTATAGATTGTAAAAATCCATTGTGTACTTCAAGAGTTATGATTTTTTGAAATAATAAACTTTGATTTAATGTAATTCGACACCCGATGACGTCATCATGACGTCACTCAAACGGTTTCCTGTCCTAGTGAAGTTCTAACTGTGTGTGAAGTTTGAAGTTTGTGTGACTTTAAGAAGTGTGCATGTGTTAGCGGACAACGTTCGGTGAGAAGAAGAAGAAGAAGTATTAAAAAAAAAACAAAAAAAACGAACAAAATCAATAGGTGTTCCGGGCTGAGTGCCCGAACACCTAATAATAAATAATAGGCCTAGCCTCATTCATGAATCCTTGTATTTTTAATTAATGCTTATACTGTATTATTACTATTTAGTTTTACTAACTTACATTTGTAGGCCTAATAATATTTTATTATACAAATACGCCTATAATGGCAAAAATGGTGTTTTCGGCCCAGACTTTCCAAGGGAATTTGTTGATTTTATGTTAACCCAGTATTGCTGGGGCGCTGTCTCCTTTTTTTGAAATTTTGACATAGACTGTCGAACTAGCGCCCCTGGGAAACCTCAAATATTTTCTGCTGGCGATGTGCTATGATTTTCGGCGCAAGAATTGCCCAAAATGACAACAAAGACATGACAAAATAGCTGGAAAATCACTAGCCCCATACATTGTGCCAATACGCTGGACTCCCTCCGCTTCTTGGCCCAATGAACCCTGTCCTTTAAAACCCGGCACTTACTATGATTGTTCACCATGATTACAAAGTTAGAAAGTGAATCTTGTTGGCAAAATTCCGGGCATAAAAAACTCTGTTTTAGTGGAAAACTTTTCATAGAAACCAGAATTGAAGTCCAGAGTATTGAAGGCAGAGAGATTTTCGCAGCGATCCGGAATAGATTCAACCATTTTAAAACTAGGAAAACAAACATGAATACTTTTGTATTATGGGCTACTATTCAAACTCACAATCACATACATTTAGGAAATAAACTTTAACAATCAGGGATATATGACTGTGTTCACCTTCCTTTTCCTGAAGTCCGACTGTACATGACACCGCAAAATTTACATTCTACATTGGTACATGTAGCCATACCATAATCAGCATGACCATTGCAGGTATGACAGCAATAGATTTTATGCATTGACGTCATCACGCCGCCATCTTAGAGGTAAATCGATGATGTAGCAATGGAAACGCAGATATTTGTACATGCGGCGCACAGGATTGGCCAATGAACAACCTTATTTTGACCTCTAGACGAGGGCGCCCTACTCAAATGAAGTCATGTGCATAAGGTGTATAGACCTGATGCACATGAGGACATTTGACGAGTAGGGTGCCCTCGACTAGAGGTCAAAAGAAGATCATTGGCCGATCCTGTGTGCTTCGCATACAGTTACGAACGAAAGAAACTAGACTCCCTGCGTGGAGAGTGTGGGGAAATTTCTTTTTTAACAATCTGGGGAGTCTACCCGCGCGCGGAGAATGTGGAATTAATGCATACAAAGCATACACTATAATGCACACATTGTGTATTGTAATACTGTGTACAAACCAGTGTGGAGATCATCCTACCACATTGGTGGTCTCCACACTCTCCACGCGCGGAGAGTGTGGAGATCATAAATATTCATTGTGTACATATCAGTGTGGAGATCATCCTACCACATTGGTTGGTCTCCACACTCTCCACGCGCGGAGAGTGTGGAGATCATAAATATTCATTGTATTTAATGTCCACACACACACACAGAGAGTTTGGAGTTCATAAATATTCATTGTATCCAACTATTAATTTCCCAAAGTTTGCAAAAATGTCACCACGCTCTCCACGCGCGGAGAGTGTGGAGATATAGTCATTGTGTGTGTAGACCCATGAACAACATGTTAACAGCCAGCAAATGATGTGCTTGATGTCAATGTGATATTAAAAAAAAAGTGGATTTCATGAGACTCGAAACAAAATAGTTTTTATTTTTGAAATAGGAATTTAAATCTGTACTGTATGCCAAAAACTGCTGTCCAATTTTCCAAGCTCCTCTGGAGGCCCATGAATAATGTAATTAGTGGTCGCTTTCAGGTTTAGAGTACATGTATGCTTGTTTGTGTGCATCATTTTTATTGACCTTTTTTACATTCTAAACAAATCAACATGCATTCAGTGATGTATGTGTACAAGATGAACTAGAAGAGTATGTGCCTTCCCCAATGAAAAAGCCATGTGCATGGCTATGGTAAACATTATGACATAGTATTTTTTCATTTTGTTTAAAATCATTTTCATTTGAAATAATTCTATGGAGCTTGCGGCCCCAAGTTGTCCCCCTCTAAAGAAAATAAATAAATAAACAAATATTACTAAAGAACAACAATCACAATTGGTGAGTGAAGGGCAACACTTGACTAGCCCTTGTTCATTCTGTCGCTTTTTGTATTAATACATTGACAAAGAACCCTGGAGTACTCTAATTTATTGAGCCCAATAAATATTACTGAGTCTCCACACTCTTCACATGGAGTGTGAAGGCATGTAAGGGATTCCAAAGTTTTCTGTTGCAATGTACATGTACTATGAGAAAATAACCATGATAACCAGAATGGAAAGATAAAAGTCATTCGAATACATGTACCTATAACTGGTGTTAAAACTTTGGGAAACAAAATAAACAAATACTTCATATAAGTATGAATTCATAAAAATGTTGGTCTTGGAATACAGAATACCGAAGATATAGTGCATTAAAAATAAACCAGATGTTCTTGATTTTATTAAAACATGCATTTTGCCTGTTTGATAGCTTCAACGAATTACAGGCCCTTTTCAGTCATTTTTATTCACTGGCAATTCCTTGTGCATGCAATGCAGTGTTTTTAATGGGTGATTAATTCCACACATCCGTGCGTGGAGAGTGTGGAGATTGAACAGTGATGTGAGTAAAACAGGACTACAAAACGAAAAGTAAAGTTCCTTTCCATTGTAATGTACAAATGTTAACAGAGTGTCTTTTGTTAACAGGGGGTCAGTTGTAACCATGGTAACCGATTGTTTAAACATAATAGGACAATTTTTTTGTTTTGTTTTATATATTTTTTTATTTTTATTTTATCTTCAACAAAATTCTTGTTTTTTTATATTAATATTTTCATATTGTTGATAATGTGTGAAATCAACTTGAAAAGTGTACCATTTATGTACCGTTTGTACCGTGGCTTAAACAGAAAAAAAGTGATTGCATAATTGAATATTTTAAGGTCAATATTGTGTGCAAGTCTTTTGTCTCTTGTGCTATGCTGACGGGCAAAATATTTATATGTACCTTTTGTTGATCTTTATGCATGAAGAATTGTCGTCCGGTTTTGACAGGAACTAAAGGTCAAATGGGGTCACACTTTGTTCATGATATCTAAAATTGCCCAAGAGCTTTAAATTGAAGTAATGATTATTAATGTACCAAGTTTCATTAATACTATAGATACATATTTTTGTAATGTACAAACTTATACTTCGGGTTTCGACCAGAAGTGAAAGTCAAATGGGGTCACACATTGTACAAATTTGTAGAATCGTCCAAGGGCCTTAAAATCAGGTTATTATATTAATATACAAATTTACGTTATTCAGGTATGATTTTTTATATAAAAAACTACAACTTCCGATTTCGACCGGAAGTGAAGGTCAAATGGGGTCATACCCTGTGTAAGATTTTTTTTAATACTTCAAGACCTTTCATATGGTGTAAAGATCATGTATGTAGCATGTATTATTCTTAAGATATGATTATTTTAGTATAAAACTTCAATTTAATGTTATGACGTCATCGATGACGTCATCATTCCAAAAATTCTGCTTTGTCATGTACACACCGTGGTCTAGGTAGATATTAAGTTTCAAGTCCGTACATTTTTTGAGATAGAAAAATATTTTTTTTTTCGATCTTGTGTACCATTTTCGTTGTGACATAGCTATGACATCATATATCACATTTCTAGAATGCTCGTGAGCTAAAGAAAATATTATGCATTGAAAGTTTGTTCATATTTTTATTCACTTGGGCTCTAGAGCCCTAAATAACATGATTTTAACTTTAACTTCCGGTTTTGACCGGAAGTAAAGGTCAAATGGGGTCACGGTGTGCATACAATTTGTCCAACATTACAAGACCTTTCATTTGCACCAAAAATTTTGAATGTAGCATTTGCCGTTCTTGAGATTTTTTGAATTATTTAACGTTTATTTAACATAATGACGTCATCATTCCAAAAAATTGCAGTTTCATCTACTTGCTAAGATCTTTACACATGGTAAGTTTCAAATTCATACAAGCTTTACTTTATGAGAAAATTTGCCGACAAGGTTCAGGGATAAAAATACCCAGAAAAAAAACAAACAAACAAACAAACTTAACAATAACAATAGGTCTTCGGCTGATGGCCGAACACCTAAAAATTGGCAAAAACTTTTCAAAAATGTGGAGGCTGCATGTATAAGTCAGGAAAAAACTAATTCTTAAGCATTAGGATCATGGTGGAAAAAATGTGGCAGGAAAAAACAAACTAACAACTAAAAATGATTAGCACAATCAAGCATGTACTCTAAACCTGAGTATGAATCTGCCAAGTATAAAGTAATACATTGTAACAAAATGCACCCAGTTGAACACCTGGGGTTTGCCCTCCATCCACCACACAGTTAATAAAACTTGTGAAGCCACTATGTGATCCATACAATGTTTAACACAGGCTGGCCAGCTGCTTTGCTTTGCTGTACATGGCTTGCATTAGGCTTTTTATGCTTGTATGCTGGGCTAAGCAGAAAAGTGACTTGAGCAAAGACAGGCCTTTTATAAAGTGGTTAAACACACAACACTCAGCAGAATCAGATAAATTAGTTAATAATACCATGTACAATTGTACATACATAGGCCTTACTTGTGACTGTGTCCCTATAGTCAGTTTTTCTTGGGAAAAAAACAAATAATAAAATATAAACATAAAAAAGGAAGAAAAAAAATTGTTAAAATGGCATTCAAATGTCTTCTACAGTGTAGGTCTGGATGATTGGGGATATAGTTGTAAACTATGCGCCTACATCTACATTTCGGCATTATTATTTTCTCACTAAACACCCATTTTACTTCAAGGTACACTAAATCATGAAGCAAACAGATTAGACATGTTAGAGATAGGTCTACTCCTCAATTTTGTCTTTTTGCACTGTAAAAGTATTAATCGTAAATTTGGTGCATTTCATTAACTGCAACCAGCATTGCACTCATTCTTATTGAAAATGGTCAAAAAAAGAAGGAAAAAAAGTCATAGCTTTTTAAAAAATGTCACATTGACATCAAGCACATCATTTGCTGGCTGCTTAACATGTTGGTCATGGGTCTACATGGTCTACACACACAATGACTATATCTCCACACTCTCCGCGCGTGGAGAGCGTGGTGACATTTTTGCAAACTTTGGGAAATTAATAGTTGGATACAATGAATATTTATGAACTCCAAACTCTCTCTGTGTGTGTGGACATTAAATACAATGAATATTTATGATCTCCACACTCTCCGCGCGTGGAGAGTGTGGAGACCAACCAATGTGGTAGGATGATCTCCACACTGATATGTACACAATGAATATTTATGATCTCCACACTCTCCGCGCGTGGAGAGTGTGGAGACCAACCAATGTGGTAGGATGATCTCCACACTGATATGTACACAATGAATATTTATGATCTCCACACTCTCCGCGCGTGGAGAGTGTGGAGACCAACCAATGTGGTAGGATGATCTCCACACTGATATGTACACAATGAATATTTATGATCTCCACACTCTCCGCGCGTGGAGAGTGTGGAGACCACCAATGTGGTAGGATGATCTCCACACTGGTTTGTACACAGTATTACAATACACAATGTGTGCATTATAGTGTATGCTTTGTATGCATTAATTCCACATTCTCCACGCGCGGGTAGACTCCCCAGATTGTTAAAAAAGAAATTTCCCCACACTCTCCACGCAGGGAGTCTAGTTTCTTTCGTTCGTAACTGTACATGTACATGCGTTTCCATTGTTTCATCATAGCTTTACATTTACATACATGTACCTCTAAAGAAAGCGGCTTGATGGCATCAATGCTTAAGTTCTATTTTCAGGCCTCGATCTTAAGAAAAACAAGGGCAGGCCTTTGCTGGCCAAATCAGAGAAATTGTGCAAGGGCATGCTCGCCAAGTTGGTAGTGACAGTGCAATTTTTCTGAAGGGCATGCTGGCCAACTGGACAGGGCATGAGGCCAATGGCCTCGGTGGCCTTGGTTAAGATCAAGGCCTGTATTTCATCATGTTATTGCATTGTGTCTCATTTTTACAAAACAAGAAAGATTCAGGCCTGATACTTCATTCTTTTAACCAGTTCACGTTGGATGACGTGAATACATGACAACATTTTCCTTGGCAGATCATACGGATGACAAGAAAACCTGCTTTTTTGTAAACTCGAATACTGTTAACGAAAACTCCCTACACATTCCATTGTGTAGCGTGCACAGTACATGCACTCACCATGCAATGCTTCAATTCCCCTGATACGAAGAAGGACAGATAGCACTGGAAGTTGTGTTCTAAATCTCCCTTTTTCAGGGGTTACTGTGTATTACCCGATTCCCGACCTTTGTCCTTTTGTTAAATACAAAGAGAATTCTGAGAAATCAATAGGCTGCTACCAATACCATTGTTTATTGTATTCGGCTCAATGGGAGGTAGCCGAGTGAATCGAGATTCCGTCATAGATTCCAGCCACGGGGCCGATTTTCGGCCATGGCTTACGGCCAAGGTTTTGCGATGCCTGCTGAAGGCATCTCATATTTACTCGAAAGAGAACAATAACTCCTGGTGCATTTTATGAGAATCTTTGTTTTCTTTGCATTGCTTAGTCAGGGTTTCATTTTGACAACGATGTTCTTGAAAACAAATTATTCCGGCAGTTCCAGAAAATAATGCCGCGCAGAGGCATAGAAGACATTTTTTTTTTAATACCGGCGTGAAATGGTTAAGGGTAATGCAGCTGCTTCTGAATAAAGGGCACCTCAGTGAGGGAAATGTAAAGTTCTATTGGAACATTTCAACGGGCACCAAGGCAATGGCCAAGGGGCATGGAGGCAGTTGCCTCCATGGAGTATCAGGCTGGAAGATTTAAATAAATAGAGAGTTATTCTACACTGTTTTTTTCTCTGTTGTTGTGCATGACATGTTCTGGAAAGAACACTGGCAGACAGTAGTTTTCAAATGCTGTTTCTTTTTTTTATGTAAACAAGAGTGTTAGATGTTATTGTACAGTATGTAAAAAAAATAGTGTTTAGTAAAAAAATAGTGATAGTGTTTGTCACACACAACTACCTACATGTACTTGGTTTTAACTTTTAACAACATCTAGGTTACATTTGTGCAACGGAAGTTTTCATTTCTGAAAAAGGAAACCATCTTGTCCACAATCGTCCTGATCACCACACTTAGCCATGGACCAGCTTGGCCAGAAACTAGAAATCGTCTCTGTTTCATCGTTACCAACATGGGGTGAAAAGGAGGAGGATGTACCATTTTACACTGTCGCTGAGGATGATACAAGGACATCAAGATTTCCTTGTGACTCTTCTTTGAACCAGAAGATCTGTGTATGGTAAGGTTACTACATATTTCAATCAGCACTCTTCGATTAGGGTTTTCTTTTCCTTTTCCAGCCTTCTCCCTTAACAGTGGTCTGCTGGCCAGACACTAGTTTAAAACACCTGAGGACCGGTCAAAATTCTCTCCAAATGTCCCGGCTGGCTAGTTCAGTGTAGAAATTTAGTATGAAAATAAGGACTGTAGATTGAAAAGGCTGCTGGACTAGAGAAATGACCAGGTAATTGGTCCCACTTGCTAGACACTTTAACAGTTAACGGCAGACCCTGTAAATCTAGGGCTGGTTTTTAACAGTAGCATTGAATTACCCTTTTTCCCTTTTCAAGCTCTGCTTCTCCTTTGGCTTTGGCTCCGGCTGTCTATTCAAATCCATGTATCAAAAGTGCAGGTACAGACCTTAGGCGAGAGCTGGCGTCAAAGACATACATGTAGTTTCAACAACAAAAAGAGCTTAAATGTGTTTTAACTTGGGAAAAATGGCGCTTGGACTAAATGGAAAAATTTGGGGTATGCTATACTGCTAAAAGTTGGCAGCAGACTGACTGGGTAAATCCGTTGTTCTTAGTCTGCATCTTAGGAAATAGGCAAACACTGGATACCAGTCTAACTCACTAAGTAAGTTAGTACATTTTAACTGGTATGTTTGCTGCCATCTGGAGTCCCAAACAAAGATACATCTTGGAGGATACTCATTAGTGCTGCGGTGATTTGTATTGTGACATCACATTTTTCTTTGCAATTGATTTGCTTCACTGTAAAATTTGCTTCCCACAAAAGAAAAGTGAAAAGTACATTTCCGTTTAAAAGTTTTTTTTCCTTAATCTGTATCACTGTGTATCAAGAACTCAATTTAGATCAAAATGTATGTTTAATAGTCTGTATAACTTGGGTATGGCCAACATACATTTTAGTTGTGGTTCTATCACCATTTTAACTGTACCCACCTTCCCCCTTCTGTTCGTGAACCAGGTGGAATAGTGGTTGATGTTGTCTCAGAATCAAATAAGCGATGGAGATTTTGCCAAATTCCTTTTTGTCTGTGGTCATTTCACACCTAAATAATACAGAATCTGTTCTATTTTTCAAGTTAATAGAAATAATTCAAGATTATTCCACAGTCACATAAAAAACTATTAAGCAAGAAATTGTGAAAAAAAGTGTATTATAAACATTTTTGATTCTTTCCAGGGAGGGCGATCCGACAACTCTTAACGCCATGGGGCTTGTCCATCCAACAAGTGAGCGCCTCAACGAAGCAAACCCCTTCTCAGAAAAAGTCCATAAATTAGCCGGTCCTGATCTACAGAACGAGCTACAGTTTAAGATCAAATGTAAGTGTAAGAAATAGCTCGGTTGTCATTCATGGAGACGTTAGTTGATTTCATCAAGTTCTAGTCAGCGTATGCTAGCCCAACTACCAAGTCAATGAAATTGGTACTGTCGGGGCCCCATGTTCATTGTAAAGCTTACCACAAGTGAAGGCTTTTTCAGCAAGTTGACCAACTATCGGTAACAGTTGACATTGGGTTGACCAGCCAGTCAAAACTCTTGAATTACACAGGGCCCAATTTCATAGAGCTGCCTAAGCACAAAAGTAGCTAAGCACAACAAAACTATGCTTAACACAATAAGGTATTAATAATAACAATTAATGGTTTATTGTTTGCTCAGTAAAAATATTTGAAATAGCAGCACGTATTCTTGTTAAGACGCAAATGTTTCCCCTGCCTGGAAATGGAAGCTGTGCAAAGACGCCATTGTGTAATTTCGGAATACCGGAGCAAAGGTCCTTAACACATTCCACTGCTGAGCGTGCACTGACCACGCACACGCCATCTAACGCTTCGTTTCACCCACACAAAGACCAAAAAAGGTATTGAATATTGTGGCATGTTCAGGCTATTGAGGGGTGGTTTTTGTGTAATCCCAGATTCCAGACTTTTGTCCTTTTGTTCAAAGAAGAGGATTACGAGACATCAAGAGGCTTCCACCATTGTTTATTCAATGTATTTCAGCTCAGTGGAGGTAAATCAGAGTGAGCCGGAAATCAAGCCATGGTTTTGAGTTTAGTACCACTCCTATGCCTTAGGTAACGGCAGATGTTTCGCAATTGACGCTGTGTGAATTAGACATTTTCTCAGTCGAGAAAACAAAACGAACGATCCAATAAAGAAACGCTTTGTTCTCTTGGCATTGTCAAGTCAGGGTTTCTTTGTGCCAGCGGTACCCTCAAAGAAAATGATTCCCGGCAATTCCCCCCAAAAAGAATCCCGCCAGGGGAGATGGGGGAAAAAACAAAAATAATCCCGTCGGCAACTGGTTAACTGTGACACTATGAACTTAAACCAGTTAACACTGGGGTTCTTCAAATTTGTCCATGCCATCTGACCGGATTAATTCCTTTGAGAATAACTCTGGCATAAAGAAACCCTGACTAAACAAAGCCAAGAGAACAAAGATTCTCATTGAAGCACTGGGATTTATTGTGTTTCACTTTTGAGAAAATATCTGGTTCATTCAGCAAGAATAGCAAAACCACGGCCGATAATTGGTCCCACTGCCAGAACCTCAAGGCTGGATCTGGGTTCACTCGGACTTGCCTCCATGGAGCCAAAATACAATGAGAAACAATGGTGGAAGCCTCTGAACGTCTTGTACTCCTCTTCTTATAACAAAAGGACAGAAGTCGGGATTCGGGGATTACACATGAACCCATGCATAAAGGGAGAATTTCAGCATTATTTCCATTACCATCTGTCTTCTTTGTGTGGGTGAAATGAAAAATTGCACTGTGAGGGCATGCACAGTGGATGCTCCGGAGTGGAATGTCCGGGCGACCTTTGTTCCGGTCTTCTGAATTCACACAAAAATACAAAGTTCAGGGAAAATATTGGCGTGTGTACACACTATCTGGTGTTAAGTTAAGAAGACAAACATTTTTTTATAAATATTTCCCGCTGAATTTGTTGGAGTTTTTTTTTGAGAGAGAGAACTAGACGTGTAACATAAATATTCATTTGAAAACTGACAGGTTGTAGAACAGGTGAAGCCAAGTTAAGTAAAGGGTATAACCTGGCAGCAAGGTTCATTCTACACACCGTGGGCCCACGCTACAACGTCCGATATCGCACAGCAGCAGAGAGCGCCCTCTACAACTGCTACCGAAACGTCTTAAACCTTGCCAGGTGAGTGGAGTCCGTTGGGAGTAATGCACATACATTGTAAACGAACCCAGTACAGGTATTGTTCTTTAACCACTCCTATGCCGTAGGTAACAGCCGATGTTTTGCAATTCACGCTACGTGAATTTGACATTTTGTAGACCTTTCGAGAAACAAAATGAATGATGCAATAAAGAGAATCTTTGTTCTCTTGGTTTTGTCAAGTCAGGGTTTCTTTGTGCCAGCGGTACCCTCCAAAAAAAAAGATTCTGGCAATTCCACCAAAAGAATCCCGCCAGGGAGACGGGGGGAAAAAAAAGAATCCCGGTGGCAACTGGTTAATAAAGTGCTATTATAAAAATGATATGTTATTATTATTTGCAACCGGAGGAGTGCATTGTTAAAAGTCTGTTTTTATTAGACATACCATGAAACCAGCATACAAATTATTAATTTGCTCATGTTTTCATTTTGTTTTTGTTTTTTTATTGAACAGTTCTGTGCCTGTGTGTATTTCTAAGATTGGATGAAGGTTTTTTTTTTCTCACTAGACTATCAATACCATCTCAGCTTTACAGGAATGATATTCCTCTACTTTGATCTAATGTCCAATTTTTTGATGATTAATTTTTTGGGGCCCTCGGAAAATCAATAAGATTTTTATCAAATAATCTATCAAAAAATGATCAAAGCCTTTACAATTGTTGATGTAGGTTAAAGCCATTGGACTTTTTCTCAAAGGTAAAATGTCAAGCCTGGCTTTTAGATTAAAAATTTCCAGTGTATTTTGATCGCCAAACATATTCCTGTCTCAAAAAGAAAAGTTTAAAAGTGTTCTGTTTTTTTGTTTTTTTATGGTTTTTTTTTCAATTTTGAGTTTTATCGTAAGACTGAAACCCTGCTCTTCAGTAACGGACATGTACGGACATGTAACATTCAAACATGATGTTGTTTCTGCTAATGCCCTTGCCAAAGTTTCATTTGAACTGAAGTTACAGTGTCATCATCTGACATGCACTGCTTTGTCATGTGACACTCCTCATGTGACATGTCTAGTCGGTGGCATTGGAGGGTTCCGTGACACGCACTTCCTGATTTTAATGGAAACCTGTGACTTCCTGGACAAAAATAACCACAAAGCTTTGACCATATGGATTATGTACAAACCACAGTATTATGGAATGGGGGTGATCAACCCCAACAATGTGTAACCTTTAGTTCTGTGTAATGTAATAAAAAGCTTATAAGTGCATAAATTTGCTAAGTACAGAAAACAAATCTTGCTTAGCAAAAACAGCTTACCAGTTACATTACATGGATTTATAATGTTATTGACCTCACAGCCGTACTGAGTATTGCTGTGATGACCTGGGTCCATTTTCATAAAGCAGCTTGAGCAGAAAATGTTGCTTTAAAACTTTCTGCTAAGCAAAAATAAACAGGATACCAGTCACAGATTGTACATGTGACATGGTATTTTGGCTGGTAACCTTATTCTGGTAAGCATGATTTGGTTGTGCTTAGCTACTTTATGTACTTAAGCAGCTTTATGACATTGGGCACTGGACCCAGTTTCTTATGAAAATTGCTTATCACAAAATTTTGCTTACTGCACACAGTTTAGCATGTGAATCTGAGGGCTGTAAGCACAGAGTTCCGTTGTAAGCAGAGACATGAAATAAGCCATTTGTGAATTAGATTTGAATAATGATTCGGGGCAAGCTTTTGTGTAGTTACATAAGAGATGGAGAACACCCATACACAATTTTGAAGGAATGTGTATGGCACAATGGCACCAGGCTTTTGCTCATCTGGAGGCTGCTAGTGCAACCCAAAAGCTTGGCCCGAACCATTTGACATAGCAAAGTCTTTATAGTCTGAGGAATTCAAATTTAAGCAGTAACTTGTGATTTAGCAAGTCATTGTACCAGACATTATTCAAATCAAACTCACAAATGTCTCATTGGGTCCAGGTGTGTAAAACTAAATTCATTTTTGTTGATTGCAGAGAGTATGAGATCCGTACGCTAGCCATGTGTGCCATCAACTCTGTAAAGAGAGGATATCCACCAGAAGAGGCTGCCCACATTGCAATCAGTAAGTCACCCCATATATCATCTATCTTGCTCTCCTCTTGGCCATCCACTGACCTCCCTGTGACCCTTGACCCTTTGATCGTTTTCTTTGACGCTCAGTCACTTCTGTCGTGTTCATATTAGCTTGACGTAATTCCACCGTAAGCGTGGCCCACTTCCAACAATTAGAAGTAGCTTGATGGAAATCAGGCCTGATACTTCAGGGCACCTCGATGTGGTAACTTTAAATTTCTACAGAACATTTCAAGGGGCAAGAAGGCATTGCCCAGGGGCAAGAAGGCATTGCCCAGGGGCAAGGAGGCCATTATCTCCATTGCCCCTGTGAAGCTTCAGTTCTAGGAAATGCATTTATAAAGCTATTTTTTCTTTGAAAATCTTTGGTCTTGCCGTCCACATACAAATGTTTTTAGTGCAAAGACTCAAGATCGTATCATAAGACATGCCTTTGAATAAGGGAATAACAGAGTGGCGACAAAGTCTTAAAACCGTCACTGTCGCAGCCCTTTTGATATAAAGGCCAGAGCCAAAGACGACGGCCCTTATCGTATGGCCGCGACATTGTAAGGTTTTAATCGGCAAATTAAGACCGAGTCCTCACTCTTTTATTCCCATTCATACATGTAAATGCCCTTTCATTGTTGAGAAATAAAATGTCAAAAAAATTCAGAGATCGACACAATGATTTTTGCTGTAATGTTACGATAAGGAGCCCAGCTATGGGTCTGTTTCACACCTCTTCGTGTACATTTTCTAATGTTAGAGTATCAAAGCAGGAAACCAGACTAAAATAATCGGTCTTAAACAGCTCCAGCCATTATCAGCCGGTTAAAAAACAAGTAAACACGGTCATGTGACCACCTTTCAACCAATAAGAATGCCTAAACTGTCTTTGGTATTTATGAATTATGACAGTTAAACAGTTTCAGTTAAACACACAAACATTTGGTACGCAATGGTGCACCAGCTTTGGAGCCCAAAGTAGCGAAAACTTGGAGTATGAAGCAAATACACGCGTATTAGCTTGCCAACAAGATAGACCTTCCTATTGTTTGAAAACTGAATTCCCTTTTGTAATGAAGGCTGTGAGATGAAGATTTAGAAACAGTTTTGTCGAAATTACATGTGTTTTTGTTTAAGCGCTCCCCTCTTACCACTGTGGCCCTGGTTCAATTCTGGGCAAGTGAGTAGAGTTTTGTGTTGGTTCTCGCTTGGGCCTTCTGGTTGTCCTCAAACACTGTCAATCTCTGGCTGTTCTCTAAAGTCAGGCCTTGATTTTAACCGAGGCCATTGGCTTCATGCCCTGTCGAGTTGGCCAGTATGCCCTTGTACAATTTCTCTGATTTGGCCAGCAAAAGCCTGCCCCCATTTTTCTTAAGATAGAGGCCTGCAAAGTCATTACTACATGGGTTGATGTGGCTGGCTGCCAGAAGGCACCTACTACATGCCTGCAGCTCAAACACGCTGTAGCTGCGTCCTTAGCAATTGAGCTTCTCAGTTGCGAGTAAGGATGATTAGCCTCCCAAATTATTATTACATGTAATATTATTATCTTCATTATGCGTATGATACATGTACTTTCTTATGACTCTTAACTAACCGTATTTTGAAGAATTGCAGTGTACTTATCCAAGAATAGACTGTAAGTCTCATGCATTAGGCCCTGTTTAAAGTGTGTGGTTTTGTTGCCTTCATGTGTAAAAGCAATGTGCATGGAAACTCAAGGTTCCACATTTTTTTCCAATACACACTAGACTTGCAGGCTCAACTGGAATTAGTTTGAAGAATCCCACAGAGCCTGGACTTCCTGCAGGCACTATTTGTACACAGCTTAATGGAGGAAAACAAAACCTTACATTTTATGGAGATTGCACTGTTTGATTTTTATCAACCTTTGATATTGTAACGTAAACTCGAGCGGTGTAGTTTAGGTAAAAACCAGGACTTTTTGGGATCGTAGTCTGTTTCCTATCCTTCAAATGATTCCTGGGTGATTTATTCAATTATCCTCTTCGCAATTACACTTTTCTGTCTGATCCTCGTTAGTTAACTTTAATAATCACTTAATAATCCTTTGGTTTATTACTGACCTGTTCCTGGCAGCTCAACGCTAAATTACTGCTCCTTTTTATCAACGACCTTCTCGCAGCCCGCCAAACTTAGGACTCCCTTAACCATCGCCAGCGCCACACTTTCTATCGCACATGTCTGCCCATGTGACGATCACGCACTGTGCATGCATGCGTCCGGAAGCAGCTGCCAGGAAGTGGGTCAGTGTCAATGTACAAGCGCCACCAGGCGACCATTTCATCACATCATGAAGAAAGGGGTCAAATCTCAAAACTTGTTCATCTGGTGTTAATTTTATTTTATTCATTTATTTTTTTTCAACTGTTTTTGATGTATGATGTAATTATGATACAAAATATAAAACTTCTTATTAGTGTAAACATCTTGCCTGGCAGGAAATCCCCTGGAATGTACAAGGTCACTCATTTTGTAAACATGGTATCTATTTCGTCGTGTAAGATTTTTCACAAATACATTTGATGTAATTGTATAAAGATGATCTGTTTTTTTTTTTAATCCCAGGAACCGTCAGACGTTTTCTTGAGAAATACGGAAATACGATTGAAAGAATAGTGTTTGTCATACGGGGAATAAATGAGGTAGGGCTTCATGAGTTCTTTACTGTAGTAGTTTGGATTAAAAGTTGTACATAACATTGGTAAGATGGAAATTTAAATGTTCACAGTTTTGCATACGACTTACATGAGATTTGCACATCACTTAATACTTTTGCCTTTTATGCTATACACCAATCCGGGCGCGCAAGTGATGGGCGCCGTGCGCCATTCCTGCGGTGTACCTGTGCTTAGTTGCGTGCAAAAAGACAAGAGAAAATCATGCTCCTTTTCACTCTTTATGGAAATTAAATGTCTTCCTCAACGATTTGCGCAAAACTAGGCACAGGTACACCACAGGAATGGCACGCGGCGCCCAGCACTTGCGCACCCAGATTGGTGTATAGTTTTTGAGAAATGAGTAAAACAATTAGTTTTTGTTTGAAACCAGTGAAAACATACAAGGAAAGTTTTTTTTCTCACTCTTTTCTTGTGACTCCGTTTACCGATTGAGCTTAACTCTTTCACTACAGCACACTGCTCACAGCGGCTCGGTGAATTACTTCATACACCGGACTCGAAATAAACAAAACATTAAACAATTCAGTCACAGCTGTAGATTATATTCCGTAGTGAAAGAGTTCCGTAGTGAAAGAGTTCAACTTACACAGGTTTGTTATTTCATGTACAAGTAGATGTTGGGTCACATAAAAGTGTGGATACTGGTGTGAATTTCACGAAGCGCTAGGACTAGTCTTGAGTTGGGACCAGTAACTAGTCCTAACTTATAGGACCAGTCCTAAGTTTGAACTAGTTTTGTGAAATCCACCCCTGGTCTCTGACAATTATCAATTTTGGCCGCAGGCTTTAAGTCAATATTGAATCACAGGGTAATTTAATTATTATTTACTCAATGTTAAAAAAGTTCACACAAGTAATGAAATCCTCACTCAGTGTAAGTACAAGCTTCAATTATTCTGTAAAACGTTTCCCACTTCTAATCTTGTCAACTTTTTATAAGTCCAGGGGTTGTCAGAGTGTGGGTTCGATCTCTGGTCATGGCACTTGTGTCCTCGAGCAGGACACCCAACAATAATTGCTTCGTCCTTTGGATGGGACATTAACCATTTGGTGCCGGCTGACATATATCCACGAAAACGCTTTTGGAGCCAGAAAATGGGTGACGTTGAAACAGGCCATTGTGTACAATCGGAATACCGGAACAAAGGTTGCCCGGACATTCTACTGCTGAGCGCTCACAGAGCATGCAAACGCAGTGTAATGCTTCCTTTCACTCACACAACCAGGACAGATGGCGCTCAATATTTTGCAAATTTTTGGCTTTTGTGCAGGCACTATTGCGTAATCCCCAATTCCAGACCTTTGTCCTTTTGTTCCAAGAAGAGGATTACGTGACATAGGCTTTCACCGTTGTTCATTCACTGTATTTTAGCTCAATGGAGGTTAGTCAGAGTGAACCAGGGATCCAGCTTTGATTCCAGATTTAGTTCTAATCGTAGACCGTGGTACACGGCCGAGGTTTTGCATTTCGTCGTGCATGTTTTTGACATTATTTTCTCAACAGAACTTGACAGAAAACACAAATCCCGGTGCTATGAAGAGAATCTTTGTTCTCTTGGCTTCTTCAAGGTTTCTTTGTGCCAGCAGTACTCGCAAAGAAATATGATTTCGACAATTCCGAGAAAATAATCCTGTCAGGCTGCACAGGGAAAAATGGAAGAATCCTGGTGAAAACTGGTTAATGGCCATAGTAGGGTTGTAAGAACGAACTATCAAACCTGCAATGCTAATGTTTTTGTGTTTGTTTTTGTTGCAGGATTGTTATGTGGATCTGTTACGGCTTTACTTCCCACGGAATAAAAACGAGGAGCTGTGGGCCTTAGACCTACTCCCAGCAAATGTCGGCAACGATGATGGGGAACCAGTTAATCCAGAAAGAAGCATAAGGATAACCAAGGATCCTATCAACAAAGAAATAAGTGGGTACCAATCAGACACAATTGTTTAATGGATATAATGACTGCATCAGGAATAAAGAATATTGCTATGATTTTATCCTCACACTGCTGGTGTGTGATAAGCACTGCTTTTCCTGAATCCTGTGAAAACAAATTCACAGGCACACTACTCAGATGGGATTCAAACCCAAGACCATCCTAAGGCAAAACTAATGTTACTGATTCTCAGTTGACTAGACCTCCCCCCCCCCCCCCCCCCCCCCGGTTTGGTATTTTGTTCTTAAGGGAAGTAAACCAAGATATTTTATGCTGTTGTGCTTTTTATGTCTTTTGTTATGATTGAGTTGCTTTGCTTGTTGTGCTTGTTGTATGCGTAAGGCACTCACCTCTTCACCACTGTGGCCCTGGTTCGATTCCTGGCGAGGGCCATATGTGAGTAGAGTTGTGGGTTGGTTCTAACCTGTGCCACGAGGTTTTTTTTCCGGGCCTGCCGGTTTTCCCCACTGCTGGAAAAATCAAACACTTTTGATCTCAGGCTGTGCTCCGTGGTCATAATGGGGGCGATGTGGCTGGCTGTCAACAGGCACTTTTGCATGCCTGCGGCTCAACCCTGTTGCAGCCGAGTCCTTCACAATTCAGCTTCTCAGCTGCAAGTAAGGATGATTGGCCTCTCAAATTAATATTATTATTATTCACTGACATAGAGGTTTTTTTTTATTTGCAGCAAATGGGAACAACTCCGACGAGGATCTGGATGTTGATGAGCCTAATATTGGAAACCACTCCTTTACCTCCATGCAGGCCGATCCAGACAAGATGAAAAGAGAGGTCCTTGCCAAGCCAACCAAACTGACCGCAGAAGAAGATCAAAAGAGAAGGTGAACTTGTGCTGCTCAATTGTCACGGTGTCAAGTCTTAATGTGTCCAAGTCCAAGTCAGTGCTGGATTCTTTGCCGTCCACATTCTTGCAGCCCAAATCATTTAGTCATGTCTTTAGAAACACTCCATGGCCATGTCTGATTTTCTTGTACCCCTCAGCAGTCTTGTTGCCAAGTGGAACGAGTCCAAGTACAATTCAGAGGCCAAGCACCCCAAGCACTTACAGCCCAAGTGCGAGTCCAAATCTGTATCTGATTCTTAGCCGTCCACGTTCTTGCGACCCAAATCATGTATTCATGTCTTTACACAGTTCCATGTCCATGTCTGATTCTCTTGTACGACTTTGGGGGGCGGGGGGGGGCGGGGGGGGGTCTCGTCACCAAGTTGAATGTGTCCGAGTCTGAGGCCTAGCACCCAAAATACTTGCAGTCCAAGTTTTGTAAGCTGACATATCAAAGTCCTAGTCCGAGTCTCTTTTATCTTGCTCAGATATCTAGGGCTTTTTTCCTAAACGTGGGTTTTGGCTCTGACTCTGTCTCCATGCTCTGTTTGATGTTCCAACCACCGTACAAAATGCACACTGCTCCTAAATTGATAACGGAGCCCAAGCCGAAGGTTGGAAAAGGCTCCTTCTGTCCCCGTGTGGTTCTGAGAAGAGTACCGATGTACTCAAAATTTCTCTGGATATCTGTGTATTTTTACCATCCCCCCCCCCCCCCCCCTCACTTGGAGTGTACAGTCCTTGCACTTCAACTTCTTATTTCTGCCCTCACTTGCATCCAAAGGAAGGCTCTGATCTTGTTGTCTTGTGAATCCATGGTGCAGGTATGAGAGGTTCTTAAAAAGAGCTAGGACGGAGGATTTATCCAATATTGCTGCCCATCGCTGCATCTACCAGTCGGGGGTGGATATCTACGGCAGGCCCATTGTGGTTTTCGTTGCCAGGAACTTTCCGGCTACACTTGTAGATCTGGAAAAGGTACTCAAACATATGTGTCAAGATCTTTATGAACTCCATAGATAGATGTTTTGTTTTTGTTTAACCTATACATCGATGTTTTGAGCACATAGATGTATGTTAAGCCATAGATGCACTTGGCTTCTTGCAAGTGGCTCCAACGCCACCCCAGTGGCCCTCGTGTTTTGTTTCATCCCACCCCAATCAGGGTTTGCCTTTTAACCTTTTCAGGGACTAGCCAGTGGGACCGGGTAGCTTGTTCTTTCACCGGTCTGCCAGCTTTTTTACAGAAATGTTTTCTTTCAACATTGTCATTTTTATGGGACTTGTGATTTGAAGCAGTGGGAAGCAATCAACTTGCCAGTTGACCACTTGTACAGAATTTTGACTCATGTTTTAACTGCCATTTATCCCTTTATCCTATCCCCTATCCTTCCAGGTGTGGATTTCACAAAGCGCTAGGACTAGTCGTATCTCGAGTTAGGACGAGTTACTAGTCTCAACTTATAGGACTAGTCATAAGTTAGGACTAGTTTTGTGAAATCCACTCCTTATGTGTTATTATGAGTTTAAATGTATTGATTTATAACAAGTGTAACCATTTTGTCTCCTTTTGTTATATTTCCATGGTTGCATTTCTTCTTAATGCATGTTTTTTACTGGACAATAAATATTGTGTAGTTTTGATTGATTTGTTCTCTTCCTATTGCTGAACATGTTTTGGTTTGTGGAGTGTTTTTTGTTTTAATGGCACTTGCTAAACAAACAGATAGTAATTTAGTTGTGTAATCCTTCTGCTTCTGCCATTCCCCTCATTTTTAAAATGTACATTGTTCAATCTGTTTAAACAAAAATTAAATCTCCTGACTTTTGTTAAATTTCTATATCTTTGTCATTGTCGTTATATCGTTGTATTTACCTGAGAAACTGGTAAATCAAATGAAATTCAGACATTTATTTTCATGAGAATGTGTAATTTTGTAAATTTAATTAAAGTAATAATACATTGGTAGTTTTTGGAAAGAGTATTTCCATTCCTATCCTGTAGTTTTCAAGCAAACAACTTGTGAAAGTTTTATCAAAAAAGTGCAAATAAAACAAAACGTTTGAATCCAATTTATAAAAAAGTGAACTTTCAGATTTGCAATCTTTCCTTGCTTATTAATCATTACCAATCAAGTTTTATACCTAAAATTGCAGTTTCATTTTACCGGAATTAAAAATGTCCTTATTATTCCCCCATCAGGCGTTTCTATATTTCATCTCCGTTTTGGATCCAATCGTCAACCAAGATTTTGTGGTCATCTACTTCCACACAATGAGCTCGGCTAAGAACCAGCCGGAGCTGAAATGGCTGAGGCAAGTTTACCACGCTGTCGATAAGCGATACCGTAAATTCCTTCGAGCCTTCTACATTGTACATCCAACATTCTGGTCCAGGGTAAGTCCAACAGTGTGATGTTGGTAGTTTTTTTTCTCCATATCAATAGACCTAAATTGCACGACATGTTTACATGTCATCACGTGACCTGAAGTGGGTACTACGTCTTCTGAGCTGATGGCAAACTACGTGCAAATACATGCTGTGACCGTCACACCAACAGTCGGCTTTTGGTAATAATAAGACAGTTACTAAGCCCTTTTATTAAAGCTGTACATTGTGAAATTGATTTTTATCACATTACTGTTTCATAAACTACAAGTATTCTGCTACAAAAGAGGTTTATTTTGAGTTGTGCACTACTGGCATTTAACTGCTATGTAGCAACCCGTGTGTTATTTTGTTTGTAATGTAAATCACTGGAAAAGTGAGCATTTATACCTAGCCTTGCTAAATTTCAAATAGAGAAAGGAATCACACAGTTTTGAAAAGTCTTTTCTTTGGATGTTTCAGCTTCAAGCCTGTTAGATTCTTGTGTTGAAAGGTGTGTGATCGCAGTCGTCTGGCCTAAACTTATAGTGCAACTAGTACTATAACATCATGAACATATGCGTACCTTGTAGAATTTCCAAAACTTCCCGAGCTTTCCTTATGGCTTTTTATTCAGCCACTTGAAGGTCTCTGGTACAAACTCTGGAATATTTTTCACCGATTTTGAGAAAGAAAAGCCTCGATCGAATAAACAAATGCAACAATCATCATGTACCATACAACACTTTCCTATTGAGGACGTCGTGCTCGTTTACATTTAATACCCACTACAGGTCACATGATGTGAGTCGCGCAATAGGTCTGTTAGGAACTATGCAACAATTTTCAGCACCCCACCCAGGGCTTGAGTTTGAAAATCATCTCCACTGGAGCACAGGTCTTCTAGTTCAATATACTGGAACTAAATTATGGAACTCACTTCCTGCTTCTCTATTTTAACCAGTAGCCGCCGGATGACGTGTATACATGCAAAGTTTCCCATGCTTGGAAAAGGAAGTTGTGTAAAGACGCCATTGTGTAATTAAGGAATACTGGAGCAAAGGTCACCTGGGCATTCCACTGCTGAGTTTGCGCAAACCACACATTCGCCATCTAACGCTTTATTTCACTTTCACAAATTTGAAAAAAGGTCTTGAATTTTTTGGAGTTTTGTGGCTATTGAGAGGTGGTTTTTATGTAATCGCCGATTCCAGACCTTTCTTTTGTTCTAATAAGAGGATTACGAGGCTGCCACCATTGTTTATTAAAACAAAACAGACGATGCAATAAAGAGAATCTTTGTTCTCTTGGCATTGTCAAGTCGGGGTTTCTTTGTGCCAGTGGTGCTCTCATAGAAAACAGATTCCGGCAATTCCACCCAAAGAATCCCGCCAGGGGGACGGGGGAAAAAATGAATCTCAGTAGCAACTGATTAATACTTGTTTCCATTTTTTTAAAGATGGTGTTCTTTATTACATTGCACCCCTTTACAGCTAGTATCGTGGTACTTCACCACATTCACAGCATCCAGTATAAAGGACAAGGTCAAAAGTCTCAAAGGTGTGCATTTTCTTTACAACACCATCCATCCAGATCAGCTGGACATCCCTCCATTCGTGTTGGACTACGACATGCAGGTAAGATATCAAAAGACAGTTGACGTCACAGACTTTAAGTGCAGTGCAGTGAGCATGAACTACATGTACACCGTCAAAACTTATGCCGAGCCAGAAACAATGGCTTCCAGGCTAGCTGGATCATTGCACACTTCGTAACATGTGTCTTAGCCAGAGGGACTTCCTGAAAGCCCCAGCTCAACATTGGTAAGAAGAAAAACATACATGTTCACAGATTTACATCTACCCTACATGATAAAAAGATAATAATGGTAGAAAACTTTCCCTGAAATATTTCTGCCTGAAGTGTTATCATCTTTAAGTAATACATGAAATAAGATTCAGAAATAATGTTTGTCTCAGTGAGATGAAAACTCTGCCTATTGGAATGCGTACAAAAATGCTGAGTACCTTTTTACCATATTCTCGCAAATGAAACAACGAAATGAGCTGACATTTTCACAGGTTGGTTTTATTACAAATATCTTGATTTGTGCAAAGAATGGAAGCATTTACAGTCAGTTTACCAATGTTGAGCTGGGGCTTTAAGACAACTATTTTGAATTTTGGCACCCTGCTCCCTTAAAGGTTCTTTGAATTGGAAATGTTTTCCAGTTTAAATTACAAAGTATAAACTTATTAATCTAAAAATGCAAATTTGTTAAAAATCAATCGTAGGTTTATATCGGTAAAAAGATTAAAAAGAAAGTTAGGAGAGAAACCCAAGCCCCTAAAAGGGAACAAATTTGTGACGTAGACAGAGGAACATGCCATTGGTCGGTGCATGGTGATCGATACGTGTGGATGTTATTCAACATGTAACCTTACGCAACTTCATACGCTAAGTTTCTTTGGACAAACATCTTCATATTTGGCTTTTGCTATATGGAAAATGCCATCAAGGTGTTTTGTTGCTGGTTTCAACACTTCTAAAGATGGTTTCAGTCTGCGTCTGCACAGATTCCCATCAGATCCAAAAGACTGTCAAATTTGGACAGCTACAGTGAAACACACCAGAGCTAAGTGGTAGTAAGGAAAGTGCATTATCACTGCGTGTGTATTGTCATTCGTACCTAGGTCTACGTCACGAAAGTGCGCCACCAAATGATATTCAAATTTTAAAATACAAATATTGGCTCGGGACAGACGACTTTATTGTTATGGATGGTGTGTGCGTAAAGCTCTTGCCTCTCACAACTGCCCTGGTTCCATCTCTGGCTGTGCTCATTGGTTATGGGTCGATGTGACTGGCTGCAAAAAGGTGCCTTTACGTGCCTGAGGCTCGACCATGATGTAGCTGGGTCCTTCTCAGCTGCAGTAAGGTTGAGTAGCCTCCCAAATTATTATCAATGTCATTTAGGTTTTACCTGCATCATACCGCTGTGTGATTAGCACTGAATACTCCTCAGTGTTTTCCCAAGTCCTATGAAAACATTATGATTTATCACACCATCTATCACACTCTGTGTCACTCTCAGGTCAACGGTAAAAGTTACTTCAATCCAGAGGAAGGGTCAGAGGTCGAGGGATTGTGATTCAACTATTTCTATGACGACAAAAATGTAAGCTGAGAGAACTAAATCATACATTGATGTCATCTGGGAGTCTCCTATGTGCCTAGCCTCTAGAGGGCGCCCTTCACCCAACCAGCATTGGCTGCTTGGGCTTCGTGCAGGGCCCAATTTCATAGAGCTGCTTAAGCAGACAATTTTGCTGACCAATTTTGTGCTGAGCAAAAATAAGCAGGATACCAGCTTGTGACATGGTATTTTGGCTGGCAAACTTATTCAGGTAAGCATAATTTTATTGTGCTTGGAATACTTTGTGTGCTTAAGTAGTCCAATGAATTAGGGCCGTGAAACCCAAAGGAGCAATTAATTAAAACAATCACAGATGTTGAAATAATGGAATACTTATTTAGCTACTACTCTGGTTAATCACATGACCAATCATCTTCCAAAACGGTGTTGTCTGCAGTGAGTCAAGTGACCTTATTTTAATATAAAATTATGTAAAAATGAATATATTTATGAGCAATGGTCGTGGCACATTGAGATAAAAAAAAAAGAGTAGGAATTCGAAACCATTGCCTGACAATGCAGCAATCTAGAAAGAAAAGTGTCACCTTGGAAATATCTTCTTTTTTGTTTTTCTTTCCTTTGTTTTGTTGGTGGGTGGGGGTGGGGGAATTTCACAATGCTGAAGGCACCCCCCCCCCCCCAACCCCAGGCAATTTTAGTAGGACGTTTCGAATGTGGCAGACAAAAACAGCATTTTGTACAAACTTAGCTGCCAAATATAAAAAAGGATTGTTGGTCTTGGAATGGAATGGTTTGTTTTGCTTTTGTAGTCTTGAGTTGTTAAGAATCAAGTAATACAGTAACAATATTAAGGGAAACTGACGAGGGTAATCGGGAGGTCGTGGGTTCAAATCCTTTTGTGGTAAATCTTTCTTTTGTTTACCCCAAACTGTTAGGAATCAAGTCAATGTCTGCTGTTTGGTTTTTATGACTATAGAGGTGTAAAGGTCCAATCCTATTCCTGCTTCACCTTTAGTGCAAATGTCAAGAAAGTCAATATGTTTAAAAGACAGAAAGTTAAAAAAGACGTCGGCAGCAACAGTTGAACTTGGGCCACTACTTAAGGGTGATTTTTTTATGTCAAATTTTCATCATTTGCACTCATGTACGTACCCTTTTTTTTTTAAATTTGACATGGGAAACTGACTGGCTACATTTAATTCAATTTTTGAGTGAACAACAAAAAATTGACTAGAACGGGATTTGAACCTGTGACCTCCGGATTAACGTGTCAACGCTCTACCAAGTGAGCTATCTAGCCCTATGTTGTTGGTCTTTCTAGTTTGTCAGTATCAATGTTAGGGGTGCCAGCCAGAAGCCATTCAACCTAAAACTACCGTATAACCAGGCATCACACCCAAGATTACTTACCTGGGAAGTGGCAAATCAGCTATGAATATGCATTATCTCAACAGTAACTATTTTATTGATTTGTTGTTTTGGTTTTTTGTATAAATTTGTCCGCTTTGGCTTTTGTAACTTTTTTGCATATTCTGCCAGAATACGCAAAACGAAAACGGTTTTCCTTTGTACACGTAGATTTTGTATCTTTACATGTTAATCTAGAAACCAAACTGTTGTTTTTTCCTATTTTTTTCCCCTACTAATTTTGTTTTTATTTGTTGCACAAGATGTCTTGTTACAGGCTTGCATTATGATTCTTTCTTTATAAAATAAACGAGGCTGCTTTGTCACAAAAACGAAATGTCAGGGCTCATATTTGCAGGGAAACTCCACAGGACGGCATGGCTTCTAGCTCATAACCTTTACGGGACCAGACATTCTTTTACAAATCAAATAACAATCTACACAGTTTGACAAACAAAATGTTTTTTTTAATTGGACAAGCACTAAGAGAAGATTAGTTTCATTTGTCATATGGCTAAGTATGCTTTAATACTCAACAGAATTGAAAGATATTTATCCGTCAACATTTGAACATAATTTTCTTATGTTAAAGATATTCCACAAGTAATGGAAAAACACAAGACTGCTGGACTTTTCCGGTCTTCAGTTTACCAACACAATGCTAACATTTTCGTGCTCTGGATATATTTCATATTTCTTTTCAGCTTTAAATAATAACCCTCATATTAATACTGGGAAAAAATATAATTACAACAAACATCTGTTTTAAATTGAATATGAAAAGTTGAAATAATAGTTGATAAGCAGCTGTCATTTTGTATGATACCATTTTAATCATATCATTTGTCAAGTCGTAGTTTTGTATTCTTTATAAAATTCACAAGATAAATTTGACATGAGTAAATGAAGATGTACATGTAATGTAGGTACTGTAAATAGCTGAAGAGCAAATTGGCAATATTTCATTTCCACAAAGTTAGATTTCTAAAGTGCTCTAAATTTTGAGGAGTTTGTGCTACACTTATTTTCAATGAAAAGTTGTGGTTAATTTTTTTTTTTTTGGGGGGGAGGAGTTGGGTTTTTGTTAGTGTTTTTTTTTCTTTTATAACAAATTTCACATGGCTTAAAACAAGGCTTTTTTAGTAAGGTTTCTTTGTACTACTCAATTACTTTTATAATAGTAGAAAAAATACAATTGTCATTATTTGGCTATGGGACTTATCGAAAGTACATATTTTTGTTTTATACTACTGATAGTTTTCAACCTTTACATGGGAGCTGTCATAGTGCATGTACACTATTTATCCACTTGAAGCAATGCAAGGGAGCAATGCACCGTTTAATTGATACAGGTCTCTGCTAGGGTTTATCACAGCCTGTGTCAACAAAAGCATGATCTAAGGTCATAGGAATGAAAGTTTCAGATTTGCATCCACCGCCAGCATGCTCTAATAAAAATGTACCGCCGTAAAATGTCATTAAATTCAAAATGTTTCATTATTTACACAAAAAAAGGCTGTGCATCACAAATTTTCAAGTTTCAAATCATCAAACAGCGGTAAATGGTATATTAAAACCCTTACAGTACCTATAGACCATTCCGGTTTGGCAACAAGCCCCGCCCACACACCTTAGTTTGTGTACGTTTACGCTGCATGTGTGACCGAGTTTGACCGAGGTCACATGACCAAAAGGCTTGATCCAATTGGTCAACGCGCACAGTTTGATTGACAGGCCGGAACGGTCTATTCCATCAAACTCTAACAGCAGGTTTTATTGGATTTTGATGGACGCGGGACTGCATGAGTAAACTGATCAGGCTTAACATAGGTTCAGGCATACCACCATAATCAGAGTACCACAGTTTGGGTGTTGAGTTACCCATATGGTGTTGGAATTTGTTAGAGTGGGGAAGGATCCTAGTAAATCACTCAAGGGAGTTAGGGTCAAAACAGTTCATGTAAGCCTTCCTCCATGCAGTTGTCGGTGGCCGATGGAATGGATCCCCACACATAACGACATGACGTCTGATCTTGCTCTAGTTACGCATCCACTTAGACTTGTATTTTGTGTCGACAAGTCATCAATTGTTTTCCTTTATCCCACTCTGATGGTAGTGTGTTGTGTTGTGCATGCTGTGCCATCTGTTCAGCGTAAACAGCTTACAACTATCGGTCGACTTGCCTACAAGTCTAGCATCCACTTCATATTGTGCACTGCAAACCAGTGCCGTTTCTCTCCAGTCATATGATTGGTCTGAGCTGTGGTGAACTCATGAGTCTACCAATGAAATCTGCTGTTTCAACTGCGGCTGTAAGAAGGGTATTGCGTGTAGAAGAAGTGCGCATGCCAAGGCGCCCGTGATTTTGAAATATAGCCGCATGCAAATCAAATAATGTTCAGACGCAAATCTGAAACTTTCATTACCCATGACCTAAGCCATTTCAAAATATTTTGTTTAATTTTGATCATTTTGTAGAGAAATGTCAGCATGAAATGGACTGATAGCCTTTCAGTTACCATTGTGACAGTTAAGTCAAAAATAATTGTTAAATAACTTTTGTATTTTTGTTACTATCAGGAACTTTAGGAATATAATATTAAGTCAAACCTACTTCAACCATATATTTATCAGAACTAAAGGATTACTAGATATTACCTGGTACAATTTTTCGAAATTTGTAGTCCGGATTTGATTACTTCTTGTATGTGAAATGTGAGGCCCCACACCCAAATCAGACACTTCTGGGAATAGTAAAATGACATTAAAAGTGAAGACAGCCAAAACATCAGCCACAATATCAATGTGATGTGATGTCTTCAACATTCTATGTTGAGAAATACTTATCTTGTAGGCCTAATTCCGTGTTATGTGAAAGCTGTTATTCTCATCTACATAACACCCAAGTAGATCCTTGTCATTTGATTGGAGGATTTGTTGGTCACGTGGCATTTCTTATTCAAACCATTACATGGCCTACGTCTACCACGCATTTTGGTAGTACAGATCAGGTAACCTTTGTTTACAAAAAGAGTGACATTGTACATTCCAGAGCATTTCCGGAAGGCAAGCTACTGCACTGCACTGGTCACATGGGACATTTCACACTCTGTGTCGTAATTTCCACATAAATTCAAGTCATAAAAACAACAGTTGAACCAGTTTTGAGATATTTGGTAAAAAGAAGTTGATAAAAAGCAAACTTTTTTAATGAAATATTTGATGTTTTCTTCCATTGGGCTGTGTACAAATCGTGCCTGCAGAAAGTCCAGGCTCTGTGGCTCTTTTGTAAACATGTGATGTCACAGGTCACATGGTCTAATTTCACCATGCATTTTCAACTTGTAGTTTTGTGGCACATTAGACCACACCATATGTTATACTATGGAGCCTCCATGGTCATACACAGCAACACAAAACGCCATTGTTGTCAATGCCACAATACAGTCTTGTGTCGTTTGTATATTCTCATCTGTTTGTGGTAACACCTTCTCTGAGTAGAATTCAGTTCAGATAAGAACTCATCTTGTTAAGTTCTGAAAGAACCTGTTGTCCTGCTGTTTAGTTCCAAAAGAACCTGTCTTGCTATTTGACCTTTCTTAGTAGAGGTTCATCACATGAGAACAGTTCTAAATTAATTTTTACCATTTTGTGTATTTGTACATAATATTTCTTGGTAATTAATAAAAGAAGCAATATTTTTCAGATTGATTAACTCTGAAGTTTTCAGTAATATTACTAAAACTTATCATTTATTTCTGCAAAGCAGTTAAGATAAAATGTTTTGTAATTGAGTCACTTCAAATCGCATGAAAGTACAGCCTCTTATTTAGGGTCTTGACACTTTTGTATACTGTAACAGAGTTTTGGCTCTGGGCTTCAGTGTGTGTTCTGGGCATGAACTTGGGCCCTTGGCTTGATCTTGGGTTTGAACTTAGGCTCTGGGCTTGAACTTGGGCCCTGGGCTTGAACTTGGACCCTTGGGTTGAGCTTGGGCACTGGGCTTGAACTTGGACCCTTGGCTTGAACTTGGGCCCTGGGCTTGAACTTGGACCCTTGGCTTGAACTTGGGCACTGGGCTTGAACTTGGACCCTTGGCTTGAACTTAGGCCCTGGGCTTGAACTTGGACCCTTGGCTTGAACTTAGGCCCTGGGCTTGAACTTGGGCTCTGGGATTGAGCTCGAGCGTGGGCTCTGGGCTTGAGCCTGGGCACTGGCCTTGAGCCAGGTCTGTGGGCTTGGAGCTGGGGTTCTAGGCTTGGGCTTTGGCTCCGAGTCTAATTACATTTGGGCTTTGGCTCGTGCATCAGCTTCAGTCTGGGGAAAATTCAGTCAGCAAATTTAAAATTGTGTTCTTTTGAAAAAAAGGATTCCAATTTTGAACTTGAAAGTGTATTTCTTATAAAAAATTGGATATATGTATGATTAATTGATGTAATAATCTTGACTGAAAGGTCAATTTACATAGGAAGTACAAAGTTAACAAAACATTTTTTTAAATGTAATACCAGCTTCACCAGCCTAAGCCACATACTCTTGTGATACTGAAAAGCCCAGGGCCAAAATTCATAGAGGCTGCTTTAGCCGAAAATGTTGCTTAAAATTTGTCAGCTAACCAATATTTAGCGGGAAACCGGTCACAAATAATACCTTTGACATAGTGTGTTGGCTGGTAACCTTTTAGTGGTCAACAACATTTCTTTGTGCGTAGCTCAATTATCTGCATAAGCAGTTTTTTTTTTTATTGAGCCCAGGTTTGTTATACTGTACATTTGAAGCCAAGAGAGTTATAAGCCATAAGTAGCTAATAGGCTCCTGCTTAGACAAGGGCTGTGGCTTTCATTTTAGGTTGACTTGTGGCTGTGTCTTTGACTCTTGCAGCAGATCTACTGGCTTATGCTTTGCCTCTTGTTTCGGCTTTAATCTGGGCATTATGATTTTGAATCTGTGGCCTTTCCTAAACCTCCTCTCTGGCTTAGGCTCAGCCTAAGCCACATACCTCATGTTATTTGAATTTTGTTGTATTATACATTTAAAGCCAAAAGAGCTACAGACTAAAAAGAGGGGAAATAGTAGAGGTGAAGTTGTGCTAACAAATAATAGACCCTCCCCTTGAAATATGTAAATCGCACATCACCCATGCGCACTAACACTACTGGTGGGTAAAATGAGGGACCATTTTGTGTGTGGCTAATGGTGGCATGATACACACACTTTTGTGCGTCTGCCTAGTGCACTAGTGCAACAAACGGTGTTTGCCAACCAATAATATCTGTACGCATACGTGAATGAAATTAGCATATTTCATGAGAAAGGCTAATTATTAGATATTTTGATTATGTTATTGATTTACTATGATGTTCAGTTTTTGTTACTATTATAAAAAAAAAATGGTTTACTTTTATTAAGCATTCACAAAATTTTACAGGTTTTCTTGGCTAATTAAACATTCAGAAACCAAAAACGTAAAAGAATGCGTAAAAACAAAACACTTTGTCACTTTTTGTATGTTTACATAAATCAAAGTTGAATTGACACATATGGGTTTCTAGTGGATTCTTTTCAAATGGATTGACTTTCAACCCTTTTCAAGTATAAATATCAAAAATGTGAAAACCCTTGAATTGTTGATTTCTCTTGTCAATTTCAATGTTGATATCACTGAGAGCCGAGACATTTTTGCACGAAAATAAAAGAAAAACTGTTTACAGCACAATGACAACATGGATACTTGTCAAAGACCAGTATCCACACTTTAAATGATCAAACATAAACATGAAATAACAAACTTGTGAAAGTTCAAGCTCAATCAGTCATCGGAGTCACGAGAAAATAGTGGGGGAAAATAGTTTTCACTGTTTTCAAACATTTGCTCAAAAGTAATTGTTTTATTCATTTCTCAAAAACTTACGTATTTCAAGCAAAAATAATTTTTCAAGGTGAGTTTTCCACCATGACCTTCTTTGTACCAAAGTTATGTGCAAATGTGTGAACTCTTACCAATGTTTGTGCACACCTTTCTATGTAATTATTTTTTTATGTTACTAGTTACTTACTTGAGGTCACAAGATCAAATAGGTTGAATTAAAGCAGTATAATTTATTTGAAATCAGTAGTGAAATTTGATGACTTGGATATTCCAATTTTCAGTTTGGCCCCATTTCAATAAGACAAACCTCGCTTAGCAGATGCGGGTTATCAGGAAGGATGTCATGTGATGTTACATTGCTCGTAGCTGGTTCCCTCTTAATATTTGCTATGTCATTTTTCAGCTTAGTAGCTTAGCTGTTTCCGAGTAAGCTGCTATGGCTGCGGCTTCGGCTTGGTAACTACGTCATACGTTTAAGCATAGGCTGTTCTTGGCAACACCCTTAGCAACAGCCAAAGCTGTAGCCATAACCGCCAATTTGGACACATCCCAAGTTCTTGGCCCAATTTCATAGAGCTGTTAAGTGAAAACATCGCTCAGTTGTTTTGTCTGCTCGGCAAGGATTTGCGAGCACCAGTCATAAGAAAAACTTTGGCTGGTAACTCATTTTTTTACACACATTTTATCTGTGCTTAGCAAAATTTGGTGCTTATGCAGCTTTACGAGGTTGAGTCCTGGACCCAATTTCATAGAGCTGCTTAAGCAGAAAATATTGATTAACAATGTTCTGCTAAGCAAAAATGAGCAGGATACCAGTCACACCATGTGACATGGTATTATAGCTACTTTCTGTACCTAAGCAGCTCTATGCAATAGGGCGCAGGTGGTTGTTTGCAGTGTTTCTTCTTAGAAATGAAACTTTTGACAATGGTGTTTAGAGGGGTAGCCGGAGGACTGTTTCTTCACCAACCCCCTCCCACCATGGTTTTCACATTCCTTTCCAAAACATAGGATCTTATTTCCAAATGGAATTGTGGAAATCTTGTTTGCACACACAAGGTTTACAGATGAAATAAAATTGTGTATTAATAATTCAGTATACAAAAATTTTCACCGTGGGTCTCCGAGTATTGCTCAGCAAGTTTGGCCATAGGCCTATCCTTTATGTTTCGTCTCTTCCTTAAGGAACAGTTGCAACTCCCTACTGCAGCCTTGAAAATACTGCTCCCTGAGGAGTAAGTTAAACCTTCGAATGTCTTCTGAGCCTTAGCTAACTCCACCCACCTGCTTAAGAGCTTTTCTAGTCTAACTGCGACTGAGTGGGGGTCTTCAGATTCTGGTTTAGCTGATCGGAACCGCTGACGAAATCCTTCCTCGTCGTTCTATATCTTCTCAACAAATCACTCTTCAATACCTCGTATTTCCTTGCATCTTCTGGGTCTACGCGTACATAAACATCTAATGCTTTCCCTTTTTAGAGTGCGTTTGGGATTATATTTTAATGGCCCATTCCTCCTTTGGCTAACCATGACAAGTTGCGTACATCATAGGCATCTATATCACCCTTCTGGTCATCAAAGTAGGGAAGTTTTGGAGCACGAGCCTGCTGTTTATTATTGCTACTATTACTATTGGACCCCGTCATTAGCCTCTAGCTATAGGCACTATTAACACAACCTTCGTCTCCTATAATTTGAGCTTCGGCTCAATAGCAGCTCTCTATCCTGCCTACGAATTTCTAGTTGGTAGGCCCTCTCATCTCTATCTGCTATTTCCTTTTTCTTTCCTTCTGTATAATATTTCTGCCGTCCTCCCTTCGGTCTGTCTAGCCCTTTCATGTTGTCCAAACGACAAGAGGCTCTCACCACTCAGCTCAAACGACTTTCTGCCCATAATGCAACTCCTTGACATTCATAATCGCACCGTCAACCTGGAAAAGAGAAAACAAATGTAGACACTTTGATTTTGTTAAGGCTTTGGCTTCAAACAGCAGCAATCTGACATCAGCCAAAGCTCACATTGACAAACAAATCACTGTCCTCTCAAAATCCATCAAACTACAAGTGCCGCCAACTTACATCAGTTCACAAGCCAGACCACCAGACCCACATCTTCTCTTAGCCTATACGAAGATTCGTTCAAAGAATCTTGGAAAAGCCTAGAGACGAAAGTGAGCATTTGCTTTGCTGGAGCCACATTGGACCAGTACCAGAAATTCAAGAACGACATCACTTCAAGACATACCGGAGCCAGAGAGAATGCAGAGAAGGAGATAAACATTCACTTTCCAGGGCAATATGACAGGCAAACAGATCCAAGCTCAATCACCACTCCCTTACAAACAATTCTGAAGAAATTACAAGCAACACTGGACGATTTTAATTGCCTTAGTTTGAATATCCAACAACGGATAAAAGCCTTATCACCCAAACACACACATTACCCACGGCTATGTTTTATTTCCCACGCCCGCTGCAACCGCACATCTTTTTAAGACGTTCAAAGTGATTTCCATGATTCTATGAATCGACCCACATGCAACTGATGAGGAAGCAAACATGACGTCTGAAAGCTAGCTATTGCTTTTCTGTGAAAAAACCCTGTCTATTACCGACATAAAAGGTCAACTCGTTTGGTTGCATTATTTCCCAACCAGTGGAATCAGTCCAGCACACTTTACCACATGCGAATGTCTATGAAAACAAATACATTTTTCAAATTACAACACACCAACATTATTTATCCTGTCAATAATCTGGAGTTCCTTTCATTCTTTACCCTAAAATTTCAGCTTTTAGACAAGGAGTGCGAACTGCATGAACGTTTTTTTTAAACAAAAACATTTAGTGATTAAGTGTATAAGACGTGTAAGTTTGAACATGTTAGTTTCGATGTGCAGATTCTCCAAAAAATAACACCAAAAATTAATGGTATTCAGCTGAGAAACATTGTGTCCTTGCCACAATTATAGGACCCACTTTGTAGCCTAATGGGCCCAACTGGACACTACTTGGAATGTTGGTATGGACAAAATTTATCTTCTTATTTTAATACATATTTTTGAACTCATACCCAAAAGATCATCAAACCAGCTAATCATTAACTGAATCGGTGGATGCAAAGCCCGATTTGGAACGAGTATACGAACGGCAGCTGTCCGCGCAGAAACGCATGAGGGCGATATTCAAAAATCTATTCAGGGAAATTTGCAAGCACGGACCATGCCTGGATTTTCAAACGACTTCATTGAAATGTGTAATCGGTTTTTCACTATTTTTTCGTGACCCAGATGGCCGATTGATCTCAAACTTCTACAGGTTTGTCAGTTTAGGTATATGGTGGATTACATAAAGTGCTTACACTGTTCTGTTAGCAAAAACCAATTCTGCATTGCTCCTTTAACATTACTTGTTTGCTGATAAGTAACACAAAATTCCTGAAAATCTCAATTTTCTCCTAAATGTCCAAACTCTTAAAAAAAAACTGCAGGAAGGGCTGCTGCCCTATTTCTTCACTCTTTCAGATAACTTCAGTTACAAATCATGGGCAATGAGGCAATTTTGTTGCAATTTTCTCAGTTTTTGTCACGTTACGTAAATTAGTTCAAGTCTGATCTTTCACCTACATGTTGAACAAACCTTGACATTTATGTAAGGCAAGAAATAAAAATAACTAAGCCTTCAATTGATGTATGACTTGACCCATTTTGTTAGTGACTCGTGTTGTTACTGATGAAAAACGTTTGTTGAGTCTTGTATTTTCATGTAAAACATTTTTATGTGCAGACCAAATAGTGTACAAATGGAACAGTTTTATAACTACTTACAAAGACAGTTATTCTATGCGTAGGTTTTTATGTATGATTTAAAGATTCACTCGTCCTTATCCCAGCGCTCCTGGGGTTGGGGCGGGGGGAGGCGTGCGAAATTACAAGAGTCGAGCTTAAATTTGACGTTGCATTTTTTTTGGGTGGGGGATTTGTTTGTATGTGTGTGGTAATGACTTCTGAGGTTGTTCACAATTCGTGTCATTTTCAAGATTTTAGTTCGGAAAGTACTCACTTCAAGTTCACAAAAATTAATGAAACAGAATTTCTGTTCAACCATTCTATTAATATTTTGTTATGTCATCTGTTTTCAACTTAAAATGAGTGTTTGTCTGATTGCATTACCTTTCTAAAAATGAAATAGTCTAAAATACTTTGGAACGGTGATTGGTTGCCTGTGCACTAACACTACTTGTGGGCAAAATGAGGGAACATTGCACCTTTTCGTGTTGGGCCATAGATATAGAATAAAAATACTATATCTATGTGTTGGGCTAATGGTGGCATGACGCACACGCGTTTGTGCGTCTGCCTAGTGCACAACTCTATGGCGTTTGTACACTTTTAGTGTCTGTACGCATGCGTGAATGTTATTAGCCCTTTCATGGGAAGGGCTAATAGACCCTTCCCATGAAATATGTAAATTGCACATCACGCGTGCGCACTAATACTACTGGTTGGCAAAATGAGGGAACATCGCGCCTTTTTGTGTGGGGCTAATGTTGGCGTGACGCACACGCGTTTGTGCGTCTGCCTAGTGCACAACTCTATGGCGTTTGCCCACCAATAATGTCAGTACGCATGCGTGAATGTAATTAGCATATTTCATGGGAAGGGCTAATTACCTGTCTGCGTCTGACACTCGCTCCAGCTAACCATGCTGCCGGAGCGCCCAAGCATGCCGTCTAAAAACTAAAAATACACACGTGCACCCTGCCAATCCGGGTCACTGCACACGCTAAGCTCCGCCTACTTGCATTGCAGTCCCGCAGCATTTTGCCTGCAATAAATACACCAAAATAAAAACAGTCACGTGTTGGTCACACGCATTTCCGCTACAGCATAAAACTAGAGTGCAGAGACAGCGGGGAATATTTTTGTATATAGGCTTCAAAACACGGTTAGGTATATAGGAAGATGGTCGTCTCGAGTAGTTTGATTTACCTCTTGCTTGAGATGTTTCTTGAGGTTTCAGCATCTTATAGCGTTAGTGGTCTTTACCGAGGGGTCTGGTACCAGCCGATAGAGCACCACGCCCTACTAGGCCAGTCCTTCATGAATATCTCGGGCATCTCTGCCGTCATGTGTTCAGTTCGGTGTCTCAGCCATCATGGATGTTTCTCGTTCAACCACGATCACATCAATCAAGTCTGTCAGTTGAACAACGCCACTGGAGAGCAAGTCTGCAATAAACTTCAAGGAATGAAACTTGTTTCTTACTACGGCGCAACTGCCAATCCGATGATGTGCAGGGTAGGTTTACTTCTTAATTTTATAAATGATTAATAACTCCATTCAATACTTGAGTAATCAATTATATTACTTGGTCTAAAATGACTAATTGAGGCTGTTTTTACTAATTTTAGTTTTAGAGTGAATTAACCCTATCAGGACCGGGCTTTTTTTTATGTACGGTGACCGGGGGCTCATAGTGCACCTCTCCGTATTTTCCAAAGTGTTTCGCCGATTTTGATGAAACTTGGCACAAATGTTTGTTTCACCGAGTTCTACATGATGACGTCAAAAAATGATTGTCACTAGAGGGCATTTTTGATTGCTTTGTTGCCCATTTCTCCCCCATAACTTCTGTATTTTTCGTCCGAATGTTTTGAAACTTGGCAAACTTGTACATTTTTACAAGATCAATATAATCAATCCTAATTCAGATACTGGAGTCACCATTGGGTGCGTTGTAATCCATTAATTTACCCCATTTTTGGGGAAAATGTATTTTGTGTGTTTTTTTCGTTTAAAAATCACAATGGCCGCCGCCAAGGGCCAAAGGAGAACTAATAAGGCTTGGTTGACAAATTTAAATATTTGTTGGGTCTGAAAAGTGTCAAATTAGCATGTTGAAAAATATTCTATTTATAAAAAACTTGATATAGTTTGAACCTCTAATTACAGGCCCTAATAAACCGATTGCTCGACCGGCGTCACCACTTCTGGGTATAAAATGTAAACAATCAAGTAATCCTCCATAGGAAAAGGTGGTACGGTACACGGTGATTAATGCATTTAATTTATTCGATCGAGGCTTTTCTTGCTCGAAATCTGTGAAAAATATTCCAGAGTTTGTACCAAAGACCTTCAAGTGGCTGAATAAAAGCCAGTAAGGACAGTTCCAGCAAGTCTTGAAAATTGCAAAAGTACCGTATAAATGTGCACGATGTGTACACCGCACGACGGAACGTTAGGCCAGACGATTGCGATCACCACCACTTTCTGAAAAGTCAGAAAATTGCGCGGTGATCGGACTAAGCGTTAAAAAGTTACGGGGGAAAAATGGTAGGGGGCACATGGTGCCCCCTAATCCTGACAGGGTTAATAGTATATCATGATGTAAAATCAACATTTGTAGATCCCACCTTTACGGAGGCGTTTGTATTTGTATACCTTTCTCAACAGAACAACACTGTTTCTCAACAGAACAACACTGTTTCCAGTCATTGTTCTAGTTCTTTGAAGGCCTGCAGTAATTCAGGTAAGTTTCGATGAGAATATAATTAATGTCAGGCACAAAAAGACTAAATCGTTCTGATATTGGACTTTGGCAAGCCATAGGGGAAAATAAATACATAAATATAAAATATATATTATAATATGTCACGTACAATATTATCCATATTAATACATCTTATAAAATATTAAAAGCACCAAAAAGGATATAGAAAAATTAGAAATATATTCTTAACAAGTATATTTAGGGCATCCAAATACGTTATTTGAGGCCCACACATTGCCTCTGAGCCCACCAACCGCAGTTCTCCTTTCAGAAGAACCAATCAGAGCAGTGCTGACTCTACACTGAAACCTCTGAATACCTATAAAGAGACCAGCATCTCAAACACTCTTCAGTCTCCTGACGAGGACTAGAGCAGGCTGGTCGCAACGTTGAATGTTGAAGGCTTGTCGAAACTCACTCTGCGGCAGTGAAGTTATCCGAGTAGTCACCTCGATCCACTAAGCGAAGAGATGTAGTAGTCCCGGCCGACCTCCTATACCTCCCCAGGTAGTACTTAATTAGCTGGACAGTTCTTTTCAGGGCCAAGTTATCCCCCTCCCGAATTCCGAATCTTCTCCGTGGCAGCAGAATAATAACAGCTCTCGCAAGAACAATCTACTGAAAATAGCAATGTAGATATAATCACATGGCGTTACCGCAAACCGAATATACATTGATACCTCACCACGCAATGCCCCAAAACCTACATATATATGTACAAATACACATGTGTATTAAGCAAAATATATACTAGGCAAAAATATATTCAGAAAGAAAAATGTGCAAGACAATACTTATATATGATTCAGAAATCATAAATACAAAGAAATGTATAAGCGAGGAGAGTTATATGTGTAAAATAATTAATTTTAATCAAGAACAGATATTTGGGCGTTCCATACATTATATTCATTGACAAATAAACTTTGGCGTTTTATTTATTTTTGTGCAAACTAAAATAATGCGTGCCTTTGTGCTCCAATATCCAGAGAAACTTGGCCTCGAGGATGGTTCGATCCCCGATGAGAGCCTCTCTGCTTCAAGTAACTGGTGACCCCATGGAACAGTTACGGCTGTGAGCACACCGGCTGGTGGCCGTCTCAACAAGGTTCACTCACATGTTGATGTCGTAGGAGCATGGCATCCTCGCGTAGCGGATACCAACCAATGGATACAGGTGGATTTAGGCAACCCGACCTATGTCACTGGGGTACTCACACAGGGGCGTCAAGGTTACCCCCAGTGGGTGACTAAGTACAAAGTGCAGCGAGAACCACCCTCACTGGCATGTCTTGTTGACGTCAAAGACCAACTTGGTCAAACTCAGGTAATTTGATTTCTGTATATATACTTAATTTAAAATACTTATTTTAAAGGATAAAAAGCTATCCTTTCGCAATAAACAATATGCTGATTGATTTGCGCTTTCTAGATAATCATCGGTAACACCGATAAGCACGGAGTAGTGGAGAGGCGCTTCTTCAAGCCCGTCTTGGCGGTCAAGATTCGCATCGTGCCCGTTGAGTGGGAGCACTCCATCGCTCTGCGTTTTGAGCTGCTTGGCTGTAAATAATTTAGATAGGCCTTTAGCATAAGACCGTCCATCACCTTTGTAGCGGAATCGAAAACAGAATTTTTATCAACTTCAAAGCATGAAGTGTCCACAATGAGAAAACTAATTGCAAAACACACTGACATTTTGAAGGACATTGGTGTACTAAAAACTGTTCAACTTTGGACGTCAATTTTTTCGATTGTTAGATTTTACTGGTATGTGTCAAATCGTGGCGTCAGTGACGAATTTTTATTATCAAGTTGCTTTCCTTTTCCCTTGATACACATTGAAACACACGGTCAACTATTAGTGGAGGGTGACACGACGATGGTATTCAACTCTTTGCTGAATGTGATCCATTTCATATTCGGATGTAATAACAGAAAACAATACATGGAAACTTGTCGCTCAGTATTACAGCTCATTGTTATGTTGATTATTTTGTATAAGATTAAAATGAACCTTATAGCCTTGAGTATAGACACAATAACTTTTAAAGGCTTATCTGGTATCAGATGCTCTTACTAAAATATTGTTAGAGCACTAGTGTTTGTCAATTTCATCAAAATGACAAAAAATATTAGTTTTATCCCTTTGGTCAGTGAAAAAACTAAATGAACGAACGTGAGCTCAGCAACTATAGCATAGGTGGTTGTTGGCAAGAGTTAAGGTTCCATTCTTATAATTAGCGTTAATTAAGTCAACTGTGAAGGGAGTACTTAGAGATAATGAGTTATGGATATTATTATTACGTTTGCCTTAATTAAACGCATAGCGCGGGTTTCCCGCTAGTACATGTAATTTAGGGTCATAATGAGTTTAATTCCATGAAAAAAATTGGCGACAAACCATGTCCTACCGGGCGGGGCCCTTTTTCCAATAAACAAATTAACAAAAAAAATAAAATATTATCATAAACTAGAAATGTGAAGAAAAATAACAAAAATCAATGTTTAAAGAGAAAACTTGCCAAAAAGGACTCAAAGGAAAAGAAAAAAAGGTGATAAAAAGAAAACAAAAGACGGAAAATGATTCGAACCTATTGTAATCTTCGGTAGTCAAGCTCGACCGACAAGCGTTGTCATAACTTTATATACATTCCCTGAAAACTTATAATGGAAAACGATTGGGGAGGAGGGGAGGCAAAAATACAAAACCAAAATGTGACCGGGGGCACCATACCATATTTTATTAGCCCGTAACTTTTCAAACCTTAATTCGGTTACTGCAATTTTTTTTTACTTTTCCGAAAATATATAGGATAATTTTGGCAAAAACTAATTGATACAGGGGTTAGCTGTTGCCATAGTAACAACTTATTTGACCGTGGGTCAAAGAATTTTAATGTTTTTTTAGTGATTTGTTTGACTTTTTTAACGCGATTTCGATTTGTTTTGAGTTTTGTTTTTGCCAGAAAAGTGTTAGTGATTAGTGACGTTATAGTGTGAAATGCTTTTGAGAAATCAAAACTATCCTGTAATTAGGGAGTCAAAATATATCAAGATTTTTAACAATAATGTATTTTCAATGTACTAATTTCTTACTTATCAGATCAAAAACTTTCTTACATTTGTTAACCAGTCGTTATCATTGCTCCCTGGCTCTGGGCGGCAGCCATTTTGATTTTTAAGTAAAATAAAACAAAAAACGCAAAAATATTTGTTTCCAAATAAGGTATACATTTATTGATTATAGCGCTCCAAACAGTGATTCGAGTTATTAAATTAGGTTGGAAATATATTGTTCTTGTTCAAATGAACAAGTTTGTCCAAGTTACAAAACATTTGGACAACAAAAACGCCCTCTGGTGACAATTTGTTACGTCATCATGTGTAACTCTGTGAAATAAATATTTGTGGGAGGTTTCATCACAATCAGTCAATTTGGAAAACGTAGGAGGGCTTTATGTGCCCCTCCCTGGTCCCCGTACGTCCCCCAACCAAAGCCCCCCCCCCAAAAAAAAAAACAAAAAAACAAAAACAAAAACAAAAACAAACAAACAAACAAAGTTTCAAACAACCCAAAATAAAACAAAACAAAAAACGGTATTGATAGGTTTACAAAAGCATATCGGCCTTTTGTGGAAATTGAGGTTTCACTTAATTCCATGTGGATCAAATTAATTGCTCAGTCATTATTGTCATAGAATGACTTTCTAATTCATGTTTCACCGTTTTTGTAATCAATAATTTAGGGACAAGACTTGTTTACATAAACTCCACATAAAGAGTAGCTTCTCAGCAGACGATATTGTCTGCCGTTAAGCAAATTGTTGAAATAATAGACTTCGAATGTCGTCACACAACACGTGAACGCGTCTGCGCCTCAGGGCCAGGTCATTGTGCAAGATGGCGCCTTCGTGCTTTAACTCATCTGAACGGTAAGAACAACAGTTTTCAATCAAATTTATATATTTTTATTAGTTTATATAACATGAAAACATGTTTAACTCCAACGTTTTTTATTGAAGATGTAATTGTGCCATATTTTATTGGTAGAAATTGGCTACCAAAACCGAAACCTTTATATTCGCGATGGCAGAAAGTTGAGACAACGTGACAACGCGTTGTCGATTAGTTAATTCCCGTGCACAGCCACAAGATTTTGAGAGGAACAAAATTTGAGAGGAAGCCCAAAATGTTAACATTCATGCATATTCGGGGTGAAAATAGTTATTGTATTCTTAATTTAGGGATTTTATGTGGGAGTGTGGGGGAGGGAGGAAGTGGCATAGCAAGATGGGGGGGGGGCAGAAACCCGCCCCTCCTCTCAAATAAATAGCAAAAAATAAAAAAAATAAAATAAATAAACAAACAAAAAAATAAATAAATATTTTGTTGGGTAATGGTTGTCACAGTATAGGGAGGGGAAAGGGTGAAAAGGCAAGCATATCATTTTCTGCAATTGAGAATAATGAAGGTTAATACTGGACCCAGTCTAGTCATAAAGTAAACTTCAGCATAATATTAATAGTTTAGTATTTTCGGAGCTGTATTTCAAGTTCATAGTTTTAGCAATGCCCTCTCCCAATGTGGATTATTTTCATCCTTACTCAACGTCAAGACAATGAGATTTGTGAGAACTATTTTGCCCTTTATTCCATTCTGTTACAATTGTTATCACTTATTGTCTAGTTAAAAGGACATGTACAGTAAAGGAGCAGTTGTGGCACCCTGTATTTTAAAGAGGGGCTCTAACACGCTTTAAATAAACAAGTTATTACCTTTTTATGACTGAGCGGACATCGTAGATACTGATAAGTAACTTTTTTTATAAGTAACTTTTTTAAAATGTGTGTTCAGCACTAAAAAAGGCCATTCAAAAATGCACTGTTCCGTGCGGCCTTTTCAGAAATTTCAGTCAAGAGTAAAAAATACCAGCAGCTGCTTATGTATGCTAATGATGTGCATATGACCCCCTTGACGTCACTGTCTGCTAGTCGCACTCGACGATAAACATTAGTACGTGTACATCGCCATGCGTCCGACACGGAATTAGACTGCAGAGTGGAAGTTCTAGACAATAGTTGACTCGTATTGGTAGTAGTACCCCGATCTACAAGTTGCCAGACAAGGTTAGACAACCAATATGACCGGCTTGGTGTGTGTAGTTGGGGGATGTTCGAGGAATTCCTTGAAGTATCGCAATATAAGCTTCCGCGTCAAAAACGCATCCCTACTTCAAGCTTAGGTTCGGTTTGTGAACAACACTCGCTCTAACTTTCAGCTGAAGCATTCGTCGCTAATTATGAATGATAGGGTTATATTTTCTTTAGAACCACTGAAAATGCTAGTTATTATACCTTATTAACAAACAGGTGTGATGTTGAGAGATCTAGTGGTATCTTTCTCAGGCATGATAATTATTTGGTCCTTGGAATGAGGAATATTTTATTGAGTGCACAGCGATAACAACAATCTGGAACAATATCAACTGGGCCTATATATATTTTTAGGGACAATTTTGTTGTGAATTATTTTGAAAATGTTCAACCCTTTCACATGTAGAGGTTAATAACCTGTTTAATGGCTATTATAAAGTGGGAGATCTTTAGTCTTCTTCAGATCAGCAAAAGTTTATGGGTAGTTTATTAGACATTTCATACAAATTTGTATGAAAAGAAAAAGTACAATTATTTGTAATTATGTACAATTGAAATTTACATTAGTTTTCTTAGTATTTATTATTACCAACAGTGAGTGATCTTTAGTCTTTCTCTAGTAAATTTTCAAAGGTAGATTTTTTAAAATCAAAAGTTCATTTAAACTTTTATTACCAATTTCTACTGTCACAACAAAGACAATGTCAAAATATGATTCCCACGTGGAGATTTCAAGTCTTCTTCGGGTAATATAAAAGCGTACCCTTTAGTAATTACACATAGTTTTTTTAAAGTGACAGATGCGCACTATGCTATGCAGTTATTCCACTAATAATGCACCAAGATTGTAATAGCAAACCAAACCAGCTGTGTTAAAGGGTCTGTATACGTTTGGTAATGACTCTGAAAATTTATGGTAATAATAACTCACTTGGTAAGAAGTACAGCAGCTTTGGATAGTATAATGCATTTTGAGAAACGTGTCACTTCGAAGTACTGCAGTTATGGAAAAATACATCACTTTTTATCCCCCAAAAATTTGAATCTGAGAAGCGTTATGGCCGTAACGCTTCTCAGAATGTGTATTCCAATGACGGATACTTCTTCTGCGTGAACACAACCGCTCTAGATTTTTGGTGATATCTCATAAACGCTGCCACGTTTTGAACTGAAATTTACACAGGTTAGTTTTATGGCATATATCTACAATTATATAGCATTAAGGCAAATGTACGGTTCCAAAAACCAAAGGTATACTTTGCCTTTAAAGAGGGGCCTTAAAGTTAAATTCAGTTTTGTGATGCACTCATTACCATTAGGAGTCTCTAACCTCACGTTAAAGTGGTGTATTATGTGTTAGTACTTTTCGTTCATACCCATCCAGTGCCAAATTTGTTAACATTCAGAGACAACAGTGATGTCATATTCCAAGTAACGGGTCTGTACATTTTTTTACTTGTAATTTGTGGTTCATTCTTGAATCTCCAAAATATTTCAATCAAATTAGCTTTGAAGGTGACATTTTAAAAAATAATGCAAATAACCAGTCAAACAACATAATATATGTGTTATTTCAATTGTCCTACTGTTCAGTCCAACAATATTGCTGTATTGAGGCACATGAAACTGAATATCCTGGGTTTTTTTTTTTAACCCTCGGAGCATCCACATTAATCAACAGCTGGATCCAGGAGGTTAAAAAATCGTCCACCCTGTCTTTAAGGTCAATAACCCACCCTGCAAGCCCAAAACCATTATAAATCACTGTGGGGGTGTATTGGAGTGCCAGTCAAGACTTAGACTTGTGTTATTTACGACCAGTGTGCGGTGCAAGTTGTTTTCACAAAGTGCATACCGCCCTGTGCCAAGGGAATACTTGGCACAGGGGTCAATCAATTACTGCACCGAGACAGGTGGCTGCTGTCTTTCAACACTCCTTACTCCGCAGTGGTTAGGTTCTGGCCAATGGGAGTCTACATGCTTGTGGGATGTACCAGGGGTGAGGTTCACACGGAATCTTGGCCTTATTGGCCAATTAAAAAAAAGATTATGACCATATTTGGTAACTATTGGATTATTTTTTAACCTCCCGGCTGCCACCAGGGTATAGAGTGCCATAAGGTTTGTGATTAAAAGAAGTCACTATAGCACAATGAATGGTTGTTCTATTGTATCTAATACAGTCATGTGTGGCAGACACGGATCCAAGGTAATAACAGGGGGTTATTATCGGACATAAACAAAAAACTTGCCCCTCCCCTGCAAAAATTCCTGGATCTACCCCTGTGTGTTTTACATAGACTATAAGTCATCTAGGGGTGGCCATCGAAAACCTTGGTAATGGCCATCTTCAGCTGGGTATGTCTCCCGTATTGTGTTCATTACACACGAAGGAAGGGGCACTCGATTGTGTCAACCCAAAAGCCCCCAACACCAGTGTACCACCTGTCTGTATGCTACATGATGAAGTTTGCTGTAAGAAAAAAAATTAGTCACAATAAAAGTTAAACATAATCGTAATAAAACATCATGAAAAGTACAGGTAATGAAAATAAACATTTCTATAAGACAAAAGATCCCTGGTGAAAGAGGTGTGTCCTCAGATAATCTACCACCCCCCTTTTCTGGGTGGGGGTCAGGCCTGGCAGACGTGTTTGGTCAATTGTTGCGGACTTAAGGGCATAATTATAGGGAATGCCGTCTCCAATCCATTAATGCTCACCACACATAGATAACCCCCCCCCCCCCCGATTGGCGCCTGGTCTAGTCATTCACCATAGACAGTTTCATTACTTCAAAGTGCGTCTCGTACGCAGTTAACTGGTTGTGCTGAAATACACCAAGAATACCGCAAATTGGAGTTTCAATTGTGTTTTATTGGTCATATTGGGAGGAAGATAAATTAAACTAACAACCGTTGCTTCCTTCAACTGCAAGGGCACCATACTGTTGGATATACCCACGGTAAGCCGTCTGTAATGTCCCTGGATTGCCTCAAACCAGGGATGCTCTGTTATACATTGAGCAGCATCTCGATCAACTCCAGTTTCATCAAACTTGGTTTGATCAATCTCCATACAGCACTTGCAGTTGATGATGTCGTCCATTATAATACATCTCCCACAGGAGCACGTGATAGATTACAATTACAATTACAATCAACCAGAAAAACAAATGCAGCAAGTTCTAGTTTTATAGGGGTATATTTTAGATAGTGATGCTTTGTATAAAACTATAAATAACGTTACATGTAAATGTACAATTGACCCCTCCCCCCAAAAAAAATAAATAAATAAATAAATAAAAAAATTAAAAAAAAATCTAAACAAAAAGGGCAGAAACCACCAACTACATGTTTTTTTTAAATCATTAATTAAACCAAAATATAATCTCATGTCAGTTTACAATTATTATTGTTTACTAAATGTAGGCTCTAAATTAGTGGCAAAAGGTGGTTCGACCCTGCACTCGATGGCTCAATTCAGTAAATACAACCATCAAGCAGACTAGTTTCAATGGTTGTATTTACAATATTTACACATCCTTGTTTCCCCTAGTTTCCATTATTGTTATTTTATTAATTCCACCCCCCAAAAAAAATTTAAATAAATAAATAAATAAATAAAATAAAAATACAAGCAAGCAAACCAACCCCTGCCCTAAACAAAACAAGTTATGAAGCTGAGCTGAACGATTTATACGTCTAATTACATTTATAATGTTCGATCACATCGTGCTAACGTACCAGTCAGTGTTCATGAGACGATCTGCATTTTCACCTGGTGCGTCTTCCACTTCCTGTTGTGGTGCTGGCCTGGGCTCCGCTTCACTAGCCAGGACAATCGGTTCGAAGCGGTACGGTTCAGTACCGCGAACAACCAACGCTGGACCAACCGCGCCTCGGGGCACTTCAAGATCATGGTCGTCATGTTCCTCACACCCACCACCTCTAAATCGCTGGAAGATTCAGAAGAGTGGCTCAGAAATGCGATATCCTCAGAAATAATGCTGTTTTCTTCCCAATATCCATCACTTGAGGAGTCTGATTCGGCCATGTTTCTCGGTAGTGTAACCAGCAGTTGTAGGTTCAAACTTCACGTGAAAGTGAGGGCGAAGCGAATTTTGGTGACGCAACGATTCAGTACGCGCTGTTTTTTAATTGTGACGCAAGAAAATTCGCTTCGCTTTCGTCATTCGCGTTAAGTATGAACAGGGCTTTACGCGTTGGGTCGATCGCACACCAGACGTGCACTGAACCAAATCAAGCCAACTCGTTTGTTATTGTTTGCACAAAGCGAGTCAATAGGCCTCCATATTCAAAATTTGTTGTAATTTACAATGTAATCGACTCGCTGATAATGTACATGTTGAATTGTCAGTTCATGAGTCACACAATCACCAAAGTTTTGATTGAAAATTGTTAAGTTCCGCGGATATTGAGGTAACCTCCATATAGACAAGCACAAACCAAAATCAGCTAACAGACAGTGACGTCATGAGTTGTTTGTCACGTGGTTATGCTTGACCTCGCGTTTTTCTGCTTTTCGCGCTGAGAGTCTTTGTCAGAAAAACAGTTTTTTTTATGTTTAAATGTGAGGATGGGGACTCATAATATTTTATATACATTTGAATTCCTGAGGACTTCACCTATAAGATAAATATTGCAACTCTATCCTTAAAAATGCGTTAGAGCCCCTCTTTAATTCACAATCATTGATTTCTTTACAGATTATCACTTTTGTCAGTAGTTTATTTCTGAGCAATCTTGCAAGTTCTTAGAGATTTGGTGTTTTTTCCCCAAAGTACAAATGTAGATTACTCTCATGTCTATTAAATTCTGAGATTATCTTGCCAAATCTTGTCTTGGTTATGTCTTCTGTGGAGACATGAGAGGCATGCCCACTCTTGCTTTTGTTTAAAATGTTTTTAGATTTATACTCAATCATATACTTGATCAATGACAGCCTCTCCCACTTTAAACTTGGTGATGTCCAGCTGGTAATGTCCCATCCTGAAGCCCTCTCCCAGCCCCATATTAATCTGAGACTTTATTGTGAATGCTCTTGTGAAGACTTTATTGTGAATTATAGATCATTTCGTTTCTTGTCTGATAATATCATTATAAATGCAAATCGGCAGGCTGTTTTCACTTCTCCCCATAATCTATTATCAAAGAATCATGGCCACCTTTTTCTCTTGGTTGTGTTTCCTTTGGTTACTGTGATGATGCACTCTTGCCTCCTTGATCCACAAAGACTTATCCAGTTTTATCCACTTAAAACTTTTCGGTTAGGTTCTCTTTCACAATGAAGACTTCTCTAACCCCTTATCAGTTTGTCACTGTTTGCACAGTGACAGTAAAACAAAGTCGGTTGTTCTCAAGCTACTCTTTCATTTTCAGGGACATTGGAGATCCAAGTCCAACTGTTGGAATTTGATAAAAAATATGTTTATCACCCTTACTTGCTTTTAGTGGATGCATACACTTGGATAATAGAAAGTTTCACATACTTTGAGAGAAAAATCTGGCATAAATAATTATTTCATTAATTGATTTCCATTCCAGTAAAGATTGCTTAGCTGTCTTGGATATCATTATGACAACCCCGTGATGATGTAGGTTATCTTCTTCCTCCTGAAAACATTACACTTTCTCCAGATCTGATCTTGAATGTCCCAAACCCTGCCCATCAAATTCAAACTTGATGGGTATGACTGCTGGTTCACTCTACCTAATCCATCAAACTCCAACAGTACACTTGCAGTAACAGTACCAAATCCATCAAAGTCCAACTGTTGGAATTTGATGGAATAGAGGCACTTGGCCTAATATCAGGTATATGGAGAGTGGAACACATAGTACCCAACCCATCAAAATCCAACAACTGTTTCACTTCAAGAAAGTTCATTTGCAATCACAACGTTTCTTTTTTTGTTGGGGCTCAGACCAGTTTATAACGGCCTCGCACATACTCTGAAATTCAGCGACTTTCAAACACAGTTGCTGTTTCGTAGGATAACTGATCATCGCTGCCCTTTTTTGTTTATTTTTATTCATTTAATTTTTTTTTCTTTGGATGAAGACAAAAATGAAGAAGACTGGCATAATCTACTCAGTAATGGTGGTAGAGTAGTCCTCGTTGGTATGATGGTACTTTGAAACACTGGCCTGGGTAGAGGTTGACACCACACACTTGGCACCCACGTCGGGTGGTCTTGGGTTTGCCGGCCAGACTTTGTAACAATGTTGTGCTGCTGACAGTATTCATAATAGCGGGCATGGCATCCTGTCAGGGAAGTGGCCTGCTATTTTGTGGGCGGGGACAGGTTGAGAGCTGGTTGTCTGTCTGGAAGTTACTCCTCTAGCATATAGCCGTCCACCAGGCTTGTAGCTACAGCAGGGGTGAACTTTGAGTGCGTCATCCGGTCATCCAGTAGTCTCTCCTCTCTGCTGCTGTCACTGTTGCTGTCATCACTTTGTGTCTTGAATGGATGGTGGTGTTTGTAAGCCAGCCACGCATTTATACTTTGGTGATGTTGAGGAGAAAGGGCTTGATCTTCATCCCGCCTGGGTGGTACTGCTTTGCGGTGAAGTTTGCAGGAAGACCTTTGCTGCTGCTCTTCACTGCCCCAGTGAGATAGGTCTGCTTGGCTAGCAATGACTGTGCGAGGCTCACTGATGAGTACAGCGTGTCGGTAGTCCTCTTTCTTTTCTTCGAAGGGGCAGCTTTCAAAGTTGATAGCCCTGCCTCCTCCACTGTCTCCTCCCACTGCCATGCCTTCTCTTCTGCTGTCTCTTCCCTTGTCTCCTCTTCAGTCTGGTCCCCGCATGTCTCCTCCCAGTCTTCTGCTTCCTCTCCTGTCTCATGCTCAATACACTCAGCAGCCAGGGTGGATGGTGAAACACCCCTGGCCTCAGCCATGGCACGGTTGAGAAACTCCTCTTCCTTACTGTCTGATGTCTCAGCCACTGCTCGAAAAGATCTCCCCATGTGTAATCCAGCATCTTTCATCTTGGCAGCTGCTAGGCGGGCCTTGCCTTTCCCCTTTTCTTTCCTGTTTCTTTTCCCCCTTTCCTCCGGCCTCTCTGATCTTTCCTCCCCTCTTTTCTCCTGTATTCTCCCCCGTCATCTCTTTTACCCTGGCGTGTCGTTCTCTGGCTAGATGACTTGACAAACATCTCTCGTTTCTCCATTGTCAAGTTGTACTGAAGGTTTTCTAGCTTTCGCGATGTCATGACTCTTGGTTAGTTAATGTGTGACTCAGAAAACACCCCTTTTTATAGCAACAACTGTCATAGTTATGGTAATTATTACATAAGATTACATATCACATACTGACCATTTCAAAAGGCAATATTGTTATGATGACATAATCTGTTAAAAGAAAATAATTTATACAATATTCAGCTCACAAAAGTTAAGAAACCCCTGCACATAAATGGCACATAAATGGTTGGGTCTGCCATTGTAATCCATCAAAGTCTTAACAGGGTTAGACATAGTTAGGCTCTGCACATCCTTAAGGCTTTGGTCCGGAAGTTCATGCTATCCACTTAGGATTATATTATCATCCTGTGGGATTTGGACTGTCGCCTCCCCAAGACAGCTTCCAATATCAGCTGGATCAGAGTTGCATTTATTGTGCTGTTTCCATAACAATGGTATGAACTTGATGGGTTGTTGGCCCTCCTCAGTAGGTTTATTACTTGGGGGTTTCCTTCCCTTAACCAGAGCCTTGTTAGACTAAACACAATAAGATGCTAGTTTCCAGGGTGTACCACAGGGATGAGATGAACTGACTTGAGCGCTTTTTGGTTCACTGGTTGGATACTGCTTTTTTGCTTTTCACCCAAATTTGGCTAGCCAGCCCCAATACAACAGCCCCAATACAACTGAGCTGTGATGCTGAGCACATGAATACCCATGACACCCCTGTGAACTTAAGCATACTTAAATGTGTGAAAATGATTGTTTTTCACATTGATGGGTGTTTGTCTTTGTGAGAAAACTGGATATTCTCAGTCCTTTTAGTGATTAGAACACCTTGCTCTTCCTCATGATCACATGTACAGAATGTCATGTTTCTTTGCTACTGGTTTTACTGTCAAACCTCACTCATGTTAAACCAGACTTTGGCACCTTCCCTCTTGATTCGTCACCGGTCCCACGAAGTGACACAAATGTCAAACGGAGGGAAACTAACAATTAGGAGAAAAACGACTTTTAACGACATGCACTTTTTAAAAACTGTTTTTTGATTGCATTTTATAGTCGCATCATTAAAATTTTGACACGAACGTGAAGCGTATGAGTCAGAATACCTTTTTATCTCATTATTTAGCTTTATTTTTGTTTAAATAAAGCGTTATTGGTTCTGAAAGATTCGTGTCACTTCGTGAAAACGCGAATCCAGGGTTCTGACATGTACGCGCAGTTGGTGTCACTTCGTGAAAACGCGAATCCAGGATTCTGACATGTACGCGCAGTTGGTGTCACTTCGTGAAAACGCGAGGATGTGCGTAACTCAATGGTATGTTACGCCGAACACCATCGTAAAAACTGGTACCCGCTATCTTAAAAAAAAATGTTTTCTCCTAAAGTCACTAAACACACTAGTAAAATATAGATTTTCGATTATAAAAAAAATATCTCTAGATTATTCAATGTAGCAGTTTATAGCTATACTTTTACAAATAATTATCATGTCTTTATTTTTAAAAAGCAATTATAGTTGAGATCATCGACTACCCAGCAACACACACCTGGCAAGTTTAAACGTTTCATTGATTTTGAGACTGCCGAAGCGAAAAAAAAACCCAACAACTTACAATGAAATAAACACACTTCTCAAAGTCTTCTCTTGTTTACACAATGTTGTGTTTCCATGTTTTATTTGATAAACACAACAAAATAACATCATACACAATTCATAGAAAAAGTATTATATTAGGAAATTTCGTTAAATATTCAATTACAAGTTTAACTTTTGAAGTTCATCATGTTTTAATTTTATGTACAAATTTATAATAAAAGTCCTTATATTAATTCAAATTGAGATAATTATTATTTTTTCTTATTTCAAGATGTTGGCAATACAAGCATCCACACTGAGTTTTAGTGACTAATTAATAAATAAATAAATAATAAAATACATGTTCTCACATCCATCTGTAGTAGGCCCAGTTTGATAAAAAATTACAGCATTACTTAGATACTAGATATGTTGCAGAAGGCGGCGCTTTTGGGAAAAGCAAGGATCCTGAGAAAGACCCTCGAGATCTAAGGCTACGGACTGTAGCCCGACTCGAGGAGTTACCGGCACAAATAAAAATATGATCTTTCTTTTGCATGTTGTGCTAAGATGAAATAATAATAATAATACTATTAATAATAAGAAGAAGTGTTCAGCACTGTATACTCAGTACTTACCCGAGTTCTGTGAAAAAAATCACAGGCAAATTACTCGGGTGGGATTTGAACCCACGACCCTTGCAATTCTAGAGCAATGTCATACCAACTAGACCACTGAGATTGCCCGATGGCTAGAGGCAGTTCGAATCCTTTGTTTAGCAGCGGGTACTGCAAACGATTTCATAGATGTTAAATTTGCATGTTCTTTACGTTAAATTTGCATATTCTTTATCCCTGATGCACATTTAACATCTATTATATAATAAAAAATACTCATTATAATAAAAACAACAATAACAATAACAATAACAACCTTCATTTGTATATACATTGTGCAAAATACCAATGAAACACAAAAGAACCAAAACATATACATGTACATTCATTTCATTCTTGCTCTAAGTCTAACAACCCAAGTTTGGAGGCATTGGGGTGGATTGCACAAAGAGAAGACTGGTCTTATCTCGAGTTACCCGTCCTAAATTAGGACTATCCATACATTTTAAATATCTCCTAGGACTAGTGGAAGGAATGAAAAAGGCAAGAAACTGATAGACTACTGCACTGATAATGCCCACAGAGGATGCCCATGATCAGATAGACAAGTTATGTGATAACCTCAACCGTGCATGTCACTCAACACATCAAGCAGTATAACCTTAAGGGCAGTAAGAGGCGTTCCATGGTGTGAACCATGAAGCATCAGTAATGATGCGATAACAAAAAGAAGATTATGCCAACAATTTACCATGAAAAACTTGCCTCAAGGAAGAAACACCATTATTTTAACCGAATGGCACACTGAATTACTCAAAAAAAGTTACTCGTGATCAAACGGGCTCGCCTTAATCTTGGATCAACAGATGGCTGGCTAAATAATTTTTTTTCAACCCGGTGAGGGAGATAATCATTTCAATGTCTACCATCTAAAACTGTAGAGTTTACCATAGTACTGGACCCGCTTTCATCCATCAGAGAAGAAATTAACTCATTGAATCCACTTCTTATCTACCATTTGTAGCTATTGGTGCAGATAAAACAAGATATGGTCCTTGTTATGGGAGACTTTAACAGAAGTAGGTAAAGGTATTCTTCATAGAATAAACAAAACCCTTCAGATTGACCATGATTCATTACAAAGAAGTGTATGGTAACATTGTTAACAGACACAGAACTTTCTATGATTGACAAGATCATAATTGGAAGTATATATGGGGTTCTTGTTTTGTCCAGTGCATCCATCAGAGAAGAAATCAACTCATTGAATCCACTTCTTATCTACCATTTGTAGCTATTGGTGCAGATAAAACAAGATATGGTCCTTGTTATGGGAGACTTTAACAGAAGTAGGTAAAGGTATTCTTTATAGAATAAACAAAACCCTTCAGATTGACCATGATTCATTACAAAGAAGTGTATGGTAACATTGTTAGAGGAAAGGTACACGTTCGGTTATTGTCAAAGACCAGTCTTCTCACTTGGTGTATCCCAACATAAGCATAAAATAAAAAGCCTGTGAAAATTTGAGCTAAATTGGTCATCAAAGTAGCGAGAAAATAAGGAGAGAAAAAACACCCTTGTTGAACGAATTTGTGTGCTTTCAGATAGGAATAAAAGACTTCTGGCTAGAAGTCTTTTATTATTTTAGTGAGAAATTACCTCTTTCTCAAATTCTATGTTACTTCAGAGGGAGCCGTTTCTCATAATGTTTTATACTATCAACAGCTCTCCAATTCTCGTTACCAAGTCAGTTTTTAAGTTAATATTTGTTTTGAGTAATTACCAAATGTGTACCTTCCCTTTAACAGACACAGAACTTTCTATGATTGACAAGATCATAATTGGAAGTATATAATAATGGGGTTCTTATTTTGTCCAAGGTATCATCAGATAAGAAATAGACTTGTTGAATCCTCTTCTTAGTGAGAATGCATATTCTAATTAATGAGGGAGTTGATGATAGAATGCTTGATAGTCAGGGTGTAAAATAACAGGAGTTTTCCCCGTGCACAGACTGAGCAGATCATTGTATTTGCCACTAGCGAGCTTTGGTCGAGCTGAAAGATAGAGAGGCTGACACACTAAGTCATTACTGCTTGCACTGCTTCTTCTTTGGTGGTCAATCTTGATTATGGAGAATGAACTATCTGTGTGTGAGTATTTAAACCCAATGTGGTTGGGTTGACACTTTTGAATTTGAATCTGCATAAATTTTGTCCAGTCAATATCCTTAAGGTCCTCGGAGATGCGCACCCTCAGAATACCCCGTTTTTGACTCAGACCTTTCCAGTCGCTGATATCTGAAGCTTGAATGGGTACTACCTTGTAAGGTCCAGGCTCCTTTCTTGCCATTCTTAAAATGGGTGCAAGTTGAGAGGGGACCATGATTTCACTGACTTGATTCATAGCTCTTTCGATTGTACTGTGCATAGAGTCCCCCTCAGACTGACCATGATTTGTTTCAAAGAAGTGAATAGTAACACTGTTAATAGACACAGACCTTTCGATAAATGATAAAACCATGGTTGGAAGTATGGAGTTTTTGTTTTGTCCCGTGCATCCATCTGAGAAGAAATCAACTTGTTTAACCCCCTTCTTATCTACCATTTGTAGATACTGGTGTAGATATGACGCTATCTCGCAAGACCCTCTGCGAGTTTGTCCTTCGTACGATAAATAGCAATGCCCATTCTTGTTTCCTAGCTCATAGACTGTGAAATTGTAGTTTGCCAAACGCCGTTTATAAAAAAGCTCAGAACGAGCTGATTTTGGTAGGTATATAACCTGCTGAAGGTCAAATACTGCGGCATTGTAAGTGATATCCTGTGACGCTTTCTCTTTAGCTGCAGTTTTTAGTTTTCGCACTGCATCCTTCTCCTTTGTATGTCTGTCGTACTCATCTTTAATATCTTGCTTTTGGTCTACCGTTCCTTTACGATATATTTCACACAGGCCACAGGTGTCTTTTTTTGGGTGATGAAATTTTAGGTTTAGGGATTTGAAAACCCGCTTGTACAAGGAAAGGGATGCCCCTGTAGGATGTTCTTTCTTGAATAGGTTATGCATGATCACAAAGTTTAAATCTGAAGAAAGATACTGGCATTTACTGTTGGCTCGACAGTAATGTGATTCCATGCGTGGGAATTTGTCGATGTGCACTTCCACTTGATGTCTTAGCAAACTATCTCTGTCGCGTTGTTGCCTTCCACCCCTTCCTTCACCCTCCAATGTACCATATGGACTACTTTTTCTTAGTACTGTCCGTACTTGGGAATCAGAAATACCGAGGACGCTCAAAAACATTGATTTACACACCTGTAGTTTGGAAGTCTGCAAATTAATGTTTGGAAGGAAATATTTGAACCTTGACTGCTCGTGCTGATTGCAGATGAGATGTTTACTTAACCATTCACGTTGCAAGAGTAGATTCCCTATACTGTAATAGGCTACCCGGATTTCCTTCATTTCTTTTTCTGACAGTTTATCACAATCTAAACCTCTACCTTGACAATATGTACACTTACTTCTTTCAGACAGGACATCTTTTTTGGCAGGCATTAGCTTATTCGATTTTTCTGTAGTGTAAGCTTCACCACAATTTCGTTTTTCTTTGACTTGAAAATTTGTACTTTTTCTCTTTCTGTTTGTTTTGGCCATCAATGGCTGTGCCTCCCCGTCAACCTCAAAGGTTTCAGGATTAGGTGATACTTCACAACTGCTCTGGTACTCAGTTGAATCTTCTTGATATATAGGACAGTCATGAACTATGGCTTCAGCACTTGGAACTAAGGCTTCAGCACCAAGATACCCGAAGTTAAGGTTCCCTACAGGAGGAGACACCTGGTTCACCACAGCTGCAGACATCAGAACATCAGGAGTAATTGCTTCATCCCCAAAAGATGGAGACATCTGACAATCAGGAATTTGGGATTCAGCTTCAAAAGATGGTGACCTCAAGTTCACTTCAGAAGCACAAATGAGAAAATCAGGAGTTGCGGCTTCACCATCAAAAGATGGAGACATCTGACAGTCATGAGTTGGAACTTCAGCATCAAGATATGGTGATAAATGGTTTACAAAAGATGAATAGTTCTGGTTCACTACAGATGGAGACATCTGGTTAACAACAGATGTAGAACTCTGGTTCACAACAGATGGAGATCTCTGGTTTAAAAGAGATGGAGACATCTGGTTCACAACAGATGGAGACATCTGGTTCACAAGGGATGAAGAACTCTGGTTCACAACAGATGGAGACATCTGGTTCACTACAGATGGAGACATCTGGTTCACAACAGATGGAGATCTCTGGTTCACAAGGGATGAAGAACTCTGGTTCACTACAGATGGATACATCTGGGTCACTACAGATGGAGACATCTGGTTCACAACAGAGGGAGACATCTGGCTCACAACAGATGAAGAACTCTGGTTAATTACAGAAGGAGACATCTGGTTCACAAGGGATGAAGACATCTGGTTCACAAGGGATGAAGAACTCTGGTTCACTACAGATGGATACATCTGGGTCACTACAGATGGAGACATCTGGTTCACAACAGAGGGAGACATCTGGCTCACAACAGATGAAGAACTCTGGTTAACTACAGAAGGAGACATCTGGTTCACAAGAGATGAAGACATCTGGTTCACAAGGGATGAAGACATCTGGTTCACAAGGGATGAAGAACTCTGGTTCACTACAGATGGATACATCTGGGTCACAAAAGATGGAGACATCTGGTTCACAACAGAGGGAGACATCTGGCTCACAACAGATGAAGAACTCTGGTTAACTACAGATGGAGACATCTGGTTCACAAGAGATGAAGACATCTGGCTCACAACAGATGAAGAACTCTGGTTAACTACAGATGGAGACATCTGGTTCACAAGAGATGAAGACATCTGGTTCACAAGGGATGAAGACATCTTGTTCACAAGGGATGACGAACTCTGGTTCACTACAGATGGAGACATCTGCGTCACAACAGATGGATACATCTTGTTCACAACAGATGGAGACATCTGGCTCACAACAGATGAAGAACTCTGGTTAACTACAGATGGAGACATCTGGGTCACAATAGATGGAGACATCTGGTTCACAACAGATAGAGACATCTGGTTCACAACAGATGAAGAACTCTGGTTCACTACAGATGGAGACATCTGGGTCACAATAGATGGAGACATCTGGTTCACAACAGATGAAGACATCTGGTTCACAAGGGATGAAGAACTCTGGTTCACTACATATGGAGAACTCTGGTTTAAAAGAGATGGAGACATCTGGTTCACAACAGATGGAGACATCTGGTTCACAAAGGATGAAGAACTCTGGTTCACTACAGATGAAGCACTCTGGTTCACTACAGATGGAGACATCTGGTTAACTACAGATGGAGACATCTGGTTAACTACAGATGGAGACATCTGGTTCACAAGGGATGAAGACATCTGGTTCACAAGGGATGAAGAACTCTGGTTCACTACAGATGGAGACATCTGGTTCACAAGGGATGAAGTCATCTGGTTCACAAGGGATGAAGAACTCTGGTTCACCACAGATGGAGACATCTGGTTCACAACAGATGAAGAACTCTTGTTAACTACAGATGGAGACATCTGGTTAACTACAGATGGAGACATCTGGGTCACAACAAATGGAGAACTCTTGTTAACTACAGATTGAGACATCTGGTTCACAAGGGATGAAGACATCTGGTTCACAAGGGATGAAGAACTCTGGTTCACTACAGATGGAGACATCTGGTTCACAAGGGATGAAGTCATCTGGTTCACAAGGGATGAAGAACTCTGGTTCACCACAGATGGAGACATCTGGTTCACAACAGATGAAGAACTCTTGTTAACTACAGATGGAGACATCTGGTTAACTACAGATGGAGACATCTGGGTCACAACAGATGAAGACATCTTGTTCACAAGGCATGAAGAACTCTGGTTCACTACAGATGGAGACATCTTGTTCACAATAGATGGAGACATCTGGTTCACAACAGATGAAGAACTCTTGTTAACTACAGATTGAGACATCTGGTTCGCAAGGGATGAAGACATCTGGTTCACAAGGGATGAAGAACTCTGGTTCACTACAGATGGAGACATCTGGGTCACAACAGATGGAGACATCTGGTTCACAAGGGATGAAGACATCTGGTTCACTACAGATGGAGACATCTGGTTCACAACAGATGAAGAACTCTGGTTAACTACAGATGGAGACATCTGGTTCACAAGGGATGAAGACATGTGGTTCACAAGGGATGAAAAACTCTGGTTCACTACAGATGGAGACATCTGGGTCACAACAGATGGAGACATCTTGTTCACAAGGGATGAAGAACTCTGGTTCACTACAGATGGAGACATCTTGTTCACAATAGATGGAGACATCTGGTTCACAACAGATGGAGAACTCTGGCTCACAATAGATGAAGAACTCTGGTTAACTACAGAGTGAGTCACCTGATTTGATTGAGAATGTGGCTGTTGATTCGGAAGTGTGGATGACATATTGGTGTACAGTTTTCCCTCACTGTAGGTTATTTTTTCTGTAGAGGGATTAATAACATCATAATACACATTGTGTGCCTCACATTTGTCATTCAAAAGAAAATGCGTATAACACAAAAAACATAAACATTTTGAGCACGCAGCCCACACTTCATCCTCGCAAAAAAAGTTGTCACACCTGGCTTGTAGATGGGGTGTTTGCTCATTCTGCTGTACTTGTTTTTCTGCAATCAGACATTAAAACAGAAGGAGAAAAAACATGAATACTCATCACAACTGTCAACTTTTTAAAATGAAGTTATCAAATTAATGCAGAAGTCATTATGAATGAAAAACAATACAATTGGTTTTTGTTTTGTTCTTGTGTGCCATGTAAACCATACAAATGTTAGTAAATAGTGTATTACACACTGTCTTTTGGTTTCTTTTTACATAGTGGGGGGGGGGGGGCGGTTCGTTTTCAAAATAAGTATCATTCAGCTTATGTAAATCCACAAACTGACCAGTCAACAGTTATGTAATATACAGCAAATATCATAGTTACAATATAAGTTATCACACAAGCGCGAGTGGAATACAGAAAAATATAGCGCTTCTGTGTCCCATATCCAAGGAGGCCTTCGTGGATATGGGACACAGATGCGCTTTATTTTTCAGTATTCTAATGAAATACTCACAATTTAAATGCTTGCCAGCCTTTTTTGTGTCAGATGGCAACAAGAGTACCATACACACAACAATGTCAGTATTTCAAGAGTGCTTTGAGATAACTATAAGTATTAAAATTATTACCTTTTGGTAAAAGTTTGGCTAGCGGTAAATCATCTGATTCCGAATCGTCTGATGAAGGCTCCTCCTCCCCAAGTGTGGCAGTAACATGACCTAACCAGGGCACGCCTTTCCAAGACATTGAGACCCTTGTCCCCTTTCTAACCTTGCCGCTGTATAATAGATCTCCTGTTGAGACTAGATTGGTGGTTCCATCTATGTCCCATAAAACAAGGACATCCACATGTTTGTCCAATGTTGACCTGTGGATTAGGATTTGTGTGTATGGGTGTGTAAATGTATGTTTTAAGTACAGTTAACAACAATGTATACAAACTGTACCCACATTGTATTGCACTATATAAACAAAAAATAGGACCTTAATAATGATAATAATAATAATAATAATAATAATAATAATACACTGGGGGAAACATCTGGACGAAATAGGGACAAATGTGAGAATAGATCTGTTGCAGAAGGCTGCGTTGTTGGGAACAGCGAGGGTCCTAAGAAAGACCCTCGAGATCTAAGGCTACGGGACATAGCCCGACTCTAGGAGTTACCGGCACAAATGAAAATATGATCTTTCTTTTGCATGCTGTGATAAGATGAAATAATAATAACAATAACAATAATGCAGTAAGTGTTCCTTACTTTTGTTTGACATAAATACTACTTAATTTGATTACAAATAAGTTTGATTTATTTTAAAGTACACTTCAAATCTGATATTAGTATTTCTCATGCTGCAAAACAAAGCTGATACTTCTTATTATACCTTTTCTGGTGACCCTTTTTTCTCATTTTAGCTTGTCCTCTGAATTACTTCGAAGTTCTTAAATCTCACGTCTGCGGAAATGATCAAAACCAAACAAACCAAATTCAACAGCAATATAGTTTAAACTGTGTAAGTTTGTCATCTCACTTGTACAAACTACAGTTATCTATGAACAAAATTATCAAAGACCCGACACGAACCAAGTGCATTTTGACAGTGTATGTAAAACAGGAGAATCTTTTTTTAGGTTTAAAAAGTTTGAACCAATCTCGACAGCAAACCCTTAGAGTTAGACGGAATGAATGAAACTGCAATTAAGTAGCCATTAACAATAATTAAACGTTTACACCTTCTCTGTTACAACTCCAATTTAACTCTTAAGAATCTAATTTAATCAAATTAATTTAAAAGGAAAAAAATCATCAGAAATTATCAATGCATCTGTCAGTGTCGTTAAAAGAACTTAGCTTAGATAGAAGTCCACCTGACTTGTTTTGTATTTTGTATTTTTAAAAAGACAAATACTAATATTAGACGACACTAGTTTTGACTCTTTATCATGCTCATGAATGACCGTGGCGTTTAGTTTTTTTAGGGGTTCTCTACTATACTATACAGACCACACTAGAAACGCACACAATAACACTGTCCTGCTATAATGTTAAAAACACTAATGGGGATGTGTAGCTTGCTGCCACCATACATGTACATATGAAGGTAACCCATGATGGTAATGGTATGTACATGTTACATACATACTTATTTTTGTTTACGATTTGTTCGACTGTTTGAACGAAGGCCTTTAGTTTACTATTTTAGGCTGATTAAGTCGTACAACTGACCAAAGTAACAAAGTCTACGTATTAAAAACGGTACTTTTACGTTTGTTTCAAAACTTTTTTCTACTCGTTAAGTTATAAAAAGTACAATAAATCATCGTCAAATACTTACTAAAGCCATACAGCCCGCCATCCTTGTGTGATGAGTGTGTTGCCAAGCACATTTTGCACATGCGCGTACTCTTGTCCCCGCGCAGACGAAAAAAATGCATATTTGCAACGTTGGAATTCGATCAGCCTTTGGGGATGAGTTTAGTTTGTGTCACTTCGTGAAAACGCCGGGTGGGCGCGCGGCGTTTTCACGAAGTGACAGTTATCTTGGTGTCAGTTCGTGAAAACGCGAACAGCGGTTTTCCACATGTAAGTTACAAAACGTAAAAGCGTTTAATACCATAGCAACGCATTTTTTGACTTTTAAATTCAATGAGAATGAAGTTTCACCTTTACCCTAACGAAATATGTAAAAAAAAAAAAATCCGAAAAGGGTAAAATGTTGACATTCGTGTCACTTCGTGGGATCGGTGACGGATTGTGCCCTGTTTGGATCCATGTGTTGACTCTTTCACTCTGTATTAAAGTTGGGAACTATCTAGCCTGCTTAAGCTGTTTTTGCTTTAACTGTTGGTACTCTCATCCCATAGTCGATTCTGAGACTTTCTCTTGTTCTTGATTGCAGGTGTTTCTTCTTTAGTTGCTATGATAAAACTTGCTCTCCTTGATTATAATTGCTACCCTAGTCAACTATGCAACATTACTTTGAGTCCAACATTCCATGTGGGGTTTTTCTTTTTCTTTCATATAATCAAAGCACTTTTAAAGCATTTTTATAATTTGTACCTGTTTTGATTATTTTGATTGCAGTTAGCCTGATGAGCCATCTGGAGAGAACCACTTCACTACTCATCGATGTCACAGTAGTCTGGTTATTCTGTAACAGCTTTGGACAATGATTGTGCAGTTCTTGTGAAGAAGGGTTGAGTTGAAATAAGCAGAACACTAGGACAGTGATCAATTTCATCATCACACCATTAGGCCCTGTGTGATGTCATCATAGACCTTCCTGCTTTGACCTCAATCTTCATCCTGAATCTCAATAGGTGAGTTTACATCGTTTAGTTTTGTCCACAGTGATAATCAATGGGGATGTAGAAACGTAACATCTGTCATAAATACATGCAGGTCTAAAAGTGTCAGATAAGCATACAATTTAACTTGAAGTGATTGGTATCAAACAGGATTTCCAAATGAAAGATATCCATTTAATCAAAAGTAGTATGAGGTCAGAGCATCCTAACACAGATGAATGTTTATGGTGTTTGGATGAAAGAAAGTACTACTGGATAAACCCAAACATGTTATTGCATTCTGGGAAGTTTACCAATTGGCCCAACCCTTTATTGATCACTGACAACCTGGAAACTTAATTAGAGCACTTTCAGAGAATAGTGTGAGAATCCTAAGTATGACAATCCATAAGAAATTATTGCTACCAAACATTTTCTTTTGAATATGTAGTAATTGGCGTACTGTTGGTTGATGAATAGTTGTATCACTCATATCCTATGGTGATGATAAACGGTCAGCATAGAATTATGTGTTGTACTGATCTTCACCCAAGTGCTGCAGGAATTCTTTTTTTTTCTTTTGGGGGTACCACTGGCACATAGAAACCCATACTTGACAATGACAAGAGAAGAAAGATTCTCTTTGTTCGATTTTCCGTTTTGTTTCTTGACTGAGAAATTGTCAAAATCACACAGCGTGAATTGCAAAAAAGAGGCTGAACCATGGCTCGATTACCGGCCCACTCTGACTTGTCTCCATCCAGCCGAAATACAATGAATGAACAATGGTGTAAGCCTCTCGATGCATCGTAATCCCCTTCTTGGAACAAAAGGACAAAGGTCCATAATCGGAGATTACACAAAAAACGCCTCTCAAAAGCATTAGACGGTTTGCACGGTCTGTGCAGTTGAATGACTGGGCGACCGTTGGTCCAGTGGTCTGAAACTACATAATGGCGTCGTAAGACGGCTTCTGTTTCCAAGCAGGGGAAATATTTGCATGTAAACAGATCATCCGGCGCCAACTGTTTAAATGTCTCTGTAATCCATCTCCGAATGAGTTTGTCAAAATGTCTTCCATTTTTTGTCAAATAACCTGATTATTATTGCAGCCAGCTTTCTACCATTCTGGTAATGGGTGAGTTTTTTTAAGAGTATGCATTGTCCAGTATAGTTGAAAAATATTAAAGCAATTGCAAAATTGTTCATAATTCAATCAAAAGCATTATCTACTCTGGAAATACCACAGTCATAATGCAGCTGCTTATACTACGGTTCATATTGTGTCTTTGACTGATTTGAAAGGTGGTCTAAGTTTAGTCTTGAATCTACATTAGGTATAGCACTAGTTAGGAAAGTGTGCCATAAAAACTGAAGTAAATTTGACATGTATGGAATAATTAAGTAGGCGAATGTTTGTACTACTGATCACTGTTGAGGCAAACCATTTGACTGTACACACTAAGAATAAGATAAATCATTGTAAATTTGACCCTCCAAGTTCCCACTATGTAAAAGGAATGCCTTTCTAATTAGTTACATGTCTATCAAGTCCATGTAACATCTTAAACAAGCACACTTTAAAAGTAATCTAAAATGTGGTGTGGATTTTGTTCCATTGGAATTGAGGATTGATTTGACATTTTGTGCTGGCAATGACTACCAAGTACCCCAAGTAACGACCCCAAATAATAGATAGGACCTTTTGTCATTCTAAAATCTGCATTTCACGTAAACTCTATTTGTGGAGATACTACTATGTAGCACTGACACAACGAAAATGATCAGTTTTATTTATACCAGCACCAATCCCCTAGAGAAATATTTTTTTATTGAGAAAATAGCATTTGAAGACCCAAACAAAACAGTGTTGCTTATTTTGATTTCAGCAATTGGAACAAGTCTTCTACGATTATGACAATCATTTTTTCTCTCTTTTTGCAATACATTGAGACCAAAACAAATTGCTGAAATTTAAAACTGGAAGATGAGATTCTACCCTTTCAAAAACTAGAGATTGGAATTGGTAGTTAGGTCCTGATCTTGAGTTTGACACCACACCATCTCTTGTATCTACTGGTTGTATCTTACAAGATGCTTCAGGACTTTGGTTTCTTAGTCCTGACATCTGCATGACCCTCTGTAGTAAATAAACTCATCAGTGGCATTTCTCAATCCACTTGCAAATGAGTTCATTTTTTACTGATTTCAGTTATCAAAATCTCTGTCCCTTTACACTATTTTAATTTACAGACCTATATTCTCTCCTTGTATTCTTTCTCCTAATATTATTCTGGCTGGAACTCAAGTACTATTATATTATATCGTCACCGTTTTCACGAACGGGCGATTCCGCGTACGCAGCAGCAAAACAGCATTTTGAGAAAAGCGCTTTTGAAGTTTTCACATTTTGAAATTTGTATTTTGACCGGTCTTTTTATCGAAAGTATGTAATATTTTCCAGTGATACGGTGGTGTATAAGTTAAATAACATGAACAGACACCTTTTTATTTCTTTTGATGTTTTGCTACACAGCTGCTAAGCTCAGAAAAGATTTGTCACTTCGTGAAAATGCAAAATGCTGAGCACAACGGATTTGCCACACACAGCGCGCCATTCGTTTACACATAAAGTGTGCACAGATTCTCATTTTTGCATCCTTGTGGAGATCTCTATTGTTCTTTCCTTTGTCCCTGTACTTAATATTTTCTCATAGACTTTGTACACAAATTTCCTTGTGGAGCATCCCTCTCTTTAGAATTCCCCTGTGGAGACCAACTGTTCTTGCGCTTCCCTTTTGTTATAGGACTCCACAAGGGAGCGAATTCGAGCCCACATGCGCGGAAGTTGTTTACACACCATGTGCGGATTGTCACTTCGTGAAAACGCAAAACGCTGAGCACAACGGATTTGCCACACACAGCGCGCCATTCGTTTACACACAAAGTGCGCGGATTTGCCACTTCGTGAAAATGCAAATCAGTGAAGCACCATGATTCGCCGTTTTTGCAATTAGTGTAATTAGTAAACTAAACACTTTCAGGACATAAAACTTTGCAGAAATGTTAAGGACACCATATACATTTAGAAAATTGGAAAAACAAAAAACTGTAAAAAAAATTATTTTGGACGGATTTGCCGGTTCGTGACGATATTGAATACTCCAGCAATGTTATTAATTTTATTGGAACTGAAAGTTCAACAGTGATCTATTTATCGTTTTTAAAACAGAACGATTATTATTAAAATTTCACAGCTGTTAGATCTGTTTGACACAGCTGATGATCCATTTGAGCAAATAAAAAACATGATCATGTGATGCAGAGTAGCAAACTGAAATTAAGGCATCATTATTACAAAAATCTTTGATCAGTTGCCAGTGAATGATTTTGAGGCAAAAATTCTAGAACTTTGAACATGAATTATGCATGTGTCTTTTTAATACAATGAAAAGATGCACTTACACAAGCCAGCTCCTCTGAAAATGTCTTCATCAGTTTCTTTCAAAAAGAGAGGTACTACTTTGCCTTCAACATTCACCACCACTTGTATTTCTTTACTTCTTTATAGATTTCATACTACGTTGAGGCACTAACTTTGCCTTCACCACCACTTGTACTTCTTTACTTCCTTCTAGATCTCTTAGAATGTTGAGGCACTACTTTGCCTACAACCTTCACCACCACCTGTATTTCTTTACTTCTTTCCAGATTTCATACAACGTTGAGGCACTAACTTTGCCTTCAACCTTCACCACCACTTGTACTTCTTTACTTCCTTCTAGATCTCTTAGAATGTTGAGGCACTACTTTGCCTTCAACATTCACCACCACCTGTATTTCTTTACTTCCTTCTAGATCTCATGTAATGTTGAGGCACTTCTTTGCCTTCAACATTCACCACCACCTTTAAACCTATATTGCCCAACCTAATAACCTAATGATTATGTCACCTTTTTGTCTCATTTAACTTTCACATGTTCATACAAGACATATGAAATTGATCAAACCTGTTCCAGTTAGGACTGTACAGGTACTTGTAGACTCTGATCCACAGCTTTACAAAAACTAAATTCCTGCCGATGAAATTAAGGTCAATATAAGCCTTGATCATGAGATATGACCTTGTAACTTTTTTATTCTCTCAAGTATGATAATAAATCTTTCTAGCCATGACAGGATTTCAACAAACTAAAAAACAACAGCAACTATATAATATTAAAGAAAGGTAGCATCTTCTTTTGGAAGTATTATTTTGAAAATAACTCTGGATGTAATGAACATTTGTAAATAGTTCAGGCTGCTCTTATCCTTGAATCTGATCTTGAACAATATTGTGAGACAAATACACAGAGCATTATTAGCAAACATTGTCTTGACAACTTCTCTGATGCATTTATACCAGTGATAACTTATTCAGCAGTTCTCAACAGTTTTAGGCAATTTCACTCAACTTCAAGCACAATAAGCTTCAATAACTTTCCTTTTGAATGATGAATTTGGGTTTTCTTTTTCTTTGAGACTTTTGTCAAGAGCCACATTACGTTTAGCACAAGTTTGCATTGGAGTAACTTCTGGTATCACAAACTGAACCAATCCTTATTGAATTACCTTTTCATTCATACTTCTTCATTACTGACATTTATTAATAGTTTGTGTCTAGTCCAGTTATTATTCAGTCTAACTGTATTCCTGTATTGTTTATTTGGAGTTAAGTTAAGGGCATGGTAGTTTGGTGCTTTTCAGAAAACATACCGGTATTAAACATTTACTTGGTATAAAATGAATTTAGTTCTTATCAGATTGATTTAGTCTTCAATTCTGCGTAAAGAGGGTGAAATTCAATTTAATTTTGTTTCCCTTTTCTGGCAAGGAAAGTGAAACAGGCATAACAATGTACAAAAGGGAACACAAATATGTAATCAGTAAATGTCTTTTTGTGACAAATATGAAAGCTCATTTAAACTTTTGCTTGTTTTTTTTTAAGTTACATTTCTTGAAAGCTGGAGGATTGGAATGAATAGACTCCTCGAAAAGCCATTGACATACCATGTCGTTAGTATATTTGTCCAGTTGTATTAATTGTTCACATAGTTTTGTGTGGTTTCATTACCAGACCAAAAACTCAGAAGCCACAAGGCTAATATTTTGTAAGAATCTCTTGCAAGAAGTTATTTTCCTTGGCAAAAGCTATTGGAAATATCTCAATAGGACTGTTACCAACAAACTGACCTCACTTTATATTCCAATAATCAGTCATTTATTATATTCAAAAAGGAACACAAATCGTCACTGACACCACGAAGTAGCACAAACGTACATACCAGTAAAAAGTAGCAATCGGAGAAAACGGCATCTGAAGCTGAACGCTTTTTAAAACGCCACTATCCTTTAGAATTTCAGAGTGTTTTCTACTGGTTTTCTCATTGTGGATTCTGGATGCTTTGAACTTGATAAATATACTGCTTTTGTCCACTTTGCATTCTAAATTAACAAGCAATCAAGTAAAAAAAGGTGCATGCTACTTTGTGAAACCGAAAAAGAAGCAAAATAAACTATTTCCGATTTCAGGAAGTAGCACTCTCCAATGTATTAGTAATGCAAAATTGTGCGCACGAGCGCACACGTCCTTCGCGCACAAGGACAGTGCTACTTCGTGAAATCGTTTTGTTCACATTTGAGTATGGCGCGCGCCGTACATTTCAATGGTAAATGTTACTTTTGTGCTAGTTTGTGAAAACAAAGATTGTCAATTTCGGGCAAATGTTGCCATACATAATTATTATAATTAAAAAAGTAAAGCAAGTGAAGTTTTGAAACTTCATGAAATTGTAGGGCAAGACGAATGTTGTATCAAAACATAAAAAACTAAAAACTCAAAAAAAATATGGTACACACGGTGTCACTTCGTGGTGTCGGTGATGAAATATGTAATCAGTAAATGTCCTTTTGTGACAAATATGAACGCTCATTTCAACTTTTGCTTTATTTTTAAAATGAAAAATGACATCTGAGTTGTTTAAAAGTACAAATTATGAATATCTTAAACAATCACTTTGACGGGCATAGGAGGGATACCAGCATGTCTGATATTTGATATTATGTATGAAACAATTCCAATAACAAATTGGAATGAAACAATACAGCAGAGTTACTTTTTTTAAACATAGGCTGAGTTCATGAAGTTCCACTTGGGAAAGCATGTTTCAATCAGTCAGTGCTTTTAAACTGAATCTGTAAACCTAGACTTCATATTCTAAATGAATAATTTGTGAATGTCGACACATGAACAAATATATTACCTTATTGTCGGCCAAAAATTAGACAGTCTTGACTTTTGAAGAAGCCCTGTTGTCAATATTCTTTGAGTCAATGAGCATTTTAAATGACAGTATCATTACGTCATCTTGTTGCGATGTTTAGACTTCAGACAAGCACTAGTTTGATTTCCAAACAAGATTTTTCATGAAGTTGTGTTCATTATAACACTCATTTTTGTTGGTTCATGTGATGGCATTCTACTTAGTCTCTAAATGGAAACCTACACTTTTGGTAACTTTCCGTTTTCACAATTTAGACAAGTGAAGAAACAGTTCAATGAAATGCCATCATTTCTTCTTTCAATACTTGTCAAAACCCTCTTATTCAGTATTATGCAATGGTTTTGAATGATAAACAGGGGTGTAGCCAGGATAGTTTTTTTTGGGGGGTCAATGCTTTTCAGTGGGGGTGTTGGCAGGGGGCCATGTTTTAGAATGAAATATATGTATCTGGATTTTGTTGATGGGGAAGGGGCACTGGAAATATGTTGGTGCAGCCCCCCCCCCCCCTGGCTACGCCACTGGTGATAAACTATGGCAATCTGCAATTATCAGTCAAGTGAGTTGTTCTGAAAGTTGGGGTTAGAGTTAACTTCAATGTTTAGGATAAACAGATCTTGTCATACAAAAACTGATAGTTAACCCAAAGTGTGATATTTGATATTAAGGCTATTATGAAACAATTTTATGAAACAATTCCAATAGCAAATTGGAATGAAACAACACAGCATCATTACTTTTTTAAACATAGGCTGCGTTCGTGAAGTTCAACAAATATATAATCAGTAAATGTCTTTTTGTGACAAACACGAACGCTCATTTGAACTTTTGCTTGGTATTTTTTAGATTACATTTCTTGAAAGCTAGAGGATTGGAATGAATAGTCTCATCTAAAAGCCATTGACATACCATGTCTTTATTATATTTGTCCAGTTGTATTTATTATTCACATAGTTTTGTGTGGTTTCATTACCAGACCAAAAACTCAGAAGCCACAAGGCTATTCTTTTGTAAGAATCTCTTGCAAGAAGTTATTTTCCTTGGCAAAAGCTATTGGAAATATATCATTAAGGACTGTTACCAACAAACTGATCTCACTTTATATTTCAGATAATCAGTCATTTTTGTATACAAAAAGGAACACAAATAATATGTAGTCAGTAAATGTCCTTTTGTGACAAATATGAAATTTCATTTCATCTTTTGCTTTATTTTTAAAATATAAAATGATATCTGAGTTGCTTAAAGGTACAAATTATTGGGCATATGAGAGATACTCTCAGCATGTCTGATATTTGATATAAGGCCATTATGAAACAATTCCAATAGCAAATTTGGATGAAACAATTCCGATAGCAAATTGGAATGAAACAATATAACAGCATTACTTTTTTAAACATTGGCAAGTTTGTGAAGTTCCATTTGGGAAAGCATGTTTCAGTCAGTGCTTTTAAACTGAATCAGTAAACCTAGACTTCATATTCTAAATGTATAATTTGTTAATGTCAACATATGAACAAATCAATGACTTTATTGTTAACCAAAATTGAAACAGTCTAGACTTCTGAAGAAGCCCTGTTGTCAAGATTCTATGAGTCAATGAGCATTTTAAATGACTGACTCAAATAACAGTATCATTACATCATCTTGTCTAGACTGCAGACAAGCACTACTGTTTTATTTCAAAACAAGATTTTTCATGAAGAAATTGTGTTCATTGTAAAACACATTTTGGTTTGTACATGTGATGGCATTTTATGTAGTATCTAAATGGAAACCTACACTTTTGGTAACTATCTGTTTTCACAATTGAAACAAGTGAAGAAACAGTTAGTTAAAATGCCATCGTTTCTTGTTTCAATACTTGTCAAAAACCTCCTGCAATTATCAGTCAAGTAAGTTATTCTGAAAGTTGGGGTTTGAGTTAACTTCAATGTTTAGGATAAACAGATCTTGTCATACACAAACTGATAGTTAACCCAAAGTGTGATATTTGACTATTTAATACCATCCATTGTTTTTTCAAGGATATTTTCACTGGGGGTCACAGGGGGCATTACTTTTCAGTGGTGGGGGGGGGGGCAGGGGGGCAGGGGGGCAGGGGTCATGTTTTGAATGAGTTATGTATCTGGATTTTTTGACGGGGAGGGACACAGGAAAATTGTCATGCCCCCAGCCCCCCCCCCCCCCAATGGCTACACACTGCTGGTGATAAACTATATGGCATTCTGCAATTATAACAATTGGGGAATGCATCTACACAGTACACACAATTTAAGTTAGTTCAGTGTGCAGTTGTGCGACAATACACAACCTTTGCAGTTGGAAATCTTGCTGGAAAATTTTAGAAAAAGTAGGAGGGTTTTGAAAGAAATCAGAGTCATGTTTAAAGTATTGTCCGGTCATTGCAGTCAAGTGAATTATTCTGAAAGTTGGGGTTAGGGTTAACTTCAATGTTTAGGATAAACAGATCTTGTCATACACAAACTGATAGTTAACCCAAAATGTAAGTTTTCTGTTTGAGATTTTTCTTTCGTGGTATGTTCAGTACAGTGTAAATCAACTGTTAATCAACTTTCCATTATCAAGCCTTAAGCATCTTCAGAAACATTAATGTAACTGACCCATGAGGCAGTATACATAAACAAATCATGAAATGAGAAAGTTGCTTGCTACAACAGGGAACTATTGATGTGACTGAGCATGTGATATAATTATGACAACACACAACCTTTGCAGTTGGACACCTTGCTGTAAAATGTCAGAAAAAGAGGGTTGGTTTTGAAAGAAGTCAAATCATTGCAGTCAAGTGAATTATTCTGAAAGTTGGGGTTAGATTTAACTTCAGTGTTTAGAATAAACAGATCTTGTCATAAAAAAACTGATAGTTAATCCAAAGTGTAAGTTTTCTGTTTGAGATTCTTCTTTTGTGGTATGTTCAGTACAGTGTAAATCAACTGTTATTCAACTTTCCATTATCAAGTCATAAGCATCTTCAGAAACATTCATGTAACTGACCCATGAGGCAGTATACATACACAAATCATGAAATGAGAAAGTTGCTTGCTACAACAGGGAACTATTGATATGACTGAGCATGGGATATTTGTCAAATGTTCAAACCAATTAGTCCTTTTGCATGCATTCTTATGTCCCTTCGCCTTTTTTTAAATTTTTTTAAATTAAAAAAAAAAGTATGAGTCGTCGTTCCTTGGGCAATAGGCAGCAAAAAGTGGACAAAAAGTAGACTTAGATTCTCTCTGGTGATGGTTATCAGATGGTTAACACAAAGAATGAGATATTAAGACAGGTCAGTAACTGAACTTGTATTCTTGTGGGTCAAGCCCCTGATCTCTTTTTTAATAGTCTTAAAAAAAGGAGATATAAGGAGTGGCCAGTAGCTAGACTCCTTGATGGAAGTAGTTAACAACATTCTTGTGGTGATGGTCATCAGAATAGTTGGTCCAACCTCTGACTGCAAATAGTCTAAATAACAAAAGGAGCTATAAGGAGTGGTCAGTAACTGAACTTGGATTCTTGTGGTGATGGTCATCAGAATAATAGGTTCAACCCCTGACTGCAAATAGTCTAAGTAAAAAAATGAGATACGAGAAGTGGTCAGTAACTGGACTTGGATTCTTGTGGCGATGGTCATCAGAATAATAGGTTCAACCCCTGACTGCAAATGATCTAAATAAAAAAAAGGAGCTATAAGGAGTGGTCAATAACTGGACTTGGATTCTTGTGGCGATGGTCACCAGAATAATTGGTCCAATCCCTGGCTGCAAATAGTCTTTAAAAAAAAAGAGATATAAGGAGTGGTCAGTAGCTAGAATACTTGATGCGAGTAGTTAACATCATAAAGGAGCTAATGTATACTGTATAGTCAGTAATTGGACTTGGATTCTTGTGGTGATGATCATCAGAATAATGGGTCTAACCTCTGACTGCAAATAGTCTAAATAAAAATACCAGATACAAGGAGTGGTCAGTAACTGGACTTGGATTCTTGTGGTGATGGTCATCAGAATAATTGGTCCAATCACTGGCTGCAAATAGTCTAAATAAAAAAAGGAGCTATAAGGAGTGGTCAGTAACTGGACTTGGATTCTTGTGGCGATGGTCATTAGAATATTAGGTCCAATCACTGGCTGCAAATAGTCTACATAAAAACTTGAGATACATGGAGTGGTCAATAACTGGACTTGGATTCTTGTGGCGATGGTCATCAGAAAAATTGGTTCAACCTGCTTCACTCTAACTATGTCTAAGACCCATATGCACAGTTGCATTTACTAATTAATCAACATATGATCACTTATCTCTATCCAACACAAAAACAGACTTGAATATAGAAATTCTTTTATTGGAGAAGGGAAGGGGCACATGAGGTTGCAGTGTACTGATATTTTTGTTTTCTTTGACATTTTTTATGGGTGGGGGATTAGATGGCAAAAAGAATGTATAATTTGAATGCGTAAGGGGATGACATTTACAAATTTAGTTGTCTCAACTGTTTCCACTGTACTGTATATGCCATGAAAAATCATACAAATTAGTTGTAAGCTTTTTAATATGAAATATATTTTATAAATGTAACATAAAATATTATCTGCAAAGCAAGGTTTATCTGGTTTTGCCACAACTTGGTGTCTGAATGTTCATATCAGGATAGAACAGTGTTCAAATGAATTGTTACAGGCACCAAAGAGATTCCAACCTTATAAAAAGTTGACACAAGATTCCACAGTGTTTTGGAAATGAACTTTTTACCTAGCAGGTATGGTTAATGTTCTACATGTCCTTTATAATCAAAAGAGATTTCACAGTCTCAAAAAGATAACACAAATTAAGTTTCTTGATGGAATGTAGCAGTTAACCCCCAGCAAAGTCTTAAGTAATAATGTTTAGTGCTATCCTGGTCACATGTTACTTTAGGGACTTTGTAAGGGTAGCGGGTAGCAGGAGCTACTTCAGGATCTGACACACCTGCCCACGCGATGTTACAGGTCCACTTTCCCTCAGTGGTTCCACCTGGTTGGGCCCTACCCAGGGTTAAGGGTATTTTGAAGTGACTATGCAGTAAAGAGTTATGCTGTATTTATTGAATGGCAGATAAACATTTACAAAAAAGGAACACACAGAGTTTGGAGAATATGGATCAATGTTTTAACCGCTTTCTGCTTAAACTACTCAGACGGATCATGGATCAAGTTCAAATGAGAAATCTGGAACTAGTAAGATTCTGACAGGAACTTCATCAGTTTGTCAAATATTCCAACCCAGGAAAGACTTGCCAATGATGCTGCAATATTGAAAACAACCTAAAGCCTAGTGCAGGGAAAGATATAAATCAATGGAGGATGTATGTATCCATTGTTAACAGCCAATGATGACATCAAGATTGTTACAACCTATTCATCAGTCCTGTCCTGCACGCAATACAAGAACTGTCACCAAAAGAAACTTAAAACCAGAGGTGGCTTTTAAGAACATTAAACTACAACTTGAAGGAGTGCATTGACATTCAGCAATAACAACAGAACTGTTATCAACAACCAAATGAGACCTTAACAACCTAACATTACATTTTGATGATATCAATGAAAGGAATCACATCCAGCTCTATCAACAGAACTGTTTTCAATTACCACAGGAGATCCTTGACTGCGATCCCATTCGCCAACATCATCAAAACTGTTATAAAAAGCAAAGGAGAGCCTTAAGACTGCAAATGGATGGAATCATAACGGACATTATACCAACAAAACTGTTATCAGTAACGACAACCGTTCAGAATGTACGACTGCAATTTGATGATGTCATGGAGTGGAATTGCATTCAACAAAACGAACTGAACTGATATCAATAGAGTGGAATGTAAATGATGGATTTCTCCACTTCACAAAAAGACTGCATTTCATTCCATCCATCCATTCCGAAGATATATTGTAAAATTAATTCATGCATGTGACTGGGTAGCCGTTAAGGTTTATGTATTAAAGAATTATATTAACCCTTATGAACTTAATTGATTGAAAATTAGTTCAAAATCTTTGGATGTTTCTTTCTTTTAAGGGAAATGTACATGGACAGACAACCTAATTCAAAGTTTCCCAAATTAATAACTATAATAATACCAGAGTCTTGTAAAGCATGTATCCACTATGGTGCTCAAAATAAGAGAAAATTATTTTATATTGAAACCATCATTTAAAATTTGCTACAATTTCATTAGACTCATCATGCAATTTATTTGTTTTCATAAATACTCCAGGTTTCCTATCTGAAATTTCCCCTCAAAAACCTTGAGGGTCAATACACCCCATGTATTTGTACATTCCCTTTAAAAGAACAGTTAGACCCTTAAATTGGATTTACAGGTATAGACTGAATAATAATGGTGATAGACACAGTGTATCTGTTTTATGAATTCCTGATGATTTTCAATGATAAGATTGTCACTCAAAACGTTGTAATTCATTTGGATTGATTTTGTTTGTCCATAATTTACTTATTCAGAAATATTTTTTTCAGAAGAAACTCTGAATAAAATGAATTAAATGTGTCTTCATGTTTATATTAATGTCCATGAAGTATAACCATGCATTTGGGAGAATCTGTCAATTGTTACTGAACTAAGAAAATGACAGTGCCTAATAATTCAGGAAAAACAATCATAACAAACGTTGCATTCACACACTGTTATTTTCAAATGCTTCTTTCTGTTGTTAATTTCCTGTGGTGGTACATTCCTTGCCTTTTATCTCTATAGATCCAAGCTGATAACCCACTTTAATGCCTTTGATATGGATTGGATTTCCAATCCCTTTTTTAATGTCTTGGTTTTCTTCCTCTCTCCCGAATTCAAAAGTTTCCTTTGTCTTCTCAAGTCACTGACCTTTGATCTGTGCGTTCACAGATATTTTTTATTCGGGTTTCTGTTTCCCGACTTCGTTCCGGTTCTCGGATATCCGTGAAAAGAATCGTTTGTCACACACAAGAAACTAGCATGTGATTAATGAAGAAGTTGTACAGATGTTATGATTTCAGCCCACTTTCTACCCATAGCACCTAGTCTTGAAGTGTTGCATAAGGACGATGACATCATTATAGTGCGGACAGCGCGGTCCAATCATCGGCCGTCGATGATGATGGTGAAGTTGGCAAAGATGTGCTTGTAGAAGCGGAGCCTGATGACCGTTCGTTCAGACCCACCATCGGATGTTTCACTGCTAGGTGTTTTAACATTGAGCTCGTTGAACTCTCCAAATAAGTCATCTCTGTCTCACATATTTTGCAAAGGACAGACCTTTCTCCTATCTTATCAAAGTGGGCCCAACCTTACCCGTTCCTGGCTTGCGAGGCATTATTACGATCTGATCACGAGAAAAGGTAGCAGAGAAGTGAATAAAAAATATGACAGACACTCAGAGATAAATGAGTAAAAGCAGTTCACACCAACGTCATTTGTTTTATTAGCTTTATTAACAACAACCTCTTTATTGTTTAGTAGCTTAGCTTTTTAATTTTATTGGAACATCTCCACTTTGACTGGATTAAAAGTAATCCTCTTACAAAAAGAAACATGAAACTAACAATCTCACAGACACACCTACCGCCCATCCATTCCCTGTGAACATACCGCAGAGGCATTCGGTCTGCAGAGTGGCAAACACGCATTCTCAGACTCAGAAACACCCATCGTCTATAGGGTCATTTACTGCGTGAAACCGCACAGGTGGCTCCAATAAGAAAAAGCTGCTTGGTTCAAATTATGTTTACTCTTTCAGAAATGATCATCTCCCAACTGTTGTTAGTTGAGCCTCGGACACAATGCATTCGTTGATTTCTGAAGTTTTTTTTTCTATTCTTCTTTTCCCCTTAATTTTCCTTACTTCCTTTATACGTTCGTCTCATCTGCCCAAAATGTCAAATTTGTAACATTAGTTTCGGGTAATGGAACCGTAAAAACGGAATCGGGTAATGACTTTGGCTTTCGGATATCCGGATACCCGGCTCTTCATAATATAAACAAAGATTTAATCTCTTAAAATCTCATTAATCACAGACTTGAGGTATGCCTGCATTAGAAATCAACATAAATTGAGCACACTTGTTATTTAGACGGTGCCATCCATCCTCAATTCCAGCCCACTTTACTCAGCTCCCTCAGATGGAACTTTCTAGAAGATCCAAACTATAATGAACTGCCTCAACTTGGTCAAGGATTAGAATAATCTGGACAATGTATGCTTGATATAATTTTAGAATAAGCTTAGAAAAACAAACTGATATGTTACAGATTAATGTTAAAGATTCAAATCGGCCAAGGCAGGGTACAGGAAATTTGATATTCACATAGATTGAAATCATTACAGTCTTCCAACATCATCTCATTTGCAGCTTTGTCTGATTGCTGGATCATGAGAACATCTTGAAATCAATGATTAATGTAATGTCAAACATGTCTCATTTTGGTGTAAAAGAAAAGATGAAACCCTTATTTCACAACTGACCATTTCCTACAACAAAAATAGAGAAATTCCTGCTAGTGATATGTAACAGCAATGGGTGTTTATAATTGATGCAAGAAATTTGTAAATACACTGCTGTCAAGTGTGTGGATGTTGCAGAACTTTCAGAAGTTAATTCTTTCAAAAAAAAAAAAAAAAAGGACCACAACAAACAACAATAACCGTCGCAACTTCATCCTGTACCCTGCCTTTCAAAACTTAAATCAACATGAAAGTCTAATTCATTTATTTTGTTTTGTTTGCAGTGAGCCTTTGGTGTAGATGATATGAATCAGCTGTGAATGGAACAATTCATGATCAATGATGTCATCTCACTTGTCTGGATCTTCAGTGAGGTTTGCAAAACAGCCTCCTCTAGTCTACACTTAACAACAAGGAAATGAGAACTTGTCGGTACAGAGAACGGTAGTAGAAAAGAGCAAATCCATGACAATGGGGGACAATCCGAGTCAATACACATCTCAGTTTGAAACAGTGATTTGAGCTGTATACACTGAATGATTTTCCTCAAGGGAAATGTTTGATTCCAAAGTCATTCAGCTGTCAAAAAGGGCTGTCAAATAATGTGATAATGTGATACCATAACAATTTGAAAATAACTACACTGAAGAATTCAGATTTACTGTCATTATTATACTCTCATTGCCATGGATTTGCTGGTAGTTGGTTCTGATTCATCAGAAACATCCTCAAAGAGGGGAATAATAAAATATCAAATTCATAATGCCAGGCACATGGTAGGAAAGGCCTTTGGATATAAGGTTATCTTATGCCTTAACACAGATACACTTTAGTATGAGCATTTATGTAGAATCACTTCCTGAAATACAAAGATGTTTTACCACAACTGATTATTCTGAGAAGTTTACTACAACCAAGTTAGATTTGATCATCTGACAAACAAACTGCAAAAGTCTCCAATGACTAATGTTACAATCTTGTAATTTCTGTTCTGGACAAACAGAAATTATACGCAGAAAGGGTCTCCTGAGCAACTTTGCAAAGGGAAAGGAAATCTTAAAAGTCACGTCTTTGTTTTATTTCTTAAATGTGAACAAGGAACTCATTTTGATTTTGAAACTTGTTGATGATAAAGGCTTACAACATTTTCTCCATGTGCCTGGATGTAAAGCCAAAGTGCAGCATCAGTTTGTTTTTTTCAAAAGGGATATTATTCAAAATCCCTTATAACACCAGTATGTCAGCTTTCAAGAAAATGTATTCAATGAACCATGAGGACTTAGTGGACAGATACACACAGGAGTGTGCAGGTTTACAGATTACAACACCAAAGGTAGAAATGACCCTCTAACTGTTGCAAAGCAATCATAAAGAATGATCAAAGTTTGACATTCATGTTGTTGGTGTACTACTCCAACCAATGATATAAAACTTAAGTTGTCCTCTTTGCACAGCAGTACTTTCTGCTGTAAGTTTCAATACCATTCAAGAAAAGCTTGTCAGGAATATATGTGTCTGATGCTGTTTGTTCAATTAAATACTCAGTGCTGGCGAAGTTGAATACTTTGACCTCTTTATTCCAACGTAATGATGCTGCACTTTGGCTTTACACAAACATTTTATGAAGGAAGTTCTGAGACTGATTGTTAATTATCATGTTAGACAAATATAAGTGTTTATGATTGGGTATAGAACTTGATTGTATTTTATGTAAGAATTGTTATTGTTTTATATGGAAATGTACACTGGCACATCATATAATGTAAATTTAAAAATTATCGTAATATAACCAATCTGATATACTGAATAGATGCAGTCTGGTATAGTGCCAACTTATCTGGTAGACACCATGTATGAACATAATCACAAGCAGAACACAACAGTTGTCAACAAATCCCAAGCAAAAGGATTTTGCATGAATCTGAAACACTAAAGCAATGCATCTCCAAGGAATGATGGTTGTGCAAAAATGAGCAGAGCACTATAGTTGTGCAAAGTACATGACCTAAGATCATGATGTAGTATGGGAGAGAAACACTGAGGCTGAATCAAGCCTCAACACCAGGAGCATTGCCATGTATTGACATGTGCATAGCTTGATTACTGTACTGTATCATCCCTCTCAACGATTGCAATATCTTAACGAGTGAAGGCATTCTTCAAAAGATGCATCTTGATGAAATGTAAAGATGATGCAGATTTAACCAACTCGGATTGCCACAAACCTACTGCCAACCTCCACTGATTGCAATGCTTCAAAACCTACCCCCAAAAAATGATTATATGCTGTCCTTCAAAAACCATTGAACTAAATAAACTGCTTTTTTGTTTTCCTAAAGATGGTAGTTTCATACAAATTCAAGGTACACACACTATTCATAGTATTTGAGGAAGAAAAAATGTGAGAGAAAAAAATGTTCAGGAGTGAATTGTGTTTACAAAACAATCAGACTTTCAGATCAGTCTTGTTCCAAGAATATTATGTAGAGTATCATTTGATGTTTCTTTTTTATTGTCATGAACAAATAGCTTGAAGAACCAGTGTGTGTACCAATGTTTAATATGATGTGCCAGTGTACATAGTGTTTATAACATAATAAAAACGAGTCTGTTGTGTTTATTTTGTTGTCTGTTATGTGTTGGGAAGCATCTGCTTTCTATTTCAATCTTGTTGCAGCACAGACCTTTATCACGCAAAAGCCATCATTTTGATTTGTTTTCTCTTGTCAAATATTGAACAAAGTTAGGCTGGAAGAACAAATCTAGCCGATAGTTTTGATCTATCTTGGAAGAGCAATGAACATTTGGCGACTCGAAATACTACTATTGCTGTTACATGCAGCCAACCAAAATTTCTAATGTGGTATGTTTCAAATACAAGGCATAATTATACACTTCAATATGTGTGTGTACACAAATGCTGAAACAATGCCAAATCAGATCACCTGAACAATCAACACAAAGTTCAACACTGGAGCTTTACTAAACAATGCAGTAGTTTTTTTGAAGGGCAAAGCAACATCAAAACGAACATGTTTTGTTTCAATTAACAACACATCAATGTGTAATCTGTTTGTACACATATGCTGAAATAATGCCAAATCAGATCACCTGAGCAATGAACAAAAAGTTCAACACTGTATAACCAGAAAATAGTACATTTTTTAACGGCAAAGCGACAGTAATAAGACATGGTGTTGTTTAAATTTACAATGCGTCAACTTGTAATCTGTGTGTACACAGACGTTGAAATACTGAGAATTCTGATCACCTGAGCAATGAACAGCTATAAGTTTAGCATCTCATCTCATTATCAATCAATGATAATCGTGTTTATTAAAATCAGTTGCTTTGCCTTAGAAGGATTTAAAAGATGGCGTGATAAAGGTCTGAAACACTTCTGGTAATGTGGACGGTGAGTGAAGGGAAGGTACACTGTTAGAAACAATTGATCAAACAAGGACCAAAAAGGTCACAAGGTTCAATCATTTAAATTTTGATGGAAACAATTATGTGCCAGAAAAAAGTTCAACTGGACACTGTCGGTTTTTTTTCACTTTCAAAAATGTTTTTTCTCTGAAAATCCTACCAAAATGGATACAGATTGAAACTTTCATTTTCAAGGAGACTTTTGTTCGTAAAACATGCACAATTTTGCTAAAAAAGCAACATTTTTTGTCCTCCAGAAATTTATACCAAAAGTCAAACTGCTTGAGCACTCGTAAGAAAAACTTACGTTTATTCATCTCTAAAGGAGATATGTAAAAAGGTCACACATAGAAAGTGTTTCAATTTTAAACTTTAACGTAAGAAAAACTTACGTTTTTTATCTCTAAAAGAGATATGTTAAAAAGATCACTCAAAAGATCAAGACAAAACCTTACAATTGCAAAGAAAATTCTTAGAGAGAAACTTAAGCTCCTTGAAAAGAAAAATGTACCTTCCCTTTAAGTCCACATATAAAATAGTGCTGCAACTTGTATTGAAATAGAAAGCAGATGCATTATGGGGGGCTTAGGGACTTTGTTATACGGGGAGGGTAGGGACATAGATAGAGGGCGGTAGAGGACTCATGTCTGAGATAAAGACGGTACACACAAGTGTTCATATCTGTTGTTTTTTATTCATATCTATTGGTAGGCATTGGCATCTATTCATATTTAAATTTGACCTTGAACTTGAAAAACAAAAAAGAAAAGCACCCCGGCGCATGCAAGCCCCCCCTGGTGCTCGCACAAGTGTTCCCCGCCCACAGGTGCCAACAGACCTGTCGGTGAGCGCCCTCTATCAACACCATTCAGTGAGAGACTAAGTGCAATGTGTTCAGTTGTCCCCAATATTGTTAGTCTGTGTGGCCAAAGCGCCCTCTGTTGGCCATAACAAGGGAAGGATCTAATGAACTCTAATAATCAGTTGACTTGGACACCGAGTCAGATGTATCTATCCACCACTCCTGGCATTGCTCATGGAAATAGCGCCCCCAGTGCCTGCTCTGAACGTTTGATATTTGTGTTGCATAATTGCATCCTGGTTTTTGATCCTATCAAATAAAATATCAAACAAATGTACAGTTTTTGCCAGTTTTCTTTAATAGTTTGCCATGTTTAGATTAAGGTCACTTTTCCTTTCAGCTGCACTGATCATATTTGCCAACGTCACAAAGAAGACCCTACTAAATCTCTGCCATTTTTAGTGTGTTCCTTAGCTTGTTTTTAATAAAATATCTTTGTACATTTTGTTATGTCTTGGCCGTCATAGTCAAACGCTATAACTGTTGGTATATAATTGATTTCCTACTCAAGAAATGTGTTAAATAATTGGATGGGTTTTCAAGTAATTAATGCATTTAGCCTTGGTCTTAGTTCATGAGCACAAACAGTGAATTGATTTTAAAGTGTGAAAGTAACTCAAAGAGTAAAATAGAGCACAATGGCCGTACAATCTAACTGAGTAGAGAAAGAGGGATTTGACCACAAATTTTCAAGTGTGTCAAAATCCAGCACATTTTAGTTTGACAGTTCATTCAAGTAGTTTAAATATAGTTTGTTAATGTTTTGTATTGCTTTTGAGAACACTAGCTGAGTAACAAGTAGATTCTAATGCCTTTTTTAATATTGGAAAGTGGAGTTTCTAACTAAATTGGTTGCCATTTCTACTTGAAATTAAAACTTTTTGTTGAGTATGAAGATTTCAACCACAACAGTTTTCTGCATCCTAATTTTGAGGCAATTTGTATAGAAAAGAAGGTTCTTATGTCCGAGTGATTTAAATTGATTCATTTGATGTTTCTGTTGGTGCCAATTTTATTCTATTTCACTATTTCAAACAGGTTATTTTAAGAATTTGTCTACCATTTATACTTATGTGGCATTTTATTTTTTAACTTGTAACTTCCCTAAAACTTTCTTTTTTGTGCAGTTTGAAGGATGCCAAACTCTCCTGCTACTCAAAACAATGCAAGGCACTCATATCATTATGAGTCCAAAGTACTTCACTTCACTTGTCAAGTCCTTAGTCTGACATATTTACCAATATATTTTCAGTAAGTGTGAGTTTCCAAAACTTCACTAATTCTACTACACTTCAAACTGACTAAAAAGAGTTCATTTGCTTCGGTTTGGGAAATTGATTTGGCCGAGTTCCAACTGAATAGACTTGTTTTTTTTTCAGAAAGATTTTTTCCTTCTTGTTCATTTGAGACATAAACTTATAAGTCTTTCTAATGTACTTGAACTCTTAAAATACTTATTTAAGATATCGTGTAGACTAAATTTGGTCTGATCATTTTCATTTGTGCATCTTGATCATTTTTTGATGTATTGACGCATTCTTTATAGATTTGTTTTATTGGGATTTAGTTGTTTCTTTGGTTTCCTTACACTGTTTTGAGTAGCATATTTTCTCTGTACAATGGTCCTGGGGTGTCTGTTTGTTAGCACTATACTCAGTTTGTGGCTCAATTTATTGACGATGTGGTGGCAATTTAATGACGGATCCATGGGAGGTCTGTACTTTTTGAGTTGGACCTCCCTCTTTTTCTCCCAACATTTTGCCGGAAAGCCCTGTCATGTCCAATTTTCCTTTTCCTATGTTACAATTACCTGGAGTACTTTTGTACTTGCGTACTTCTGTACTCAGGCACTTTTTCTCTTTTTTTAGGGGAGGGGGGCATGATATGCAGATTTTCTCTCACATTCCTACACTTAATATCTTAGGAGCTTTCAGGATTATCTGAAGGTGCCCCTACCTGGAGCACTTTTGACAATTTTTTTTTCTTCAAATTATGCATGATGCATTCCTTATTGATTTGACTACAGTGTAATCAATGATTTCATTGGTCTTGTGTAGTATTTGGTCAAGCTGTTTGGCTCATCTCAATGCATTTGCAGCGTTATGATGACTACCAATTGTGTATGATCTTTGGCATTTGTAAGACGCATGTTCAAAACAGGTGTCTTGCTGAAATGTGCATCTAAACGTTTCTGAAACGTCATGATGACTGCAAAAGTTTATCATTTTCAGTCTCATTTGGTGAAAATATCTAAAGTTTTTTTTTGGATTCCTAAAGGTCAAATATTGTGCACTTCTAATACTCTGAATTTGTCCACCTATGAATTTTTATCACTGGTCTAAATGCGAAGTGCATTTAAGACACAATACTATGTGAGACCAACCCTAGGCCCCCCCCCCTCTCCTTCATGACAGGACCTCCGGCCAATTTCACCTCCTCTCTTTCCCAGATCCTGGATCCGCCCCTTTTCAATCTGCCCCTCAGTATCAAGGGAAACTATGGTGCCTTTTATCGACACAGGGTTTGCCTGTCCTGCCTCTATCTTGTCCATGGTAAGTTTAATTGAAGTTTTTACAGATTCATGCACTGCACACTTTACTATACATCCTCATGTATAACAGATACCATGCACTTTTTACAGCTCACATGTAAACCTTAATTAAGCAGACCCTGGGAAATTTGAAATGATGGTTTTTACCGCCTCTCTACTATTTGCTGTCAATCACATCCTAGCTATTTATAGTTTCTATTCTCTTGCCTGATTGAAATAGTCCTTGAATTGTTAAAGGACTAAAGCTTTATATTTAGTTTGTTCAATTAGTTTGCATCATAATCTACTGTGCTTTAATTGTCAATCAAAGATGTTATTCCTTTAAAAAAAGTTTTCAGTGGACTAGTTATTATAAACTACTCTTGATTACTATTTCACCTTTTCTTGAAGTTAATTAAGAGAAGAGGCCATTTAAATTGAATTCAAGGATCATTGCATGTAAGTTAGTCTTGAGCACTAAATGTGTATCTGCTGAGCTAGCAGATTTCAACTAAAATACAGATGGCTAAGATGTTTCTTACTTCACTTCAAAGTTGATGACAACAGTTTTATATCGACTATTGAATAGAACAACTCCTGATTGCTATTTTAACCTTTATTTGAAGTTAATTATGGAAGTGAAGATACATCATTCTACACGAATATAACTCGATGTTGAATGCCTTCATTAGTCGCATTTTTTGTCTAAGCATCATAAATTACCTAAGAAGAAACTAACAAGGATTGTTACATGCAAATCTTTAGTACTAAAATTGTTTCTGCCTAGCGTACAGATGAACTACAATACAGATGGCCAACAATTTAGGCTTTCCCAGGGCCTGCTAGAGTCACAAATGCATACAACTGTTCCTTAAACACATTACATTTGTACCTCTTGTACAAAATGAACAACTATGGCCTGCTCTTTGTGTAGCTTATAATGCCTGATGTTGGGGTAGATAATGCCTGCTGTCATAGGGTACATAATGCCTGTTGTTAGGGTAGCTATGCCTGCTATAACAAGGTAGCTAATGCCTCATGTCAGGGTAGCTATGCCTGCTATAAGAAGGTAACTAATGCCTCATGTTAGGGTAGCTATGCCTGCTATAAGAAGGTAGCTGTATTGCCTGGGGTTATAGAGCAGCTTATTTTTCATAAATAAAATTGAACGTCTGTGACGTCTGTGTTTGCAGCTGCTCATCAAAACTACCTACCACAAGTTCTGACCATTTTGATGAAGACGATCATCAGTTACCATAGAAAGTTGTGATAAAAACTACACCTTATGTCTGCCTGGAAAAGACAACCACAGAAAGATTGTGCCCATTGTTTGTTATGAAGTAGTTTTTACCCTAAGATGTACCCCCATAGTTCAATGAATGTAGAAACATTTGACTTTGGCTATCCAGGGACTACATAATGAGTGTCACTGATGAACTAATGAGTGATTTTAACTATTATCCAGCATGGTATCTACACTCCTATGATGATTATGTACAGCTCTTGGATTATTCCTTTCACCTTCTTTACAAGGTAAACATACCTACTTAGCTTATTAGCCCCTCTACAAAAGACTTGTGACTACAAATGCCTGGGCCTACATCTCTGTTATTCAAAATCTTGAGTAGCAAGGCCCTGGTTCTAGCGCTAGTTGTATGCATGGACATTGGACGGGCTGTATACACCACTGGTATAAAACAATAAGTAGTTAAAGAGTTTGAATCCTATGGGTAATTACATCCAAGTATTTGGCTTAAATTACCACCTGTGAACTTTCACTCACAATAAAGAGTGTTAGTTCAAATATCATTCAAGTTTCTTTTCACCACTCTTCCAGCACATCTATGAGATTATTGAACTTACTTGCAATTTCATCTTTCTACTTTTCTGATTCAACTAATCCTTCAACATTTCTTGAAGTCTGTGTGACTAATTATTCAAAGTATCAACCAAAATATGAACTGGATCACTGGCCAGTGATCCAGTTCAATGTTAAAACTGAATTTTATTTGTTTGTGTCCTGTAGCCTGGTTTACACTGACACTTTTACAAATTGGTGTCTACATTGATCTGGTTTTTAATAAGTTTGAATGCATTCCTGGAGATTGGTAATTGGTAATATAGTTCATAAGAATGCATGTGCTTTTTTAGTTGTGTATTGCAGCTGATGTTTTTTCTTAACAGGTTCTGATTACTCTTTCATCATTTGATGAAATGTCCTACTTTAGTTTCACTACTTGACCAAAAAACCAGTGGTGTATACAGCCTTAAAATACATGGAGCTTATCGATAGTCTTCAATCAAACAATATTGACCTATTGCCATTCATATTATGATAGCCAATAACAATGCATTAAGCACATTGTATGATCAACCTGATCTACAATACTGGAAAGTGATAACCTATCTCATACATACAAGATGTATGTGTTCCATTATTCATGTACATGTTACTTGACGTACAATATGCATCATTTAGCACACACGAATATCTAAATGTACTTATTCAACATGTAAACCACATGATGATCGTTCATATGCAGCTTGTGTTTATGTTATTCACTGCATGTTCATCCAAAACACACATGAGCAACTTTCCTTTCTTTTTCCTAGCAGTACATGATGAAACTCATACAAATCCAATATGTGTTTCTTTATTCATGTACATTTGCCCAACACACTCTCAGATGAACAAGTACATCAAAAGCCAACTGTACATGCAAATCTCAACTTGCATCTTCTTCCTGAGAGTACCTGTTTTAACTTGTTATCACTCATTTGTCTTAGATATGGCTGAGTTGCGAATGGCGATAGGTCAATGTTAATTAACCTCGTTCCCATGGTAATCCATCCCATAGTATCTTACTACAGCATGGAATTAAGAGAATTTGGATTAGTGATTGCTTTTGCTGATCAATCACTTTACCCAAAAAGGGGAGGGGCTGATGGTTTGTCTTTAGGAAAAACACTTCTTGTCCGATAAGGTAGTAGTTAGTGTAGTGTGTAAAAGTAAGGGAGCGAGCATTGGCCACTGTGTTTAACTTACTTTGACCAACAGGGACTAGTTGTAGGTTTGTTATTGCCCAACTGGGGCTAGTTGTAGGGTGTTTGTTGCCCAACAGGGGCTAGTTGTAGGGTGTTTGTTGCCCAACAGGGACTAATGGTGGGTGAAGGTGGGAAATCAAAAGTGCCTAGTAGTAGTGACCACTTTGTCACCTGTACATCCATTTACCAATAATAGGGTCTGGTGGTGGATGTAGTGTGTGGTTCAATAGGGGCTGGTGTTACCCACTGTCTATAAATCACTTTGCCCAATAGGGGCTATGTTGGTGGATGTTGTTGGTATGTATATCACTTTGCCCAACAAGGGAAAGTGAGGGCAACTTTGTCACTGCGTACATCTGTTTGCCAAATAGGGGCCGTAGAAGGTGAATGAAGGAGGGAAAGAAACAGGTACTATACCAAGTGTGATTGTGTATCCTTTACATTCATTTGCCCCAATGCGGTGGTAATTATGGGTGTATCCATATCATTTTTATGTAAAAGGGGCAAGGGGTGGCGTCTGTAAATCACTTTAGGGGCCACTGGGGATTTCAGTTTGTAAATCAACTGATTTTCGTTCAATGGACAGCAGGAGTGCATATCACTTCACCTATGTGGGACGGGGTGTGGCTTGTGTTGGGTTTTAAGAGGGCAAACTAAAATCACATTGCCTAACAGGCTTAGTGGACACTTTAATTTGTCCATTTGAGACTAGTTGGTGGGAACGAGGCTGGGCAATACCAAGCGAGGTTGAATAAGACAATGTCCTGAAAGTTCTTCACATTATTTAAAGTGTCATTAAATACAAAGTCAAATACATTGTGCTTTACTGGCTATTGTAATAACTAATTAACAAGCACATTGTTTTCTGATATTGATTTATATCCTAGGGATTTGGTTCCCAGCCACTGGTTGTGATCAGTTTATCCTGGGTTTTGGTTATTCAGGACATCACATTACCAATTGCTTCTACATTGTAAGTGCTCACTGGAAGGCAACAGCTTACAAGTGATTGCTACTGAGACAGTGTGGAGAATGTATACCAGCTGTAGAGCCAGGAGTGACATCACCTTCAACATCACATCATGATAGAGGTAGGTGGATTTACCTTCATACTCGAGGGTAACCTAAACTTTTTCTTAACAGATTACTGCAAAATTGCTGCTAATTCTCATTCTAAGTAAATGTGAAGAACTCTCAGGACTATAATTCTACCAGGTACAACCCTACTATCAGTTTAAGGACTAACCAGGCTTGGGGTAGTACAAAAGAAGGTAAATATTACCAACAAGGTTGGTAATAAAGACTGTTTCTAACATGAATGATTGACTTCATTAATTGCTTTTATCAATCACACAATGATCAAAATGAATGTATAGTTTTTAGTTTCAGACCAAAATGTTTTTGATCTGAGGGTTAACTATGCATTTCAAATCATTTTTTTGGTTATGACAAGTTAAGTCTTAAGGTTGTTGGTTTCTTCAAAACCTTCACTGGTTGAAAGCAGTGATAAAAAGCTAACCCCAAAGAACTGTTCGTACTTTCGGGTCTGACTTGTAAATACTGTACTAAAACATGAATCACCTAATTACCCCAAGCCTGAATTAAAGGTTTAAGGTTGCCAAGATCTAGCAAAATTCAATCAAGGCATTGACCATTCAAATAAAGAAACCTCTATATGAGGATTTTCTGTTACACTTTAAGTTCATCAAAGTGTCTTCACATGTACAATCATGTACAGGTTGACTGGATGTTAAGATGTTGACACTTAATGTTTAGGACATAAAGCCTCATAGTGCATTGCTTCCTTCATTTGCTGAAGTTTGTGTCATAGTTCTCTTTGTGGGTCTGACAGTAGCTCCTTGACTAGATTAAGCCCCTCTCTACCCAGGATATGGGTATCATTGAGGGTAGTGTCTGCATGACTAAAATCTGCTACTGTAATGTATCTATACCCCACTGAGGGTATCTAGGTGGACTGTGCCTGCATTATTTTGTAACCCAGTTTAGTTTGGGCATTCAGTTGGGCTTTGCCTGCCTGATGAATAGCTTCACTGTACCCATTAGGGGTATTTCAGGGATGTCTTTGCATGTATTTTTAGCAAAGATTTGGACTGGTTACTGTTACTGTGTGACATTGTGTGACAAATTACTGTGTTCATTTTCAGCAACAATCTGTATCTTAATCAGATGACCAGTGGCCATCTCGGTTTGCTTCAACACACACACAAAACTAAACATAAGTCACTCATCTTAGTAATAGACTGGCGTCTTACTGAGTGGTCACTGTAATGACTGAGTTCTTGGATTTTGACAGCAACTGTCATGTTACTTCTTGAGAAAAACTTCATTAAAAGTCAAGATCATTGTTCTGATGATCTTAGATATTTATTGCAGGCACAGAGCTTCATCATATAGTGTTTCTTATTTCTAAGGAAACACACAGGTCTGAAGACATTATGTCTCCATTTAAAACCCTAAGAGCTTGGTCAATGCCTTGATTGATATTCAACCCTAACATGCTTGGTATTGCCTTTGATTGAAGACTATCAGTGCATGGCTGAGGATGTATAGTTGCAGTACATGAATTCTAACTTCAATTAAAGTTACCATGGACCTATCTAACAGGACTGGGACCCCGTGTCTAACACCACAGTTTCCATCAATACTGAGGGACCCACCACATCGTCCCATGTGCAGCCCTAGTTATAGTATGGTGCTCTACCTTTGCACACCAGGCCATCCCTCTACAGCAATTTAAAAGAGTTTGGCATCCCAACATTTTCCCAATGATGGGATCAGTTTACAGTTTGGCCAGGAACTGCCATGATTTTACAGTTTGGCCAGGAACTACCATGATTATACATGTATGTGTAGCACAAATCTTCTCCATTATTGGAGACTAAGTATTTTCATTTCAAAAATACTTTTTTTCTGGCTCATTACATTTCAGCTAAAATATGCTGACATCTTTGGAGTTACAAGTTAAATAGTTCACTATGCCACCGGAACTGGATCCTTATCCATGGTAAGCCAGTTTGATTTGTCTAGCATTCAAGTCTATGAGAATCACATTGAGGCTCAAGTCTCAAATAGACTGCTGCCTTTCTCAATCTGTGATTATTGTCATGGCGATAACTGACAAGACAGTTTGGGTATTTTTAGCAGTGCAATGACATGCATGATAGAAATGAACTCATTTCAAGTTCTCCCGTCTTGAAATAGTGAAATAGATTTTTGAACTACCTCAAAAGCAGTTCTGTTTTCGTTTTTGTTGCATTTTTAAAACATTTTGTATCAACATCAACAGTTTTGTCTTTCGAAAGTTGGTAATTTTCATCAAACCAAGATACTGAGGAGTATCCAGTTGGGTTTAAAGATTCTTTGTTAACATCATTTGGACATTTTTTTTCACAGAACCTAGATTTGTCTCTTCAGTAAGAGATAGTTTGAACAAACTTGAGTTTGTTGCAAAATATTTAAACATCAGTTTAGATGTTATCCATTCTCATTGAGAATGGTTTAGCCTCTTACGTAGGATTTAATTTTTAGCAAACTGAAATTCTGCAGAAAGTATGTTTTCCATTCGATAGTATTATTTTTAGCAGTAGGGGAGTTTTTGATTTTGAGTTAGAAGTAGCATTTTCTAAGTGTTATTGGTAAAATGGCAACCATTTCAATCCTAATTAGAGGATACTTTAGCATCTTGTTTGCTTCATGCTAACACATTTTCACTTTTTTGAATTTCAATTCACATTGTGTGGGGAAGATTTACAAAAAAATTGTCAACAACATTTCTGGAAATAGTTCATTTTTTACTTCATTCACTAATATCTTGTTCACTTGTTAGAGTACACATGGTTGATTTTTATTCTAAGGATTTTCAGATAAAGTTTGAAAAGTTAACACATTCTCGCGAAGATTTTTAAATGTTGGTTTGTTTTTAAAAACATTTTGACTTCATTGTTTTGAAAAACCGTTGTTCACTGTTTGTGCTGATGAGTTTGTTTTTCCAATTTGATTTACTTTGCATGGATTTATGTTTGCTTTCCCAAAGATTGACTATTGCTCTTTTTAATGTACATTTTTCCTTGAAATTACAAAACTTGATTTTTGGAACACAAGGCAGAAAGGTTTAATGTTTAGACAGTGATCGTTCAACAATTGATTGGCTGGCTGAGACATTGTGACCAAAACCTTTTAGTGTGACAAACATCTCAGAAATACTCTACAAAAACGTACACTTGCAGATATTCCATTCTCATGGATCAAAATACCATGATGCAACGATTACTTCTGAAATGTACAGTTCAGAGTAGACATGAAGGCATTTCTTCCATGTGCAATCCCTTGAGTGGAAGATGGATACATCCTCCTCTGTGGAAAGAAAACTGATTATTATAGTTCAAAAGATCCTTACCATGTTGTAGCCAACTGTGGGTCTTTGATTCATCCAGACCGCCAAGGATTGGGAAGGTTGACACACCACAAACAGCCAAACACCTTCAAATGCAGACAGAGAGCAACTCACCGACCAGCCTGCCGACACCTGTGGGCGGGGAACACTTGTGCGAGCACCAGGATGGCTTGCATGCACCGGGGTGCCAAAGAGGGGAGGGGAAACATTCATTTGCTGTTGGTAAAATACAAAAATAATTTTCTATTAATAACAGAGTTTTTCACTGGAAAAGATGGACAAATTAAAATGGTCGTTATAAGTTTTGGAATGTAAAAGGAAGATCCAGAATTCAAATGTCAGCTTTTGAAGACAATTTGTCAATGCTGCTAAAAGTCAAAATGTGGTGTACAAGATTGGCTAATGTACTTACGAAGAATTTTCTTTCAAAACAAATACATGAAATGCAACATGAGAGTGTAAATTGTGATTTTGTCTCATATATCTATCAGTCTACTAAAAAAGGAGTGCCATTTTGAGCGCTGTTGGTAAAATACAAAAAATAAAAGATATTCCACTGGTAACAGAATTGGTCATTGGAAAAGACAGGCAAAAGAAATATTAATTTTGAAATGTAAAAGGAAGATCCGGAATTTAGAGAAAAAAGAAACTTCAACAACAGTGATGGTACTTTTTGCATGGAGGCCTTTTTGGGAGAGTTTGTAAAAGTCAAAAGTTCAATAAGGTCAATCACATCAGCTGTTCCAGCCAATGTGTTGTAGATGTAAATTGTTTAAGATAGTTTGTACTGTAAATGTTTGACTTTTTGAATCTAAGTTTTGAGTTCAGAAGTACATTCGCGACCAATCTTGTACCCAATCTTGCACCAAACTACCAACAGACATTATAGACTCACCCTCCGCTCTCTAACTTATTAAATTAACTTACAATGTTTAAGACAGACCAGCCTTTCACAAAAGCTTGGTAACTTTCTCATTTCACATGAAATTTGAATAAGATTAGAAGTATAAATTTGTTTACACAACGATGCTAAAAAAGCTGAATCCAATGGACTTCTAATCTTTCTTGTCTTTGGACAGAGCATTTAAACACTCTGTGACCACACACTTTAGACCATGGACAATTGGTTCAATTTTTTCCTTTTTAATTTTTTTTTTTTAAGTAACTTGATTTTTGAAAGTTGGGTTTCTGTGAAAGGCTGTTCATAGCATCATTTAGAACTACAAGTACAAATTACCCTCTGTTCATGCATGAATTCCTATGTGCTAACATTGACTTGGATCAAACAAGATTATTGAAACTCCTGTACTAACCTATTGTAGGTCTGTCAAGTTACAAACTAACATTGGTTGAATTCTTGTGAAGTACTACACTGAACTTTAAAAACTTCACTTTAACATGAACTTTCTTCTCATGAAGTAAGCCTAAAGGTTTTTGCATTGTGCATGAAGTAAAAACTGATTAGATTTAATAATAGCATTCATATAAATTAAATCCCTTTAGAAGTTTCGGTTCTCAAAAGAGCCAGAGGGTTGAGATGTAGTAGAATCTTGACATTCCTAAAAAACTACTTTGCTCAGCTTCCTCTTGTTTATAGTTCTTAGTCGTAGATTTAGATTATTTTAAAAGTTTACATTTCATACATTGACTTTAGCGTCACTTATTGTTTCCTGTATTTCGAAATACCTCTTCAGTTGAAGTCCTACATGTATTTCTTTTACTGCACTTGTTGGGTTTTAAGGCAATGCCATTAATGCTAAAAGTATTGACAAGATATTTAAAACTACTAATTGTTTTAATCCTATCGCTTTTAGTACACTTGGTTTTGTGAATAGATTGTTTAAAAAATAATTAGAAATACCATTTCTCCTAGTTAATCCCTTTTACTACATCTTATATATGTTCATGCATGAACAGATGACTATACCTTAATGCTACATTTCTACTTTAATGCTTATTTGGCGAAGATATCGTCACCGTTTTCACAAAGAGACAACTTAGCCCCTGCAGCCCAACTTCCATGTTTAGAGGAAACTGCATTTGAAGTTTTTGAAACCAATGGCTTGAGTGGAAATTGTTAGTCACGTTGACTTTGACATGGCAGTTTGAGAAAACTGTAAACTTGTCACAGAGATTGTCTCTTCCTGAAATCTCAAAAGCCAGAGCCCTTGGTTTTTTGGCACTGTGCAAGCATTATGTACTTCAATATGAGAATTAGGCAAGATGAACATTTCCTGTTTGTGAAAAAATCAAAACTATAAATCTGTTGATTTTATCTGTGTGCTAATTTGTGTAATTACGTATGAAGTTTCATGACTTAAAACTTTGGGAAATTTTGATAAAAATAATGCTACAGATTTGTCTGTTCTTGAAAACGGTGACGATTATATAAACTGATTGAAGAAAGTGTTCCCCTGACTATCCCAAGTCTTTTTACATATGAACATTGACATTGCTTCATAGATTTTTAGATATACAAACGTTCTGGTCTGTGTATGCTAATCATGTTCTACTGGTGAAGTTCCAAAGAGTACGATGTTAATGTGAGTTCAGAAATTTCTTTAGCCTTGCATACGCTAGTGTCTTTACAGAACTGAAGTGTTCAAAGAGTCTGCAGAAATGATGTCCCCAATCCAGGTTTTGAGATGCAGCATTAGATATCTCTAATCATCTGCATCACAAAGCCAAGAGTGAGTTTTGGTGAATTCATGTCCAAATTGTTCACAGAGTCTTTGCTGGAATGAAACTTGAAGCATGGGTTGATGATGTTTCAGTGTTCAGGAAATCCTTGCAGAAATGATGTAGATCTCCTCAAGCAGTGCATCTTGCAGTTTGTAGCTTGGAGCATGGGTTGATGGATGTTTCATACATTCACAGAGTCTTTGAAGAATACTTGAATACTTGAGTCTGCAAAATAATACACAAGAAAACAAATGAATTATTAACAGAGGTACATGTGGTGTACACGGTTATTCATATCAAATTAAAAACAAATGTGAAGGACTTGGCTTAATTATTGATAAATGAGTACATTCAAGTATTGAGTGCAACAACATGTATATGTGGGTCATTAATCAACAATAAAAAATTATCATTTCAAAACTGTTATACATTTTGTGAACAAAACCCTTTTTTATGTTTACTCTTCGATTTGTCATCAAAATAAGATGTTTCATTTGGTGATTTTGTTTCCACCAAATTATGAAAACATATACAGTATTTTTCCCCACCTTTATCGGTACATGTTTCAATATTAAACAATTATCAAAGGTCAATGGAATGTTCTCTACCATGATTTGAGATAAATCCCATGCAAATAATATCTGCTTATTTAATCATGCAGGGCAGAATTTGTTTCAATGTTTCAAATTTCTCAAATGTCAATATAATCCTTCCATACCGTTATTTCCAGGTGAATTTGAATCAGGAGCCCAGGGCTTGCATGAAGTTCTTGGAAGTCAACTTGAAGACATACTTGCAGAGGTAACACCATGTAGAGAATCTGAGATTAAAAAGAAGGTAAAACTATTGTTTACCTTTTTAACATATTTGCCTATTAAGTAAAGAACAACGTATTGAAAACCAAAGTCTGAAATAGGTAGATATTGTCCAGCTTGGATGAAGAATACGTCACTGCACCAAGAGATTATGAGCAGGTTGATCATTGGCCCAGCCTATGTGAGATGAAGTCAATGAAAAGGTCTATACAAAATCCATAAAGGTGTGATACATCTATGGGTTTTGGAAGAGTACATCCATTCGTTTGTTTATTCAGTTTTCAATCAAACCAGACCATAACATCAACCTGTGAGAATTTCATCAAAGTAGATGGTCACATCACAGGACTACTTCAAACAAGGAATGGTCTATGTTTTACCAAAATGTATCCCTACACAAATCAGCCTAAAAATTAACAGAAAGAGACATATGTGTTACCAAAAAAAAAACCTTAACTCATTGGTTTTTGGGAGAGTAACTTTATTTCCATTCTGTAGTTTCAATAAACACACCATCCATCTGAAATGTCATCAAATAAAGTGAAATTTTTTTAGTGAAAACAATGCAAAACTAATCAAGACTTGTCAGAAATTTTGTACACGTTTGTTCTGCTCATTTTGATTCCGGAAATTGAAATAAGCAAGGATGATTTCTCAAATGGTATTATCTTTACTTTATGAAAGCTTTTCAAAGAGGAAATAGTTTTCTTGGATTGACTAAAGACAGAAATCTGATATTGAAAAGTCAGTACTGAATACCCAAACCAACTACTGTAACTTCAGTGTTAGTCAATAGGTCAGACATATGTTTGGAGTTGGGATTTCACTAGGATCATTCAGGAAATGGTTTATGGTATATTTACAGTGTCTGTGGTTCACTCCAATCATTCAGTAACTCACCAGTGAAATCATCCTCACATAAAGTCATGATGGAGAGAAAGCAGAAGAAAATTGACTTGGATGTTTTGCAGCTACAAACAGAAGTTGACATCACTTGGTTCATGCTCAGTTCAAAGCTGTCAAGCTTTTTCAGGTTGTTGGCTGTAAGTCAGTATTTTAGTTGATGGATAGTATACATCTATCTAAACATAACAAGAAAAAATGCTGTTATACAAGCTGCTTTTTCAAAAATGTGAAGTCTCATTTTTAGTCCATATTTTTGTTTATAAACTGGATGTAAAAAATCCAAATTTCTCCATATCTCTGTTTCATTGAAGACCAACACGTAAGCAAAGGGTATCACTGTGCTGCCCATGGCCCTGATGATGTCCCTTTCAAAATATTCCCCTGGATATATTTTCTGAATGAATCAAAATGGCCGTCCATCATTTAAAAATTAAAAATTAAAAGATGTACGTAAAGGTACAGGTCTACATCAATATCATGGATCTGCTTTACTATTAGACACAATGCCATAACAGTTGGCGCATTAGCAATGCAAATTTACATGTGTAATTTTTTACCTATGCTTTTTGTTTCAAAAAACCTCTCAGACACAAGTATGTACAATTGTTACAGAAAAGTTGTTGACTTAAAAAAGAATTTGTTATAGACTCTTTGAAAGTAAAACATACCTATTCTCGTTACAGCTGAAGTACATCCTGCTTGTTGAGCAACTACATGTATTCGGTCCTGCTAGATGCTCAGCCATGGTAGAGGGGAAACAGGAGTGCAAGCTGTCCAGAGTACATGGTGCAAGCTGAGCAGAGTCTTATGATTGGGGAAACATCTAGTAGTTGGCCATCCAGTAGATGGCATGGAACTCCACACTGTACGCAACTGGTTTACTGCTGATTGATTGAGTGTTGTTGGACATTTTGAGAGCTGAACAAACAGTCTGCCAAGAAAATTTTCAGGCAAGTCTCAGTGGAACATCCTGGGAAGAAGGAACAACGAACTCCAGACACACCGGCTGACATAACACTGTTAACTGTGCTGATACATGTAGCACAACAAGTGGATATGCTCTCAAGTTAACTTCAAGGTACCAGGAAGCAGATGGACATGGGAGTAGAAGTAAAGCATTCATGTAGACGAACTACACACAGTTTGTGCAGGTAACTAGTTCAACATTTATCAAAAGTTTGAGAATGTGTTTAAAACTGATGAAAATGGTTGATATGAGAGAACTTTCAGGCAATTACCATACATGTAGGTGACCAGCCAGCAGATCTGCACAGGATAGTAACCCCTTGAAACTTTCTCAATAACTTAGTCAGTACTGGTCAAACTTTGCTGAATATGTAGACAATCAGAGGCAATCGATACATCTTTCAGTCAAACTTAAAAAGTGGGTTACATTTGTACTGAATACTGTTCACTGGGTATAATGACCAACAATGTTGACTGGGTTTGTAACAGGAAAACACATTCCTTATAAGTCTATGAGTACTCCTTATCAATTGCATTCCAAAGGTTGCAGAAGAGAGTAACGAAGATTCCTTGCTGATGATGACTTCATTGTGTTTCCTCAAAGGTTTTTTAAATGTAATTGCTTTCCCATAGTAATTGTCTTTATCCGAAGCAAGTCCTTTGTATTGTTGAGCAAGACAACTTTTTTCAAGCAATTGTTTGCAAAAAGCCGCAAACAAACAACAATCATCCTGGAGAAGTTTTTTGGTCAGCTCTTCCCATGTAGTATGTTTAGCTATCTTTTGTTTTTAACATCAATTGGTACTGTACTCTTCATGATCCTGTGGTGAGCTCTGGTGAAGCAAGTAGCTTTATTGGCACTGCATCTTTATATAATCTTCTAGACGGATAACGTTACATGTAAGTGCTGAATACTGTGCTTTTGTAGTATTTGGCCATGACTTGATGAATGTACACTTATCTCTTATGTAAGCACTGTGAGTTATACTGTGCAACATGCTTTGGGTTCATGTTGTGAGCACTGAACCAAGTTTTGGGGTTTCTGTTGATGTAATGTAGATATCTACTCATCGCATCTGCCAGCATTGTGATTGAAAATTGAGCAAGTTGTAAAACTTCTTATGGTCTTGTAGTGTATAGATAGAGCAGTATTTGGGGCTCTTTTGTTTCTAGCATCTTGTCGTTTGCCAGCCAGTCTTTACATTTACGTTTTTAAATGTTGTTGCAGTGTGACTCTGTTGGTGATTGTAGTACTCTATGGGTTTATGTGGAAGTACTAAACCAAAGTTTGTGTGGAGCAGCAATCCTCTCTCTGAGCTGTACATGAGTTCAATCTGAGTTGAAAGTGCAGTGTATGTTGGTTACCTTCTGGGTTTGTGTTGTGAGCAGTTCATTTGGGGCCATTGTTAGAATCTACTACTTGATGCAATCCTCCATGGTTTGATCAGTTCAAATCACTAAGACTCCTGGGTCCAATAGTACCTAGCAGTGAGTCATCTCTCTGTCATGCCTCTATGTATTCAACTTGCTGTAACATGTTGTGTGTAGCTGGTGTCCATCTCATTATATGTTGCCCAATGTGTCATGAGGAATGTTGACAAATTAATCTGGAAGAAAGGCAAAGGAGATCAAAGATTTAATTATCAAAGCAAACTACATGTAGCTTGCCCAGTTGATGGATACTCTTATCTGTTATTTTTATTTGAAAAAACAACCAAGTGCAAATGCTTGAGTCATTTTGCTGTTGATGTTTGCATAATTACAAACAATAATGTGACGTAAGACATCTATTGTGTTGGTCAAATTATGTACCTAAGACAAGTAGTATGAAAATAGGCTTAAAATTTAACAATAGACCCTGTCATGTAATATTTGCCTTGTGGTGCGTTGTTTATTTCAAACGGGCATTTATGCAATTCATAACGCTGTGCCTCAAGTGTGACCATCAAGTTGAAGAGTTCAAAATAAACAATGCACCACAGCATTTGGGCAGATTCAACATGGCGCACATTACCATGAAAGGGTTTATTACTGCATCCTGGCCAGCTTTTGACAAAAATTTGGTAATGCAATTGTGGAAAGAGCAATGGAAAACTGCAGTTTTGAAAAAGAACTTAGTTGCTAGCTGGGGCCTGCTTGGCCCCCTGAAAAACAGACATATGTGAAAATAAAAATAAAACAGCTTGTGCTGATGTAAAGGGACCGTCAGTGCACACCAATGGTTCTTTACAAGCATGTAGGCCTATGTTCATGATGTTCAACACCAAAACTACATTGTACAATATACTTGGCTGTAATCTGTGGGCCACATGAAAATACCTAATTTTACCTGAACCTTGACTCCACAAAATTGCTCATGAGAAGAAGCTAAAGTTTTGTTTTTTTGAAAAGTCAATTGAGAGATTTCATTTGCTGCAAGCACATGTACACCAGCTGTACATGGTGCACACACAGAATTACAGTTAAATTGAGGGGACCATGAACAAGTGGGGGCGCTGTTTATTTTCAAAATGTTAACAAATCTAAACATTATTTGTATTTTCTATCAGCAACTTCATTAATGATTTAGGGAAATTGTTGGTAATTTACACACAGATTTTTTTAATAAACATGTTAATGTTTTACCTAATTGTAATAGTTATTAATTGTTGTTTAACCTGGTTCCATTTTGGTTTAGTGCTTGGTATGGCATAGTAAGTGAGAAGTCAAGGTACCAGTACCTACATATATGCAAGTAAACATTACATGTCTGGTAAGGAGCACATGGGTTATGTTATGACTTGAAGTAAGCTGAACTCAAAAACAGTCCACGTTTTCAGGGTAAATTCTTGTTTTTATAATTGGTAATGGTTTAAACTAAGGTAAAGAATTAATTTGCAGGCTTCAGAATTTTGACAATATTTTGGTTGTTAATTTAAATAGTTTACCTTTTGTTTGTTAATTTGATAATGATTTACTCCATAGTATCAGTTTTTACGGGGAGGGGTGTTTTTAATTTTAAAAAGATTTGTATATTTAATACTGCATAAAAACAATTACCATTAACTTCAGGATTTGATTGTTTATTTTTAAGTTTATTTCTTAATTTCATTTAAATCCACCTATATCACTAAATGTTATAATTTGACATTCCCATCACATTTTGCTTTGTTTTGGAAAAGAAAAAAAGTTTATTGTACTGCCATTAATGAGGGTGAAAAAGTATTCAAAAAAATATGAATCTTGAAGATTATTAATACACAAATGAACTTACTGAGGTAGCTTTGCAATTCACCCCATACCTTCCAGAAGCCCTCCTCTCAAGCTCCACACCCAAACTACCAACAATTGGTTGAAATAGTCAATTCATTTTTACATGTACTATTCAAATTTCGTCTAGTAAACAATGCAGTGTTGTTTATTTTTTAGATGTGTTTCTTTGAATCTTGGGGTTGACAATTGATGTAAGATCCAGAATCAATGATATGATGTACTATCAATTCTACTTAGAACAGAAAATGAAAATATTAATAATTGAAATTACTTATTGATTATTACTAATTGGTATTTCAATTTATTAAAATCAATGCCAAAATGACTGCAGCTGAAAACAGAGCACACCAATTCTGAGTCATACAACTGTGTTAAGTTGACGAATTGTTCAGACTACTTTGTAAAGACCACTTAAAAACCTACCAAATGAAAAATAATCTTGTTTTAAACTGTGCAGTTTGCTACTGATAAATGGTCCTACCTTTCAGGCTACACATAAAGATGTAAATCATGAAGAGCAGTTAAATGGGAAATTTGTATATGTAGTTTGAATCTATTTCCACACTTAACTCTGATAATTGGAACACTTTAGCAATCAACAGAAATTCATTATTATTTATCTAGACAGGAATTCATACAAACAATGTGAAAAAGGACAAAGCTTCTCTTTGAACACAAGGCAGATTACTGAAAAGGATTTTTACGCTTTCGTAATTGTTTCCAATTTTTATTTACAGCTGTCTTGAGAGCTAGATGTCTAACCAAGCATGCACAGCTGACCAATTTGGACAAGATGATGTCAGCATGGTTAGGATCAATCTATGCAAGCAGTGGTTTACATGTATGTAGTATGGCTTTATGAAGTATTGAACTAGCTGGCCAGGCCAATAGACTTGCATCATGGAGCAGCCATCTTGTTTTTCTCTCATTCAAATCAATGTAATCAAAATGAGGCTGGGAGGCAAATTAGATTGGTGTATTTAAGGAATAGTGAGAATGGATATTTATAATTGCTATTGCAGACAGGGAACCTGATAAACATGATAGCTGCATGATAATGGTCTATTGAGGGAATTTCAATCAGTGCTCAGATAGTTTAAGTGAATTTTCCAGCAGACAACTGTGAACATAACACTCTGCACTGCTTCATCAATTTTTGATACTACTTTACATTTTCTGTATGGCAAGTCCATAGAAATGATTTTATTTAGAATCAAATTGTATTTTCTCAAAAATGGAAACCTTTTTTTCGCCAAATATGATTAATTTTTGTTTTGTTTCAAAATAAATTCGGAACCAAACTGTTGCTATTTAAAAAATAAAAACATTTAAAAGATATATGATCTGTGTTCAAGCTGATTTTACCCTAACAACGAATTGATTCTAGCAAACAAAATTTGAAAGAGCATTTAATTTTAACCCAAAATTAATAAATCACCTGTTGACCTTGTCGATGGCTAAACAAATGTTTTTTTTAATCGATTTTCCTGGCCAACCACCTTAAGAAAAATGTATGATGGCCCTGCCCACTGTTGGTACCAAGAATTTGACTATAATTATTACAACGTCAGTTTGCCTGAATGGTTGTCTCTGTGTCGCAAGAAACCCCGCTGAAATTGAGCAGGCAGCACATGGAATTTATTTATCATGCTCCACACAAGAATTCATGTTTTTAAATTAATTACTCTGACATTATAACTTTGGTCATTCTACAAAAATAGCAGTTTATCATTTGGATTCATTTTTTAAGGTAAAATCTGCTTAAAGCTTAAAGTTTTTGTTTTATTGATTTGTTGCATGCCAAACATCTGGACCCCATTTCACGGCTCTGCTTACCATTTTCTGCTTACAGGGATAGTGGCAGTTTTGTGTGCTCGCTGTGTAAGTGAAAAGTTAACCTGCAAAGTACTCTAGGTTTAATTAAAATGTGGATTTTTCTGCTAAGCTGAGCCATGAAATTGGGCCCTAGTCTACATGCAGTGTAATTGTGTGTTACAACATTGTACACAAAATATGTGTGAACACCACTGGTGCCAATTTCAACTCAAAGCTGCTATTTCAGCTTACAGACTTGTTAAGAACATGTTTTTATCTAGTTATCAGGAGCATGTTACCAGCCAAAACACCATGGAATGAATATTATATTTGACTGAATCCACACTAAGTTTGATAAACATAAATAAAGGTTAAGCATGCTTTCTGCTAAACAGATCTATGAAGTTAGGTCTATAACACACACTACACTTACATGTATGTGTACTTATGTAAAATAAATGTAATAATATAATTGTTCACAAATTCTTGTAGGTAGAAAGAACAGTAAAATCCCAAACCAGTAGCTGTGATATTTATTTGTAAAATTATAACGGATAACTTCTCCCTCTTTTTAAACTTGATTGGCTCTTACCTTTGGCATTTTTGGGGCACTTACTATTGATTTAAAAAAATCAAATGCTGACTTGAACAGAAGAAACTGCAAAAGAATGCAGTGATTTTATTTCTATGAGGAATCAGTACTTTTCTTTATGAAGAATTTTTCTTCAGTGAACTCTCAACTTTTAGGCAAACTTCTTCACTACAGGCATAGTGTAGCTGCTTATTAACTTTCATGTTATGATGGATCATTTTTTGAATTGTTCCTCATGAGGTATTCATACATTTTCTTTGTACAGACAGTTTAAAGTAAAAAAAAAAAAATAGTTTGCTGAGAATGTAGTTGCGTTTAATTGATAAAGTATGAAAGATCCTCTTATGCTCTTTTAACACTTCAGACTAGAGTCTTCTCAATTTGTTAAATCATTAAAAGTCATGTATAGCCCGAGCCTATTAGTTTTTAGAAGTGGCCCAGACTTCAATTGCTGTGTGAAGCAGATTATAATAAACTACTTCCAAAATATTGTTTATTTTCTGTCAGGAATTCACAAGACATACTAGAAGAATTAAAAACAATTAGAATTATGAAGTTAATTTAAACATATTTAATGCATTCTCTAGTGTTTTTAGCCACTGTAAATTATCTATTCTTAGCTCTAGACTATATACAGGTAAAAAATTGTTTTCCAATTCTTGTCTACTTTTGATCTGTTAACTTTTAACTTTACAACCTTTTCTTGTAAAGGGCAATGCTTTTGTACACAAAAGCCACTTTAATTGTTGACTTTTTGTTTCAATCTAGAAACAGTGATTTATGGGGGCCTTTAATTTCTTTAAAGCATATTATTAGATGCATGTTTCTCTCAGAAATACTGTTTTTGTTGTTTGCGTATTTTATTGAGGTTTCGTATTGAAAATAATCAATGTTTTAATCAGTTTAATATTTTTTTTAAATATTGGGCAAACAATTGTTCAGTCTTTGTTCAATAATTATATCTGTCGCAAAAATAAGTAATAAATGTTTGAAAACAAAATCCATGACTGGTTTGTTTATTTAATGTGTCTGACAGTTCTCTTCCCAAGCACCCCTCCTCCACTACCCCTTCCCCCACCCCCACCCCCACCCCACCCCCAAAAAATGGACTGTGAATAATTTATGAAGTTATTTCAATAGATTTAGAACTGATAAGACTAAATTACCTTCAATACCAAGTTTGTGTTGGTGATGTGAAAGACTGTTTGGATCAACACTCTAGCAAGTTTGTGTGCTGTACATCTGTATGGACACGTATTGTACTTGTATGTGTGCAGTACATACATTGCATGGGGTAGTACCTACGAGTGCTACATTCGTAAGCATGGTCGGACGGATCCAATTTAAAAGGGCCCCACTTTTACCAAATTTACTGATTTTGAATTCACCAATGTGACCCTTACCTGTTTATGTTTTTATTGCATGGCTCTAAAACTTCACTCGTCAAGGAAAACATGAAGAAAATGACAAAATCAAAATTCCCGCTGAGAAAAATTAAGTCACGCTTTCTTTTTGATATAGGCTGGCTACCTCTAACTATTTTCACAGAGATAATATCATTTCTGTGCATTTATGCCATTATGACTTCGGGATCCATACCGTTTAGCGTCCCTGATAGCGCCCTCTCTCGGTAGCTAATGTTATCGACATGACCTTTTGAATAATTGCAATCATAGTTTTATTGTTCACATCATTTTACCATTAATGGGGAAATTATTACATTCAAACACAACTTTGACTTATTTTTGATAATTGATGCTCAAATATTCAATTGAGAAGGAAAGTAACTTTGCCCCTGTAACCCCCTCCATAAAACCCACACATCCCATCTTGTACTTTGAAAAGTATGTAGCCCTAAACGCAATTTCCACAGGGGCTGTAAGATTTAGAAATTTCAAAAAAGCAACATTTCATCGCTTACTAGTTAATCTTTATATTAAATCACTAATTTGAGTTAAATAGTATAAATGACACGCAAATGGAGAAGAAAGTAACTTTGCCCCGTAACCCCCTCCACAAAACACATCAATCCCAACGGGCACTTTAAACATTACATAGGTTTCCACGGGGGCTTTGAGATTTAGAAACTTTAAATAAACAGCATTCCACTGCTAACCGGATATATATCTATGTTTATGTTCAATCATTAATTGAAGTTATTAATAAATAAATGACACCCAACAATTATATTGAGAAGCAAAGCAACTAACCCCCTCCACAAAACCCACCAATCCCACCTGGTTTTTATGACAGTGTTGTCCCAATCGGCCAGTAGTTTCATATGAACTATGCGTTTTTGAAACTAACCAACTAAATCTTTACATTCAATCACTTATTTGAAGTAATTAGGATAATATTGAGGCTCAAAAAATGTATTTCGAAGGAAAGTTAACTTTTCCCCGTAACCCCCTCTACAAAACCCAGTCAATTCCACCTGGTAATGTACAGGCCCCATCCGTCAGAAAACCCACATGGGGTTAGGGGGTTTTAATTTTTTTTAAATAACATTTCACCACTGACTGGCTATTAATTTCTATCTTTCGTAAAAGTTTCTTTATGGTGAATTATTCCATCTTACTCATATTGTGTCAATGATTTTACTATGACTGATGAGATTTACCAATAATCATTGAAGCCCAATGAGTCTCCCTCACTCAGTTTTTGTCTATTTATTTTTATTTACTCATCACATGATTTATTAAAACCCGTAATGATCCCGGAAAAATAAACATTAATAAAACATACACTAATTGGGGAGTAGGTTTACCAGCAGAGTTTGATACTCAACCGTCTTAGAAACAAACTACAACCACACACCCCACACACCCAAACCACGGAGTGTCTCTTTTACTTGACTCTTTCCACCACTCGACTAAGCCTACTGCGTGTAACCGTCGAGTTTTTGAACCGCCCGCCTGACAAACACTTACCCTAACAACAAAACACATACAGGAACACACCCGGAACCATGCTCTTTCCTTCACAACATCTCCGTGTCACCGCAGAGTTTTATTATAACAACCATCTTAGTAAAAACAAACATTAAAAATCAAAACAACAGGCAAATACCCGAATCACAGAGTGTCTCTCTTACATTACTCTTCACCCACGTCTTACTGAGTGTCACCGCAACGTGTCAGAGTTTTATTATACCAGCCATCTTAAAAATAAACATTAAAAATAAAAACACAGAAAGCCACACCCCGAATCAAGGAGTGTCTCTGACATTACTCTCTCCTCCAAGATAAACGCGTCTAAGAGTAGTTATAATACCAGCCGTCTTATTAAAAAGCAAACTTCAAACGTTTGGACACAAACATGAGTCACACTAAGAATCATATTATTCTCTATCTTTCTTTTTACTCCATTAATGATGTGTTTACCCGCATACAAGTAGTTTATTTACCAAACGTCTTGGAAACAATTAATACTGAATATCGAAACCTCCTTAATTGCTCAATTAATCAAAACGCATACAGTCACAATTCCATCCACATTCTTGTCTCTTGTAAAACCCAAGACAACACTCTCCAGACGCCTCCACCGTCAACATCCCTTCTCGGTTCATTGATACAGTGTCTCTCCAGAATTCTTTGTTTTTCCTCCTAGCCTCAATGTGGTTGTAATGTACCATACGTAGTGGTGACGCAAATCAAAAATTTAAAAACCATTTAAATTGGTATCCTCCACAATAACCACGAAACCTCTTCTTTCATTGAAGGGCGCGTTAATTAAGAACAAAGTATTTTATTTATCAATAAATACTTAGGGAGAATTACGATCGTCGAATAGCTTATTTACGTTTTCATTACACAAATAGCTATACCTTCAAATCGAGGCTAGAAACAAAATAGTCTGCCCCTTTTTATTTCTATTTAATCATTATCATTAGACAGGGATCAAAACCCAAATGGCCAAAGTGTGTTTAAAACATCTTTAATGATAGTGATTAATAAGCGATCCCAAATTGAGAGCAAAATATCAATTTTTTAGTTTTGCAATTACAATAACCTGTATCACCGCCACAACATGTACAAATACAAGCAAATACAGAGTGAATTCCAAAACCTCAAATTAATCTCAATTCTATTCGTTTCAAATGATTTACAATGACATCTGCACCAAGCATGCTTGTAGAAACCAGAAACTTGTAATTTGGATCGAATCCTCATCATCCCGATGATGAAGACCTCCTAAAGATCTGCAACCGATAGCAATAATAACATTTTAAGCAGAATAAAACGTATACTTTAGAATAAAAGTGGGTTTTTCTACTATGCCATACCATTTTGATAAACGAATTATACTTTAAACATTTACCATGTACCTAATACCAATACTCGAAAAGGAGTTGAGAAACTGAAGATTTCTCTGCAGATTGAACTTCTTGTTATCTGAAAAAGCTGTGGTGGCATCAGTTACTCTTCCACAACCCCAGTCCTACGGCGACTTTATGGTCAAGCAGACAGTGGCGTAGCAAGCATCTTTCTTGCAGGGGGAGGGACAAATGGGATGCACAAAGGGGGTGCACAGATATTTGTAGAGGGGGCAATTTCAGTTGAGGTCATGTCCAAGATAACGCGGACACCCCCCCCCCCATGACGATGTTTGATGTTTCCAAATGCACACCTCTGTAACTTGAAAATAATGAGTTCGTAGCTTCCTATTATAAGATTTGTCACCAAATAGTATCAATAAATAATAATATTGATCGTTAAAATACAATTCTGTAACATTATGTTCTACAAGGGCAATTTCACTCTCGAAAAAAACATTTCATTCTAGACTTGGTTCCAAGTCTATGATCGTGTGTTGGTCTTTTATCTGCCGATTTTACAATGGTCTTAAGAGTGCCCTCTTGTGGTTAAACTTGGGGCTTGTGGTAGGAGGCGCTGCGGCCTCCTGTGGGTTAGACTTAGGGGGTGTGATAGAAAGCAAATGCCGATTTGCCTGGCAGATGCAGACACACACTCAGTTTTTGAGACGATGGTAGTTTGAATATCTGTCAAATTCATTTCTCAATTTTTTGGTGGTCAGCAGTTGAGAATTTTTGCGAAGTACCAGAGACAGTACCAGATGTGTTTTCCCCCATGTTTTCATAAATCAACCCATCACTTACCAAGCCCCCTCAAAAGTTGAAGCACAAAACCCAAGGCTGTGATAACTGATCAAAAATTACACAATCTAATAACTGCTTGGCCCAAAAATGTTTTTAAAAAATGTGGGTTTATAGAAATCCGTTTAGTGCATAATTTTTTGCCTATTGAGTGTGTACTAAGAGCCTGTGGTAAAAGTTTCTTTCCTCTAAAGTTGAAGCACAAAACCCCAGTAAAGATAAACTTGCACAACCTATTAGCTATTGGATGTTTATTAAATGACCAGAGCTTTCAAAATTCAGCCATGTTTTCAATGGTATACTTGTTCAGTCAATGCCTTTTATTGTTATTATTTTTTTTACTTTATTAAGCTGAAATCCCCAATCTTGAATAAGCCTGATCATCTATCCCCTCCCATACCCCTCAGGCTCATGTCCTTCATCTCTATGCCGACCCTCTCCTCCTCCCTACCCAATATTTTGCTCTACCATCTTCTTTACTATAGTATGCAGCACTTGAAACGTGAAGGGAAGGTACAAAATCATTAACCAATTTCTATCAAGTAATTAAACTTTCTTAATCTTTATCACATATTATGAAGTTGACCCAGTTGTTCCACGAAACATTTTTGTAAACAAAACAAAAAACCTGCTTCTCATGGTTGTTTTAGTAAAGTTAAACTTGCACAACCCATAAGCTATTGGATTTCATGTTTCAAATTTTGTTTTGCAAGATAAGTACCTTCCTTATATAATTAATGTTTATTAAATGACCAGACCTTCATCAAACTCAGTCATGTTCTCAATGGTGTACTTGTTCAGTTATTGCCTTTTATTAGTTTGTTTTTTACTGTGCATTTACTTTTTTAAGTGCCTTACTGCACTTTTACTGTTTGCTTCTCAAAAGGCAGAACTTTGTGAAGGGCGTTTTTCATTTACTTAAGTTTCATTGAAAACTTGACTCTTTTGCTTTGACACAAACTGACATTAAACTTCCCTTCTTGTCTTCGTTACATCACATACCTTTGAAAATACAAGATGGCTGCTGTGATAAAGGTCTGTGCTGTAAACATATACAAAGCAGATATATTCCTATCTACAGAACAAAAGACACAAAGACACAATTTCTTTTCTTTTTTTTCAATAAAGGAAAAAGTCACTAGGACACAATTTTATTTTCTTTTACTTCAATACAGATGAAAGACACTATGACACAGTTTTTGTTTCACAAAAATGTACAATGGCACAATGTATAAAGAACATGAAATAATACAGAACAAACACCAAATTTAGTGATTAAATATCAATCATCATGGCTTGACCTTAAACATTCCAGTCGATGATGCAAAGATACAACCAAATATCTACTTTGGTTATTTCATAAATTATTTTCCAGATAGAGGGTTTAGTTTTAGTTTAAATTTGTTGGTGTATACCTATTAAGTTGTTGTTCTTTATAATACAAAGAGTCTTTCAATTTGATGTATAATCTATTAATGTGCCAGTGTACTAAAATATCAAACTTTCTGTCAACAATAAACTAGATCAAGCAAAATAACTGAAAGAATTCTACAAAAGGTGTCAAATTCATTTTACATTCTAAATAACAATTCAAAAGAGCTTTTTAAATTCATTCAAAGCCAAAGTATACCAATTGATAAGTTGTTTGCACATTTTACTGAGGACATCACAGTACCCATTTTGTCAAGAACACAACAAAGTAAATAACTTTAAATGAAAAAAGTGTTTCCAATTTATGTAACCAGACCAGATTTCATCAGTGGATCCAGAATCATTTTAAGGGAGGGGGGGGGGGGGGGCTGAGAATCAAGAGCAATTTTTCAGTACTAAAAAGTGTGAAGCACTTATGGTGTGGGGTCTGGGGCCCACTTAAGGGCCCTGAAAAATGTTTAATTCTAGATGCTCTCTGGTGCAATACGAGACGATTCCCTGCTGCTTTCCCCTTGATTTTGAGCAAAGGTTTGGAGGAGTAAAATGTGAATTCCATTTAATTGGTTTACTCTGATTCTGTTCTTCTTCTCCCTCCTCCTCTGTCTCTTTCCTTTACTTTTTTTGTGACATTTTTAGGGGGAGGATGCTACAGCCCTGTTGCCCTCCCTATTCCCAGTCAGCCAATGGTTTTGAGTGTTGAAATGGATGTCTTTGTTTGCACCATAACCTCTGCTGACTGTATACCTTTATTGTGCTGCCACCTTCTTTGTCAAGTTCCCTAAGTGCAATAGCAATTACCAATAATAAATCTCTTCCTATCAAAGTGGGATCAGACTATTCTTGCTGTCCCTGCCTCTGTTGAGTTACACTGAGTTGAATGAGGGACAGAGCTGTCTGAGTAAACCAATATCTTGAATGTTGCCTCCTTGGTGAGCTGAGAAGCCAGTTATCAGGTTGATCTGTACCTTCAGCTCATCAGTCACTTCCAAACCACTGGACTGTAGGGTAAAAATGAAACAAACAAAAATAATAAATACAAGTGTTTTTTATATTTTCAAAAGGCAGGGTACATGATAGAGCCAGAAATTGGTTTTGAAAAGGTGTTATTCCAAGAAATGGGTTTACACTAAGGATGCAAACAGCGCATTATCTCTTCTATAACTTTACTCATTTACAATGATGAGAAGAAGAATATTAACTTGTCTGATGGTGAAATTTTCAGTGAGATCACCCGTTTTATTTAAAAAGTTTGGTTTGATCATTTCTTCAATGATGATTATGTTTTTCGCTTGTGGTGTTTTTCACCTTACTTGTTTTACTACTTGTTTGCCAATGAAATTCTGTGATTACAGATTTTCAAGTCAAGTTATTTTGTTAAGCCTCCTTATTTACATGTACCCTGCCCTGGCAGAATGATGTCATTTCATAGATACCCAGGTTCCTTATCAGAACATGCATAATGATCTGACATATAACTCTAGTAATTGTGGCAATGAATAAGATGTCTGCACATGCTAAATACTGAAGTGTTAAATCCAACATTTATATTTGTGCGGACAGTGACTACACTTTGAAAGGGTTGAGTCCATCATGGTGAATGTTAAATCCAGCGTTTTAAAATATCAAATCCAACGCCAATGAGTTGAATCCAACAATTTAAGTGTTAATTCAACATTTAAAGAAAAAAAATCATCGCAATTGTTGAATCAACACGTTAAATGGTGAATATACAGTTTAAAGGCAAGATTAACAGTTGTACAAGCTGGATTTAACATTTTAAAATGTTGGATTTAACACTTTCAAAGTGTAGTCACTGACCACCAACATTTAAGTGTTGGATTCAACTCGTGCATAAGGGAATGTAACTGCTCGAAACTGGAACTGAGTTTAAAGATAACTGATAATTTTTTTTTTTTTTTTTTTTTTTTTTTTTGGGGGGGGGTTTCCTGGTTTGTTGCATGCTGTTGAAGGATGTTGAAGAATCAGCTGAATAACAAGGCCAAGTTGTGTACACTCCACACAGCTGATCAGTCTCCCCTGTATATCAAATGCTGAGCAGAGGAAAATATATGATTTTCAAATTTTATACAATAAGGCACAGGTTATGGGATGATGCTATAAATTTCTTTGGGAAAGGTTTAAGTCTAAATAATGGAAAACTTGCAAAGTTCCAAAATACCAAGGCCCAATTTCATAGAGCTGCTTAACCCCAACAAATAGCTAAACACAAAACAATTTTGCTTACCAGATTAAGGTTACCAGCTTATTTTTGCTTAACAGAAAGAACAAACATTTTTGCTGAAGCAGCTCTATGTTGGACCCTGGAGCAACTTTGCATTAACCATCTTAAAAAACGACAAAGGGAGGGGGTGTAATTACCGCATAGGATCCAGGGCCCACTTAAAGGCCCCAGAAAATGTTTGAATTTAGATTCTCTTTAGTGCAATCTAAGGCAAATTTCTTGCCACTTTCCCCTTATTTTTGAGCAAAATGTTTAAAGAGTACAATGAGAATTCCATTTGATTGGTTTTACTCTTGTGGTCTTATAAAGTTCCTCATGTACTCACATTTCCATTTCCACCATTGGGGTGCCATCTGTAAATGTACTGCAGGACTTGATCGGTTGATTAGGGGCAATGTTTAACATGTTTTAATAAAGGCTGTGTCACTCACTTTTAATTTCAGGAATTTGTGGGCCAAAGCAAACGTCAAAGATGCAACTGGCAAAATTTATTTATTTTTTTTTCAAACGCATGATTATGAATTTGGGTACGATGACCCTATGAGCCCCACACATGGTGTGAACCCCAAATACTTGCATTCTTTTATTATGCTTACACATTAAATTTTCAAACAAGAGAAAAGGAAAACAAGTCTCACTTACAAAGCCCCTTGTAAATTTCAACTCTTACAAAAGAGACAATTTAGCCGTCATTTATGAAAATGAAAATGGAAGATACTGCAGGACTGTGTCCCCAGTGATGAGTAGACAGGAAAATATTAAAACATATGGAGTTGAATGGCTCATTCCCTAAATGTTACTGGGCAACAGAGGGCGCCATTACTTTTGCTTGTATAGTCTTTAAAGAACAAATGTATCTGACAATTTTTAAGATGTTCTTTGACAAAATCATCAAAGAATAACTAGCTCAATGTAATTCCTATGGGCTTCTGGTAATCAGTGCAGCCAGTTTGCGTCACACACGTGCCACAATGACTTTACCCAACAGAGACTAACTTAACAAAGACATAAGGAACTTTGGTCTTGGACAAAGGAGACTCGGACTCGGTAGGGAGGACTCAGACTAGACTCGGACAACAAGTACTGAGACTCAACTACAGCAGCCGATTTCACGAAACTTTACTCAACTGCGTAAGTCCACTTGTGCAACATTTATTGCGTAAGTTGGGCCACTCATGCAATAAAATATGGCACAAGTAGGCTTACTGTCACGAACTAGAAATAACCGTTATAGGTGATAGCAAGTTAGGTAATGACTTGGTAATGATTTCATAACTTTTCCTTGATAATGTATTTCTTTAACTTAGCATGTGCGTTTCAACCCACCGTAATTTTGGGTGGAGCGGGATATTCCTTTTATTGTATACAATTCTCATGTGTTCGTTGACCCATATAAAACAGATCACTGGGTTCTTAAAGGGGCTTATACATATGGGGAGAGAGTTTTCCTTATTTGGTTTAAACATGCAAGGTATTTCACCATGATGTGTCAGACTATATTAGCAACATAATCAGTGTTATCTAATACTATTGAAAACTGGTTAAATGTATCCATAATTAAATATTCATGGGGCTAGTATAGTATAAATTAGCAACATAATCAGTGTTATCTAATACTATTGAAAACTGGTTAAATGTATCCATAATTAAATATTCATGGGGCTAGTATAGTATAAAATAGATTGTTTGGGAACTATCTGGTACTTAGTAGCACCCACCGGCTCGAAGACGTCGAGCGCCGAGGCCCGATAGTTTGAGACCCCACCCCGGGGTAGTCCACGGATCTGAGCGATAGTTTGTGTTTGCCGGCCCTGCCGATGATTTTGGAGGTCATCCGTGATGCTGTGTTTTACCGAGACCGGGGCTGCTACTAAGTCACTCTAACCCAAAGCCAGACTTTTCTGTAAGTTTATTTATTTAATATTTGAGATTTTGCGAACTGTTTAAAGACAAACATTTCCGTTAGTCATGGACAAATGCATTTGCGGTGTTTGCTGATTTTTTGTGTGAACTCAGAAGTGCGGACATTTTCAATGTTTTCAAGTGTTTAAAGGTGTAATTATTTCAAGTGGAAATTAAGGCATACATTGTGCATATAACTTAATTTCCAGGGCTTTTTGGTACTGGGTTGAGGAACGGGACGGCCAGACGCCGCTGATGACGGAGCCGTCGACTCGGGGGACCTGACACCATCCGTCGAGCCACGACACGGGATCGTCACTCGCCACACCCAACCACATCATGACACATGGGGTTCGAGTTTACTTTAAACTTACTTTCTTGTATTTAAATCGATTTATGGACGTAATTTATTTATATTGTTTAATGGTTAATTTGTTGTAATTAAATATTTTGTTTAAATCATAAATGGACTTATGTACCCTTGTTTGTTTGTTGGTGCTGTTCGCTCCGCTTGGTCTCTTTAACTACTGTATCACACACACGGGGTCCCGATCGTGGCGGACCTTGTGACACTTACACAGTTGCCTAAAGTTTCGTGAAATCGGCTGCAGTACTGCAAGTTAGCCGAAATCCACGTTGACATGGAATGACCCAAAAGTTTAATTAAGGTTTTAAAAACATTCCATTTAATTTGTAGTAGAATTTTACATTTTTATAAACAAGCTTTTATATTGGCTTCTGTACCACATTTTCATATCAAGTATCACCCATGTTAAAAAACACAACAATGTCCCTAAATTGCAATGAGTTTTCTTGAATATTTACCAGGTGCTTCCCGAAATGGGGTCAAGTGGAGATACAGTAGATTCACAGATTGAAGAATATGTCCAACAAGCTGTTGGTAGTTCTAGTACATATGACACTGTGGACAAAGTAAAAGAAATCGGCAAAGAGAAACCCAGCGACTTCAAATACATGGATGAGAGTGACCTGGATTGTCTTCACAAGATCCAGTTGTACAAGCTTTGGAAAGACTTAACTACTGCACTGCAAGGGAGGGTCATTAAAGTTTAAATTTTATATCATGCTGGATTGATGCCAGCACAAAGTTTGACAACTAAAAGTCAAGATATTTATTTCATATCTCCATCTATTTCAGGTTACATATTGTTATGTAACAGATGGCTCTTCATTGCCAGATAACGCCTAGCACAAAACTTATTTCTTGCAATCGTATCAAAATTACATGTTCTCAGGGAAATCATCTGACGGACTGAAAGAATCATCTTCATCAGTGCCACCCTGTTCAAGTATCTTTTCTTTGCCTGACTCATCACCCGAGGGTACATACTGGTCTTCTGCATACCAGATTCCATGAGAAAAAAATGCCTAAAGGGCTGCTGGAAAGTATCAGGAGGAAAGAAAGACCTCTCCAGTCTGAGAGAAGAAAGATGGTCAGTGTTTTGGCAGATGACATCGAAAGCAGTTGGCTGCTATTGCTTTAAAAGTTGCAGCAGAGTTTCCAAGCAGCATCCAAGATAAGCTAATTGATGTAATAGTTGATAATGGGTATACCTGTATTCTGGCCCAGCTAGAGCAGAGATTCCAAAACATAAACAGACAATTAAAACATATGAAGAGAGAGAATTCTTAGTTCAGATGAGGCAGGTTCCAGCCAAGCTGCAAAACGTCAAAGAGCTACTTGTGCATATGGCACAAATTCAGAGCAGTATAATCCTGATTTACCCAGTGATGAAGACTCCTAAACTCAAGGTGAGAAGAAGAAAAGCTTGCAAGAAATGCACACAAGCAAGTGTGGAAATTTGAGACAGTCACAGAGATTTTGATGCCCATCCTATCTATCAAGGAGGATTGGCCATTTCTCTTTGAGGAAGTTGGAATGCTACACCACTTTGAAATTCTTGTTGGCATCCAAGTTGAAAGAGACAATGGCAAGTGCCTTTACATCTAAAGTCCCAAGACTTATGCAGTTCCTGGATTCAAAGCTGACCACAAAAATAAGTAGCTGAAGTTGAGGCTACATGAGTTGAATAGAGCCAAGTGCCAAGCATCAATTAGCAACCCTGAGAGTCTTGGATTGTTAGTCGTTTTATCAACCTTCTTTGAGGAGGACCCCATGGCACTTGTCTAAAGTGCAGAGGTAAACTATGATTGTTTCTTTCTTAAAACCAAGTGTTTGAAAAAGTGTCAAAAGTGTTACTCAGTAAACAAAATACCTGGAGATCATCCCCTTTAAAAAAACTTAATCTATTTAAAATCCTTTTTTTATTGTGTTACAAATTGTGCTACCAACATAAAATTGATTGAATTTTTAACCCCAACATTGGAAAGTTGACGGCCATTTTCTTTCTTAAAGTTTCAGGTGGCAAGTTGTTAGTGTGGGCATTGGATATCCTGTTTTCATGAACAAGTAATATACTATTTCATGTTGGTGCACCTACATGTACCCCCTTTATACTCTTACTTCACATACTTTTGAAAAAACTTGTGTTTCATTTATATGTAATTCTTCTGTTTGTACAAACTTAGTATGACTTTATTTAACCAATCCTTGTATTCCTGTTGGTCAGAGTATTTCTTCACCTATCACACCCACCCTTGGTGTCTATAGTTGTGCTGAGAATCTTGAGACACAAGGCCCCTCTGCATCTGTTGGTTCTATTCCAACCAATCCTTGTATTCCTGTTGGTCAGAGTATTTCTTCACCTATCACACCCATCTTGGGTGTCTATAGTTGTGCTGAGAATCGTAAGACACAAGGCCCCTCTGCATCTGTTGGTTCTATTCCAACCAATCCTTGTTTTCCTGTAAGTGATGGGAACATATCAAATAATACATGTACTAACGTAGATTTGAGTGATCCCAATGACTTCCCAGTTGGTGGAGAACCTCCGGCTTTCACTCTTAAGTGCAAGAAAAACATCAAGAGTAATAATCTTCTTGTCAAAAAGAAACAAAATGCTGATGAAGCATACATATCTAAAACAACTGGTGAGTCAATGCCTGCGAAAAAAAGGATATGTGTGGGAGAAGTAATTAACTGTGTTGTGAAGTTAGAGGTTTACAGTGCTGCAGAATTTCAGAAACCGACAGAAAATAAGAAATGCATATTATGAGATGACTTAGGGAAAGGGAGTGGGTGTATACCTTGTGTAACCTTCAGACAGACGTACTCATTGTACTTTCTTCCAAAACCTGATGTAGACTTGGAAACGTGGAAAGTATGTCGTAATATGTTTGTTTCAACTCTTGGCATTTCTGAGAAGCAAGTAAGAAATGTGCTTTTCAAAGTTGACGGTTATGCTATACTAGAAGTTGACAAAGGCATTGCATTGATCAAGATAAATTGCAAAGAGTCCTGCATTAAATTAATGTCATTGTAAAGTGCTTCAAAAAAGGAAAATACAGTGTTTATGATAAAATAGGAAATCTCTTTGATAGTTATTTTTTTGTTTAACATAGGAATTAATTTCTATCAGGTTTTTAATTCATGTCAATTCAAAAGCTGTTTTCTGATAAATTCCTATACTTTTTAACATCCATCATTTCAATCTACATCCTACCTTGTTTTCTAGCTATGTTGCCAATTCCCAAACGATAATAAATAATTAATTCTCGTATTTATTTTCTATCTTTCATGTCATTGGCACAGCAACTCTAAAGCTACATTTGCCTTGGTTAAGATGATGCTATTGAGTCATCCAACACCAGCTACAGACAAGGATTTCCCCCGATCTTTGACTGTCTTGGTCTGAAGCAACCATCAATCCTGACAGGGGTACTTGCAAAGGTAAAACGGACTATCTTCCGTTATGTCAAGAAATACCAGAACTGTCTACAACCCACAACAAAATTATTGGTCCAGGCATGTTCAGCACATGAAATAACACCAGAGTGGTTGGGAAATGCCACTACTTGTTCCCGAACTTTGACTAACAATGTGGTGAATGAACTTAACCGATTCCATGCTAGAAATGGCATAACCCGCACTGCAAAAACTCCGGTGTTAAATTGTTAACACTGTACTGGTGTAACCATTGTGGTGATTCTTTCGGTGTTAAAATAACACCCTTTAACTTCATTTGTGTTGGCAACAAAAATATTCCTGTGGTGTAGTTTTTTTAATGGTGTTAAAAACATGAAAGAAATGCACTTGCGCGGAGAGATAAACAATTATGATTGGACAATGAAAAGTGATGTATAGCATTTACACGTCGGTCTCCTCTTGTTTTGCTGAGTTTGTTTTGTTTCATCGATTAACAAAGACGAAATTAATCAACTGAAATCATCAAGTTAACTATGCCAATCGTACGTCTAATACAATTATAAAAATGGAGACATACTAAAGTTGGGAAACTGAACTTTAACATACTTTGTTGAGTCTTGTTGAGTCATTTATTGAACGTCCATTTAAAATTTAAACAAAGCATTCTTTTTTATTTGTTTGCAGGAAGCATTCTTTGATGACAGAGCTAACACTGGGTTTTTAGCGGCAAGAATAAAAAATGTCAACTGCGCTCAACCAAAGTCAGCAAAACAGCGTCAGAGTCAAATCACTATTGCATCACAGAGATTGGACGGTGGTTCCCTGAAGTTGAGGTACACTTTATCAACAGAGAATGACCTTGACAAGGATAAGTTTCAGGAAGATGTCAATAGACCGTTCCGGCCTGTCAATCAAACTGTGCGCATTGACCAATTGGATCATGCCTTTTGGTCATGTGACCTCGGTCAAACTCGGTCACACGTGCAGCGTAAATGCACACAAACTAAGGTGTGTGGGCGGGGCTTGTTGCCAAAGCCGGAACGGTCTATTGGCTGAAACATACTCCTAAAATGGTTGCTGGTGAAAAGTTGGTTTTGAAAAGAATGAAGACATTTCCGCTGCGCTGGGATATGGTGAACAAGGAAGAGAACACTGTAGGATGTGTAACCGAGGACTTTCCGAGGTTCCGCAATACACCTGGACTAGTGAGTAATCTCAACTTTTGAATATTCAGCCACAATATCAACATGGACAATTAATTGACCTCTCTGCTCTGGAATGGCGGGGGTCTTGGGTTCGAATCCCACCTTAGGAAAAATACCTGTGAATTTTTTTCACAGGACTCGGGGAAAGTACCAAGTATACAGTGCTTAACACACATCAGTGTATGGATAAAAATTACAAATAACAGTTATGGAGCAGTTAGTGCATTGCACTTTAAGTACAGTGTTTAAGAGGGAAAGTTAACCTGTGTACTTTTTAACAACAAAAATACAGGCATTAGGAATTTGCTGTAAGACTAAGAAATTCTTGTTTTTTTGTTTTACCTTTGTTTTGGTTCATAAAACCTTTGTTTTGGGTCATAAAAAGCTAATTTAGGGTATTGTCATAAAAAGGCTGTTACAAAAAGAAAAATTTGATATACTTGCAATTTATTTTAATAGAAAGGAGATTTTGTGTAAAAACGGTTAATTATATGTAATTCTAATTTAAGTCAGGCAATGTTTTTGTTGCTTCATCACAAGGTTTATTTGAAAGGCAATTTTCAAAATAAAAATGGAATTTGAATCTAAAAGCTGAATTTAGTGAGCACCTTTTGTACTGTGATGGAAACTAAAGGATTTCAATAAGTGTATGTCTTCCAGAAGTCATTGTTGTTTCACCCTTTAAATGGCTTTTTTGTGTGAACCAACATGTCAGACTAGTTTCTACCTTTAACATGCCAAAGGCTCAGGCATTTTACAAGTAACCCAATAGTTTTTCCAGCTCAGATTACGAAGAACAAGCTTCAACAGCCAATTATTGGATACAACATGATTGAGACTCTTGTCCACCACTCTGGTAAAGATGCCAGCAGTATTCTTGGAGGAGCTATGAGGCACCTAGAACACGCGAAGGCAGTAAAGTTGGTTCATTTGATCCAGGCCAATGATCCAGAGGAAGTTTGCAGCGTCAAATCTACAAGGCGGAACATCATCATTCCAAAGCAGAGCAATTTTGGTATTCCATGTCGATCGCGAGCTGGCTTGACAGATGGCAGTATGATAGGCCTGTTTGAGCCAGATGTTGAACAGCAGTGGCCAGAAGGTCTTCAGGTAGAGGCATCAGTGGTGAACCTTACTCCAGGTGCAGCGACCCCAGTTATGATCCGAGTGATGAACCCCACAGATCAGGACATCATATTGAAACGGCATAGTCTACTTGGCAACATACAACTTGTCAGCTCAGTAAGCCCCATTGAACTCTCAACTCTTAATTCATGGGCACCAGCACCCAAGCACAGTGAGACCACGGTTTCCAATATTTCGGCTGAGAAGGCATGGATCCCCCGTTGACCTCAGTCACTTGACAACTTCACAAAAGACAGCAGCTGAGAAGGTGTTACCGGAGGAGTCAGCAGCTTTTGCCAAAGATGACTCGGATTTAGGCTGTACCCACGATCTGAAGATGGAGATACAACTGCATGATGAGGAACCCGTTCGGAAGACGTACATATCGATGCCCCGTCCACTGTACCAGGAAGTTCGTACCTACCTGGCAGATCTGATTAGCCGTGACTGGATCCGGAAGTCTTCCTCCTCCTACTCATCACCAGTAGTGTGTGTCCGGAAAAAAAGACGGCAGTCTCAGACTCTGCGCCGACTACAGAGGGTTGAATCAAAAAACCATTCCAGATCGCCAGCCGATTCCACCAGTCAAGGACATGTTGGACAGTCTTGTTGGCAACCGATGGTTTTCCACCCCTTGATCAGGGCAAGGCCTACCACCAAGGGTTTATATCGGAGGAAAGCTGCTCACTTACAGTCTATTATTGAATTGAATTGAATTGAACCTTGAACCTCATCAGACAATTGAACCTCAACATGAGGATGGCACTTGAACAATGACGTCATGATGACATCATCATGTGTCGAATATCATACAATCAAACTTTAATATTAAACAAAAATAACAACTCCTGAACCATGTGAACCACACAGTAGATTTTTACAATCAATACATCATCGGGTAGGTCTAGGAAAAATGAAAATTACTATTTGCTTTCTGCATCCTGTGGCAAACATCCTCAGCATCTCCAACTTCTCAATTTATATTGACGTGTATTACTTCTATAAACAGCCCCCCTGCCCTTAATTGCAGATTTAATTTCATATTTTAACAATGACTGATTGACAAATAATGAAAGACGTCAAAATCCCTTTTAGGAAAAATAAACCTCCACTTCATCAGATAATATTGGTTTAGGAACTGACCGATACCCTGACTTGATTGAGTAGGGAAAGTAGGGTAGAGCAATTAAAAGCTGTCTACACATCAATTATCTACAAACCCACAACTCCCAATTTGTCTGTCAGTCATAAGGGAGACTTGCTGTAAGAGGACATCAGTCATAGATGAAACCATCATCCATGCAGTAAGCAGTGAAAGAGAATGGTAACAATAAACTCACTACTGATATCAATTCTGGATTCTACTTCAATGATTCTACTAAGGGAGTCTTAAGGGAGTCTTGCTGTAAGAGGACATCAGTCATAGATGAGACCATCATCCATGAAGTAAGCAGTGAAAGAGAATGGTAACAATAAACTCACTACTGATATCAATTCTGGATTCTACTTCAATGATTCTACTAAGGGAGTCTTAAGGGAGTCTTGCTGTAAGAGGACATTTGTCATAGATGAGACCATCATCCATGAAGTAAGCAGTGAAAGAGAATGGTAACAATAAACTCGCTACTGATATCAATTCTGGATTCTACTTCAATGATTCTACTAAGGGAGTCTTTAGGGAGTCTTGCTGTAAGAGGACATCAGTCACAGATGAGACCATCATCCATGAAGTAAGCAGTGAAAGAGAATGGTAACAATAAACTCACTACTGATATCAATTCTGGATTCTACTTCAATGATTCTACTAAGGGAGTCTTTAGGGAGTCTTGCTGTAAGAGGACATTAGTCACAGATGAGACCATCATCCATGCAGTAAGCAGTGAAAGAGAATGGTAACAATAAACTCACTACTGATATCAATTCTGGATTCTACTTCAATGATTCTACTAAGGGAGTCTTAAGGGAGTCTTGCTGTAAGAGGACATCAGTCATAGATGAGACCATCATCCATGAAGTAAGCAGTGAAAGAGAATGGTAACAATAAACTCACTACTGATATCAATTCTGGATTCTACTTCAATGATTCTACTAAGGGAGTCTTTAGGGAGTCTTGCTGTAAGAGGACATCAGTCACAGATGAGACCATCATCCATGAAGTAAGCAGTGAAAGAGAATGGTAACAATAAACTCACTACTGATATCAATTCTGGATTCTACTTCAATGATTCTACTAAGGGAGTCTTTAGGGAGACTTGCTGTAAGAGGACATCAGTCACAGATGAGACCATCATCCATGCAGTAAGCAGTGAAAGAGAATGGTAACAATAAACTCGCTATTGATATCAATTCTGGATTCTACTTCAATGATTCTACTAAGGGAGTCTTAAGGGAGTCTTGCTGTAAGAGGACATCAGTCACAGATGAGACTGTCATCCATGCAGTAAGCAGGAGAAGTGAATGGTGACAGCGATCTTCTTTGTCAACCGATGAACGTGTTTAGAATCACTGCAACACATCAATGGAAATTGTCAAACAGTGGACTAAATCACAACCTTAAAAATATACAAGAATAAAAAAAAAAATTAAAAACAAAGTTTAAAAAAAGGGAAAATAAAATTTGATCTTGACTATTCATCGATGGCAGCTGTTTAACTCTAAGGATCAACAGAAGTGACGTTTGGAGCCTATCAGACCAACTGTGGACTTGGTTACAACAGACAGACACGGACAGGAAGCAAAGCACACACTGTAAGCAGCACTCATCAAGTTCTTTTTATGTACAGCCAACTTGTGGAAAACTGTTCTTGTTTTCAGAATGAAACAACTGTTTAGTTAAGAGAGAGGTGCATTTCTTATCACCAGCAGACGTACATAATTTTAACATCTATCTGTTAAGAACTGATCAGACATAACACAGATTAATGAATTAAGAATTAATGAACAATTTTCTGGAGTTTTTATTGTGCTTGGATCATGGAATCGACCCAAAGTCAGTTAGATCAAGAAAACAGCAATAACTCCACAACACAAGTACCTGAGGAAAGCATCCATCCCATCTTCAGCATCTTAAGATGTTTCCTGCTTGTCCTATTAACTCTTCTCATCCTAACACTCAATCCATTCTATCTTCTCGTCTTGAGACACGTCAACAGCATCCAAGAAACCACCAAAGTCTTTCTGCAATCCATGACGATCTCTGATATTGCAATTGGGACAGTTGTCATCATTCCTGCTACTATTTCTGCATTTGTCGGTGATTGGCCATTTGGGGGCATAGTTTGTGCATCACAAGCATTTTTATTGGAGTCTGTTTTCTTTTCAAATCACTGTTTCCTGCTCATGATTACTGCAGACCATTACACTTCTGTAGTGTATGCCCTACGCTACCCTTCATTAGTTACTGTAAAGCGAGCACACATTGCCGTCTGTCTTGCTTGGGGAATTGGCACAATCGGATCAACTGTGATTGGATTTATAACAGCATGGCAAAGTTCTTATTCGCCTGCTCTACTTATCTGTGAATCTGGACGTTCAAATCATGACAATACTTGGCTCTACATAAATGTAGCAATTGGCATGTTAATAGTACTTAGTTTTCTTGTAGTTCTCATAACCTATACCCGACTTTTTTTAATTTCCCGCCATCACGCACGGCGCATAGAGGCCTTACATGTGAATAATCAAATTGCACTCGGTGGCAACCAGCCGCAACCACTTGCCCCCAGAACCAACAATAAGTCTCTCCGCACGATTCTCCTCATCGTTGGGACAACAATCGCTCTTAGTTTAATACCTTACATGTTCATGTACTTTAAACTTGCTCACTCCAAAGGTAATGAAATGAATGCAATCCTCACGCTGTTTTTTATCTTTCTGCCTCTCTTGTCAAAAAGTTGGGTAAATGGAGCCTGTTATTATCTCAGTAATGCTGACTTTCGCAAAACTGCTAACAGACTCCTGCAAACAAGCTACCAACTTTGCAGAAAACACATTCCATTCAATAGAAACTAACGTTATGTACATGTAAGTTACATGTTATTCTAAAGAATAAAGTTGCTCTGTTACGTCAGGTCATTATTAGCTCAATTCTAAATTTTATGGCAACCTCTGCATGCTGTAGGATTACAATAGTTCATGTTAGTGTTTCTTATCTATGTAGATGTTTTAGCGGTGTGATTATACAAAAAGGACAAATCCTGATAAAATGGGTTGCATTATACTTTGGGTCTGGAGATTAAGCACCCAGAATGCAGTGCTACAGACTCTCTTCATCACCACAAATAGAAATCTAGAGACTTGGTCACAACACCTGGCTGCATCTTTCTTGCCTGTAGTGCATCTCCATCTTGTTTAACAAAATCTCAAGGTAGAGGAAGATCAAAGAAATATCATGAAATCAGGAAACAGCATGATGAATCAGAGGCCCTGTGTTTACCTTTGCCATCCTAGCTAATGTGGAATATGAAGTGGGATATCATTCACTGCTTCCCTGATTGGGGTAGCATTGATATCCTCATTGGCAGACGAGAGGCCCAATCAGGGTAGAGTTATATACCAGTTAGGAAAGCTTGGATTATATTCTTGAAGCCTGACTAATGATTGTTAAAGATTTTATGATTGTTCAGTTGTTGCCCTACACTGTATGTGCTGACTTCAGCCAGGTTGAAAGCAACAGGTCATCGTTGGGTAGCAGAGCTAGCAAACTTTAGCTTCAACATAAAGTACCGCCCCGGGAAGAGTAATGCAGATGCCAATACGCTATCCAGAATGCCGGTTGACATCGTAGAATATATGACCAAGTGTACCACTGAGGTATCACCAGATACGACTGCCAATGCTATACGATGCCAGGTAGCAGGAGAGACAGCATGGGCATCAGCCATCTCTTCGCAACTGCCACACCCAGAAATGAGAAAAGACCATCCCACCTGTATGAACTCAGACCTACGCAATGCCCAGCACGATGTCCCAAGCATTGCGAGGGTATTGAGCTATCTTAGTAAAGGACATCAACCAACCCAGCGGGAGAGAATTGGCGAAGAACAAGGTACCACATCACTGATGCTACAGAGGGCGCCATTTATTTTGCTTGTAGCCAATGAGATCGAGCGCTGGTGACTGTGCTCCGTGAATACAAACAAAAGACAGCGTGAAATTGGCAAACCTTAGAGCCGTATGTACGTACACAAAATTAAAATATTTGTTCTAATTCATCACGGAAACAAATAAGTAATACATCAATATTCATGAATCATGTGAACAAGTTGCCCACAAGCAATCGTTTAGCGACATGATCTAAAAAAGTGATGGTTATTATATGAGCTCTTTAAAAACGCCAATCACTTACTAAAGCGATAAAATTACGTACATGGAGTTGTCGTGAAATGACGTGATTTTTTGTAGGAGATCAACTTGAATAATGTAGAATCATATAACCATAGAACAAATTGTGCAGAGTATTCCCGCTCTTCAAATTTAAACTCACATTGTCGTGAAGGGTGATTGTGCCCATTCAGTTGAACATGCCTCTCCTAATCCTGCCAATAGGGGGCACTATAACGAGACATTTTAACTCATTGCAAACATGACAGGAATAAACTCCAGAGATGAAAACTTAAAGAAGAGACAATTTAGCCATCATTTTTAGAAAAACAACAAAATGGAAGATAATGCAGGGGTGTGTGCCTAGTAATGAGTAGGCAGTAAAATGTTCTAGATTTAGAAACATGACAGGAATAAACTCCAGCGATGAAAACTTAAAGAAGAGACAATTTAGCCATCATTTTTAGAGAAACGAAAAAAATGGAAGATAATGGAGGGGTGTGTGCCTAGTGATGAGTAGGCAGTAAAATGTTCTAGATTTAGAAACATGACAGGAATAAACTCCAGCGATGAAAACTTAAAGAAGAGACAATTTAGCCATCATTTTTAGAGAAACAAAAAAATGGAAGATAATGGAGGGGTGTGTGCCTAGTGATGAGTAGGCAGTAAAATGTTCTAGATTTAGAAACATGACAGGAATAAACTCCAGGGATGAAAACTTAAAGAAGAGACAATTTAGCCATCATTTTTTGAGAAACAAAAAAATGGAAGATAATGCAGGGGTGTGTGCCTAGTGATGAGTAGGCAGTAAAATGTTCTAGATTTACAAACATGACAGGAATAAACTCCAGCGATGAAAACTTAAAGAAGAGACAATTTAGCCATCATTTTTTGAGAAACAAAAAAATGGAAGATAATGCAGGGGTGTGTGCCTAGTGATGAGTAGGCAGTAAAATGTTCTAGATTTACAAACATGACAGGAATAAACTCCAGCGATGAAAACTTAAAGAAGAGACAATTTAGCCATCAATTTTTGAGAAACAAAAAAATGGAAGATAATGCAGGGGTGTGTGCCTAGTGATGAGTAGGCAGTAAAATGTTCTAGATTTACAAACATGACAGGAATAAACTCCAGCGATGAAAACTTAAAGAAGAGACAATTTAGCCATCATTTTTTGAGAAACAAAAAAATGGAAGATAATGCAGGGGTGTGTGCCTAGTGATGAGTAGGCAGTAAAATGTTCTAGATTTACAAACATGACAGGAATAAACTCCAGCGATGAAAACTTAAAGAAGAGACAATTTAGCCATCAATTTTTGAGAAACAAAAAAATGGAAGATATTGCAAGACTGTGTGCCTAGTGATGAGTAGGCAGGAAATTATTGTAGATTTACAAACATGATGAGGAATAAACTCCAGGGATTTCTACTATAGGAGAACCTCATCATATCATGACCAAGAAAGGATTGAGTACCAAACAGTTCATAGTTGACTCAGGTAACAGTTACATTTGGGTTCAGTTCTTAACTGATGAAGACCAAGCACTTAAGAGTTACAGTGGTAGCATGTACAAACATAGACACAGGTATTGGTGATACACTGTATAATGGTAACATTTTGGTGTGCGTTACAAAGAAAAGAGTATTTTGTTTCTGCCATGATGAGAATGAAAGTCAAAGATGATGCAGGTAAACATGTTCGAAGCAGTGTTTATGCAATAGTTGAACAACTAGGTTTCGGTTTACCCCCTGATATAGTAAAAAAAATAATAATAGAGATTTAGAGATATGAAATTTATAATCCCCTGAGAATTCCAGTGAGGAAAAATACCATGCAATCAAGAAAGGAATAAATGTCAAACAAACATTCACAGTTTGCTTTCAAGAACTAAGTCAGATTTTGAGTCAAGCTCTACATGATAAGAACTTGACTAATAAAGCTTGCACAAAAGGATAATTTTTTTAAAGGCCCAATTGTATTATTTCTTTGTAAAGAAACACACACTCTTTTGTTATATTATATTAGGCAACCTAGGCTGCTAGATTTTCAAAATCACTGAATCAAGACGGTAACAAATGTTTTTGTTCACTGCGGCTTGTACTGAATGTATAATATAAAACTTCACAATTGAAACCTTGAGGGAAAGGGTAATATTTAAGTGATCTTTCTGATAAATGCATTTTGTGAAGTACAGTTTTATCCAGTCTACCTGTGAGTCAGTCTAGGAATGGTCACAACCCTAATTCAATAGAGGGAAAATACAGTTTGTGGATGGGATCTTCACAAACCCCTCACATAGTCAAACTCTTCATTGTTAAATGCATGCAATTTAGCCCAGTGTAGTTTTCCAAACTTTGTCAAAGATTTCCTACAAGCACTCTTGTGAATAAAGCAGTTAGGTAATGAATTCAGTATTAATAATAGTTTATTGTGTAGAAAACACAAAATGACAAATTTCACAGTGCGGAGGGTTTTCCCAGATTACATAAGTAACAGTAGGTATCATATCAAAGCTCTAAACCAATAATATATGATCATCACAAGCAACCAAGTATCATTTTTGATACAGTGACTGAAATAGTTCAAAGTCAACCCTTTAAAATTCAAAATTTACTCTATGTCTAGTTAGATGCAAGGGCTACATCACATATGTCAAACAAATATACATATTTATGTCTTTAGGAAATAAGTGATATCAAAAGTTTTACCTTATGAATTTATAAATACATAATTATCTGTATTTTCCCTTTTATCGAGTAAGAACAATTATATAACACCTATGTAGATTTTCCTATGAAGGATTGAAGGTCATGTGGCATTCATTAATCAAACCATTTCATGGCCCAAGCCATAAATCGTGCATTTTGCTACAACTCACTGTTCATTTTCGTCCAATCCGTTTTGACTATAGACTGTGTAAGTCTCGCGCGTATTCGAACATTAGAGTCCGTTAAAGCGCGTGATTTTGTTTTCTTCACGTGTTACAGTTATGTGTGTGGGACCAAAATGGTCCCAAAAATGTTCAAATACGCGCGAGAGTTGCACAGTCTATTGCGCATTAGACCACACCATGCAATATATACACAGCAGTGCAAACCACCCTCGCATGCCTAAATACAATCATGCAGTTTGTTAACACTCATATAGTTTCATCCTCCACTTGAATGACGAAGATCTACTTGGATGTTACATTTGCATTTGTGCAACGGAGAAAAAATATTTTCAGTTTAAAAAAATGAAATGTTCATTTCAACTCGGTTCCACTTCGTTGAATGGAAGGTTCCATATTTAAACCATGGCACTCATAAACATTCATGAACTACCATGACAACTAACTTAATGTGGCTGTTTCCAAATTAACGGCTTTGGTAGTGGCTACAGCTGAAATGCCAAAAAGTCCTACTCTTCAACATTATCACTGTAGCCAACACGGCACACACAAAATGAATGGTAAAAAATAAATTGGTAAATTATGTTTTGTAAAATAATACACAATTTCGGTAAAAATCAGGGAAATTATGAACAAAATTGTCCTGTAAGTTAAAAAAAAAAATTAAAATGTAATTTATTATATTTACATGATTTATGTAATATATTAAAATCTGTACTTGATCCGCGTAACTTTTACCACAATAATCGTATGCAATACAGTGCGTTGTGTATTTTTGACCTTTTTAATTGGGTAAAGCCAGCCATGTGATAGGGCAAATGTGTGCGTGCGCGTGCTGTGTGCTTAACTACTTGTAAACTTTGTTTCTTGTGTTGCACATTCAAAGTCTCAGCCCCATCCCCCTCCCCCACCCCCACCCCCCACCGGCCAAGGCTGTATGTATGTAGTAATTTGTCTGTCTGCATGGTTGGAATGGGTTAAATTATGGTTGAATAGTTAAATAGTTGAAGGGTACATTTAACCTAGTAACTTGACTGTTGAATTTTTCTTTTCTTTGTATTTTCTTGGGAGAACACAAACTTGGATCAGTACCTGAAAGATATCAGCCCAAAGTCCAGATCTCAGCCGTACATTCTGGCCCTAGGAGGGATCGCTGTGTCTCCTCAACAGGTTTTTTTTATTCATGGAGAGGAGGGCACTGCCACAATCATCTCTTTTGAAAGCACTAGATGTGTGCTTCAAATCATATTTTGTTTGTGACCTTGAATATCAGGAGAAGTGTTACGGAGCCTGGAAGTTCTTAGCCATAGCCTCAGTGGCTTGATTCAGATGCAGCTCAATCTATACCATGGTTTCAAGGTATACATTAGTTTGAGCACAGTAATGTAATGTTATTATTATTACTATTTTTTAAGATGCATAATTTAACAGTAGTAACATGATAATGGCATCAGGCAGAATCATCTACAAGGGCAGTTTTAATTGTTAATCAGAATGAATTTTACAAATTCTGTTACCAATGCTGTACCATCACTTCAACTATTTCCTTCTACAGGCATTTCTTTAGAAACAAATTGAGATCATATCTGAGTACCGGCCCCCTTTCCCCCATCCCCTTTAAACAAGCCTTGAGTCAATTCTTATAATACATCCCATAGTTGAAGATCACAGCAATAATGGCATGCCTTCTCATCTATCCTGGTGGACAATTGCCATATAGTCATCAGATTAGAAATGCTCTTGAAGAAAACTCTTTCATGTACTACAACATGTTATGTAGTCAGGACATAGACTTATTATTCTGAATCCAGCTGCTGACTCAACTTGAACATGATGCTCCACCAAAAAAAAATAAGATACATAAAGTATGATACACCAACAAACAGGTTGGTCAAACTTAAGTTTAGAGAAGTCAGGACATGGACTCATTATTCTGATGACCATACCACAAGAATCTGAATCCAGCTGCTGACTCAACTCAAACATGATTCTCCATAAAATAATATAAGATACACATAGTATGATACACCAACACACAGGTTGGTCAAGCTTAAGTTTAGAGAAGTCAGGACATGAACTCATTATTCTGATGACCATCACCACAAGAATCTGAATCCAGCTGCTGACTCAACTTGAACATGATACTCCATAAAATAATATAAGATACACATAGTATGATACACCAACACACAGGTGGGTCAAACTTAAGTTTAAAGAAGTCAGGACATGGACTCATTATTCTGATGACCATCCCCACAAGAATCTGAATCCAGCTGCTGACTCAACTCAAACATGGTGCTCCACAAAATAATATAGGATACTCACAGTATGATACACCAACACACAGGTTGGTCAAACTTAAGTTTAGAGAAGTCAGGACATGGACTCATTATTCTGATGACCATCACCACAAGAATCTGAATCCAGCTGCTGACTCAACTCAAACATGATGCTCCATAAAATAATATAAGATACACATAGTATGATACACCAACACACAGGTTGGTCAAACTTAAGTTCAGAGAAGTCAGGACATGGACTCATTATTCTGATGACCATCCCCACAAGAATCTGAATCCAGCTGCTGACTCAACTTGAACATGATGTTCCACAAAATAATATAAGATACACATAACATGATACACCAACACACAGGTTGGTCAAACTTAAGTTTAGAGAAGTCAGGACATGAACTCATTATTCTGATGACCATCACCACAAGAATCTGAATCCAGCTGCTGACTCAACTCAAACATGATGCTCCACAAAATAATATAAGATACACATAGTATGATACACCAACACACAGGTTGGTCAAACTTAAGTTTAAAGAAGTCAGGACATGAACTCATTATTCTGATGACCATCACCACAAGAATCTGAATCCAGCTGCTGACTCAACTCAAACATGATTCTCCATAAAATAATATAAGATACACATAGTATGATACACCAACACACAGGTTGGTCAAGCTTAAGTTTGGAGAAGTCAGGACATGAACTCATTATTCTGATGACCATCACCACAAGAATCTGAATCCAGCTGCTGACTCAACTTGAACATGATGCTCCACAAAATAATATAAGATACTCACAGTATGATACACCAACACACAGGTTGGTCAAACTTAAGTTTAGAGAAGTCAGGACATGGACTCATTATTCTGATGACCATCACCACAAGAATCTGAATCCAGCTGCTGACTCAACTTGAACATGATGCTCCACAAAATAATATAAGATACTTACAGTATGATACACCAACACACAGGTTGGTCAAACTTAAGTTTAGAGAAGTCAGGACATGGACTCATTATTCTGATGACCATCACCACAAGAATCTGAATCCAGCTGCTGACTCAACTCAAACATGATGCTCCATAAAATAATATAAGATACACATAGTATGATACACCAACACACAGGTTGGTCAAACTTAAGTTTAGAGAAGTCAGGACATGGACTCATTATTCTGATGACCATCCCCACAAGAATCTGAATCCAGCTGCTGACTCAACTTGAACATGATGCTCCACAAAATAATATAAGATACACATAATATGATACACCAACACACAGGTTGGTCAAACTTAAGTTTAGAGAAGTCAGGACATGAACTCATTATTCTGATGACCATCACCACAAGAATCTGAATCCAGCTGCTGACTCAACTCAAACATGATGCTCCACAAAATAATATAAGATACACATAGTATGATACACCATCACACAGGTTGGTCAAACTGAAGTATAGAGAAGTCAGAACATGGACTTATTATTCTGATGACCATCACCACAAGAATCTGAATCCAGCTGCTGACTCAACTCAAACATGGTGCTCCACAAAATAATATAGGATACACATAGTATGATACACCAACACACAGGTTGGTCAAACTTAAGTTTAGAGAAGTCAGAACATGGACTTATTATTCTGATGACCATCACCACAAGAATCTGAATCCAGCTGCTGACTCAACTTGAACATGATGCTCCATAAAATAATATAAAATACACATAGTATGATACACCATCACACAGGTTGGTCAAACTTAAGTTTATAGAAGTCAGGACATGGACTCATTATTCTGATGACCATCACCACAAGAATCTGAATCCAGCTTCTGACTCAACTTGAACATGATGCTCCATAAAATAATATAAGATACACATAGTATGATACACCAACACACAGGTTGGTCAAACTTAAGTTTAGAGAAGTCAGGACATGAACTCATTATTCTGATGACCATCCCTACAAGAATCTGAATCCAGCTGCTGACTCAACTCAAACATGATGCTCCATAAAATAATATAAGATACACATAGTATGATACAAAACCACACAGGTTGATCAAACTTATGATAATGGGCACTGAAACCTGCAACCATTATAGCTATAAATCCCACAATTTTGAGTATGTGTCCAAAATACCAAGGCATTTAAAATCACTTGGGAGGCTAATCATCCTTTCTTGCAGCCGCTCGCGAGAGGCAAAAAATGTGAGGGACACGGCTAAAACGTGTTTCAGCTGCAAGGACGCCTTTGGCAGCCAGCCACAGCGATTGATAAATGACCACTTGCATAGCCAGAGCTCAAAAGTGTTTGATTTTTCCAAAAAAAGGCGAACAGGAGAGCCAACAGAAAAACATTTGTGGTGCAGGAGAGAAAAATACACAATTGTACTTACATACGGCACAAGCTAGGAACTGAGAGTTGTGAGTGGTGAGAGAGGAGTGCTTTACGCACTAGCCATTCATGCCACCCCAAAAGACTGCAGCCTTGGTACAATTGGACATTAAAAACTATTTTCAATGAAACTACATGTACTCTACCCACAAAACCCATCACATTAAAAAGGTTTCAGTTTTTCACACTTTCCAGGTATTTTTATCAAACTTTTATTAGGTTTGTTTGTTCACACACTGGTGGCAGTATTTGAAATTTTAGTGCATTGTGACATAATTGTACATACAAAGTATTTTATAGCTGGAGGACTTGAAAAGATTGAGGCAATTATTGTACTCATCACTTCTAATTCTACTCATGTACAGAGAATATACATGTAAGACATATCAGATGTACACAATGTGTTTGTGATCAGAGTGTATTAAAAAGTATGTACTACATTTAATCTTGTCAATGGTACTTGTGTGTTTCAGAGGATTAAAGACATTCCATGCTTCTGATTTTTTTTCTTCAAATAGGCCCTAGCATAACACAAAATATCATCTACAACTTTATCAGTTACAGATCAATTCTAGTTTTTTTTAACTTTGTTTAGTTTTTGTTTGCTACTTTTTGAGAGATGTTTACTCTTTTACAAAGTAACACATCAAATTTAGGTTTGACCAAATCACTGTGCATACCCCGCCGTCGAGTCAGCAATTTAAGGGTTCTGGACCCCGCCAACCCTTGGTTCGCAGGTGGCATAGTACCACAGCGCAGGGAGGCCAATCCCCAAACCTGGTGTGCAAGAACAGAAATCAGCCATGTCAACAGAAAGAACATTTCTGTGAGAGTGATTCTGATGATGTTTATAATGTTGATGACCCAATACAATCATCCTCCAGTGGCATGATACCATTAATCCTCTAATCTACACAAGTTTGAATCGTCTTATGCCCTCAATCCTTCTATTTCTTACAGAATCTTACTAGGTCAGCTAACCTGAACCCTCTATGGTTCCCCAAGGTTAAATTCTGTGAAGCCTTCAATCTTCCAAAATCAACTAAGTCTTTAAACTTAATAGACCGAAATCATGCAAAATATGTGGATATTGAATAATTTGAAGGACTAGGATTTAGCAATTAGCATTATTATCAGGGAATGTATAACACTGATTAATTAGGCAATAACAGTGTGAGGACCCGGTCTTCACTGCATGGTAATGAGCAGGTTGGTGGCTGCCACCCACCAAGAAGACCGGGTTCTCACACTGTTATCGACATTAATAAATACCTTTAAAAAAAAAAAAAAAAAATCAAACAAAATCTCTGCTGTGATATGCAATACCCCTGCCCGTGCTTTTGTTAAGAATAGAAAAGGACATAGTGGTTATTCTGGATGTGACAAGTGTGTTCAACATGGAGTGTACATGGAGAAGGTGACTTTTCCAGAAACTAATGCCACGCTTAGAACCAATGAAGCTTTCCGGAGAATGACCGACAAAGATCATCACTTGCAAGACACCACACCACTTGTTGAACTTAGGATAGATACGGTCTCGGCCTTCCCACTTAACTTCCCACCTCGTTTGCCTAGGAGTGATGCGACGTCTTGTTAAATTTTGGTTGACAGGTCCTTTGAGGACTAGGTTAAGTCCAAAAGATGCTTGTGTCTTTCAGGCCCTACATTCCATGTGAATTTGCTAGGAAAGCGAGAGCAATAAGTGAGTTTCAACGGTGGAAGGCGACTGAATTTTGACAGCTGTTACTCTACACTGGTTCATTGGTGATGTGAACCTATTTGCCTGAAGAAATGTAAAATAATTTTATGCTTCTTTTCTGTTGGAATACTCACTCTCCTCAACCCATTGCTATGTAAGACCTACAACGAGTATGCCCATGGCTTGCTCGTTTCCTTTGTCGGTCATTTTGGGCATAGTTATGGCCGAAACATGATCACCTACAATGTACATGGCTTAGTTCACTTGACCGAAGAGGTACAAAGGTTTGGTCATCTGGACAACATATCTTGTTTTGTGTTTAAGAACTTCTTGGGCAAGCTGAAATGCATGGTTCGGAAACCAGAATTGCCAGTGCAGTACGTTGTCCGCCGTTTGTCTGAGAAGCAGGAAAGAGACCCCCCCCCCCTCAGACTGATTGTCTCCTCCAGAAGCAGCATGTAGGGCCACTTCCAGCAAATGTGTCGCATGTTGGCATTCACTACAGTAAGCTTCATAGGAGAGATTGTACTATCCAATGCACCCTCGGTGACCACTGTGTTGAGTTCAATGGTCACTTTGCAGTTGTAAGAAATTTCTACACAACAAGCCAAGCGAAATATACTGTTTTGGAAAAGTTCAGAGGAGTTCGCACCTTTTTTTTATATGCACTTGTCTCAAGGCAGCTTGGCATTTGTAGGGTTGCACGGTTAAGTGGCGTGTTGCAGACTTCTTGTGAAATCACAGCCATTGGAAGGAAATGTGTGATGCTGCCCTACAAAAAGCAACATATTGTATTGTCCCTGCTACACTGACCATGAACATACACATATAAGTTGGGCTATCAGTATAGTATACAAATATTGAGTGGCTCAGAGTGCAATAGGAGGAATATTATCGCCAGGTGAAATTTTAGACTGTTCCATTTCACGAGGCCACAAGCAGAGTGAAATGGAACAGTCAACATTTTACCAAGCGATACTATTCCTCCCATTTCACGAACTAAAGCTACTCAATATTTGTTTTATATAACTGACATAGATACTTGTCATGTGATTAAATGAATTAACACAAAATCAAAATAGACACCCAACACACTAAGAATTGTTTAAAAAAAACACTTCTAAACAACGTGGACGACTCCATGTAGACACGTACAGTGTATATCGTTTAGTCTGCATAGTTTTTCTCTCTCGCACCTAGCTGTTTGTTCTAAAGTTTACAAGTACTTCGATTCAGCCCTGTTAAAGTTTCAACATATTCCAAATCCTGCTTGGAGACAGCTTTCTAGATTTTGGACAGAGGAACAGGGAATATTTCTCCGTCGTTACTCACTCCACTAACAAGGATCATTTCGGACACAGAGGATTTTCTTAGACAGTTTTTGTTGGAACTTCAGTTTTTATTTGTGTGGACTGCCACGTTGTCATCGACACAGCAAGTTACTTTTGACCACCATGTCCACATTTCGTTTACATGTACATGTACATTACCTTCGTCACCACCTGTATATACACGTCATTATTCTATACTTCTCTTCATTGTAAATAACATTGAACTACCCACCAATGGTGGAAGGAGAAAAGTCAGCCCTCCGATAGAGTGTCGCTGAGCTAGCCGCCCTGAATAAACTAGAGTTGCTGGACAGATTATTAGGTAAGTTACATACAACCCTCTCTGTATATTTTCATTCAACTCCCTAAACACTAGACCAGGGAGGCAGACAAGTGTCGACATTCAATCAAAGAACGAATATATCAACTTAAACTTGGTGGTGCAATAAGAAAACTTCTGCCTGAGATTGAAAATGAGAGGAATAAAAGGAAGATTGCGGAAGAACATGCTAAAAAGGTCAGTAATGAAGCCAACAAATGCAAAAAAACAAAGAAAGCTCACACCAGGGGGGGCGGACACGATATTGCGCAATTCTTTCCGCGGCGCTGTGTGAACGTACCATTTAAAAAAAAGGGTAAATAATTTCTGCTCTAACACGAATGGATTTAATTAGATAAAAGTAAGGCAGTATTTGACCAATTATATATGCATAGTTTATTTGTAATATTTTTGGAGTGGAAGTAAATGCAAAAATTTGTCAAAAATCAATTAAAAAAAATTGGAAAATGCATGCGTCCCTCCAACACCAGGCACGTAGCCGGGCAACATCATCATACCGTTAATCAATGTGTAATGTTGCTTTGAACGAAAATTCCGACACCCCTAAAACAGTGTCACAAAACGTGACGAAAGTGACAAATTGGCCCATTCTACCCCTGAGATTTTTCAAGTTCTTCTTTTAATATATGGTTTTCTAACATTGTGAAGCTTTTTTTAAAAATCCACCCATTCTACCCAATCGATTTTTATGATTTTCAAAATGTAACGTTTGAATTAAATAGTAAATTCCGTTATCGGTTTCATGTGTAGACCAGTCGGCGTCCGGAATCTGTGTGTGTTGGTATGGTATACCAAGCAGTCAGGGTGACGAACCGTGTATTGCACGATGTTACTAACGGCTACACACACACAGCCTGGGTATGCTCGCTTTTGACAGAGCCCTGACTGCGTGCGTGCGTCCGTGTGTGTGTGCATTGGTGTAAGGCAGGCTCACGAATGAGACGAGTATCAACGTTGATGGCGCCCTTTTCTTTTTCGTGTCCGCCCCCCCCCCCCCCCCCCCCCCCCGGCTCATACTTTGCTCTCCAGAATCATGAGGAGGGTAGGAACAGCGATGGCTACATCGATCAAGAGCTCCTGTTCAAGAGGTCAATTCAAGAAGCCAAGAAATGCAAAAACCAAACAAAGAAAGCCCACACTTTGCTCTCCAGGATCATGAGGAAGGTAGGAACAAAGCGTAGTGTCAAATCTAAGGGAATGTATTCAAGGCAATGGAAATCCAAACGAAAACAGCAGTTGAAAAATGAAGTAAATGTCACATGGGATTTTCTTCTTCGGGAGGGATTTGTTCCTGAACACCAAGTTCTTGGAGACAAGTATGGAAATATACACAGCGCCGGTTCAACTGAAAATGAATGTGAGCACACAAAATTGTCTGTTGATAAGTCGTTGTTTCTGAAAGACGGACACTGTGTTCCTGATGTGACTTATCATGAATATGCCTTGGAAAGCAAAGGGTCGATCCCACCCTTGTTGTCAATTCAGACGAGAGCCAAAGTAATAAATTCAATGTTTAAATTCAAAAACTTGAAGAGTCAAATGCTGTAACAGAGAAGTTGGAGGACAAGCTCTTTTCGGCACTGGAGCATACGCAGGCTTTGCACCAAGGACTGTGTCATTGAAAGACAAAGACAATGTCAAAGTAAAAATAACTGGGGATGGAACTACCTATGGGACACGACTCAAAGTCACCAACATTTTTTGTTGCTGTAATTGGAAACTTTGTTTCAATTGATCACATACTAGCCATCACAACATGTCCAGAAATATACCATCTGCTGAAACCCGTACTTAATGATACAATAAATTTCATTTCCAGTACAAATACATTTGATTTTAAGAGGACAACATTGACTCTTCAATTTTGCTTTTGTGCAGATTTGAAATTTATGAATGAAATGATGGGAATCGGTGCTTCATTGTTCAAGTAAATACTGTTGTTCTTGGTGTAAGACTGCCTCTGATAATTTCTTTGATGTGGAAGATGATTGTCAATTAAGAAGCTTGGAAGAAACCCCCAAACTTGCAAAGATGCCTGGTAAAAAACAGACTTAAGTTCTTTGCTCGTGTAAACCCACCGATGTTCCCTATTGACTATAGCAATGTTGTTATGGATGCACTTCATTTATATCTTCAAATGTCAGATCAGCTCATTCGAAAATTAATTCACGAATTGAAGACCCAGGATAACATAATCAAGAACTCTAAAAAATAATGACAAGCAGCCAACAGAGTCTTGCAAAGTTTGAATTATTCATCACCAGCATTGGTATTAAATGGACCTGCTTTACCGACAAAACTGGATCGCTTGAATATTGAGATTTCACCAAGTCAAGAGGCGCACTGTCTTTCCTCTGTATCAGAAAATGCGGTGATTGTCAGGGAGAAATTGGCGAAGGAAATTGCGTTAGGTCGTATCGGGGCCTTTTAAAGAAAAGCCTTTTAAGAATTTGCAATGCTCGCCAATAGACTGTCCAACTTTGGCAACAAGCCCTGCCCACACACCTTAGTTTGTGTACGTTTACGCTGCATGTGTGACCGAGTGTGACCGAGGTCACATGACCAAAAGGCGTGATCCAATTGGTCAATGCGCACACTTTGATTGACAGGCCGGAACAGTCTATTGGGTTAGTGCCCAAAAGGGAGCCTAATTCTTTTCGCCTCATTCATCACCTTTTCTTTCCTGCAGGGGAATCCATTAATGATTTCATTAATAAGGATCAATGCAAAGTACATTTCGCATTATTTGATTCTGCTGTACAACTTGTTATGCAAGCAGGGAATTCAGCCTGGTTAGCCAAATCTGACATTCAATCAGCATTTCGACTGTTACCAATTTCTCCTGCTGATTATGAGCTGCTGGGTTTTATTTTCATAAACGGACAGTAGGACAGTATTACTACGACAAGTGTCTCCCAATTGGGTGTTCAATTTCTTGCTTCATTTTTGGAGAAGTTTAGCTCCTTCCTTGAATTTCAAGTGAAGAAGATGGCGGGTACCTCACTTGTCACCCATTATCTAACTTTGTTTGTTGGTTCAACAGCATCCGCTCACTGAATTGCCCCAAACAAATTTTGAAAATGAAAATGCCCCTTGTGGATTTTGGGACTTCTCTAAGTTATCTTTTGAGGAGATGTTTGATATGTATTTTCTCCCTTCTTTGGGTGTGTGTTATGGGAGGGGAATACATGCCATGGACACCATTGAAAGCCAACAAAGGCTGATTGTTTCCCCTCCAGACGGCCTGAGTATTTTCTAAAATGTTGGAAATGATTAAAAAAAAAGACAAAAGGTTTTCGATTGTTTTCTATGATAATTCTAAAAAATAACTAAAAACGCAAAAAGCCGGCACCAGGAACTTTTTTCTTTGTCCTTGATCTCATGACTTCAAATAGATTATTGCAGGAGCTCAAGGCACTAGAGCCGACATTTCAGATGGCCATGTATTCTCGGCGGTGCTATGAGAAGCTCCTGAAGATTTTCGCCATGTACAAAGAGACCAATGGGGCGTGTCCGAAACAAACGGTCAGAATGAGAATCCAAGTGAATACTTCACTATGTGTGAAAAACACATTGCAACCATCAAATTGATACAGACTTTCAAATGAAATAAGCCACATAATATTATAATCACTGCCCTGCGAATGCCTCATCGTTGTTCTTCAATCAAGATGTGATGGTACATTTTGTGAGATGCAAATGGCTTTGTTAAAGCCCATGAATGAAATGTGTTTACCCTATGTCATATATTTGATTTGTTTTGCTATTCTCAACATCAAGTGGATTTTTCAGTTTATTAACTACAAATGGAAATTGTTTAATATTGAAATAATATCATTGATTTCAGAAATGTTCGGCCACTCAAATGTTCATGTCTTTAAAATGAACAATGTGCTTAATAGACAGCCACAGTCAGACCAGAGGTTGAAGACAAGAAGAGGAATGAGACAGAGGATGGAGAAACAGGCAAGAACTTGACACAACTTGACAAGACAGTTTCTAACATACCTGATGTTGAAGAGAATAATGATGATATTGGGAGGAAGAAGACACATGTTGGAGAGACAACCCTGAACGGACTCAATGATGGAAGTTGTGTTAGTGAAGGCCTACCGAAAAGATAAGCTTTGAAAAGGTTACTTCTATATTTCTAAAATGCCTGACACTGCTGCTTTGGAAGTTTGTCATTATGTTTGTATATTGTTGCTGAACATTTGACCATACCGGTAAATAAATTAATCAGACTGAATCTTATTTTCAAGAACAGATGCGTGACTGGATCATTCTGGTTTGCAGATGAATCTTATTTTCAAGAACAGATGCATGACTGGATCAAGCTGGTTTGCAGATGTACCTGTGGATAAGAAAGGTCACCTAAAACGATATGTTGTTGAGGAATGAAATTCTGCCATTAAAAATGTGTTTCTGTAAACATGTAAAGTTGCCTTTTCGTTAGCGTGTTTTTTAATCCATTTTCACTTCGAACTGTTGATTCTGACAAGTTGTTCCTGGTGAGGCCTTGGATTCTGAAAATTGGCTGTGGATGCAATACTGGACTCCATCTCGGGGGGGGGGGGGGGGGGGGGACACATGGATTTGACCCACTGACGGCAACCATCAGAAGTATACCATCAGTCTCAATGAACTAGTGATGCCCCTGCAGCACCCACGACTGATGAAGGATGGAAGGACTCTGCGTTACAGCTTCAAACCCCTGTAAACAGTTTTCTAGAAGTTCTAAGAATTTTTCTAATATTTCCGTTTGTCTGTCATGCATCGAGCTGGTCAAAACTGGAAATGGCCCAATCCCAAGGATGACAGCACTTTTTATCTGATGCAAGCAAGGAGAACAAGCCCAAGGACATTCTCCATGCAGAATTTATGGATAAGAGAGAAGAGGGGCTTGTGAGTGGGAGGATGGAGCCAAAGGCCCTAGAAAAAGGCTGGACATTTCTTCAGGAACGCCATGTGAATGTCACTGAGATGGTTACCGATGCACACACAACCATCACTTGTAGAAAGCGTGAGTATTGTCATTCATATTTCAAATTTACAATAAGTGGTGAGCTTATGGATGAGTATTCCAAATGTTGGGTTATGAAATGGTTGCCATTACTCACCAGTGCTTCATACTAATATATTTTTCAATTGTCTTTAAAAAAAAAAATGGTTTCACATACTGTAGGTGAGCAGCACAAGGACATCAAACACTCCTATGATGTATGGCATGGTGCCAAGAACCTTGGCAAAAAACTGAAGAAGGTAAGTTGTTTAATGTTTTTTTTTTTTTGGACATTTGTAACATTTTTGATAAATTTAGGACAAGGGATATATGATCGATTTGTTTGCCATCTGATTGTGTACATACAAAATGTCAAAAAGGAATGGTTGTATCTTGGTTTCTAAAGTTAAATTCCTGACAACGCAAAAGCAACCAAATGTGACCTCCTCCCCCTCCCCATGCTTAAACAACATGTCAGTTTGCTTTCCACAACACATAGTGACATTGAGCAGATGTAAGGAGCATGTGAATACAAACATTTCCTATCAGTAACATGAAGAAAGAATAAAAAGTTATCCTATTATCTTTACTGCTTGGTGTAATCAAGGTATTCGCCGAATTTGAACAAAACTTATGAATTAATCTCTTTATTTTTGCCCAAACTGCACATGTTTTCAATGTTGTTGCCAAAAACAAAGACGTAAGAAGTTTAAAGTTCAACATAGATTATTCTCATTGTAGGTCAGCTCAGCTGCAGCCAGTAGACCATTAGTAAAGTGGCAACAGGATATAGTAAACCACTTCTGGCATTGCGGCGACCTGTGATGGATCCGCAACGTGTTTAAGGTAAATGAAACTCCTTGCTATAAGTAAGCATTGTATACTGTACGCATGGATAACAATTGTTAGCCGCAGCGGTATATACTATACATTGATCAACAAAGACTTGAACATATTCTCACGGGTAGTTTTGAAGGAAACGTATATGTATAGTCACTGCAATGTGCTCAAAGAATTATTTGTTTGTAACATTACACCTTACAGCAGAAGTGGAGAGGCCTGCTCCATCAAACAACAGGCAAGCAGGAGTGGCATCTTGGGGGTGAAGTTGGCCTTGCCAAGTGCGATCATGACAACTTGGAGCCCAGGACCAACTACTTGGAATCCTTGCACCAATCCCCATGAGACACTCAAGAGTGTTGTCATGGAAAAGACGTTCATGAAAAACATTCCGTACTATGTGAACTTCAGGTACATGTAAACTTTTCTCTTGTGAAAAACCAGCAATAGGATAATGTGACAAACCAAAAACAGTAGAGCTGTACCCCTCCTATCATTAAATGCACAAGGGTTGAGAAGAACAGAAGTCAAAGTGAAATGACTTTGCAGAGGGCTCCACATCAGGAACCAGGATGTACGATGTATGCATGATGGCAAGCATCAACACAGCTCCAGCCTAAGAGTCTTAGGATCCAAACTGCTTCCCGAGCTCACACCTCCTGGCAAACCCACTGGTAAGCCACAAGACAAGTACCAGGTTTTTTTTTTAATCTTTTTATTTTTTTGGTTTAAAATTGAACACTACGTAAACTCATCTTTATCCTTATTGATTGGCCATCACAAGCCAGGAGCATTGGCACCCTCCACAAGTCTTTATCGTCCATTAGCAATGGCAGGTCTGCCCAATCCCAAGGATGACAGCACTTTTTATCTGAAGAAGCAAGGAGAACAAGCCCAAGGACATTCTCCACGCAGAATTTATGGATAAGAGAGAAGCGGGGCTTGTGAGTGGGAGGATGCCCTAGAAAAAGGCTTGACATTTCTTCAGGAACGCCATGTGAATGTCACTGAGATGGTTACTGATGCACACACAACCATCACTTGCAGAATGCATGAGTATTGCCATTCATATTTCAAATTTACAATAAGTGGTGAGCTTATGGACGAGTATTCCAAATGTTGGGTTATGAAATGGTTGCCATTACTCACCAGTGCTTCATACTTATATATTTTTGGGTGCCATTTCCACATCCAGGTTTTTACAATTGATTTTTTGGGAATTTTCCCCTGTTTTTCTTTCCTTGAGTGGGTGTCCAAAAGATGACACTTTATATGTGTGCAAAATGCTTTTCATTTATTTGATCTTTCAATTGATCTGTTATCAATGTCTTTTTAACCCCGAGGAGCCCGACGTTACACATATGTCACATTTTTTTAAAAACACGATAAAAATGGAAAGAAAAAATATAAAACCATGAACACCCCCAAGTCCCAATGTGACATCCAAGTAACTTAAATAACGACCTCTGTTGGCAGCTGTTGTAAGTTGGTGACCTAATGTGACCTTTCTTAAACTTTGATGGACAAAGAATTTCATGACACGTCAAGACGCTCCAATATCGTGACTTTGGATGGTGTTTTTCAACCGTGATTAGGTAAGTATCATGCATATGATGTATTACTATGATCAGTAGATACTAGAGATTACCTACAAATAAAGATTGGAAGTAAATTTAGTATTTTGGTGGAGCCTGGGATGATAATAATATTATGTTACACTAGCGTCACATTGGGCTTCCACCGCTTGGCTGTGCACACGCTAAATCACCATGGTCACCATGCTGTGCATGGCACGCATGTTTTGTATACAATTACTACAGTCGGTCTCGTAAATCACCAAGAAAATCTTAATTGCAAGTTTGAAATTTGTGTCTTTGATTTGTAGTTTTGGTTAAAAGTATGTTACAGAAGTTTCATGATAGCAGTTTGATTGAAAAAAATACAAATTTTTGCTTTTTTATTGCAACTTGAAAGTTGAATACAAACAAGAACACAAGAATTTTTTGAGTAGCTTATTTCAGCATTCTTGGTAAAAAACAAACATTCATGTTGTTTTCCTGTTCTCTTTTTTATTTTTAAAGAACATGGCATCTTGGCAAAGGGCACGACTGCGTGTTACAGATGTGTTGCAGGTTTTGGACTGTGACCAAAGTGATGATGGTTCAGAGGAAGAGAGTGATTCAGATGAGGTTATGGCCAGCGAGCCTGAATCCGATGTTGATGGCCATGTAACCGAGAGTGACACAGAATTCAGTTCGTCAGACGAAGAGCCCCTTGCAAACATTGCAAGTACCTCTGCCGCAAAAAGATCAAAGAAGTCAGCAGGCCCAAAGTATCAATGGAAAAGAAAAGACTTTGTGAAACCTGACACAACATTCACAGGGCAAACCATTGATCCACCACCAAACATGAAAGTAGACACTCCGCTTGGGTATTTTCAGCGATTCATTACCACCGAGATGATTGACCATGTTGCTGACCAGTCCAACATGTACAGCATGCAGAAAAATGGCAATGTTGCACACACGTCACCAAAGGAAATGGAGCAGATGCTTGGCATGTTCCTACGAATGGGTCTGGTTCAGATGTCCGGAATTCGAGCGTACTGGGAGAACGGGACAAACCATGAACCAATCAGTGGTGTTATGAGCCGAAACCGATTCCAGCTCCTAGTCACTATCATTCACTTTGTTAATAATTTGACCGTGACAGATGATGAAAAGAAGGCTGACAAGCTATGGAAAGTACGGCCATGGCTGAGTATGCTACGTGAAAACTGCCTCAGAATAACAGCAGAAGAACATAACTCTGTGGACGAAATGATGGTACAGTATAAGGGGAGGACCAGCGGCATCAGACAGTACATCAGGAACAAACCACATCCATGGGGATTCAAAATCTGGTGCAGAGCTGGGTCGAGCGGAATGGTGTATGATTTCGATGTATACCAAGGGGGAGACGGCAAACGCTCAGAGCTGGGGCAAGGTGCCGATGTAGTGCTAAAACTGGTTTCGACTCTACCTCGTGGTGTAAACTACAAGATCTATGCTGACAACCTCTTCACAAGTGTTCCCCTTCTGACCAAAATCAGGGAGCTTGGAATGCACTATGTTGGGACAGTGCGTCAAAACCGTCTGTCTGACTGTAAGCTGCAAGAAGAGAAGCAGCTAAAGAAAAGGGGACGAGGCTCGTATGACTCTTGCGTTGAAGAGACATCTGATATTGCAGCGGTCAGATGGATGGATAACAAGGCAGTTACACTGTTGTCAACCTATGTTGCTGTCGATCCAGTAGACAAAGTCAGGCGATGGGACTCCAAGAAGAAAGAGCACACCGACGTTGATCGACCTGCTATTATCAAGCAGTACAACCAGTTCATGGGGGGAATTGACATGATGGATAGCTTCCTTGCGAAATACAGGTTTCGCATGAAATCACGTCGTTGGTACATGTACTTGTTTTGGCATTCCATCATGATTGCCATAGTGAATGCATGGTTGTTGTACCGACGTGATTACGAGAAATTACAGCTACCTAAGAAGTCAATGATGAAGCGGCGCGTGTTTCAAGCAGATGTTGCCTCAGCCCTGATTGGAAGGAAATGTTCAAGACGGCCAGGGAGACCATCACACGATGATACCAACGACGCTGTCGTCACACCACGTCCACGAAAAGTGCGAAAAGGCCCAGTGGAAGATGTTCGCAAGGACAATTATGCCCACTGGCCAGTGAAGGTCAATAAAAGGGGCCGCTGCAAGCTGTGTGAGATCAACAACACCAACACATTGTGTGAGAAATGCAACGTCAGACTGTGTTTTGTTGAAGATCGTAACTGTTTCAGGTCATACCATTTGTAATGTGCTTCATGTTACACCAGAACTTGGACTCACAACTGTTAGAGTAAAACTATCGGTGGTGAATTTTCCAAAGAGCTCTTTACAGTATTTACTTTCTATAACACCTATTACCCTAAATCTGTCTTATGATTGCTTGGAGTGCGTAACATGATCTGTGTCTTTTTTACAAGAATTCCATGTAAAGAATCAGTTATTTTTGTTTTTATATCGTTATCTTTTCAATTTTAGGAGCTTTTGGCACCCCCCCCCCTCAGCTTCGTAATCAATAGCCCACACTAGGTATATGGTGGATAAGCACGTTATACAATAGTTTACATAAATCCACAAAATACCTGCATGTTAAATTTTTGTATTTGATTCCAACATAATTGCGTCACAACAAACGGGTGCCCCCCCCCCCACTTAGCAAGCCCCACCCACCCCACAATGAAATTATGCTTTTCTTATATAGGCCCATACACATGTGTCCCTTTATTATTATTGCCACCATCTTGGTCACCTTCTCTGCATCTCATAACAGTACTTAGTGATTTTTTTTTCCAAATCAAAGAGGAACTAGACTATTTTTCCTCCAGCCGCGATTTGGTTTCAGTGATTTGAAAAAAATCAAGATGGCCGCTACACGTCCATAGTCCATTGTGAGAAAATATAGATTTTAGAATGTAAAGTTGTTTGCATGTGCTTCTTACATGGATTTCAAATGAATTCAAGTTGTCTGTTGTAAACTTACATGTACATGTATTTCTTAAAGTGCACACGCATTGCAGCTAGTATAACCCAATGTGACATTTGTGTCACATTCCGAAAAAAAGGTCAAATGAGGTCAAGTGTTCAAATATTCAAAATAAAGTTGTTAGTGTATCCCAAATACACATGTTTATGCCTAAGAATAATTTTTTATTTATGTTTACCACGGCTTGGGTTCCTCAATGTCTTTTTAAATTCATTTTGAATGTACACTATTCCAGGTGAACGAGTAGCTGTGCAGTATCTGCTCGCCCAGTCTGGCAAGGGAGACCTTCATCCTGATGTACAGGAAGATGAGGAGATAGGTGTTGTTCTGCCCGTGGATGCCCAGATGGAGGAGTTCCCTCAAGATGAGCTGATAGATGCAACTGTGTGCCATGCAGCTGATGTTAATAAAGAAATCCTACCAGGCAGGTATGTAGCTTCCTTTCACACAAATTGCATGAGCACCTGAATAAACTTATCTGTGGTAAAGCATTCATTTACTTCCGTCTGTGCCTTGTACCAAATTAGGCTTATATTCAGCAAGTATACCATTAGGGTTGATACTTTGTGGAGTGCAGACAATTGCCTCCGTTGCCGCTGGTAATTGCCTTGGTGCCCTTGAAATGTTTTGATAGAAATTTACAATTTCACAAATTGTGTTCACTGCGAAAAGCGCCAGATAGGCCCTAGTCTATATAATAAATGTATACAACTATTGTGTTTTTTATATTGGAACAGTGACAGTGAGGATGTAGATGTACCACCAGCCAGCAGTCCCAGCCCCACAGACGATTTACCAGCCAGTAGTGCTAGCTCAAAAGAAGATTCAACAAGCCCACCAGTACAGGTAATGTAAATTCTACTGCGATCTTTTTTCAAATTTTAGACCAAAACCACTCAAGACTGCCACAATTCCCCAAATAACATCAAAATCATATCAACATTCAAGTGTCTATGGAGTAGTTTTGGCTATAAAATACATTTTTGAAACTAGTCCCCCCCCCCATATGACTAACCCCCATCCGACTATATTCCTGCACAAGAATTGTGTCCATCAATGAAATGGCTCTTACTTGCCCATTGGAAATTAAAAAAGGTAAACCCTTGGACATGATATTGTGTCTACATTTTATGATAGGAATACTATCATTTAACTTGAATTTACTGTAGGACAGTTGATATGATGTGCGAGGTACACCAGGGTGAGAGGCGGTTGACAGCCTGACTGGCTACCTTGTCAACCTCAATCGTTCCATCACTGCATTGTCAACCACAGAGGTTGCTGAGATTGTGCCGTTGTATTTAAAGCTACACCCCATGGACAAGGCACCAACCAAATATGCTATGAAGGCCAAGAAAAACCAGTCGACAGGGCGATGGAGAGCCCCCTAAGAAACGAAGGGGATCAGCTCCTAATCAGCAGGCAGCCGAGAGGTAAACTTACCCATAGTATTTACACATCTTTGAATGGAAACCCAATGTGCTTGATTTATGAAAATGAAGACACTTAACATTATACCAATGCAATGCACCCTTATTTTGACATAATTGACATATAAAAACCCAAAAGAATGATGCTTCTCTTAATAGTGAGCCATATTCAATAGAAATACTATTGTATTACTGAAATAATAATTTATTGGGATATTTTGGGCTACAAACTAGACCCACACGGGACTCTTCTTAAAGAACAGAAGACATTGTAAAAAGAAAATGTAGAGTCAAGCTGTTTGGGTACTTAATGGAGAACTTGTAGCTCTGTGTCTGTACAAACATCAACTTGTTCATTCATCATCTGATGCATAAATAATGAGCTAGCTGCTTTTGTGGCCACATGCGCTCAAAATTAATGCAAGCAGCATGTGCGAGCATGCGCAGGGAGATAGCACCTGCAAATTATCATGTGGTGCACGTCGACAAGCAGTCCATGTTTGGAACCCCCACTTTATTTGCAGCAAAAAATATTATCACTATTAATTCTTGGTTTTCAGATTGTTTATGACTCATGGACAGGCAGCTCAGCGACCGGACACCAACCGAGTCTCTTGAGTGTGTCTGCCTGAGGTTGTACAAGGAGTACCGACAAGGGAAAAACCGACCAAAAACAAGGGGAAAAACACTTCCCATTCCACAATCAACTGTGCACACTTATACACACATCAAACAGCTTGTGGAAGATAGCCTTGATGTCCAGGAGCAGACCAACTTGGTGCTGGTCACTATCAGCAACACTACAGTTTCTTCTTGGTGAGGTTTTTGTCATACACGTAATTAAGGGAACTTTAATCACCTTCCCAAACAAAATCAAGGAAAAAGTTGGCAATTCTTTTGTTGCTGTAGACAATTTGATCAAATCCCTAGGCTTGCAGCTTTAAAACAAAATGAATTGTACATGTACCCCCACCCTATCACCTCTTGGAGAAAACATTATTAATAAAACACTTATATAAGATAATCACCTTTAACGTTCAGGAAGTCACCTTTAACGTTCAGGAAGTGTGTATTTCTATGTAACATTGTTTTATGAAAAAAAAAAGAAAAACAAAAAACACTTGTGTGTGAAAAGTCAAATCCAACTCCAAAATGCCTGTATAAAAATCAGAAAAACAACTTTGTGCAGGTTTTGTGGGAGCAGGTCTAATATTTTTTTCTTCAGTACACAATTCAGATTCACATCTGACTCATTACAACACCGCGATTTTTCTGACCTGAAATCTTCAAACCCTCAGAAGGGTACACAGACGACTGTGAAATTTGAGTATCTCAAACAAACTCACAAAAATTGGCCTATATGCAGTCACAGAACGCTGATCATAAGCCATGTATTATTTGCACATCTCTAACAACAAAAATCTTTTTTTTCCAGGTTGCTTCATCGACAGGAGAGGGCTGACCGGGATTCCTTGCTGCAGGGGGTGGCTCTCGGCGAGCAAGTTCAGCTGGCTAAGGAGCCCCTGGAGAAACCAAGGCAGTGCCCGTCTGCACCCAAAGAATGTTCTTTGATGAACCAGACAATCGGGAGGGGGAGGTGCAGTTCCGGCAACAGAGCAGGAGAACAACGGCCGCTGCAACTGCTACCAGTGCGACCCCAGCCACAACTCCACAGCCAGAGATGCCATATCAATATTTCATATCACCATATCATTGCGGGGCCTGGTGCCCCGCAATGCCTGGTGCCCCGCAATGGCCTTGTGTCCCCCAATGGCCTGGTGCCCCCCATTGGCCTACTTGGCCCTGGTACCAGCAGCAACCACCACCACCACCACCATCCCAAGAACCACCTCCGCCCCTATATGTACCTATGTCTTTCTCTCGTCAACGTGAGTGAAGACACCAAAACGCTGCAAAGGAAGACGAGGAGCGTCTAGCAAGGGGGGAGCCACCCCAAAAACGGCACAATAAAGGTAAAGACTACCACTACAAATGTGCAACATGCGGCCAAACAAAAAACAAACAGACTGGTCATACGCAGCTTAAAGGCAAATTTACTGTCCAGCATCTGGGAAGACTTTAGAACAGTGGAAAGAGCACCGCCTCAGAAAAAAAATAATAACACTGCTTGTGGTTCCAGATCTTTCAAGTTGCCTTCCATAGTTTTGTCAATGTCACGATAACTGGCATCCTAAGACATGTTAATATAATAAATATAGCCCAAAGTGACAAAATGTTTGAGGTTTGCACACACACAAAAATATTGAAAGCCTGAAATTTTAAAGCAAAAACAAAGACGTAAGAAGTTTAAAGTTCAAAACAGGTTATTCTACTTGCAGGTCAGCTCAAGTACAGCCAATAGACTATTGGTAAAGTGGCAGCAGGATATAGTAAACTACTTCTGGCATTGCCGCAAGACCTGTGATGGATCTGCCAACGTGTTTAAGGTAAATGAAACTCCTTGCTAAGTAAGCATTGTATACTGTGAGCATGGATAACAATTGTTAGCCACAGCGGTATATACTAAACGTTGATCAACAAAGACTTGAACATATTCTCACAGGTAGTTTTGAAGGAAACGTGTATTGTGTAGTCACTGCAATGTGCTCAAACATGTCAAAGAATTATTTGTTTGTAACATTACACCTTACAGCAGAAGTGGAGAGGCCTGCTCCATCACACAACAGGCAAGCAGGAGTGGCATCTTGGGAGGTGGAGTTGGCCTTGCCAAGTGCGATCATGACAACTTGGAGCCCAGGACCGACTACTTGGAATCTGGCACCAATCCCCCATGAGAGACTCAAGAGTGATGTCATGGACAAGACGTTCCTCAGAAACATTTAATACTATGTGAACTTCAGGTACATGTAAACTTTTCTCTTGTGAAAAACCAGCAATAATATAATGTGACAAACCAAAACCAGTAGAGCTGTACCTGTTTCTCTCCTGTCATTAAATGCTCAAGGGTTGAGAAGAACAGAAGTCAAAGTGAAATGACTTTGCAGAGGGCTCCACATCAGGAACCAGGCTGTACGATGTACTCATGTTAGCAAGCATCAACAGCTCCAGCCTAGTCTTAGGATCAAACTGCTTCCCGAGTTTACACCTCCTGGCAAACCCACTGGTAAGCCACAAGACATGTACCAATTTAAAAAAAAAATCTTTTCATGTTTTTTGGTTTAAAATTGAACACTACCTAAACTCATCTTTATCCTTATTGGATGGCCAAGCCAGGAACATTGGCACCCTCCACAAGTCTGAAGCAGCAAGGAGAACAAGCCCAAGGACATTCTCCACGCAGAGTTTATGGATAAGAGAGAAGCGGGGCTTGTGAGTGGGAGGATGGAGCCAAAGGCCCTAGAAAAAGGCTGGACATTTCTTCAGGAACGCCATGTGAATGTCACTGAGATGGTTACTGATGCACACACAACCATCACTTGCAGAATGCATGAGTATTGCCATTCATATTTCAAATTTACAATAAGTGGTGAGCTTATGGATGAGTATTCCAAATGTTGGGTTATGAAATGGTTGCCATTACTCACCAGTGCTTCATACTTATATATTTTTGGGTGCCATTTCCACATCCAGGTTTTTACAATTGATTTGGGGGGAATTTTCCCCTGTCTTTCTTTCCTTGAGTGGGTGTCCAAAAGATGACACTTTATATGTGTGCAAAATGCTTTTCAATTATTTGATCTTTCAATTGATCTGTGATCAATGTCTTTTTAAATTCATTTTGAATGTACACTATTCCAGGTGAACGAGTATCCGTGCAGTATCTGCTCGCTCAGTCTGGCAAGGGAGACCTTCATCCTGATGTACAGGAAGATGAGGAGATAGGTGTTGTTCTGCCCGTGAATGCCCAGATGGAGGAGTTCCCTGAAGATGAGCTGATAGATGCCACTGCGTGCCATGCAGCTGATGTTAATAAAGAAATCCTACCAAGCAGGTATGTAGCTTCCTTTTACACAAATTGCACAAGCACCTGAATAAACTTGTCTGTGGTAAAGCATTCATTTACTTCCGTCTGTGCCTTGTACCAAATTAGGCTTATATTTAGCAAGTATACCATTAGGGTTGATACTTTGTGGAGTGCAGACAATTGCCTCCGTTGCCGCTGGTAAATGCCTTGGTGCCCTTGAAATGTTTTGATAGAAATTTACAATTTCACAAATTGTGTTCTCTGCGAAAAGTGCCAGATAGGCCCTAGTCTATATAATAAATGTATACAACTATTGTGGTTTTTATATTGGAACAGTGACAGTGAGGATGTAGAAGTACCACTAGCCAGCAGTCCCAGCCCCACAGACGAACCCACAGTCGATTTACCAGCCAGTAGTGCTAGCTCAAAAGAAGATTCAACAAGCCCACCAGTACAGGTAATGTAAATTCTACTGTGATCTTTTTTCAAATTTTAGGTCAAAACCACTCAAGACTGCCACAATTCCCCAAATAACATCAAAATCATATCAACATTCAAGTGTCTATGGAGTAGTTTTGGCTATAAAATACACTTTTGAAACTAGTCACCCCCCCCCCCCCCATATGACTAACCCCCATCTGACTATATTCCTGCACAAGAATTGTGTCCATCAATGAAATGGCTCTTACCTGCCCATCAAAAGTTTAAAGGTAAACCCTTGGACATGATATTGAGTCTACATTTTATGATAGGAATACTATCATTTAACTTGAATTTACTTTAGGACAGTTGATATGATGTGCGAGGTACACCAGGGTGAGAGGCGGTTGACAGCCTAGCTGGCTACCTTGTCAACCTCAATCGTACCATCACTGCATTGTCAACCACAGAGGTTGCTGAGATTGTGCTGTTGTATTTAAAGCTACACCCCATGGACAAGGCACCAACCACAAATATGCTATGAAGGCCAAGAAAAACCAGCCGACAGGGCGATGGAGAGCCCCTAAAAACTGAAGCGGATCAGCTCCTGGTCAGCAGGCAGCCGAGAGGTAAACTTACCCATAGTATTTACACATCTTTGAATGGAAACCCAATGTGCTTGATTTATGAAAATGAAGACAGTTTACATTTTACCAATGCAATGCAGCCTTATTTTGACATATTTGACGCAATGAAAACCCAAGAGAATGATGCTTCTCTTAATAGTGATCCATATTCAAGAGTAATACTATTGTATTACTGAAATAATAATTTATTGGGCTATTTTGGGCTACAAACTAGACCCACACGGGACTCTTCTTAAAGAACAGAAGACATTGTAAAAAGAAAATGTAGAGTCAAGCTGTTTGTGTACTTGATGGAGAACTATAGCTCTGTGTCTGTACAAACATCAAGTTCTTTCATCGTCTGACGCATAAATAATGAGCTAGCTGCTTTTGTGGTCACACGCGCTCAAAATTAATGCAAGCAGCATGTGCGAGCATGCGCAGAGAGATAGCACCTGCAAATTATCATGTGGTGCACATCGACAAGCATTTCATGTTTGGAACCCCCACTTTATTTGCAGCAAAAAATATTATCACTATTAATTCTTGGTTTTCAGATTGTTTATGACTCATGGACAGGCAGCTCAGCGACCGGACACCAACCGAGTCTCTTGAGTGTGTCTGCCTGAGGTTGTACAAGGAGTACCGACAAGGGAAAAACCGACCAAAAACGAGGGGAAAAACACTTCCCATTCCACAATCAACTGTGCACACTTATACACACATCAAACAGCTTGTGGAAGATAGCCTTGATGTCCAGGAGCAGACCAACTTGGTGCTGGTCACTATCAGCAACACTACAGTTTCTTCTTGGTGAGATGTTTATCATACACGTAATTAAGGGAACTTTAATCACCTTCTCCAACAAAATCAAGGAAAGTTTGCAATTCTTTTGTTGCTGTTGACAATTTGATCAAATTCCTAGGCTTGCAGCTTTAAAACAAAATGAATTGTACATGTACCCCCACCCTATCACCTCTAGGAGAAAACATTATTAATAAAACACTTATATAACATAATCACCTTTAACGTTCAGGAAGTGTGTATTTCTATGTAACATTGTTTTATGAAAAAAAAAGAAAAACGAAAAACACTTGTGTGTGTGAAAAGTCAAATCCAGCTTCAAAATGCCTGTAAGAAATCAGAAAAACAACTTTGTGCAGGTTTTGTGGGAGCAGGTCTAATATTTTTTTCTTCAGTACACAATTCAGATTCACATCTGACTCATTACAATACCGCAATTTTTCTGACCTGAAATCTTCAAACCCTCAGAAGGATACACAGACAGACTGTGAAATTTCAGTATCTCAAACAAACTCACAAAAATTGGCCTATATACAGTCACAGAATGCTGATCATAAGCCATGTATTATTTGCACATCTCTAACAACAAAACTCTTTTTTTTCCAGGTTGCTTCATCGACAGAAGAGGGCTGACCAGGATTCCTTGCTGCAGGGGGTGGATCTGGGCGAGCAAGTTCAACTGGCTAAGGAGCCCCTGGAGAAACCAAGGCAGTGCCCATTGGCACCCAAAGAACATGGCCACATAGCCAAGTTCTTTGATGAACCAGACAATCGGGAGGGGGAGGTGCCGTGCCGTTTTTGTCAACATTCAACCACTCATGCACTCCTTGATTTTATTGATAAAGTTTCTAAAGCAATTGATGACTCCAAACATACCATAGGAATATTCCTTGACCTTTCTAAGGCATTTGATACTATCGACCATAAAATGCTATTGCATAAATTATCATTTTATGGCATCAGAGGAATTCAGCTTGAATGGTTTAAGAGTTATCTTTCAAATAGATTTCAATATGTATCCATTAACGGTATAAATTCAACTCCCGGTATTCTTACCCATGGCGTACCCCAGGGTTCTATCCTTGGACCATTGCTATTCTTATTATATATTAACGACTTTACAAATTCCTCTAGAGTACTTTCATTTATATTGTTTGCTGATGACTCCAATTTATTCTTTTCGCATAGTAATATTAAAGCTCGGCTGTAGTGATTTTTTTTCAGGGAAAGAAAACATTTTCTGAATGAAATGTTAACTACTTATTCCAAAAATGTAAGTACTGAACCTGAAATGTGTATTTTCGACGATAAAAGAAACATCCGAACCGGACCGCTTTCGTTGTCCCACCGAGCTTCTGAACTGAAACAGCAACATTATGTTAATGATATGCAATGACCCCAAGTGACGTCATCTTTTGGAGTCATCGAAAATCGCGTCACCCGGAAGTGGATGCTTTGTGTGCGGATAGCCATGTGTACACACATGTACATGTGGATTTAGCCAGCATTTTTTGTCAAGTTTTCATCCCTTTTTTAGTGTTTACGTCTTCTTTCGTAATTAATGCTGTGCAATGCCAGTTTCATGTGTTGTTGGTGGTTGCACACGCACTTTCTGGAGAAATCCAGAGGTGTTTTGGCTTGGTTTTCCGAGGAATGCTGCAACTAGGAGAGAATGGGTTCGTTTTGTCAACAATACTCGGGCCGATTTTACTCTTACGGAGTATTCTAAGATATGTTCGGCGCACTTCAGCGGGGATTGTGTTGATGAAAGTGTTCGATTAAAGCGAAGTCTGGGCTTGAAAGCTAATTTCAAGCTCAAGGAAGGATCCGTGCCCTCCATAAGAGCACCAACACTAACAGTGAAGAGAACTTCAACTTCAAGTGCAGTTTCAACGGGCGTTTCAACCATGTCGATTCCGGCGTCGGCAGAATTTCAAGGGGGAGACGAACCACACACCAGCACTGTCACGACCGCCGTCACCGACGCTGCACCGTCGAGCCACCAAGAACGCAAGCGATCAGGCGGAGCGTTCCGTAAAAGAGAAAGAGCTAGGGTGAGTGCTAAACCAAGTCATTGAAATGAAATATCGAAAAATTCGGGGGAAAACCAAGCTTTAGTCATGATAATTCATGCAAACTGTTACCAATAACAGTGTTAATTTGTGACAAGTTACTAGTTAGTTTCTATTTCTACCTCCATGGTTACACAACATTATTTATATCATCTATGGATGGAAGAATAATAGTAGGTAGTCGTATTATTGTTCCTATACTTCCTACGTGTACTTTTCAGTATGGTCACTGATTAAAGAAATATTTCTGGAAAGTGAAAATTGAAAAGTGTTTTGCCTAAAATTGTATGACTATTGACTATTGTATTGTTTACTTGGAATTGGGGAGGGATCAACATAAATGGTTCAAGTTTTGAAAACTGACGGGGGAGGGGGGGGGGGTTAAGCAATTTCTACCTTCATGCTATATAATGGAGATTTGATTATGCTACCATTGTTTATTTAAATTTTCTCTATCTACAGATACTCCAAGATGTGTTACAACAACATTCGGCAAAATCACAGTCTGTTCCTGACACTGACACTAGTACTACATGTAGTCCAGATCCTGGCTGCCCCATGGATGTAAGTGAAGCTTGAATACCTGTATTGTGAATACACTACACTGTACGTGTGGAGTTTATAATATTTTAATCGCAATAAGCATGCATTGTTTTCTGTCATTGTTTCAGTTGCATCATTTGGTTTAAGTGAACTTAATTTAAGCTGTTTGTTATTTATTTTTTACTTTGCCTGGTCAAGTGTTTTTTTCCTGATTTATATTTCATTTTAAAGTGGTTTCTTTTATACTATTACTATTTAGGAAACGGAAGTCTCAGAGACGAAGACACTCTACCCCAAACTGAGCATTCAGTTGAATGTTGTAAAGGACAACTACTATCCAATTATGGAAGGAATGACTCACGTTTCTGTACGCTCAAAACGGACACAGACAAATCCAAAGAGATTTGCTGTACGACACAAAGGTATGTTGTAGAAACGTTCATATCAGTAAATTTGAAATCTTGCCATAACTTTACAGCACAAAATTTGATTTACACACCTTCATAAATTCTGTGTGATCTATTTTTTCATTTCAACATCATCCAAAACAGGTATTCAAGCAGTACCAGTTAGAAAACGTTCAAGAGGGCTACAGTGTGAGCTTATCGTTGCACCAAAGCAACCTACTGTGGTGATTGAGAGGAAGGAGGAGCCAGCTGCAGAAACACTGTCAAGTAGCGACGATGAAGAGCAAGAGTCAACCAGTGGCAGCAGCTACACTGTATCAAGTCCTCCTACCACGGACTCAGACTTCAGGTCAGTTTATGAAATGCAATACTTGTTTTAAAGATATGAAACGTAAGTTGCTTTGGTAGGAATGCATTTCACTCAAGTTTCCAAAATACATTATTATTATTTTTTTTTTAACGTAGACGTAGCACCCATTCAGTAAAATTTTCCTGTGGTTACTTTTCAAATGTTATTGTACTCTCAACTTGTTTTTCCATAGAAATGATGAAAGAAAACTACCACTAGTACTATTTGCAAAATGATGATTTATCTGAGGAAATATTTATGGAAAAGTATGATGTAGGCCCTACATGTGTAATTGGTATTCTTTTTCACATCTCCAACCCTCCCTTCAATATAAATAAATAAATTCAATGACAAATAAGTAAGCAAATAGTCTCATGAATGAATAAGTAGTCATGCAGAAAAACACACAAGTTCTTATGAGCAATATTTACATAACAATCTGGTTTTAATTTGACAGCTCTGATGAAGAACCCGAAGATGCTGTCGGTGCTCGAGAAGAAAGAAAGTATTTGGTCTTCCACAGCAACCTCCTTCAACTTTTTAAATCCTGTTCTTCATGTGCTGCTCCCTGCAAGAGGAAGGTGAGCAGACCACTCGGAGGGATGATGATTGAAGTAAGGCAGACGTGCATGTCCAGGGCTTGCCGAAAAAAAACATCATGGAGGAGCCAGCCTTTAGTAGGCAATGTTGCAGCGGGAAACATTATGATCTCTGCAGCCATGCTTATGTCCGGAGTAAGCATCCGCAAGTTCATTATGGCCCTCACCTCCATAAACATGGCCATGATTTCATACCGGACATTTTTCATCCACCAACAGAGGTATGTACTCTTAATCTTGTTGTTAATAATTATCTACTTCAGTATTTCATAATGTTCGATTCAATTTTTTTATTTTTTTTTTGCAATTCTAGTTGAAACTTTATTTCCACAATTACAGACATTGCATAGTTTGTACCGTACCACATGACTTCAATATATTCAGCACTTTTTTTAGTATATAGTTCATACTGACATAAACCGCCCCCAAAAATATAGTCGTTCGATATGCAGTTATATGAGTGAAAAATGTATTTGACCCTCATCAATGGGTTTGAAAATTAAGAATAATATAAACAATGTTTCGTGTACCAAAACAAAGTAAACAATGTTAATCCAATGTATTCACAAATTGTGTAAACAGATTCACAGGTTGGTTTGATTGTCAAAACTCTCAACACAAGTCTATCCTTTTCATTCAGATATCTGCAGCCAGCTATAGTAGATGTGTGGCACCAGGAGCAAGCTTCCATCCTGTCTGATATGCGGACCAGTGGTGAAGAAGCATTTCTCGGAACAGATATGCGTGCCGACTCGATGGGCCACTCTGCGAAGTATGGGTGTTACAGTGTCGTCGAGCTAAATCGAGGAAAGGTTTTACATGTAGAACATGTCCAGGTAATAATTACAGTGTTTATCCTTACTGTTTTTAAGTAATTAAAGTGTACCGGTACTGTCTATTATTACCTTTTAACGGTCATTTCTCTAAAATTTTAAAATTATGGATTGTTATTGTTTTTAAACTATTTGACACCAAGGAGCATGTGTCATGGATGGGCGCTATCTTATTGTTTATTATTATTATTTCAGAAAAGTGAATGCAATTTCAAATCTCCTCTGATGGAAATGGAAGGTATGGTTAGAACTGTGAAATGGTTGGATGACAACGAAGTCAAGATCAATACCATAACAGACCGCCACCGTCAAGTCACCAAATTCATACGAGACAAATTACGCCCACGTGGGATCAAGCACTACTATGATGTGTGGCATGTTGCCAAAGGTGAATTAACAATTGTCCAAGCACATTTATTTGTTGTATAAATAAATGGTATGCTTTTAGGGGCCTTTCAGAAGAGTTAAAAAAATTGACTTATCTGTTATCAAAAAACAAAACAGAAAACTTTTAAATAATTTAAATCCAATATTTCTTTTATAGTTGTAACTATTTCATAGTTGTAACCATTGAACATAATTTTTCCTTGTATGATCAGGCCTTAAGAAGAAGCTCACTGCTGCAGCAAAAACATCAGGTTGTGGAGAAATCTCAGATTGGATTCCAGGGATTGTGAACAATTTGTACTGGGTTGCAGCATCCACCTTGTACACACAGTTAACAATGAGCTTAAATCTGCCGCAAATTGGTTTTCAATCAACGGGCTATCGCTTAACACTACCAAAACAAACTACATGTTGTTTAGCAATTCTGCTAGTGAACTTCCATGTGAAGTCAAGATTTATGATTCCATCATTAAACAAACTGACTGTTGTAAATTTTTGGGGTTATACATTGATTGTGGTCTGACATGGAAAAGCCATATTGATTATATTTGTAAAATTATCGCCCGGAATAGCGGTGTAATTAATAAGATAAAATATGTTTTTCCCGGACCCGTTCTTGATTCTCTGTATTATACCCTGGTTGTATCTTATATTAATTATGGGATACTTGCATGGGGAGGTAGCTCTGGAAAAAATTTAAACAGACTTTTACTTTTGCAGAAACGGGCCCTTCGTGTAATCAATTTCTCTGATTTTAATGCACATACGGATCCTCTGTTCATAAAACATAAAACTTTAAAACTTAATGATATTTATTATTATCAACTTGGGTCCCTCATGTATCATGTCACTAGTAACAATGTACCTTCTTCCATTAAAGATATTTTTTCTCGGAATCTTGAAATTCATTCCCACTTCACTCGTCAAGCCTCAAATTTTCACATTCCATATACCCGTACTTCGTTTGCTCACAAAACGATTAAACACGAGGGACCCATACTTTGGAATTCATTTAATGATAAACTTAAATCATCAAAAAACATTTCTACTTTTAAACGTATGTACAAATCTATTATGTTAGAAGCTTATAACTGAATCTCTGTAATGTAATTGCTCATTTAAATTCAGTTAGCTGCTCTATTGTGTTTAGTCTAGCCCCTAGGTACATTGTCTGTTTTTGTTAGTTCACATCTGTAAGTTTAACTTGGTTTTTTAAGCATTGTGTGCATTGAGTCCATTTGCTTTTTTTTCTCCTTTCCCTATAGGCTCAATGCACATGCATGCTTCATATAGGGACCATTGTCTACAAGCTTTGCTTTTTAATGGATCCCTCTGCAGTATCTCACCCACGTTATTTTTCCTTGTAAGTTTTATTTATTTATATACTACCTTCTGTAATTAATTTGTTTGAGATAAATACTGTGGAAAATAAATAAACCTGAAAACCTGAAACGGAGCAGGAGAACAACGGCCGCTGCAACTGCCACCAGTGCGACCCCAGCCACAACTCCAAAGCCAGAGATGCCATATCAATATGGTGGATGGCCTGGTGCCCCGCAATGGCCTTGTGTCCCCCAAAGCCTGGTGCCCCTCACTGGCCTGCTTGGCCCTGGTACCAGCAGCTACCAGCAGCAACCACCACCACCATCCCAAGAACCACCTCCACTCCTACCTATGTCTTTCTCTCGTCAACGTGAGTGGAGACACCAAAAGGCTGCAAAGAAAGACGAGGAGCGTCTAGCAAGGGGGAGCCACCCCAAAAACGGCACAATAAAGGTAAAGACTACCACTACAAATGTGCAACATGCGGCCAATCAAAAAACAAACAGACTGGTCATACGCAGCTTAAAGGCAAATTTACTGTCCAGCATCTGGGAAAACTTTGGAACAGTGGAGAGAGCGCCACCTCAGAAAAAAATAAATAACACTGATCGTGGTTCCAGATTTTTCAAGTTGCCTTCCATAGTTTTGTCAATGTCACAATAACTGGCATCCTAGCCCAAAGTGACAAAATGTTTGAGGTTTGCACACACACAAAAAATATTGAAAGCCTGAAATGTTGGTGCATTACAAAGAAAATGCTAAAAATTATAAAGTATGCTGAATTTTGTTGGAACCAAAATTGTGAATTCAGATGTGCCAGTTAACTGATTGACATATGAGAGAGTATTACTCTTACAATCCTTAGTCATGGTTCAGAACAAGTTTACAAACTACTATATTGTTGATGTTGTCCAGCGGCTAAGTGAAAAAAATCTGAGGAATCGTTCACTTTGTGATACAAGCACCAAAATTTGCATGAGGGTTCCTCTAGAGCCACTGAATTAAAAAAGCCCGTTAGCCAATTAAAAAATCCAAGATGGCCGCCATTTTCAAGATGGCAGCCATTGTTGCCATTGTAATTGTATTCTGGTTGTAAAACGTGATCCACTAGCCCGATCGGAGTGAATCTAGTGTTGAATCACATGTTTTCGGCCTGAAAAAATACAAATTTATCACTCATTTATTTCATAAGCCATCCTTATACCATTTAAATCTTTGTTTTTGTGGAAAATATACACATTTAGCTTATCATTCAGTGAGTAATATAGAGTTTAAGTCCGAGTTCGGGTAATTTTCTTTCATTGGTGAATCTGGTTAGCAAATAAAACAGTTCTCAACTCCAACAAGTCTAATTTATACCACAACAAGCTGTACAGGCTGCAGTGTTCACTTGCCTTTTTTTCTTATGGAATCTTCCACACTGACTAATTGTTATACATTGTATTACATAACTGTTTCCTTGTTTTGTGTATCACTTTACTAGTACTAGTACTAGTACTAGTAGGTACCACACAAGTAAAAAGCTGTACAAGTAGATTGTGTCTTCATGTACACCCACATTACTGACCTGCTCGTGTATTGGTTTACAGCAGTCTACGCATTCAAAGGTTTGTTTTGTATCAATCATTATTGTCGACTACATAAATGAACATGATATGCCTTATTAATTTAATACAAACATATCCTTTTAAATAGTCAAAGAGTTGCAAATTAATAATATATTTCCAAGGATATATAAAATGCTTATTCCATTCAGAAGATCGCTTTAGATGATTGACATATTGGACTTGTATCATAGTACAAAGTATTCACAATTATAACTAATTATAAATATGATCACTCTTATACAAAATCTATGCACTTTTTCTGAACAATTCACAGATTAGTTTTGAACTTAAAATCTTACTCAAACATTTAAATTGATAGAAAACAGAAATAGAAAACATTAGAAAAATAGACAGCCTAGTGAAATTAAAAACAATTACTTAGTTGTTTGTATGTTTAATATCTAAAGGGAAACAATTGAAAAATCTTAGTACCTATTTAAATCGTATTTCCTATTTCTATATTTATTTCATAAAATAGTTACTTGGATAGCACTTGATGAGCTTGAAGACAGATTTATTGCATAAAACAAAATGGCCAGTATAGGTTTTACAGCACCCAAACAGCAAACAGATTGGAGCAAATGCTGCCTTTGTCAAGACAACAAGAAGAAGGAGGATCTAAAATCACCGCCAACACACTATACTTGCTGTGTTGAGCAAGATGGTTATTCCATGATTGCAAAAAATGTTCCACTTTTTCATGTCATCAGTAAGCTGCCAATAATGTTTGATCCAGCACGATTGGATGAAGGTGAAGGAATAGATCGAAAAAAGACTGAGAAAAAACAAAGCAAAATACCATCAAAGTTGTAGAAGAATGTTTAACAATTCCAAGTTGGAACGGGCCCAAAAGAGAACATCTACAAGCCCAAGTTCTTCAGCAGAAGGACGCACAAAAATGCAAAGAACCAGCCTTGCAAGTATCAGCAAGCAGTCTGTGTGTTTTTTGTGCGAGAAAGAGGCTCCAACATCATCGCTAAGACAAGCCATGACAATGCAGCTCAACAGAAGAGTAAATGAATGTGCTAAAAACCTGAATGATGGAAAGCTTTTGGCAAAGCTGAGTGGTGGTGATGTTGTAGCAGAAGAACTGAAATATCATTCTGCTTGCCTGACCGGACTGTACAACAGGGAAAGGTCTCTTCAGTTTGCACTTGAGAAAAACGAACGTCAAAAGTCAGAAGGAATGGGATTATACCCACTGGCATTTTCAGAACTAATAACCTACATAATTGAGACCAGAAGCATTAGTGAAGGACCCTCGGTTTTTAAACTTAAAGACATAGTCAGCCTGTACAAGCAGCGACTTCAGCAGCTTGGCATAGATACACCCTTGGTCAACTCCACCAGGCTAAAGGATAAGTTGCTGGCTGAAATACCAGAACTGGAGACTCACAGAAAAGGGAGGAATGTCCTACTGGCTTTTCACGAAGACGTTGGCTCAATTTTGTCACAAGTGTCGGACTTTAGTGAAGCTATTCTCCTAGCTAAAGCAGCCACGATTCTGCGCAGACAGATGCTTGACCACAAGTCAAAGTTTGACGGAACCTTCCATGAAACTTGTATCGAAGAGTCTATGCCTCCTACTCTGCTTCAATTTGTGGGCATGATTGAACATGGGGCTGACATAAAATCTCAACTCAGGTTCGGTGCATCGAAGACAGACCTTGCAATGGCACAGCTCCTTCAGTACAACTGTTATGCGAGATACAAGGAAGGAGCCGCTACTCATAGGCATTCCAAGGATCGGGAAACTCCTTTTCCAGTATACATGGGAATGGCAGTCTATGCCAAAACCAGAAAAAGAAACATGGTAGAAATGCTTCACGAAAATGGTCTCAGCATCTCATATGACAGAGTTCTGGAAGTGTCAGCACAATTAGGTGATGCTGCTATCAGCAAGTATGTTGTCGATGGGGTGGTATGCCCTCGGGTTCTCAGAAAAGGGATATTTATGACATCTGCCATGGATAACATAGATCACAACCCAACCGCAACAACGGCAGCTAGTTTGTTTCATGGTACTAGTATTTCTATCTTCCAACATCCAATCTCAAAAGATGAAGGTGAACAACGTGAGCCCCTCAAGCTTGGGCAGAACAAGATAAAGTCAGTTCCTGAACTTCCTGACTCTTATACAAACATCCGCCCGGCACACTTCAAAACAAAAAATCCAACTCCTGTTCAAGGTCGAGGACTGACAAAGCCAAGCTTTGAGCTGCTGACATCACAACTGGCACTAGAGTATGAGTGGCTAGAGAAAGTCAGTGTCACTGAGAATGTAGACGGGGCAGTAGATGTTACTTGGTCAGCCCATCATGCCACAAAAAGGAGGGGCCCAGCATTTGAAGTTAACATTACATCACTGTTACCTCTTCTTCGAGATCAAGCCCACTCTGTTGCAACTGTGAGACGTGATGGAAAAGATCAAGGATACGGTAGCATTCCTCAACCCAGGACAAGTACCTGTCATTGCTGCTGATCAGCCAATCTATGCTGTAGCCAAGCAGATCCAGTGGAACTGGCCTGATCAATTTGGTGAGGACAAGTTTGTCATCATGTTTGGTGGACTACATATTGAGATGGCTGCATTGAGATCGATTGGAACTCTGTTGCAAAACAGTGGATGGACAGGAGCCCTTGTTGAGGCAGAAATCGTCTCTGCTGGGACTGCAGAATCGTTTCTGTCGGCATCAAGTGTTACAAGAACACGTCAAATGCACCAAATAACAGCGAGCAGTCTATACAAACTCATAAAGGCAGCCTATGCAGACTACTGCAGGGAAGCAGAGGAAGGTTCCGACATAATTTTGACTTATGAAGACTGGTGTCAGAGACGCAGACTACAAAGCCCTCAATTCCAGTACTGGAGCCTGGTTCTGTCCATGGAGCTGGTGACTCTGTCACTTATTAGGTCATTTAGAGAAGCCAACTTCAAATCCTACTGTCTTGCACTCACTGAACTGATTCCATACTTCTTTGCAAATAACAATATCAACTATGCACGGTGGCTCCCCATCCATCTAAGAGACATGGTAACCCTGGAGCAGAAACATCCAGAAGTTGCTAAGGAATTTAACGCTGGAAAATTTGTGGTGCACAAAACTTCACGAGACTTCTCAGCTATGGCCATAGACCAGGCTCATGAACATGCCAATGCCGTCATCAAAGGTGATGGTGGTGCAATTGGCGTCACTGAAGATCCATCAGCACTTAGAAGGTGGATGGTTGCTGGTCCTGAAGTAAGCCATTTGGTTGCTCAGTATGATGTTGCTTCAGAGGCCAAAGTTGGCAACGGCTGTACCAGACACCATGAACAGACAAGACAAGCCCAGGTAGTCTTCTTTGAAAAAGTACAGAAGCTGTTTGCTGCTATACAGGATTTGGGGAATCCATTTTAAGAAGAAACCGCTGATCTGCTGACACTTGATACAAAAAAAATTGCCCACCCCAGTGCTGCTGAAATGATTCACACACACCTTGAGCGAGGCAGAATCCGCTTCAAGGAATTCATGAAAGGGCTAGAAAGTAACAACAAATGTGTCTTCTATGAACCGATGAAGAAGAACACCATAGATTTCTTTCGACAAGAACCTATGCACAAAGTCCACAAGCAATCAAGGCTAAAGGAAGACTACCAACTCTTTTCCAAACTCTTCATCTCATGCCAGACCAGAGAGTGTGACCTTCAAAAGTTCTTTCAACATGAGAATCAGCCTTTTCCAGCTGCACTTAGTGATGGGGGAAAGCTTCGTACATGTCAGAAGTCCCAGCTTACTGCCATTCTTGAGAGCCTTGTTGTGATCCCAGACACTGAACCGGAGGCTGATGTAGTAATTATTGATGGGTCAGCTTTGGTGAATGCCTTGCCGCCACGAACGTCAAAGACATTTGATGAATATGCCGCACTGGATATCCTTCCTACTGTAAAATCATACACTTCCAAGTACAAAAGGACAGACATTGTGTTCGACGTCTATCTTCCATCTAGTCTAAAGGCAGAAACGAGGTCAAAGCGAGGGCAAGGTGCCAGACGCAGAGTGACAGGTAAATGCAGAGTGCCCCAGAACTGGAGGAGCTTCCTGAGGGATGACGATAACAAGACAGAGCTCTTCCACTTCCTGGCTGACAAGATGATTGACATGTGTACCACAAACAACATCATTGTGATCACAAAGGGAGAAGATGCTCTCTGCAATGATCCAATCACCCGAGGAAGGGTGTCTCCATGTACCCACGAGGAAGCAGACACCAGGATCTTTGTGCATGCCAGACAAGCAGTTGCAGCGGGCAGTAAAAATCTCATTATCAAAGCTAATGACACTGATGTCCTCATCATAGCAATTTCAGTTCTTCCATCCCTGCAGAATCTTGGGCTTCAAAAGCTGTGGATCTTCTTTGGGGTAGGAGCCAAATTGAGGTGGATTCCCATACATGACATGGCAATCGCAGTTGGCTCTGACAAGTCCAGAGGCATGCTTTTCTTCCACGCATTCACGGGCTGCGATGTTGTGTCTGCCTTCCATGGGAAAGGCAAAAAATCAGCTTGGCAGACATGGAACATGTACCCTGAGACCACCAAAATCTTTGCCAAGCTCAGTGAGTATCCACCAGTACTGGAAGAAGGTGATGTCAAGATCCTGGAGAGGTTTGTTGTTGTCATGTACGACAGGTCCAGTACAGCAGAGGGTGTTGACGATGCTCGGCTCGACATGTTTGCTCGAAAGCAGAGATCTTATGAAGCTATTCCTCCAACTCGAGCAGCACTCATTCAACATGCCAAGCGGGCAGCATACCAGGCAGGCTTCATATGGAGCCAGTCGATGGTTTGTCAGCCTGCAACACAAAGTCCTGCAGACTGGGGATGGACCAGGCATGGTGACTTGTGGACAGTTTGCTGGACTACACTTCCACCCATTGCAGAGAGTTGTCAACAGCTGACGAAGTGTGGCTGCAAGATTGACTGCTGTGGAAGATGCAAATGCTATCGATATGGTCTCAGTTGCACAGCCCTGTGCAGCTGCACTTGTCAAAGTTGAAGAATGCAAAGAGAACGTTTTGTGAACATGGTCATGTAAAGTAAACATATCACAAATCTTGGCTTGAACTTATCATACAAAAGAACCTACCGATCAGTCAGCTTGTATGTCAATTTACGTAAGTTTCCCCATTGTTAAGCAAAAAAGTTAAAGATAATTGAGTGTGCTCTAAACTAGGGCTCAATGCATGCTCAAAGTAGTAACAATATTTTAGCTTAATCCCATTCATACCAGAGTATTGTTTCAACATTTTGGGGGCCAAATAGTATTTTTGTGGTACTTAACGCTAGCTATTCTAAGTTGCAGACAGTTTTCACAAGATCTGTGTGATCAAAAGTCTTTGAAATGATTATGAGATTATGTAATTGTTTGATTCATGCAAGTTTTATGAGAACTGATGGGGAAAACAATTCCTCAGCCATCCTGTATATTAAATGGCTAACTGGTCACCTTTTTGTCTCAAAAGTTCCGGTTTCAAATGGTTAAAATTGTATGAATTTATCCTAATTCTAAGAAAATAATGGCAGCCATCTTTAAGATGGCGGCCATTTTCTAAGTGGCTAATAGGATTTTCTCAATTAATGCCCCAAATTAAAATGTGGGTGGTTAAAAGTGTTTTAGGTGATTTTATTACAATAAAATTTTTAAGCATTTCTAGATGTTTATAGGGCAAAAAGATAGCTTAAAAGAGCAATAACGGTGGCCATCTTGAAAATGGCGGCCATTTTGGATTTTTGAGTGGCTAACGGAATTTTCTCTTTGAGTGACCCAAGAAGAGCATACATGCAAATTTTGGTGCTTGTATCACTAAGTGAACGATTTTTGCAGTTATCTGCCCCACTAATGGCACTGTTCAAGTGTGGCTGTTCGAGCGGAACTGTATGACAGAATACACTGTGGACTTGAAGAAAAAAGTCAGCAATCGGGGCTATGTCGGGAATGTTCGCTTTGTGAAGCAATACGGTAATAGTCATGAGTTATCCATCTTGAATAACACCATGACAAAAGGCATGTTTAATATGCATTATTCTCTCTGTTAATTATCTTCATGTAGATCAAGGAACTTGATTTCAAAATGCCTTGTATTGTAGATACATAGAAGCTCATTCATTTGTTATTTTCAACATATATTTTCATTATTTTCTGATTAGTAAGCATCTGATAAGATAAAAGATCACTTGCATGTATTAGTTTGTATTTTCACATGGACACATGGATTTGACCCAATGACGGCAACCATCAGAAGTATACCATCAGTCTCAACGAACTAGTGATGCCCCTGCAGCACCCACGACTGATGAAGGATGGAAGGACTCTGTGTTACAGCTTCAAACCCCTGTAAACAGTTTTCTAGAAGCTCTAAGAATTTTTCTAATATTTCAATGTGTCTGTCATGCATCGAGCTGGTCAAAACTGGAAATGGCCCTGGAAAAGGAACTGGAAAAGGATGACAGCACTTTTTATCTGATGCAGGCAAGGAGAACAAGCCCAAGGACATTCTCCACGCAGAATTTATGGATAAGAGAGAAGCGGGGCTTGTGAGTGGGAGGATGGAGCCAAAGGCCCTAGAAAAAGGCTTGACATTTCTTCAGGAACGCCATGTGAATGTCACTGAGATGGTTACTGATGCACACACAACCATCACTTGCAGAATGCATGAGTATTGCCATTCATATTTCAAATTTACAATAAGTGGTGAGCTTATGGATGAGTATTCCAAATGTTGGGTTATGAAATAGTTGCCATTACTCACCAGTGCTTTCAATTGTCTTAAAAAAAATTGTATCACAAGGACATCAAACACTCCTACGATGTATGGCATGGAGCCAAGAACCTTGGCAAAAAACTGATGAAGGTATGTTGTTTAATAATGTTTTTTTGGACATTTGTTACATTTTTGATAAATTTAGGACAAGGGATATATGATCAATTTGTTTGCCATCTGATTGTGTACATACAAAATGTCAAAAAGGAATGGTTGTATCTTGGTTTCTAAAGTTAAATTCCTGACAATGCGAAAGCAACCAAACGTGACCCCCCCCCATTGCTCAAACAATATGTCAGTTTGCTTTCCACAACACATAGTGACATTGAGCAGATGTAAGGAGCATGTGAATACAAACATTTCCTATCAGTAACATGAAGAAAGAATAAAAAGTTATCCTATTATCTTTACTGCTTGGTGTAATCAAGGTATTCGCCAGATTTGAACAGTTTCTTTGTTTTAAAAACTTATGAATTAATCTCTTTATTTCTGCCCAAACTGCACATGTTTTTAATGTTGTTGCCAAAAACAAAGACGTAAGAAGTTGAAAGTTCAAAACAGGTTATTCTACTTGCAGGTCAGCTCAACTACAGCCAATAGACTATTGGTAAAGTGGCAGCAGGATATAGTAAACTACTTCTGGCATTGCCGCAAGACCTGTGATGGATCTGCCAATGTGTTTAAGGTAAATGAAACTCCTTGCTAAGTAAGCATTGTATACTGTAAGCATGGATAACAATTGTTAGCCGCAGCGGTATATACTAAACATTGATCAACAAAGACTTGAACATATTCTCACAGGTAGTTTTGAAGGAATGGTATATGTGTGTAGTCACTGCAATGTGCTCAAAGAATTATTTGTTTGTAACATTACACCTTACAGCAGAAGTGGAGAGGCCTGCTCCATCATACAACAGGCAAGCAGGAGTGGCATCTTGGGGGGTGGAGTTGGCCTTGCCAAGTGCGATCATGACGACTTGGAGCCCAGGACGGACTACTTGGAATCTGGCACCAATCCCCCATGAGAGACTCAAGAGTGTTGTCATGGACAAGACGTTCCTCAGAAACATTTCATACTATGTGAACTTCAGGTACATGTAAACTTTTCTCTTGTGAAAAACCAACAATAATATAATGTGACAAACCAAAACCAGTAGAGCTGTACCTGTTTCTCTCCTGTCATTAAATGCTCAAGGGTTGAGAAGAACAGAAGTCAAAGTGAAATGACTTTGCAGAGGGCTCCACATCAGGAACCAGGCTGTACGATGTACTCATGATGGCTCCAGCCTAAGAGTCTTAGGATTAAACTGCTTCCCGAGTTTACACCTCCTGGCAAACCCACTGGTAAGCCACAAGACATGTACCTGTTTAAAAAAAAAATCTTTTCATGTTTTTTGGTTTAAAATTGAACACTATGTAAACTCATCTTTATCCTTATTGATTGGCCAAGCCAGGAACATTGGCACCCTCCACAAGTCTTTATCGTCCATAAGCAATGGCAGGTCTGCCCAATCCCAAGGATGACAGCACTTTTTATCTGAAGCAGCAAGGAGAACAAGCCCAAGGACATTCTCCATGCAGAATTTATGGATAAGAGAGAAGCGGGGCTTGTGAGTGGGAGGATGGAGCCAAAGGCCCTAGAAAAAGGCTTGACATTTCTTCAGGAACGCCATGTGAGTGTCACTGAGATGGTTACTGATGCACACACAACCATCACTTGCAGAATGCATGAGTATTGCCATTCATAGTTCAAATTTACAATAAGTGGTGAGCTTATGGATGAATATTTCAAATGTTGGGTTATGAAATGGTTGCCATTACTCACCAGTGCTTCATACTTATATATTTTTGGGTGCCATTTCCACATCCAGGTTTTTACAATTGATTTGGGGGGAATTTTCCCCTGTTTTTCTTTCCTTGAGTGGGTGTCCAAAAGATGACACTTTATATGCGTGCAAAATGCTTTTCATTTATTTGATCTTTCAATTGATACGTTATCAATGTCTTTTTAAATTTATTTTGAATGTACACTATTCCAGGTGAACGTGTAGCCGTGCAGTATCTGCTCGCCCAGTCTGGCAAGGGAGACCTTCATCCTGATGTACAGGAAGATGAGGAGATAGGTGTTGTTCTACCCGTGGATGCCCAGATGGAGGAGTTCCCTGAAGATGAGCTGATAGATGCCAATGTGTGCCATGCAGCTGATGTTAATAAAGAAATCCTGTTTATTGACCCGGGGTTTAACCAGTAGTTCATTATGCGAATGCCCCCATGTCGTTTACACTCGACCCCATACAGACAGGTAGTTGAGCTGAATAAACTCTTAATACACTTTGTTTAATATACATGAGGTGTTATTTTGCCAAAGACGTGGATTTGGCAAGTCAAAAGAACTGTTATTTCTCTCTAGAGTCTATATTTTAAATATGTTCTTTTACATATATTCTGTTTGTTTCTTCCTGCGGTTTCTCATTTTACATGAGATTTTTTTTTTTACAAAGTATACGTCCAAAGAATTTGGAAAGCGTTCTCATTATACAGTTGGGGTTGTTTCATTTAAGGGATTGAGTTTTCCCACAAACCAGTATTGATTCGCTTCAGAATGTGGGATGCTTTTGAGACAACTGCAATGAAAACACGTTTCTTAGGCAATTTTTGCCATCCCTCTACTTTGTCTGTGTAACTACTGTATAGCCTCAACCAATTGTAAATGATTTAATATTTGCATCGAAGAAAATTATTATAATTTTCGTTCTGCTTTGCACCAATGTGTGATTTCCCCCAATGCAAATATTACATCATTTAAAATTGGTTGCGTTACCCGCTGCTAGTAATACTGGTTTTAAACTGGTCCCTCGTCACCGGGCATGCTAGGTGGTCTAGTGGTTAAGACATCTGCTCTAGTCATGTGGGAGGCGTGGGTTCAAATCCCACCGGAGTTGCCTGTAGATTTTCTTCACATGACTCGAAATTTATATTCATTTCCAAATATGCAAATATTGCATCATTTATAAACCTTGCTAGCCTGGGGATATATCCCTCATGCTTTTTGGAGTGGAATTGCATTAAAAAAGTGCTTAAAGGCTCTTTATCATTTTACAAATTCATAAAAAGTGAACAGCAATGATAAGAGTATCTTGTCTCAAAATAATGTGCTTTCTTTGTGATACCATATGATATGCTAGCCTTTTTTTCACACTGGCAATTCATAGGTTTTTTTTTTTAGAATTCCCCCCCCCCTTTTTCGAATCAGAGATTCACGCCCTTGCGTGATCGAAATAAGTCTAAATCTTTCTCCTAAGTTAAGAAAAAATGTTGTGAAATTTTTACACCCTTTTCTTGTTTATAGTTTGCATATTTTATGAAGTATTTTTTGATATATTCTTATTTTTTTTTCTAAATATAGGATGACATTAAGAGCCAGTTCATGAGAACACTGATGTTTCTTGCTGCATCTGAGCCACACACGTTTGCCCTTGTTGATCAGGCAATGTCAATGTTTGAGACTGGACAACTGAAAGGTCAGAGTCTCCGGAAGAAAGAAATTTTGACCGGAGCTCCTCAGATGAGGATGTATGTCTTTAGAAGTTATAGGTCATTGCCTGCCACAGCATTTAAAAAGATGCTGAAGGATCTTGTAGACAAGAACATTACCATAGGCGAATTCAAGAGAGAAGGGGAGGAACTGGTTCAAAAGGCAATAATGGATCTGACGCACTCGGAGACATGGGAAGATACAGAGACCCGATTCCCTGAACATACCAGACGCAAAGTCCTCTACCAGTTTATGAACTTAAAATTCAAGTCTGCGAAGGGTATCCCCATTGAATTGAGAAAATTTTGTGCAACACTGTTGAGAGTGGAGGCAAGGCAAGATCAAAGTTTGCAGAGATAGCATCGGAGACCGACCTTAGTGCCCGCAAGAAACTTCTGTTATACATCCGCAATATCGGTAATCACAGACACAATAGCCAAGTCCTTAGAGAGGGAGAGGGTGTCCTTATTGTAGGTTACAGACCAAATCATGAGGTAGCTCCACACGCATATGGACCATGCATACATTGTTATGGCTATTACGTGCGTCTTGATCTTTGGCGTCATCAGTGCCCACTTAAGCCTGCGCTCCCTGCACAGACTGTTGGTAGCAGTAGGATAGGTCGCGTTAGGGGGCGTGTAGCTAACAAGAGTGATTTGTTAAAACCTCCTCCTGCTGGTGTATCTTTCCAGTTGAACAAAGTTCTTAGTCTGATGAAGAGAGACGATGTTGCTCTGGTAGTCAAGAATGATTCTTTGATTCTCGAAGTCGCCAAACGTGAATACCTTAAGCTTGGCCACGATGCTACACAACATGGCTACATTCGAAACAAACTAAGAGAACTGGGTCGTCTTGTCATACAACTGAGAAAGAACACCCACCAACCAAATGCATCACTTGAAGTATTCGTGCATCCCCACCATCTGAATGATATCGTCAAGGCTGTTCATGATGTCGCCGGCTTCAGTGAAGGAAAGCAGATGTATGACGTTCCATCTCTAGCATTAAAGATAGGACATTCCATCAAGAAATGTGCACTCATACTGAAAGGAAATGCTACAGAGTGTTGTCTTAAGCACAAAGCGGAACAGGCCGATTAGTTTCTGCAGTTGTGTGAAATCAAGTGGCGAGAACATGTGTCAACCCACGCACACAGAACACTGTACCAAGGAAAGCGCAACAAACCTGCTGTTCTCCCGACAAATGCAGATGTGGTGAAAATGTCATCGTTCCTCAGTGAAACTGGCAAGAGGCAAGTGCAGCTCCTTCACTGTGCTCGGGGCCATGAAATCACACCAGCTTGGAAGAAATTGAATGAAGTCACACTGTGCCATCTCATTATGTTCAACCGCAGACGACAGGGGGAAGTATCTAAAATGAAACTGGAAGATTTCCACAAACACAGTGCAGCCATGGTCAATGGGGATTGCTTGATGACTGATCTTGAACGGCACCTCTGTAAAATGTTCAAAGTCGTTGAAGTAGTTGGTAAGAGGGGCAGAACTGTTCCTGTGCTTCTCGGTACTGATGCGATGGCATGGTTGAATGCTCTGGTCGCAAATAGAAATGCAGCTGGAGTGGCACAAGACAACACATTCTTATTTGCACGAAGTTGTTACGGAGGCACAGGTCATATACGAGGAAGCGACTGTCTACGAGCATATGCAAATGAGGCGGGCCTTGACAATGCTGATAGCATACGATCTACAAAGCTCCGTAAACATGTAGCGACTGTTTCACAAATTCTTGCCTTGAAGGAGCATCAGCTTGAAACACTTGAAGACTTTATGGGTCATGATTTGCAGGTCCATCGCAAGTACTACCAGTTGCCAGACACTGTCCAGAGGGTTACCAAACTGTCTCGACTTTTCCTGAGCTTGGAGAGAGGCAACTTGGTTTCGCAACATGGCAAATCTTTGGAGGAGTTGCATGTTACTGGAGGTAAATAAACCTGTTTTTAAGTTGTCTTTCCAAATTACTACAAACTGTGGTTTTGGCTCCCGATCCCGACCCCTCCAAGAAAATTCTTTTGGGGGCCCGTTAACTTTGCCTGGGGCCGTCATGACCTAACACCTCCCCCTCCATGAAACATATCTCATACACTGTACGCCCCTGCCGCCTCCCCCCCCCCACCCCATGGATTGGCCGCCATTTTTATTTATTTGTGGAAAAGCAATCATAGCTAAATGTAGAAATTACTCTTTGTTTTATTGCAGAAGGCTTCACCAGTGACGAGGACAGCAGCGACGAGGACAGCAGCGATTCCGGTGACTCATGCGACCCGTCTTACCCGTCTTTGGAGGACAGTGTTAATGCCAGTAAGTTTGTCATATTTCTCTGCCTTTCAAACTGCCTTATTCTCTTGCATATGTTGGTCCTATTCCCTCCATTGGATAGGATGAAAAGTATGTCCTCACTCTGCAGTGTAGACGTGTATGGGTGTGTGTACACACAGCACTTTTTGGCCAAAATAAAATCTGAAATTAAAAAATGTGTATTTTCGAAACTATAGGTCAAAAATCAAATCTGTTTGCACTACCTGGTTGGAAATATTGTACTCTTCATTTGTCTTATTTTGCAATTTGCAATAAAACAATTCCTTCACACAGAAAAACACATTTGAGTTCATGCATGCATATTTTTTTAGATTGTGCAAAAAGAATTCAGCGGGCAGGGAATAGTGTGTGTACGGATGGTAGCATGCAAAGGGTTAATATATCAATGTCCACCCTTAGGTCCAGTGTCTAGACGGTCTGTCTGGGACAATCAAGATTTTAATGTGTTTCCCAAATTACTAAGTGTCACCCCCACTGACCATCCATTAAGAGTTATGTGTTTTCTAATAACTGTGGATCACCCCACGGACTCTCCAAATCAGTGACTATAGTTTTTATGCTTAAATGCCCAGGTGGGGCCAACTTGGTCATTCTTCTTCTCGGCTCCTATCTGACAACACCACTAGATGAGTTAACTCTGCTATAGCCTATAATAAAATATCTTTTGAGCCCAAAGTACTGGTCTCTGTCATTGTTATTGTTTCGGCCTTCTTCTGTAACACCCTGAGTATAAGCAACATCTAGTGTTACAATAGTCTCTTTATAATCATTTAAGATAATGTTGTAAACGTCTATAGCTTGTTTGTTACCAAAACATCTCAGTGATGATGATGATGATGATGGTGATGAGTATTATTATTATTATTTGTTCAAATGTTTTCAGATGGTTGAGCTGTTCACTTCTGCAAAATCTTTTTAACACTCATACATTGTAATGTGTGTTTTCAAGTATGACAAAGGCCAAAGATGCATTTGTTACACAGTGAAGAAAAATAATTGCTGCATCTTTCAGTCCGACTCTTTGGTATACTGACATTTTGTCCAGTCTTTATTTGGCATTCATTGAACATTATTATGTGTTCGAAATTTAAGAGTGTATGTCTACATTGCATGTTTGATTTAGCTGTGTAATCGTAATTAGTGAAAACTTTTGCCAACTCAAAGACACTACCCTCTGATCTCCATGCTCCAAACGTTAAAAATAATATACCATGAATTACTGTTATATGAGATAAACAATTATGATTTGTAAATAAAACGAGTTTGGCCAATCAAAAACGTAAGCAGTATTGTGTAGTACTAATTCTCTGTGAGAGCACACGACGAATAACCACCCCTGTACTGAACAATGGTATGGCCCAAATTCCTTAGATTTTTATCTAACGAAAATTTCCCACACAGAAAGGACGGTTCTCACACAGACCAACACACACAAACTCTTGATTTTTCCTGTGCTCTAAGGTTGACATTTTGCGTGAAACAAATCCAAATGCGCGAATTGTTACACAACATCGCGTACGTATGCGCACATATTCGCTAATTGTTTCACGACATCGAATACATAAGCACACATATCCGCAAATTGTTTCACGACATCGCATACGTATGCGCACACGTTTGCGATATGCGATGTCCCTTCAGGGCCACCATACCTTTCTGAGTTTTTTTAAATTTCCCGCCTTGCACTGGCTCCCGACAAAGACCCGTTGAAAATCAGCTAAGCATGGAATCAAGCAGCCTCCAACACTGGACAGCTCAAGCTCATCAGCTGATGAGGTAATATTCTAATTTATTTATCATTCTGGCTAAGTACATGTACATGTAAACCCGCCCCCCCCCCCCTCAAATTTGTTTTAGAAATAACAACAATAAAAAAACAGTATTTATATTCATTGGTGACTATTTTGACGGTTTTCCAATTTTCCAAAAAGCATGTGATCTTTTTATACATCACCCTTCCACAATCTTTCCCCAGTAGTTTATTCAGTAAAGATGAATTGTACTACATGTATGTAGACTTTATTGTATTAAACAAACCTACTCTATTTAATACCCTTTAGCCTGGTGTCATTTCGGTTATCTATCCTGTCACCAGGCCAAGAGGAGCCACCAGGGGGATCACAAACTGCTGTTGGTCCAGGCAAAGTGACAAGAGGGGTGCAAGTGAAAGGAAAGAGAAGGAAGGAAGTCGAACAACATGTGTCCCCAAAACGTACCAAGACAAAAACAGTTAAAAAATGATACAGTTACACGTACATGCTTGGGTGTATGTTTGGGTATTTCGGAGGGTTGGGGGAGGTTTCGGAGGGTTTCGGAGGTTGGGGGAGGGGGGGGGGGAAGAGTCGACTATTTTATTTTCTATTGTAATCATAGATTTTTTGTTTTGATGGTGTTGCGTATCATTTTACGGGAGACCTATTTTGTTTTCTTAAGGGTAAAGGTGGGGTAGGGGGGTGGTAAGAGTCTAGCTTATCTGTCATGTTTTTAGACTGTCTTTTGCTGGTAAAGGATATATTTTTACAATGTACAATAAGTTTTGTAATGTTGTTTTTTGTTTTTTTTACTTGCTTACCAGCAATGGACTTGGGGCTTCTTTTATCATTATACAATGATTTGTTTTTTACCTGAAGGAACAAGTTTTATTGAATTTGTATAGTATTTTAGTAATCATTACACATTTCTTAAACGAAAACAGCCACACAGCACCTTTCATTACTCCGTTCTAGTCCATCTATAAAGTCAATGAAACTCCTTGCTAAGTAAGCATTGTGTACTGTAAGCATGCATGGAAAACAATTGTTTGTTAGCCATAAAACAGTTTCAGCAGATACTATACATTGATCAACAAAGACTTGAACACATTCTCACCGGTAGTTTTGAAGGAATCGTATATATGTGTAGTCACTGCAATGTGCTCAAAGAATTATTTGTTTGTAACATTACACCTTACAGTAGAAGTGGAGAGGCCTGCTCCATCATACAACAGGCAAGCAGGAGTGGCATCTTGGGGGGTGGAGTTGGCCTTGCCAAGTGCGGATCATGACAACTTGGAGCCCAGGACGGACTACTTGGAATCTGGCACCAATCCCCCATGAGACACTCAAGAGTGTTGTCATGGAAAAGACGTTCATGAAAAACATTCCGTACTATGTGAACTTCAGGTACATGTAAACTTTTCTCTTGTGAAAAACCAGCAATAATATAATGTGCAGACCAAAACCAGTAGAGCTGTACCTCTCCTGTCATTAAATGCTCAAGGGTTGAGAAGAACAGAAGTCAAAGTGAAATGACTTTGCAGAGATACACAAGCACCATGGTACCAGTAAACCAAGTGCTAATCCGATACACCTGTACATAGTTATTATCCGGTTGATTTGTAATGCAAGAATTGTACATGTATTTTTTGTATACAGACACACTGGTGAGTTGGAATTGCTTCACCATGTTCACAGCCACATTCTTATGTATGCTTCCAAGAGATTCGCTTTTGGGTGAGTCCTTTTCACCTTGTGTCTGCAAAATTGTGAAATTAAGATGCACCTTCATGATTAACAAAAAAAAACCTAGGATAGTATTGGTGGTACAATGAAAGTAATTTTGATAGTTATGATGTAGGCAATAATCAATAAATAACTATTTTCATTGCATAACAACCAGAGTAAAATAGTACAACTGTGTTTTTTTGATGTCTCCTTTCTGCCAGATATACAATGTACAGTACAGTATATGGATCTAGAAACCTACTGGCCATTGTAACGATAGTTGGTATAGCGCCCTCTATCGACTAGTAAATACGTTGTAACTACGTCTTGCTTACTGGCAGCTAAATAAATACAACTCTGATCATTGTAACCAGAGAATAATTGCCTCAAATCAATAGTCATCCTTATATAAACAACAGATTTTTACATGGTGTCAGAAAGGTGACGTCCTACTCTCCACTTCTTCCCATGAGAATCGTGATTTTGGACATTGTTTCGACGAACTTTCAGTGACTTTCTCAACATCGAATCCGCTCGTTCGCATCGTTCATCGCACGGGAAACCTCCTCGCACGGTACACCCGCACACGTCGCGAATGGACAGTACACCACGTTGGAACGGAATGGTTGCAGGATTGATCTTTATGAACGGTTCTTCATGAACTGAATGGACACTTCTTCATAGGTTCTCTGTAATTATATTGATCTACATGTAGATCTGAGGTTGGCACTAAAATGACACAATTTTGAGCGATAATTGTACCAAAACAGAATGGCCATTTTCACTGTCATTTCGTTTTAATAACTTAGACTTGCCACTAGTCTTCCAGTGAGATTGTACATATAATATTAATAGCTTAGTTTATTTGTAGCTTATCTGTGGTTACTATCATGACTACTACAGTGTTAACTCCCACGCACATACCACTTCCACCTCCATTGCAGGTGATCTATGTAAAAGCCAACTGGAAAAAGTTGAGGCAGCTGTGGGGCAGCTAATGAAATTATAACATCATGGCCAAACCTGACAAATTTCGGGTGGCCACATTCATCACTGCTGTGGGCAGAGATGCACTAGACATCCATAACAACGTCCCATATAAAACGGAGGAGGACAGACAAAAACTGGAAACAATTTTGAAGCTCTGAAATAAAAAGTAAATTTGGCAAGTGCATACCTAACTCAAGTAAACTGTGGGTGTAATAAAATAATTTGATCAAAAGCCTTAGTGTTGGTAAACAAAGGGCAATGTTGAGACCACACGACACTAATCGTTTTTTATGAAGCTGCCAACTTGGGCAAAACTGAATGTAAACAAACCACATCAAGCAGTAAAATTGCAAATTCATTCAAACAGAGAGACTTGAAACTTGTGCATGATGGTGGACCTTGATGGACTTTAAAAGATGCTTATGAATAAATGTTTTGTATTTTGTTTCTCCTCTGGTAAACCCAAAGTTTACTTTTATGTTCCATAACTGAAAAAAAATTGTACTCTCCATTCTCGTTTTCATTTATCACCAAAGTGAAAATCAGTCTAAAAACAAAATTTTTGGTTTATAAAAAAATCCTTTCGTTCTTCCAGGGTAATCCTAGGTGTTGTCATTTAATTAAAATAAAACCTACATACTGTAGAAGTTTCTGGTTGTAAACAAGCTAAAGATAAAAGTTTCTGAGGTACTGCGCGTCGTTGACCACGCTACTCTCCGAGACGTGAACCAGCGACGACCCACACTGTACACGGCTTTAGTGCACACATTTCAGGGAATTGTTTTTGAAGATCATGCGCAGATAACTGGTCTTTAGATATCAAGTCGTTTACAAGCATTATTGTAGGTTATTGGGTTGTTCGATTTTGCCAATAGAGGGCGTATGCTCTCATTCGATTGCATTGTATATGAAAGCACCTGCTAGCATTCGTAATTTCTTGCCTGCATTGTAGCATGCAAAATAGCGAGACAACAAAGACTAAAAGCTTGGAATGGAAACGCGTGAGTGCGTTGTGTTAAAAAAAAAAGGCATGTAGTGATGTCTTTACAAAAAATCTTTTAAACGAAAATGGAAAGAAATCAATTTAAAAAAACAGGAAGCAATTTTTTTACTAATTTTCTTGATTGAAAAATTCATGATCTCTTCAGATTATGTTAACTGTGATGTACCAACACAATGACCTGTGTGAGGCAGTTTAATGACTGTGAGGGGCAGCTGGCAGGCTTCTGTCTGTACGGTCGTGATGCGTCTTATACTGTGGTGCACCTTATAGACCATGTGACCCTTGTTTACAAAAGAGTGACCTTGTACATTCCAGGGCAATTACTGGCAGGCAAGATACTGCATGGGACATATGAGAAATTTTACATTTTGTATCATAATTTCCACATAAATTCAATGGCTATTAAAATGAGAGCTGAACTAGTTGTGAGATGTGCCCCTTTCCTTCATATCCAAAGTTGATGACAATCGGACAGTGCAATCTCCATAAAATGAAAGATTTAAAGTATTTTCCCATTGAGCCGTGTACAAATCCTGCCTGCAGGAAGTCCAGGTTCTGTGGCTCTTTTGTAAACATGTGATGTCACAGGTAACATGGTCTATACGTTGACACTTAATCTTGTTTCCGTGATTTGGGGCATCTGCCCCTTATACATCCATCCAGCGCCTTATACGCAGGAAAATACGGTTTGTGCCTGAAACACAATAACATTATTAGAAATGTTTAAAAATCAGAAGAATTGTAAAGCATAACTTACCAGGGCTGTATGCAATCAGGTTATGAATAATCGTCTTGATCTTGGCAGCCTTGTGAGGAATGACCTTGGGCTGCATCTGGATGCGCTTCAACTTCTCCCATTCATGCACCTTACATCCACAGTCCAGCAACCTGGCTGCCTTCAAGACTTCTTCAAGTCCAATCTCCTAGGAGTTGGTCAGTAGTCTAGCTGTAAGATCCCCATCCTTGTGAACCCAAGCTACTGCAAGATCACCAGCTTTGCAAACCTGATGGACAACAAACAAACGAGAAATGAGTCATAAATGTGCATTGCCTACTCATCACCATTAACATGTACATTCAAATCTCCCCACAGTATTCCAACTATTCTACTTCTGTCTCCTGAGCAACTCAATCATTTAACTGAAAACATTTCAAAGAGATACCCGATTGCAAGTTTGATTTATTAATAGTTTGTTCATATCACGTCTAGTCAGGTGACTACTCAGTCAGCTATAGACCTTATGCGTATGATGACACTATGAGCATTTAGTCTAGGCAAGAACACCCTCGCGCTGAGGTCAAAACAGCTACAATGCACATTCGATGCTGCATTTGATTTCACAGATCGTGGCGAACACATAAGGTATATTAAGTAGTGCAATACGCGGGGTGTGTTATTATTACAACCTTTTGCACAGGTGCTCCTTTGTTTTAGCAGTAGCACTCTATTTCTCAACAACATTTGGGAACAAGGATGATCCTAACTGTGGAATGGGAAATACTATTCCCCATGGGGAATAGGACTTTATGATCGGCAGAGCGTATGGGCGTAATATTGAATGACACGTGATGTAAGTTCCACCAATCAAATGACGAGGATCTGTATGTCAGTTATATAACATGTGATATAAAGACCGGTGTCATAGGGTATTCTGTCCTAGGGTAATGTGTCCCACCATACGGCAAATTAACGTGGGCTGGAGGAGTTTATTCAAAAGAGGGCGCTATCAGAAGGAGTTAGTACACAATTCGCCGTATACCCGGACAGAATCTCCTGCCGGACAGAATCTCCTTCCACACCGGCTCTATGAACTAGCAAATAAATGGCCCCTAAACAAGCATATTGTTGTGTACAAGTTCTGTATGCACTGTGAATGCATGCTTTACAGGTCCCCCTTCTTTCAGGCACACATAGTACTTTATGTCTCAGTAACTAAATGTCATAAGCAATCAAATGTCTCCCGACAAAAAAATGTGGCATTACTGTTAGATTTTCTTGGTAGAAGTACCCAAATGTTTTCCCATTCCCAAGCAGAATTTAACTTGCATACATTTACTTATGAATGTCAGAAAACTGATCGAACTTTCACACTCAGTTTTCTTGAATCACAATTTTGCACATTATTTACTTCAATGCCCTTTTACCCGTAAAATTTTGTTCCGTCCTTCACCCAGGCACATGACGAATTAGGCGTTAAAACACTGGTGCCGCCCGCTGTTGTTTTTCCTTGGACAGAATGTCAATCTTCAGGAGGAGCACCTTTTCATGGTTGTTTTTCCTTGGACAGAATGTCAATCTTCAGGTGGAGCACCTTTTCATGGTTGTTTTTCCTTGGACAGAATGTCAATCTTCAGGAGGAGCACCTTTTCATGGTTGTTTTTCCTTGGACAGAATGTCAATCTTCAGGTGGAGCACCTTTTCATGGTTGTTTTTCCTTGGACAGAATGTCAATCTTCAGGTGGAGCACCTTTTCATGGTTGTTTTTCCTTGGACAGAATGTCAATCTTCAGGTGGAGCACCTTTTCATGATTGTTTTTCCTCGGACAGAATGTCAATCTTCAGGTGGAGCACCTTTTCATGATTGTTTTTCCTCGGACAGAATGTCAATCTTCAGGTGGAGCACCTATTCATGGTTGTTTTTCCTTGGACAGAATGTCAATCTTCAGGTGGAGCACCTTTACATGTTGCATGGTAGTTAGGCATTCCTCTGGCTGTAAGACAAGAAAAGTAAGTTAACGTCTCAGTCTTTGCAAATGGGGGTTTTACCTCAACTCGGTTCCAACCAAAAGCTGATACACAGGGCGTCTTATTTTGCCCATAGGCCTATTTATTTACACTTTTTATTTTTACACATGTTTGACTTCATTTATTTTGTGGCGGGTTAATGTTTATTTTAAAATAACCATACATCATACATGTTTTTGAAGGTGTTATAATTTATTTCATTTAAACTCCCCCTTACAAATAAACACTTTGATTTTTCACGGTCTTTTTACCATCTTGTTTATGATGGGACAACCTTTTTTTCCCGAACAAACACTGGTGTCTGTGACTCGGCAACTGAATGTGGGGTACGTGAAGTTCAAGCAGTGAGTCGTTGACAGCATTGCGTGTTCAAAATAAATAAATCTGGCCCGTAAACAAGCATAAAGACTATGAAAGGGTCTATTAGGGCCTATACAATTTCATGAGAATAAGATAAGTATTTTATTTCGCAGATCATAACATCGGCTGGACCACTTTTGTCATTAACGCCCCACCTCATTACAAATGGAATCGTCTTGGATGTGTTGAATGAGCTTAAAATCAAAAAGCACAACTGGCAAGATGTCGCCACTAGCATGTCACATATATATGGAACAGATCTCCAGAAATCGACTGTGTATACTAGTTTCATGAATATCAAATTGAAGAAGGAGAAACTTTCAAAAAGAAGGATGCTGAAGCATTAGCTGCTTTTAAGGAAGAAAAGTTTGTATCGCCAACACCAACAGGAAAACAACCCATAGACAATAACAACAAAGAACTTCATGCACCAGCCCCTAAACGATTTCAACCATTTGAAAAAGTAGCTTTGGATCTGGGTTCAGAAAACGCGACACTTCGTTAAGGAGGTTGATGAACTGAAAACACAAAACATAAAATTAAGGTGTCAAATGTGACAATTTAAAGCAAACACTCAGCCGCACAAATGTACAATTATATAAGACGCTAGGAAATAGACTTGCAAAGCCAAAATATGTAGTGCAGACTTTGAAAAGAAAAAAACGCTCAGCTGGAACACTGGAGACTTGAAGCAGTAAAGTCACACAGACAAGTGTTGTCATTGACACAAGTCAACAATTACAAATCTGGAGACAAATCATTCAAGAAATTACAAAAGCTGAATGCAAACAGAAAGATTCAAAGAAAACAAAAGAAAGTAACCCCAAAGATAAATACAAAGGTGTCAAGTGATTCGTTAGCAACAGCCTTGGACACTGTTGCTGCTCATAAAAATCAACTAGCAGTTGCCGAAAACAATCTTTTCCAGAGTGAAAAAAAAATCCAGGCACTGAAAACCCACAAAATGGAAATGCGTCCAAGTAAGGATAAGAGGAAAATAAACCCAGCAGTGAAAGAGACCTCCACGTACCTGCAAGCTATTGGCGTGGCTGAACATAATGTTGGACCAGCTATAGAGTCTGTTATTTCTACGCTCACAGGTTGTGAAATGGAGGGTAATCTTCCATCCAAGAGTGCTCAACAAAGAATTGCTTCGGAGATGAAAGCTGTTTCAAAGCAGCATCTACGTCAAGAACTTAAAGAGCAATAGAATTGGACGCTTAAATATGATGGCACACCCAAAAATGGGAAACACTTAGTGGAAGCACAGATAGAGAGACGTAAAGGCACCTTAACTTTTGGAGTACAGGAGACAGTTGGGGGGTAGTGGAATGCATAGAGGAACTCATCAATGATGTCGACCAGAATATTGTTGGTCAAATTACAAACACAATGACAGACAGCTGCATTACTCCTCACTGTGAAGATACAGATCATCTCATGAACACCGACTGGTATGGTAAGCGCCGTGAAAGTGATCGTACATTATTTATAAACAGAACTTAGTCAAGTCGTCGATCTCGTCTGTAACCACACGTTTTACCCAGTGTTGGTGTAGATGAAAAAAACGTGAAAACCAGAAGGAAAATTTTTCGATTTGTGTGTGTAAACGTATACGGACGTACAGTGCATGAAGTCCAGAAAAAGTGTGTGGGGATACAGTGACGTCAAGGGGTCATATGCATATCATTAGCATACAATTAGCGCTGTGAGCCGTTTTGACTTTCGTTTGCAAAGGCCGCTCGAAAGAGTGCATTTTGGGACGGTATTTTCCAGTGCTAAAGAATTTTTTTTAAATATAAAAAAAATGTTAATCGCTATCTATGATGTCTACTTAGTCACAATAATGTAATAACTTGTTTTGTAAAAGCTCGTTCGAGCCCCACTTTAAGAAAAAGCTATTTCTATTATTATCAATGTAACTTTGGAATTTGATGATACCACCTGCTCTCGGGTAATGCACGCAATCAGTCAGCACATTCAAGAACGTTTACCGCTGCGCGAAACCTTGACGTCACCACTATCAGGTAAACGTTGCAAAATGACAATAAAGACTAGTGCAGGAATACGACCCGCACTGAACAGCAACCAGCATGACTCCTCCGCCGTCGTTGTCATGGGCTTGTTACACGGAGATTTGACATAAAATTCCAGCAAAAGCCTAGGAGTTATCGCGGAAATCTTCTCTAGACTCTGTGAGTCTGACATGTCTGACAGCAACGAACGACCGATCATTGAGGGATAAATTTGCCCCAAAAAGTAAGTCTCGATTCGAAAGTTGATGTCTGGTTTTAGAGAACAGGGTTCGTTGGGCCAAGAAGCGGAGGTAGTCTGTGCAGCGTATTGCATTGGCACAATGTATGGGGCTACGGCCTCCCCAATGCACGTTGCGTACACAGCTAGTTCCAAACGACACAAAATATGATGCAAACAACTACCAAACGAAGATAATTTTCTTGATTTGTTGCTCTATACACACCTGAATAACTATGTGTAGCAGTGTAGTACAGTCTCTGCACAGTCACGTAGTCCAAAAGGGAAACAACAGAAGGAAAACGAGATTGACGTAAAATTTTAACTTTTTGAATTTCGCACATTACAGCAGTCTGAACCCATGCAACAAAAGGAGTAAAATCACGGATGCTGGCCTGCAATGCACCAAAAGAGGGCGACATTCAACATGCGTTTGGTTGCCTCCTGGGCATGTGCCCAATTTCATAGAGCTGCTTAAGCACGAACAGTAGCTCAGCACACAAAAAATCATGCTTACCAGAATAAGGTTACCAGCCAAAATAGCATGTCAAATGTACAATCTATGACTGGTTTCCTGCTTATTTTTGCATAGCCCAAAAAAATTAAGCGATATTTTCTCACGAAATTGGGCCCAGCTGGTAGTCACTTGAGCCCATAAAGCTATAGCTCTATGCTTGAGCCTTACCGGTAGTCTACCTCCACATTTCGAGCAGATCTGACAACGTCTCAATATACTGCTCAAATGAGAGGGACAAACTCATTCATAACCTTATGTGGCACTATTTTTACAGATAGGCCTACTACATAAACTTAAATATTCAAGGTCATTGTGACATTGACATTGCCTCCTAATGTCCACATCATATTTTCTCCGATAGCTATTTCTGTAATCAATTTATTTGTACTTGCCTTTTTGTACTGGTTGACTGAATACGGCCTACCGATATAGGGCCTACAAGTCAATCAATATCAAGCTCATGGTCACAGAGTAAGGACTATGCTCAATGATACCAGCATTTTCACTACATGTAATATGCTTATAAAGAACTAAGAAACAAAGACACACAGATGTTTCCCATAATCCCCCAAACTATGCACCGTAATGTAGATTTCGAGGGCGGGCAAGGGTATCAAAAAAGGAGCCACTTCGACACCCCAACTCAAGACATTTTGCATGCCTCCTCGACACTTTGCATTTACAATACTACAATCAATTCTAGTAGCAAACAATCAATTCTAGTAGGGGTGCAAACTGCAAATTATTACATCTTGCGCAGACCATACAGAAAGTTTTTTAAGATTACATAAACTCCAAACATTTATTTAATAAGCAAACGACGCGGCCACCTACGTAGCTGGTGCAGCGCAAACGGAGGCATCCCGCTAGTTTGTAATGAATACAGGAACTAGTGAATGCGGTGTCACCACGCGGTGATGCAAATCCCCCCCCCCCCTCTCTCTCTCTCTCTCTCTAATGCACTGTGTGGTAGTTCTGATGCTTGTGGTAGTATCACCATGTACCAGTGTACCTCTCTAAATTCGAATGCGCTGTGGTGGTTCTGAAAAGAAAAATAAATGTAACAACTCAAAGATTCGATCAGTCTGACAGTTTCAAACCCAACTTAAAATAAGTTAGAAGAACGCACACCTTGGAGTATGAAAGTGATGATGCAAGGAAACTACGATACCGGTATAATGTAGGAGAGTATTCTCACTCTGTAAAATCTCTGTTCCTATCCTCTGTAGACCCAGTAGAGTAGCCAGATGGAAAGTTTCTACATTCAAGTCACAAGGCAACTAATGTTTCCCCTCATTGTGTCTTCCATCTGTCTCGATCTGTATCGATATGCTGCCTTGAGTTGGTACTTGTCTGTCTGATTACATGAAGGCTGGATCTCTTGACCTCTGCATTAAACTCCGACCTCTATGGCCCCTTCAGTAACCTCAACGTCTTGGTATCATCTTTGTCAAGATGTCTTATCATCTATTCACTGATAAAACAAAACGAATAATTGATCACAAACTTAAAGTTACCAGTTTTATCTTTAAACTTATTACTTTGATATTTCGACTAAAATTGAGAAGAGAAAACGGTCAGTTTTAATATAATTATGAAGGGGATCAGATTGGCCTGCCTTTCCGCCTCTGTGGACCTCAGCTCTAATGCCATGTATGATCGGATTGGGTTTTGAGTCCAGGCAGTCCCTACCTGAATGCGTGTTTACCTCAATTTGGATGTTGCCCCTCACACAAAGGTCACATAGAGGTCATGTGAGAGTCATTAGAGGTCATTTTAGTGAAAATTACTAAAATGTCTCTTCTCCCACAGTTTTTGTCCGATCGAAGCCAAATTTGGTGTCATCCCTGGGCTATGCTTCATAATGGGGGTACACAAAATTGGGTCAAACGTCACATAGGGGTCACTACAGTTTGCTGATGTCACTTGATCAGCCTGAACATCGCTATAACTTTCAAACGCTTTAGCCAATTGTAACCAAACTTGGACATAATGACAACTGACCGAAGCTTGTACCAAGTATTGGGTCAAAGGTCACGTGGGGGTCATTTGACTGAAATAAGAGATAATGCCTTTTTCCACAAACATTGTGCTCTAGTTCTTTTTCTTCTCTTCTTCTTCTTGCTATTGTCTTCGTCAAATTTTGAATTTGTAGACCACAACACAAACATTGGCAAGGACTACATTGTTTTCTTTATGTCCAAGCATTTTGGAGGAGGTGGGGTTGGAGGGGGCAAGACCAAAGTGACAATATTCCGCAGACCGAGACCAAGAGGTACGTCTCGGCCATGTCCGAATGAAGTGACTTTGACCACAGCTATGACCGTTTGCTGCTCATGTAATGTAGAAGAACATGCTGCTGTCTAGCCGTATATAGCCAAAGCAAAGCCAAGGACATGGCTACGTCTCGTAACTTAGGAACGGTGGTTTTCAGGTGATCGACGCATGGTTTGAAGTCAATTCAATCTGCCACTACACAGCTCTCTCTTTTTTTCCCATTTCCCATTTGGATTGCATCCAATAAAGATTAGTGCTATTTATTTCAATATCACTGGTGCATGAAACACAATCCGGAAGCTTTCATTGTCAAATATTAACAAATTTTATCATAGAAAATTACCGTAAACACAATTCTGTTTGTTTTTTTCGATACGAATCATTTGAGATTGAGATAAATATGTCAACAACTCACTGTGTTTTTGTTTTGCTTCTTTATTTTATAAAGTTACATTGTTATTGGAGAATTATCATTTGGAGATAAGTGCCCCAGATTACGTGATTCTAAACCATTGTTCCCGATCAAAACGAACTTTGGACTTGCACAAAAAGAACTGTTGACAGTTCTCTTTTCATTTTTCCTTATTTTGTATTTTTGTTAAACATTATTCATTGTGTTTGTTATTGTTCTTGATTAAGTCCTCATCAGCGGTGTTAGTATTAACTGCCTGGTTTGCCGTGGATGCTAGGATGGGGAGGGGGGATGGGCAGAGAGGGAACGATTAGAGGAGGGAAGAATAGAAACAGTACGAAAGGCATGACCTGTGACGTCATCCATAAACCACATTTTATGCCAAACGGGATTTTGCTTGCATAAACGCCGAGGTGGCTGGGGCATGCCGTAAGGGATCACAGCCGCGTCAAGCCTCATGTTTATATATAAACTTCAGTATTGTGGCGTGGGTGCATTTCGTTTCGTTTTAGACCAAGACAAAATTGGTCCAAGTTTGCTCTATACTCGTAAAGTAGTGTTTTTTGTTTGTGTTTGTTTTGTAACGATCGAGGGACTCATGGACAACCCTATCCCTATAAAGTTGAACTGAACAAACATGTTCAGGTGTCAATGTCGCTCTCAGTTAAAGAGGTTATTAGACTTAAGATTATTTTGGAGAACTTTGCGAATATCAACCAGTTAGGTTTTACTGCTACATCGATGCTATACTCTACAGTAGGAGACTTTTGAGGACGCTAGGTGGCAGCAGACTAACCAGGTAAATCAATCGTTCTCGGAAAAATGTGCACATGCTCATAACTATACGTATTCATTGACAATTTACGTGGTAAGTCTGCCGCCACCTATCATTCCAAAGACTCCCATTGTGTTGAAAAGGGGTCTCTCGTCTGCCAAAATAAACGGACGGGAAATGATTCTATGTGCTCAGCGCAGCTCAGGGCCCCGGTGTCAACACTGCGCAGCGTGCTTAGTGACGAGTGGCCTTCTGATCATGGAACTACCAGTCCCCGAAAGGCTCTAGTCCAATTTCTTGGAAGTTACATGTATAATCCACAAACCAAGCAACGATGCCGTGCTGATGACAGGGATTCTATCTTTATCTTATTAGCTGTCACCTTCTCTGCCGTGTGACATAACAACAAAACAGTCGCGTTTAATCTCTTTCGCAAGTTTGCAGAAGATAAGAATGTCAATAACTGTGTGCTTCCAGTAATATCGGATTATGGAAGCATCATTGTCACCATTGCCATATAACGGTATTCTGCTACTTCAGGATGTGAACACTAATACCCATACGCCATTTTGCTTTCACCAGGCACGCTGTTGACGTCATTGATGTCTACGTCTTCCGCCCTAAAACAGTGTCTTTGGTTTTGCTGAAGTAGTAATTTTGTACGCCATAACATGCCTAAACTATAAAGGAATGGTGTAATTACTTTTCAAAAAAAAGGATGCTGCCTTAAAGACTGGAGTGGACGAGGAGGATGGGGAGGGGTTGGAATACGAAGTTTATTATTATCAGTCTTATTTTCCTTCTGAAGAACAATACTTGAGTTTATTTTGGAGTGTTTGATAAATGAGTATTCTATTTTTAGTAACGACGGAACTACTTTGGACAATGCATGGACGGTACAGCTGCTAAAGAGTGGTGCCGTTTGCAGACAAAAATAGACTTTACCAGTCGTCCGTAGTGTATTTGTTTTCTTATCTCAGATTATACAATAGAGGAAGAACTACCCCATTGTATAAACATAATGGATGGCAAACGCAATTCTTAAAACAGAATCGCTGGCACTGCGCAATAGACCTTTATCATGGTGCGGCCATCTTGATTTTCTCCCATTCAAACCAATGTAACCAAACCGAGGCTGGAAGGGCAAATAGTCTGGTTCCTTTTTGTACGGTGAATATTAGCATCTATTACTGTTATTGGATACAGGGAACATGACCAAGATGGTGGCAGCATGATAAAGGTCTATGGTACGCGACATTGTTGGAGATTAAAGGTAGCATACATGATTGGTATTCCTCCCAATTTTGTTTATTATTAGCATCAACTAAAAGTTACTGATTATGAATTCATAGCAGTCCGAAATACTGTCAAAGTTTAGAAAGTAGAATTTGAGGACCCCGATTTTAATTTCGGTTGTAACAATCGAAATTAAGGACAATGTGTTTCCATGCTGAAAAATGTGCACGGTTTTTCACTATCCCCCGACTCGGACGACGGATTGAGCCCATATTTTCAAAGGTTTGAGAATTTAGTGTATATATTGAATCACACAAAGTATAAGAACACTGCACTGTCAGCTTTACCAATCCTACATTTTACCTTTAACCCAGAAAATAAAGAGCAAGTCCACCAGGAATTATGTTCAGTTTAAACGCAGTAGATTGCCCACGCGCTGCGGTCGTGAAAACCGTTTCAAAAACAAATTTATCCAGGTTGTACATGTATATACAGAACACGAAGCAATAATATTTACATGGGTAGATACTGACTGACTCAACACGAGGGTGTATATACTAAAATGTGCTGATAATGTACACAAAAAGGCCTGGGATATCGTATCGAGTTGTTACATACCCCCCCCCCCCCCACCCCATCATAATATGGTACAGCCCCGAGGTTAAGCCTCGGTTAGCCTTGACCAAGGCTGTCTTTGCGCCATTTTTTCCTCCATGGTGGAGGCGAGGTCTTCGTTCCATTATACAATTGTTGTCTGCTGTAATGTGGTCCATGCTGTTTTGGACACCCGAGGGGGCAGATGGCACCCGAGGCGAAGCCGAGGGTGCCATCGGCCCCCGAGGCAAAGTAGATATAGCAAAGTAGATATAATCATATGGTGTTACCACAAACCAAATATACACTGATACCTCACCATGCAATGCCTCAAAACCTATAATAATTATGTTGTGGAGCTTTGGTCTTTCGAACAACAGAAAATTCGTCACCGTTTTCTTGAAGTACGGAAGAGTTAGATCTTAAAAAAAGGTGACGAATTTTTGATTATTTGTTTGGGGGATTTTTAGATTGCAATAGCCTTACCATACAATCATAATAAGTACAGCAAAGACAACTTGCTCTATGTGAAAATGTCACCAATGTCATTTATATTCTTGTCAGCGATTTTGTGCATGGATGTTATTATTGTACGTGCTCAACAGTGTTCCCCGGCTGGTAAATTTCAGGGGAAAAAAATTATTTAGTTTCATTATAACACACATGATTTCCTATATCATTCAACTATATGGTTTATTTTTAGCCATTATTGCATTCAATTTCGTTTTTGTTCACACACGATTTCGTTCATCTATAAATCAGGTTAGTTTCAGTCATTCTATAGTTCACAAAGACTATACAATTTCACCTTTCTTCAGATGCATAAATTGTACTATAACTATTTACAATGGATGAAATCGAATGGTTGACCAGCCTCTTGCTGCTGTTGGCTTTCAAAAGTTGAATAATCTTTGCGACCTAATGGATTTGAACGATCTTATTTGATCAGTGAATGCTGAACTGTTGGTTGAATGCTGATGCATTCATTTCAAATTATATGATTTTTTCATTGTCTGGGAAAACCTATAATGTTTCGTTTGCGGCAGTCAAAAATAAAGGTGACTGTGTGTGTGGTTGGCAGTTGAGTCTTCAAAGGCTGTTTCGACTTCGACACTATAACAGTATCGTATTTCAGACAGAAATATTTGTACAGATGAACTGTCTGATCAATGAGCTTTCCAACTGATGTTTTTGATCACATTATTCTTGGCTGTGTCTTTAAAAGACACTGTTGAAATACAATGAGATAAGAAATACATAAACGTGTAGGAAAAACTCGCCTCGATGCAATTTGTAACTATAGACGCACCAATGCGTTCAGCGGTGAGACTAGGTGTTCTGACGTCACACGTAGCTACAGTCTGCCCAGGGCCGTGTATTGAGAGAGTTGCGACCACTGATCTCTAATAATAATACTGATAGGGATCAGTGGTTGCGACATGGAGGGACCAGTTTTCTCTGGTCACGTGGTTGGAGGCCACTTTCGGTCCAAATGCAGTACAACCCACAGTGCAGTCTAGTCTGGCACCCCGTGTGCGTACGCATGGTTGTCATTTGTGAAAGACACGACGTATTATACATACATTGTTAATAATAAATAAATTAAAAAAAAGTATATTCCAGCCTTTACGTGTAAAATGATCAAAAGCGCATGACATCGTTAAAAATACTTAGAATGGAATAAAAGGGCAAAAAATAAAGACAAAGACTAGTCTGGTCACATGGCCATTGCCCAAACCGCAGTATGGGGGATACGTCTGTCCCAACAACAGAGAACTAAAAGTTAGTAATCACATTATACAAGCCTACCCCCTTGCTGGCTTCGGTATTGTTTTTTTTTTTTCAGAGGACAGACGCCTCTAACCCTACCTATGTAAACAATCTAAGCTAACTGACCGTGTAATTATAATTTACATCAACAATAAAAGGCTGACAATACAATCAATCCATCGATTAAAAATACTTATTTAAGAAAGCAGCATTAAAAAATGGGTTTTTAAAAGAGGCGAAATTTTGTTCAGTACGTATATGCAATGGCAGTGCATTCCACAGCTTAGGGGCTGCTATAGAAAAAAGCCCTGTCACCTACAGTGGTGGCAACATTTTACCACTGGGAATTGTACACTGCAAAAACTGGGGTGTTAAATTGATTCTTTCAGTATCTATATGTGACAACACCAATATGGTGGTAGTTATCCCCATTGCTTTATCGTTGGTAAAATTAACACCATGTCAGTGTTGTCACATATAGATACCAAGAGAATCAATTTAACACCCCGGTTTTTGCAGTGTAAAAATGGACCATTATTTGCTGATCTTAGTTGATATAGCCAGATTCTTCCCGGGTGATTACAAGATCCTGTAAGTGTTTTGGAGAAAGGCCACGCAGAGCTTTTCATTTTTTCGTTAGCGTTATCATTTTTAAAAGATTTAGTTTGTCTAAATAAATCAACAGCTCGAAAGTTTTCGGTTTTAGAAGAACGGTCACCGGATCCTCTCTTTAAACAAATAGATAAATCTAGCGTGCCCCTTTAAAGCCACCGTAATCCATGCGTAGAATGAACCCGGCACACAAAATCATTGACAACGACTGAAGTGGAATTAACTGACTTTTTACCCAAAGGTCCGAGTCTGGGAATTTAAGCACTATAATTATTATATACATCCGTGAATGTGTCATTCATACACCACAGTAAAAGGGTTTGAAACTTGTGTTGCTTGGAATGCGACCTAGTTGTAAAGCTGCGCGGAAAACACAATGGAAATATAAATTACCTGCTAAAAAATTGTGTATTTTTTTTCTCTAAAGGCAGGATACCGGTATATGCCTTTGGAATTTAGAACCCTACGTTTGTTGAAATCCTATTATACAAACTAAACTCTGAAAAGTTTGTTTCAAATAGCATTCTTGAGATTTTCTGGAGCGGTTTTTCCACGCAGAAGGATCCAAACACTGAAACTGCATGTTTTTTATTTTCCGGGATTCATATATTTTAGCGAGAAATTACCTCCTTCTCAAAAGCTACATTGCTTCAAAGGGGGTCGTTTCTCAGAATGTTTTATACTATCAACAGCTCTCCGTTGCTCCTTACCAAGTAAGTTTTTATGGTCATTTATTTCTTGGAGCAATTACCAAAAGTATCCCTCGCCTTTAATGAACTGGTTGTGTAGCAGCTTCAGCTGTACGCCAGCCATTCCATGCATAATTTTCACTTGCCCATTTTACAGATTCCTGATTTGTGATTCGTCAAAGAAAATAATGGACCATTATGATAATTTAATTAATTTCTTGTTGTTGCGGACGTGGTATTCGCCAATCGTTGTACACAAACCTCAATCTTGTTTGTTTTTCAGCGCACAATCTAGCCCGAATTTGTTATCAAAATTTGAAGTCAAGTTGTACACGCTTTAGTCCACAATTTGCTGAGCTTTGACTTTTAATTGTGCATGAAGTGCATGGCTTACAACACCGGCCGTTGTGTAACAACTCTATCCAGTACATGCTGATCCAAAACGACCCCGTGGGAACCATGTCAGTTTGTGACCAAGTTTTACTAACTAAAGCACCGTTTTACCGTTTACTCAAAAACCACAGCACTTTATTTTATGATAATTTCACCACAATAAAGTCTACATTGCTTGAGTTAGAGACAATATCCTACTTTACAAACAATGTTATTTGAACTAAAAAAAGACCGATTGCCCTCTCCAGGTCACGTGACCAAGGCCTAGTGGGTCTTAAGCATCAACAAACACGGCCTTCTCCATAGGAAAGTGCCGTTGTTGTATTACAACATTATGATTGTTGTATTTGTTGAATCGATCGAGGCTTTTCTTTCTCGAAATCTGTGAAGAATATTCCAGAGTTTCCAGAGACCTAACCGGAGTGGTTGAATAAAGCCACTAAGGACAGTTCCAGCAAGTCTTGAAAATTCTACACGGGAACGTAATCTGTTCACGATGTGGCAGTTGTACGTGCCCCCCCCCCCCCCAACTGAAGTCCGTGCCCCCTTCGGGTGCCCCATTTGAAATCTGGACTTTTGAGATTAAAAATTACTAGAATAAAGTGTTACATTTTATGAGCATTTACGTAGTAATTTCGATGTTTTTTAAACTATTTGTATTTATTTACACACATAATGTATTTTGTTTTACGTCCGTCAACACGTCAGAAAACACTGGAAAGAGGCTTGTTTATGAAAAATACAAACGGAAACTACATTTTTAATTAGCCAAAAGTGCCCCCTAGGAAAAATGGTGCACCCCCTTGTGCGCGCCCCCCCCCCCCTAAAATTTTACCCTAGTTACGGCGCTGGTTGTACGGATTGTTGGGTCCAGACGGCCGCGATCACACACTTTTCAACACGAGAAAGTGTTCATTTCCCCCGACCATTAGCAAACATGTTCGGATACTGTATGGCACATTTGAAGTGTAATGATTATGTAAACGTCAAATAGGCCATTGGTCGATGAAGTTTTTCAACAAATGATAATGTCAATAAAATAAAAGGGTTGTGTGATTTATGGCGATGGGTCCTAATTTAACCATGGTTGTACCTCCCAACGGCTTTCGCATGTCATCGTAAACTGAGTTCTTGTACGATTCCAAACGTCAATATTGCCATAACCTGTGTGATGAAAATCAACACTGAGAAACACTCGAACTATTCCATTCATGTATTATTTTTAGTAGCACACGGACGGGCACGCATGCGCATTATTGTGTCAACCACCTGCCCACGTCTCTAATCAAACTTTCTCGTTGAGAGCGAGAGAGAGAGAGAGAGAAATATGCAAATTACTGCCGACGTCAATAAACCCAGCAGCACCGACGTCACATCTAGTTGACGTCACGGACAGGCTGGTATTGACTGGATTTTTTTTTCCATGAGAGCTCGAGAGACGCGACCGCATGAATGGGAAATATAGCGAGATGTACAAGGTGGCATTACACAATCTGGCTAGACGTCGTGCATGAAGGAAGTGCACGCTACCATACGGTACGAGGAATTATTTTGGCGGGCTTATTGCAGGCTGTTTTGACAGCGTGTGCTGTGTACGTGATCAAAACTGCTCATTTGTGACTACTATACGATATTTACCCCAACTCTGGACATTTTCAGTACAAATTAAGGCTGCTTTGAACATTTCCAAGGTAAGTTTGTGGATTTGTTGTGTTTTTACGTAAACATAGACTTTGTAAAATTTTAGGAATTTTCCCCTTCAAAATCTGGTGTTGCAATTGAAATCTGCCAACTTATTTATTTATTTTTTTACTCTGCATGTCAGGCCGAAGAAAAATTTCAACTTGATAGTTTAAGATCTGAATTTATAAATCTGAACTAATTTGGATATTTACAAGAAATAATGAGACATAAACGGAAGACGTGTGAAAAGGGTCCTGTTTATTTGCCATGCATATTGAGTAGGCTTAGTTACCATTAAACCTTAATAAGAATGTACAAACTAAATTGTTTTTCATCGTCAAGTTGTTAAATGAGAAATAAGCCTGTGGCACTCCATTCAAAACATGCAGAACAGTATTTAGTTATGATTTTAAATGCATGCATTTCCTGTTCATCAATATAAATTGTGTATTTTTGTATGCATTGCTTTTTGCCTAATTAATTTATTACTATTGTTATTATTACTATTACCATTGTTAGTTATTCAAGTTCTGGATTCAGACTTGCTATGCCCTGTCATGATTGCGCAACTTCGACACGATGGCCATTGTGGACTCTCCCCATTCCTACTAGCATAACATTAATTAAAGAAAAGAAACTCAGGAAATCTTGCTTGGTATGGCAGATGGAAATTGAAAAAATATTTCCTTCTGAAGTGTTGTCGTCATGAAAATTTTGCATTACTGTGGAAGGAACCATTACTGCGCTCATACGCAATCTTGAAGGCTATAACTATACAAACATGACGTATGCAGGAAAGAAACCTACAAAAGCACATCTTTAATGACATAATTACCAATAAAACTTTCCACATATTTTTTTTGTTTCTGCTCATGGGACCTTTGTTTTAAGTTTGCATTTGTTGTTGTTGTTATTGTTGTATTTGTCTTTTTTTACTATTGGATTTGAATACATAATTCACTAGTGTTATAAGCTTCAACGTTGAACATTCCCTTTGAGGTAAATATCCACATGTCAATTTGACGGAGTCATTGAACGGACTGCTCAGCAGCTGTTCGCCGTATACGACAGCGTGCGTACATGCATGTCACATTAACTGAACGTTAGTTATTAATCAACCGTGTAAAACTGCTCAATAATTGTCAATTTGGTCGGGTATTTTGAAGACTCATTGTCAAGTCAGAGACGCTGCACACTGTCAACTAAACATTGCACCCAAAACAAGACTGAAGTAATTCCGAGAAACTGACGTCTGATATCGAAGCTGTGCCTGGGTGTACCCCACAAAACACCGCAGAAAGTGGCCAGGGGAAAACTCAATACTGAAATGTATCTGATCAATTCATTCAATGAATGTCTCTTTACGCACCCCGCAGCATATCGTGGATGGCATGCACTACATGATGACAAATCAAAAATCCACTGTGTGTAGGAGGCACAGGCCTACGTGACAGCCTGACCGCATTCATCGAATTTGAATTACATCGTCAGCACGGGTATCGCTGGTTCCTTATAATTATGTTTAATAGAATCTCGTAGCTAGACCACAATGAATTGAGGCTTATATCTCTCGGAAGATCATCTTATATAGATGCCCACTAATCGGCTTTCAACATGCAGTGGGCATGTTTGAATGTGTATCCGCCATCGTGGCCCGCTACCCGTACCCGTACAAGCCCGTAAGGTGATTGCTGGGAAGCTGTTTTTTAGGGAGACACACGGCGACAGACGTCTTTCCAAAAGCGGATACGTGCAGACGGAGGCGTGATCACCACCATCCAGGCAACGCACGTGGCAGTTGTGACACTGCATTCCTTACGGCCATGTCAAACGGGGCAATTTACAGGCAAATCTGTTCCAGGCAATCTCCAAGAATAAAAAAAAGACATTCGCATTTCAATTTAAACATACTTTATGTTGGGGATATAATGAGAAACTGTTAGAAAGTGTACAGTTCTTCTGTCAAAATGCGGTTGGTCACCTCACAAATTGCGTTCCGTATTAAGATAACAGTGGTACGGCATTATTTACTTAGGGACGAGGACAAATTTCTGAAAAGTATAACAACTCACAAAACTCCTCATGTTATTTACGATTCCAGTATGGAGTTTCACTATGCTTTTTACAGCGATGGAAATATCAAAGTCAAGTTTTTGTGTGAATCATCAATTCTATTTTTAAAGAACATTCTGCGTGGCGCCGTATGGCATTGTTTGCATGTTGAGTGTCTCAAGGAGTATAGGTTGGGTATAAGACGTTGTCTGAGAATAGTTGTCCCTTTTTCCCGCGAAGGGGCAATTACCGAGGTATCAATGCACACTTCACAAGTCTCGACGGCCTGTCTAAAAACGGCTGTCACGACGCTGTGAATCACTGCTGGCTGTGAAACCCAACAAATGAATACACTATACAGAAAATGGGATTAAAGATAACGTACTGAAAAAAACTGCTAGTTTTTAAGGATTTATCTCTTTTGAAAATCGACAAGCTATACACAACCAATCTGTAAAAATTCTAATAATAATAATAACAACAGATAAAATGTCCTTTAAAAATTCATTTGAAACAATGATGTAATTTCGCAACATTGTAGCCATGGGACAAGATATACTTTTCCGCTCTTACAAGGTTACGTCATTTTCTTATGTAAAAGTGCTTGTCAGTCGCTTCATTTCACCCAAAATGTTAATATGAGTAATGACAGCTGTTTATGTAATTAAGGGGATATCAAAACATGAGCAGAAACAGTGTGTCATTATATTGTTTCTATTTCAGTTTCGGAATATCATTTAAGTTTGTGCTCTTGACTTTATGATATTGCTATATAAAAGGATCACTTATTCACCACCGGATAACAAGTTGAAACACAATGTTTTATCCGGGATATTTACATAATTGAGTGGGTGGTGGGGGATACATCCTTTAAAATGTCATCTTTTGTATTATTACGATTTTACTTGTCGCAAAAATTCAGATGTGCAATCAAGGGCAAAAGGAAAAGACTATATGAAATGTCACTGTATACAGTTCTCAGTTCTTATCTCAGTATGGGTAGCACAAATAAGTCTATTAGCACAGACCTCAAATAAATTTCAATTTGTCAAATTTGGTTAACCTATTTCTATCACAGGGAAAATTGATTCTGGTCTGGCTTACGTAAGTTTGTAATTCAGATCCAACAAAGCATATTTTGTGAATGTCTCAAACGAAACCGGGAAGAGCTGAATGGGAAAACAAAATTTATGCGTTTTTTTCACACATTTTTGTTTCATTTTTTCTTTGTAACACAATTTGGAAGGCTGCACTCTTTGTAACAAAAAATGATACATCATTTATTTTAAGAAACAGATCTCATTGGAATTTTGTAAAATGCAAAATCAACAGCAACAAACAAACGAACAAACAAAAAGACAAACAAACAAACAAACAACAACAACACGTCATCCAGAAACACATTTAGTTTATGCTGCATGGTCCCAATGCGATGCCATCTTCATCTTACACTGCGTGACATCTTCTTATGAAGCGACGTCTGTTTTTCCTGAATGAAAACAACTGACGTCATTGGAAGCCGTGATCCCGCGCGGCTACGGTATATCTCATTATGCGTGGGCGATCGGGGGAAACCCGTCCTTCGCCGTTTCGCAATGAACGCTTCCGAATGCTGTTCTTTCCCGCCATCACCTAATGTCGTGGTGTTTTAGCGTCGGTACGGTTTTGCACGGCGGTGTTAATTATCTCGGGCGAAGTCATTTACCAATTGCGGGGGAAGGCAAGCGGAGAATTGCGGGGGCTGGTAATAAGCTGGAGTCAAGATCGTATACAGCGGTCGATGGATCAGAAGGGACTCTGATTAGAACACTGACAATATGTTACAGTCTACTTCTCCAACTCGTCAAGTGGAGAAAATATCTAAGCCATGACATTTTTAAAAAGGGACAGTTCGCAATTCATGGTGTTTTTATTTTGCTTTTGCCTCACCCTCCCCCCCCCCAACATTTCGTTGAGTAGCTAGTAATTGGATCCCCAGATAACGAGGGAAATATTTCTGTCAACTATCGATTGATCATTTAGCACTTTGAGAAGGCCTATTTGAATCAAAATTACTGAAATTTCATCTGGATATATTTGGATATTTAGTTGTAATTGGCTAAGTGGTACAAACAAAAGAAAATAGAATGACATGACTGTGTGCAGAATATTTAGATGAAAACTCGTTCGTTCTTGTTCAGAGGATGATTGTGAAGGAAACATATAATTTTTTTAGACAAATACTTTACGTTGTACATCACAGAATCTTATCCTGACCACATTGACCCAATGTGGTTTTTTTTCAAGACATTTTAATTGAATTTGAACCTTCGCAGTCTACCCCACATACATCCGCCCTCACACCTCTCCGCCCACTTCTATTTCCACGTGCTACTTTGTCATTTCAAATCCTTTACAAATATTGGCGGGATGGGGGAATTATCGCGCGCATACCACAGAAGGACGCGGGGGCGAACAAAAAATAATGCACGGACTTCTTCATTATACGTGCAATTAGCAACTAGGCGTTGCCTTTTGAATTAATTGGCAACATTTCTCAAACGTTCATCCATTTAATTAATTGGTTGTAGTCTTTGTTATTTCTGTCTCTAATTTATATCCGGTAATCACTTTCGACGGCACCCGTTTCCCAGGAAAACCGCGAGGGGAGGAAAAACGAATGGTGCGTGATTGGTTAGCGGAAAGGTGTAAATAAACACAGAGTCCCTTAAACTTCTAGCGTTCGAGATACCAAGAAGGAAATGTAGCATGCACAATTTGCAGTGCTGTATTCAAGTACCTTACAGTCGAGTATCGATACTGCCGAGTACCAGGGTGATTGAGTAGTACACGGGTTCGAATACTTGGGTCATCGAGCACAAATACAAGTGTCCGAACACCGAGTATTATGATATCCGAGTACCGAGTCCAACAGCCAAGTACCAGTATGAGACGAGTATACTTTAGAAAACTACTGCACTGCCTTCAGAAAGGTTGCTATCATCGTTTTCGTATCATCATGTTATTCAAGAAAAGTGTGTCAGCTGCACCTAAATGTAACCCGGGATCTAAAATGTTAACTGAGCCTAAATGTAGCTACAACTCCCTACGTAGCTGCATGCCGTGTGGGGTGCATTTAGGGTCAAATTACATGTACCGGGTTGGGGCGACATCCCAAGCTGTGCCTTGATGAAATACATTGATACGCCGCACACACGTATACCAAAACGTGATGGGCAGTGGTGTAGCCAGGAATTTTTCATTGGGGGGGGGGGGCGTCGAATTTCAGTGGGGTCCCATGGGCTATATGCACTACACTTTTTTAATTTATTTAGTTATTTTATTTTTTATTTATTTAGTTAGTTATTTATTTACTTAATATTATTTATTCATTTATTTATTTATTTATTATTATTTTTTTTTAAATATTTATTTATTTATTTATTATTATTATTATTATTATTATTATTATTATTATTATTATTATTTTTTTTTTTCTTCTTGGGGGGGGGGGGGGGGGGGGAAACCTGGGGGAACTGGAAAATTGTGGGGGCACATGCCCCCCCCCCCGCTGCAACGTCTCGCTGTAGATGGTTTATCCTTCGTTACAATCCTCAATCATCAATCATAAAAAGATGTTGCAACATTGGTTTTAACGGGGAGACCCCACTATTCATTTAAGTCGTAAGGTTAGTCAATGTACCAAAATCAAAGAAAATTAGACCGGCCTGTTAAAATTCCACTGTGCTCACATTATTTGAGAAACTGGCGACTGATTTGAATTTGAATTTTTGAATTTTATTAAAATTGGCGATAATCCATTAATACACAGAAAACATCAAATTAAAAAGCAAAGAAAAAAAATAGAAACTGTTATCAAGGAGGTAACGATAGGTCCATACCAGACAGGGAAGAAATAGAGTAGTTTCAAATGATAATGGACCTTATGCATTGACGTCATCCAACCGCCATCTTAGAGGTAAAACGTTGGTGAACCAATGGAAACGGACAGCTTTGTATACGCGCGGCGCACAGGATTGGCCAATGAGCAACCTTCTTTTTTTATAGGGCGACCTACTCAAATGACGTCATGTGCACAAGGGCCATATAAAGAATATGTATTTAACGTAGAATAGACCAACATTAAGACAAATCAAAGCTTTCATAAGAAAGTACATTGGCAAGATTTCCGCCTTGTTGATGCGATGTTGTTGTTGTTGTTACCTAAAATAAATTAATAACAGCTAAGCCTTTTTAAATTCCTCAATTCATTCTTGATCATCGCGTTCAGTGTTGAAAATGTAACCCAGTCTGTTTACGAGTAACTCTAGTATTGCCTCATATGGGAAAACGTTATTATTCTTCGTTGAAAAAAGACGCAACACCGGAAAGGCAATGTCGGGCTTGGGTTTTGTTTCCCCACAATATTTCCATGCAATCCCCCCGATCCATTACACAACTATAAAGCCGTCCGTTCCAAATATTATTTGGTAATAAAATCTCATTATTTTGTCTGAATCCGCCCACAGATTCGGGACACAAACCGACAGACAGCGGGATCTAGTCTAGTTTCACCTGACATTTCGCAATTTATCGTTTCATTAATTGGAAAAAGATGATAGTTTCCTATTACACGATGTATGACTTCTCTATAACCAAACATTATTCTACATAAAGAAGTAATGAATTTATGTAATATTCCCCTACTCTTTTCACTTTAGTCTTTCCGTCATTCCCACCTTTGTTTTGTGGTTAAATCTTGTATTATGATTACTATTGTTGTATTTCATCTCAGCTCCCCCATCCTGCCCGTGTCAGGTAAATTTCACCATGACTGTGTAAATTGACAAACTTCAACGTATGAGCTATGGTAGTCGAACACAGCTGTAGGTTGCAACACTATAAGCCGTGTGCAATAAAATGCAGCCGATTGAGCCGTCACATCAGACCTGGCCCTCTCGTTAGCTTGTCGATGCGGGCGCTGTTGGCACCACCTTCAATTTTCAATAATATGTCCACCGCAGTTCGGTTGTGTATACGGTTTTTTGTTTTGTTTGTTTGTTTGTTGTTGTTGTTGTTGTTTTTTGGTTATTTATTTATTTATTTATTTTTTTTTTTTTTTTTGGGGGGGGTCTTTGTGTAATTCATGAAACAACCATTGCACATTTTCAAACTCCAAAAATTTAGAGTTTGCATCAAATCTTAATCGGTTATATTCTTACGCAATATAAAGACTCCACCATATTTTTGTAATTTTTTAAAGAAAAGGGGGCAAAAATTCTTAGCCGAACAAACGAGACCTTTCTGGGTTTTTTTCATCACAAAGAGAAATACTGCATTATTGGATACCAAAGGGGAAATGTAATTCGCATACTTACACTGGGATGTGTTATGAAACTGACTACTAAAAACAGCAAATGGAAAATATAGTTGCCAATAATCTAAATGAAAATAACTTTTCATGACAAGCTGTGATTTGTAATACTCAAATAAATTAGCGCGGTAAGGTATTCTAGAGTAGGTAGAATGATCTGCCTCGAAACTGCAAACTGAAATACGACGTGTAGACCCGTGTTTGTTTGTTTGTTTGTTTGTTTGTTTGTTTTTGTAAGAGTACACTAATTTTCACGTCCTCTAATTTTTAACAAACACATCGAGCAAAGAACCTGTCAAATTTGTTGGTGTTTTATTTATTGATTTGTGCTTTCATTTATTTATTTTTTTATCAAAAGAAGAAAAAAATTGCTCGATTTTAATTACAGCAATCGAAATGAAGCCATGGTAATTGAAGGGGGCTTCAGATGCTATTTTACTGACTCTAAGAAAGCTTCAGATGGAAATATTTCCCTGGTCTGGAGGATCGGTACTGGCATGAGCTTGATGACAAGTGAGCTTCCAGATTGAAACGAATAGCTTTGCCCGATAAATAACAATCTACGTCTTTGTCTCAAGCTGCGTTTTTGCAAGTGTTTGTTTGTTTGTTTGTTTTGGGTGTTTTTAATCAGACTAATCAACATGGATATCCTTTTCGAACCACGGACAATTTTTATCCCTTTCTGTAGTTTTTAATATTGATGAAATGTTTACTAATTTAAAATCCTCAATTTGCACTTTGTATACCTTTTTTTATTTCGTAAATTGTTTATTGCTTGTAGTTGTATATAATCAGTTTTTTCTTATGTACTCATGGAATTTTATTGTTTTGTTTGTAATATTGTATGTTTTTGTGGATGGACTGAGCATCAGTGCAAAACGACTTTTATGCTGAGCTGATCTTACCCAGATAAAAGTGTAAATACAATACATTTATAAATAAATAAGTTAGCCATAAAGTTAGCCAGTCAATAAATAACTGCAGAATCTGTTTTAATCATGATTCAAAATATTCCATGAGATCGGTTAATAGTTGCCCAACCCACGCACTCGTTTTCCCCCATGCCGGACGGACCCCTGTCCTCCCCCGCTAATCCCGACCCCCAGCTCGGTCTGATTGCCACGCCCCCTATACTGCATTTGCTGTACCCGCCCACGCGTTTACACATATCCATATTGTCGGATTACTGCTGCATTTTAAATTTTGGACAAGTTTGGTTTATTTCACAAGATTGTTGAAACAAAATGACTCACAGTCCAAGCAAATGAATACTGTTGGATAGTTTCATAGCCCACTGCTCTGCTGCACTATACGCTGTTGCTATTGAACAGTGGACTATTTCTGTCATGGAAAATTACACGACACTACACTGTTGCACAACCAACTTCAATGTCGCGACACGGACACTATGCAAACTAAAAATAGCTGAATATTCATGAGATAAAAGGAGGACTCACACGCTGTTGGCTATCGTTAGGGGCAACTAAATTACCTAACCAATCAGATTACGAGACTGACAAACAATTGCTTAGGCAAAATGCCTCTGGTATTATAACTGCGCGCATCAGTAAGTTCTCTCATTCTTTGATTAAAAAACCTGGAACAGTCATACATGAAATACATTTCTACTGTGAATTTGAAGGACTGTCGAATCCAATTTTACTTCATACTTAGACAGGAGTTTTCCCCGAGTGATACGAACTGTTTTTATTTAATAATTTATAAAACAGCTGTTTCGCGTAGTGTTTTTAAAGCTCACATATAAGTGAAGCGTCACCAGCTGATCGAGTTGCTGACATCTGCAATACTTAGCTTGGGCAAGTGCAGGCACGTAAGTGGAAATTTACGTAGTTGCAACAGTCTGTTCGTTTTGAACGCTGTTCAGGTTGAATTGTGTAACCCACTTATTCGGTTTTCCTGTTGTTGGGCCCTTGCAGTTAAATCCCTCTGAAGAAACTGGAGAATATTGCTGGGACAAGCATGGCTTCTACCGAATCAACCACTCGATTTCAGGTGCTAAGTTATGACCAGGTCAACCGACTGGACCATGTCCTCCGACGGGAGACCATGATGGTCCACGGCCGGGGAAACTTTCCAACGCTGGATATGAGCCTGCTCGATTTGATCGACGTCGTACGGGACAAGCTCGAGGATGGAGGAGTGCATGTCCGCGGTGTTCGGCTCAACGGTGGGGCAGCTAGCCACATTCTCGGCGCCTCGGAACACCAGTCCTACAACGACGTAGACCTGATTTTCGGAGTCGACCTATCCCGGACTGAAAACACCCACATTATCAAGGAAGCCGTGTTCACTTCGCTGTTGAATTTTCTTCCAGAGGGGGTGAGTAAAACAAAAATGAGCTCATGCACCATGCAAGAGGCCTATGTGCAAAAAATGGTCAAAATCTACAATGACAATGACCGCTGGAGCCTCATTTCGTTGTCCAATAACACCGGCAAGAATATTGAACTCAAATTTGTCGACAGGATGAGGCGTCAATTCGAATTCAGCGTCGATTCCTTCCAGATCATTCTTGATTCCCTCCTCTTCTTTTACAAACTGTCTGAAATCCCCATGAACTCCAACTTCTACCCGACTGTCATCGGCGAAAGTGTCTTTGGGAACTTCAATGAGGCCTTGTACCACCTCAACAATAAGTTGATAGCCACACGGAACCCTGAAGAAATTAGAGGGGGTGGGCTGCTGAAGTACTGCAATCTCCTTGTCCGGAAATACCTCCCAGCAAGCCATGAGGAAATAAAGATCCTGGAAAGATACATGTGTTCACGTTTTTTCATCGACTTCAGCGAGTTGCCGCAGCAACAGCAAAAGCTTGAGAGCTATTTGAACGATCACTTTGTCGGGGACGACATCTGTAGGTATGAGTACTTGATGATTCTGCATAGAGTAGTGGATTCTAGTACGGTGTGCCTGATGGGACATGAGCGCCGGCAGACCCTGACACTGATCGCCGACTTTGCTCAGGAGGTCCAGCGATCGCTGGCGTTCCAGCAGCAGCAAAGGCTTCCGCTGATGTTCAGCAATAGCATCCATCAACGACAACTACACCAGTACCAGAACAGCAACAACCACCACCATCATCACCATCGGCAGCTGGCAACCTTGCCACCACCCACAAACAACCACCACAATCACCAGCAGCGTCCGTTCATTCCCTACAACTACAAGCATGGTCAGGGTGGTTACTACCCCACGAGCCCCTTCTACGGTAAAAAAGCAGCTCCCCACAACCGCTACTCGAACTTCAATGCCAATTGGGTGCATTATGCATATTAGACAGACCTAGTCTGCTAAATTCTGCCAACCATCCTGCAGCGATGTTGGCCCACAGTTTAATGGTCTCAAACGGATCTGTTCTTATCAGAAACCAACTTGCCAAAAACTTTGAATGATTTGATTTAAACAGTAACAGAAGACTTGCATACATACCTTTTTCAGACGGTAATGAACCATCAATAATGTACATATAACCACATTCAAAAAGATCGTTTGTCACAAAACAATCCTGTGGTTGAAGTTTACGTTATACATTCCAAATTCTGGACTTATTTTTTTTTATTATCATCATGTAACTTGAAAAAAAAAACTAAAATGAACTTATCATGTAAATTTGTTATGTAGGTAAAGAGTCGGCCATCCCAAACTGGTCAACAAAAATAAAATGTATGTATAACTTCAAATGGATCAATTATTTTGTAAACATTATTCATGTACGTAGTTTGATTTTGGTTTAATTTGTTTGTCAACCACAGTTTCCATCAAATCCACTAAGAATAATCCAACATTATCAAATCTGACTTGAGGACTGAAAACGATTGTAAAGTTAAAACTGAACTTTATCTGTATGCCATTGCCAAGCGTCCTCGTTAAGTATGGTTGGCTGAGCCTTATTGCAGCATATGTGTAGCTCAATGCAATCATGGAGCTACGAAATTAAGCAAACAAATGTTGGATTTCATCTAATTAGTGGTATCAAGGAAGTTGTCATTATGAAAAATTGTACTTGAAATATTTACATGTATGTAGTTGAACAAAGGTATGGTTGAAAAGAAGGTGCTTAACGTGTGTGATGTATGAAAGGTCAAAAGAAAGTTTTTATTTTATTTGAAACAACGAGAAGGGATCATTATGCTCATTTTATTTGTCATGAGCTGGCACCCTTCTTTCTCTAATTGAAGAAAAAAGCAACAAAAATCATTGTAACATAAAAATTGTGTTGATTTACTTTTAGTAAGAAAGTAAATTCATTCAAGCAAGATGTACATGCATAGAGTCTTATTTTTACAATAAAAGAGAACTTTGAGATTCAGTTTTAACGTTTTAGTTTTTTGATTTACATGTATGGGCACGGGAGCAGCAGCTGAACATATATAACGAAACAAAGAGAAAAAAACGTCTCAAGTTTGTTTTTATTGGGTGGTACGGTTTATTGGGTTGGTATAACCCGGATGGGATGTCGGTCTCCAATACTAATTCCTCAGAACAAGTGTAACAGAAACTTTTGTCCTACCACTACCAGGGTCTCGGGGTTGGAATACCTTACTCAGAGTACAGATAAACAAAATTTACAGCAGAAAATATTGTTTTTAAATGCCAAAATTCCTGTTAGATAAGCTAAGAATTAGTCACAAAATATTTGTAACCTGTTGTTAGTTCTTATCATGTTTTGTTGTTTTCTGCTTAGTAAATGCTGTAAGCAGCATTTTGAAATTTTGCTTGGCTCATCTCCACACCTCCCACCAAAAAAACAAAAACATCAAACATTTTCATGAAAGACTTCCAAACGGGAGAATTATGAGAGTACAAAATTCACAAGAAACACAAATTTCTTAACTTAAACTCTTCGCAGATTTTGTTAATTAATGTAAGTTTTATGTGAAGAAAAAGGACGTGTAATTTTTGGAATCCCTTGTCCCAGTGACAAGTCAACCGAAATATTGGCTAAGGGCTATAGCTGTGCACAAAAGTGGCATTTATTTCAAGGGTACGTAACCTTCAACTTTTTCTTCGTCTGGAATGTGGATTAAGGTTTAATTCTCTGCATTTATATTCTTCATTTATACATTTCACATTGGAAAAACTGAATAACAAAACTGGGATATTCAGCAGCAGTGTACTAGGTTGGTTGATTTGTTTGTCACACTTCAATATTTGTCTGCTTGTCCAATCTGCTCAAGTGTCGTGGAGCAAACTGTGTACAATGGGCATGAAAATCAATAGTCTCATATCTTAAAACCACAAAACTCACCCGAACCAACTTTTTTGACTGGGTCTACAGGTTACGGAAACAATTTGTTTTAGCTTTAAAGAATCATTTATTTTTAAAAATACTCTCAGGAATATGTGAAAGGGGATCCATGGTATGTCTAGTGTCTTGTCAAAAAGCATTTGATAAAGTGTAAGCCATCCTCTTATTGAATTCAAAAACGCAAAACTATTTATTGCTAAAATGAATTTCCGATCAGGCAGATTTGATTGATGATTCCGGAGAGTATGTGTAGGGCCTACCTTGTTTTTGTAAGGTAGATTTTTTGGATTGAGTTTCTTCATCAAATACTTTATGTTCACAATGTGTACATAATGCAGAACACTCCAACCCTTAGCCTCCTAACTTCATCCTCTTTGCCAAAATTGAGGATGCAGAAGGACTGAGGGCTGTAGGCCCGAATAACTATTGTCTGTCTTGGTCAGGCATTTGTGTCTTGTGAGTCCAAACAATGTTGGTGTGAAGTGACATAGGAGAGGAGGATATTGGAGGATTGAGGTTTTTGTAGGCAAGTGGGCCTGGGTAGCAACCATCAGTTCAGTCTGAAATGTTCAGTACAGGACTTACTGCATTTGCACTTTTCAACATTTAGCATAGTCAATCCTAAACGTATGAGCTGAAATTGGATTGTGCGTAGTTTGTATCAATAGAAGACCGTGGTTCAAGACCGAAATGGATGCATATTGTAAACACTATTGTAGGAATTATGGGGTGGTTCACTCCACCATGATGTTCTGTTGTATCTGGTTATAATAGTCTTATTCTGCTTATTGAACTGTAGCTCTCTGATTGATGTATCACGGATGTGTCACGTGAATCTGTTACTCTATTCTAGAATTACTGGTAATTGATAACAAAAGTGTTGCGAGTTTTAAGGAGTTGGCAATAAGTTATCAGACAGTGAGTTATTACATCCAGTCATCCTTGACCTTGAACCATGGTGGATGCTGGACTCATTCTTGCACAAGCTTTAGTGTCTGTTACACTGGGAACCATTCTGATAAGTAACCTGTTTTCTTTTGGGCAATATTTTTTCAACCCTCATCATGGTTTGAAGGTCCACGATATTTGGGCAGGTCTTTGTCGTGGTGCCCCGATGTCTAAACAGACATGTTATCGCACGGGGTGTCCTGTAAATGACAAAACTGGACTCCATGGCCTGGTTAAATATGGAGCATGAATGAAAACTCCACAGATTTTACCCGCTACACAAACCTTGTGAGGGCTGGGCAGTCTTTCTGTAAAGGGCACCTCCTCTATGATTAAAAGTTCAAACATTTACTGGAACAAATCAAGGGCCACCGAGGCAATGACCATGGGCATGGAGGCAAATGCCTCTGTTGCCCCCATGAAGTATCAACAATCAGGTCTGAAGGTTGATACAATGTACATTAATAATGAAGTTTATAGTTGTGTAAAGACTCATTGCGCTTATAAAAAAAATATGCGACAAAAACTATGTTGCTGTTATATTCCATCAAGCTCTACCATTGTCAATGCATTTTAAAATCAGGGTTTAATAGTACTGTAAACTTTCAGAAAAGAGAAAATGTGTTGATCCAAAACTGTTTAAGATAACAATTGTAAATTTGAGACCTGTTCCAGCAAAACACTGACAAACGACTCGTTTTTTTTAAATCTCTAGGTGATCTTTTCTCGTATTAATTAACCTCTTAAAATAGGGAACACCTTTCCAAAGAACACTACATGCACTTTGATGAATTTGTCAAGGTTTTGCTGGAATCCGTCTTATTGTAAAAATTCTATGCATACATACCATATAAATTGTACATGTACATAGTCAAAAAGTCGTAAACATTGCTCAAAGATTTGTTTAAAAATAAATAAACCCACTTTTTTCCCCCTCTGTAAAGTACCAAACTTGTTTGTGTTTACTTTGGAGTCAGTGAAGCATGACCATATAGTTTACATGTGAGGGGGCATGTGATAGTCATGTGATTCACCCAGCAATAAGTTTCTAAAGCTGTCTTTAACAAAAAGATCTTCAGCAGTCTAATATGCAAATTTAAATAAGCTCAGAGCTTGGCATGATATTCGTACTTTCCTAATTGTTTTTTTTAAATGTACATGTACACTGTGATTGTACCACTATTTTAGTGTACACATGTACACTGTAGACATGGTACACATGTACATGTACCAAAATGTTGTTCAGGTTTTTAATTTTGGGGTGAACAAAGAATTAGTGACTGGAGCGGGATTTGAACCTGCGACCACCGGCTTAACATACCAACGCTCTGACCAACTGAGCTAACCAGCATAATCCAGGTTCAAATCCCACTCTTTACATTGTACGTAATATTTGTTCATGTTTTTGAAGGTATTGAGATCATGAAAGTACAACTGATTCTGAACACTGGAGAAAAAACATTGTAAATGAAAATTGCTGGGACAAAGCCTATACATTGTTCTTTAATTTAATTCTATATACAATCTTTTCTATACAGCAAACATAACTAACCTATATGACAATTCGGAATCACTATTGGTTCTTTTCAAGCCACAGTTAAAATTTCAAGATGATTAGAATATATGCAGTTAAAATTTCAAGATGATTAGAATATATGTAGGATTCCTGAACAGAAAAAATTAAGCAACAACTAGTCAGATTTATTTATTTTTTTTTATTTTTTTTTTTACAATGTTTTAGTCAAAAACATTCATCAAATGTTTTAATGTCTGAATTGATGTTTTTATGAAGGTGGTTTGATTTGTAAATTAGTTTTGTACATGGTAGTCATGTAAATTGTCAGAGGTCTAATGGTTTACGTATTTGAGCCACAATTTTGTTTATTTTTTTATATTTTATTCTGTTTTTTTTTTTGCTTGGCGGTCCACCTGCTGTGTTTTCAATTAAAGTCCATGCTTCAGTGCCCAGCCAGCAGTTGGTAACCTGGGAGATTAACAAATTGCACTACCAATCCCCAGCAAGGTGGCCCCAGCCTTGTGCTGTGCTTCGGCAACATCTGTTACTTAACGAGAATCTTACACTTGAGTGGTACATGGCGTCATAACAAGGCGCAAATTGCTCAGTTGCAGCTCAGAACAGACTGGCTGACCTCATTGTTGACGCTTTCACGCCTCAAAACATTCCTCTTAACAGTGGCCATCTTGTGCCGGAGTTAAGGATTTATTATGTTCATGTACTACATTGGAAGATGCCTCACTTGATTGCCCTAACCAAACCTGTAATCACCAATTTGGTGAGAAACTGTACATCTTTCTTATAAAAAAAAATCTTCCATTTGTATTTAAAGTAATTTTTTTTTTTTTTTTGAATTTGTCAGAAGGCAAACTTCAGTGTTTTCCGATCATGCAGAGTCTCCATGGTCGAAAAACATTGAGAAACAGTGAAGTCTTTCTAATGACAACATTTCCCGGAAAAGTAAGACCATAACCTGTGACACCATGTCTACAAAAGAGCCACAGAGCCTGGGCTTCCTGCAGGCAGAATCTGACATTGGAGATTACAATGTTTGATTTTGATCATCTGATTATATGAAGAAAGGGGGCACATCTCAAAACTTGTTCAGCTGATATTGCTATGACAGAAAATATAACATTTCCCATGTGACCAGTGTTGGATCTCGCCTGCCGGGAAATGCCCTGGAATATAAATAGTCAGTCTTTTTGTAAACAAATATTTCACATGGTCTATAGACCATGTAACCTTTGCTTACAAAAAATAAGTGACCTTATACAATCCAGGGCTTTTCTGATAGGCAAGATAATGCACTGGTCATATTATGGGAAATTTTACACTTTGTGTCATAATTTCCACATAAATCAAGAGCTATAAAAAATAACTGAACAAGTTCTGGTATGGGCCCCTTTCTTCTTATCAAAAGATTATAAGCATGGGACAGTGTAATCCTTAAATACATGTATAATGGTTGATGTGTTCTGCCATTGGGTTGTGTACAAATCGTGCCTGCAGGAAATCCAAGCTCTGTGGCTCTTTACATGGCCTTTAAGAAAGGATTTTGAAAGTGTAGATTTTTGTGTTTACACTCACAGGCGGGTTTTTATTGGTGACTAGAGTTGCACTTTAAGGTTCTCACCCTGGACTGGCACTGTGCATACACAGCAGGTGACACATCCCAGCACCATTATTTAAATGTGAATACAGCTAGTGTCGTTTGTGGTCACAAAAGATTAAAGAGGCAGTAATCTCTGGTAAATTCTTTGCATAATGAAACCAATGGTTGTATCTGTTTATGACCGTTTCCCACTTGTTTCAAGACATTTTATGTGTTGAAAACTTCCCAGTCTCAAACTTGGCAATTTAATGCACACTGTTTCTTGTCAGTAAAAAAACATGTAATTCTCATGCAGTACATGTATATTGCTTGTTGTATATGAGTTTGTAGTTGAGTGGGTTCCTGTACAATGGTAGTTACTGGGAGGAAAAATACAATGTACAATTCACTTGTCAAATCATGGTTGAAGCTGGAGTCAAGTGGAGTATTTTATCAAGGATTGGGAGAGAAAGTGAAATGTATTAATCCGAAGTGATACCGCATTACAACACAAGTTTCATGGAACTTATGTTGAAATTGATTCGCAAATTCCAAATAAGCATGTATAAAGGTGCACAAATTTCAACAACAACAAAAGGCATGATTTAATGTTTTCCCCCAAAAAACATGACCGCTTAGTTTTTTGGAGATGGAAATTTCCACAGGTGTCGGTTTTATCCTCTGTCCATGCTCTATGGTTTTAAGATGTGTTTATTGGAAATTAAATGATGAAAATGTGATCTTCCAAAAAGACAAAGAGGCATCTTACCTTTTAGTTGCTGAAGTGTTGTGGGTCACTTTAATCTGACATGGATGTTGCTAGGTTAGGTGAGGTTGTGATATAAAGCTGAACACTACTCATGGCCATCCATTGAATCACCTGTGGAAACAAAAATTCCGGGGTAATCGTTTTTGTTGTTGATATAAAACTGATTATTTGCATTGGTTTGATAGTAGTGGGGTTTCAACAAATGTATTATAATAAAAATGGAGTGGATTTCAATCCATGAAATTACACTTGCTCAGTCTAGGCCATGCTTGAATGATTGAAATCCAAACAGTTGTTTTGTTGGTTTGTGCTTAAAGACAGGGTGTGAAAACATTGGTAAAAATGAAAATAAAATACAAATGTTCTTAGATTTGCACATAACTTATAGGCCTACATATGGTCATGGATGGAAAATTTCCCTTGAAATATTTTTGCCTGAAACGCTGTAGTTGTTTAGAAATGAGTCAAACTCGAAAACATGTAGTTTTTTTCCCCCTTTTTAAACTATTTTCTTTTGACTCCAAGTCTCCAATGACTGATTGAGCTTAAAGTTTTACAGGTTTGTTATTTCATGGACATATATACATATGTTTTGTCACAACAAGTGCGGATACTGGTATTTGACAATTACCAACGTTGCCCATGTGCTTTAAAATTATACCAGTGTTGTGTACATTATTTTGTACCACAATGGGCCATGACATAGCATATATTTTGTAATGTTATGTAATTACCCAAACCATGTACTGTAAGAAAGGGTTTTTAGTTTTAGTCAACTTGAATTGAATGGGGTTGACAATGTAGGCCCTACATTGTGCAATTTCATTTATAAAATGGTGTTAGTGTTACCAGATGTATTACCGCCATATTCCCTTCAAAGTCTGTCTGTTCAAACCGAGGCTGAAAGGGGTAAAATAGTCTGCTTCGTCTGACGACAAGCATCAGCATCCATTTTGTCGATATTGTATATGGGGATCCAGACCGGTATGAATTCAGTTTCGGTTTAAAACTCTTGAAGAAAATGCTGACAAGGCTCTCGGAGATGGCAGGGGCGTGTTCAAATTGCTGTCTTGCAAAAACAGTAGTTCAAAATGATCACAAAAATTACACATTACATGATCATCATGAAGTTGTGCCGCAGAGTGCTTCCCTGGATCATTTACAGCCCAATTGCAGTTGTCCCTTTCCTGTTTTTCCAGGGCCTTGGCAGACTTTAAAAACTGGACAACAATCCCCTTGTTGATCATACTTTCAACCGTAAATCAAAACTTCCATTACTGTAAATAGTATAACCATACCTAAGGTCACACTGGGCCAAGCTCAAAGTTTGACCTCTCTCATGCAGAGATTGCATTTCCTGGGAATTCCAGAGGGACCAGCAGTAAACTTCACTCCCCAAAAACAAACCTTTTGAGAGACTACTTTCAGTTAATGCTATTTAGCAACATTGTTCTTAAAGGATATTAAGTCCATATTTTTCCTTTATTTGGATGTAAACATTTCTGCAAATGTACATACATATGTAAACTGGAGTACCTAATTTGGGTAATTTTTAGGTAAGAGTTAGCTTTGTGTTTTCACCCACCAATTTCTGTTATTGTATGCTATACGTTTCTGCAGTCAGGATAAGTGTATATCCCTATTTGTGTTATAGAAATGAAATATCGCAATGTAATTTTGTAAACAGAGTCGATTCTATTGAGACTGGTTTAGCCTTTGCCCCGTGTTGGCTATCAATCCATTACAATAACTTGGAGTGTGGACTCAAAACAAAGAACTTTATTCTTGTCATTACAAGTCTCATTGTACAGCCAATGATGTGGAGTAAGGAAAGTCATATGAGAGAGTTGCACCATGTAATGTATGTTGAAGGAAACCCAATCAAATTGTAATTTTCCTCAACATGACATTTTTTTTTAGCATTGGTTGAAAGAAAATGATGTATAAAAAAAAGTGGTATTAAGTATTTATTATATGCATATCATGTATATTACACTAATGCACATCATGTACATATTTTATTTTATTTTTTTTTGTTTTGCCTAGCTCTTCCACAATTCACAAACCACAGCTTTCTGTTTATACCTAATCAGATAGCTGGTTTCAGAAGAGTGTCCACTCATTGCTGAAGTTGACGAAAAATAAGAAATACAATCAAATGCTCTAGTTATCAGTAAATAACATACACTTTTTCCTTCAGCGGGGGATGATTGAAACACATGTGATCAGTGAAGATTTTTGGGGTCGTCCAATTCCATTTTCTCGACTTGAAAGTATTTCTGTCAGCTTTTAAAACTGCAGATAGTATTTTGTTCTCCCATTGCCACAACTCCTGTACTTAGTGGTAACTTCGCAATCAAAAGTTACTCGTACACTAGTTGGAACTTTGACATTTAAAATGTGTACACTTTGTGTATTCATACTTTCATGTCAGGTCAACTTTAAACTTTGGATATTGTAAAACTGTTGAAGCTTTACCGTTCATAGCTGAGACTTCCTTTAATACATGACCTGACTTCTTCAGGCTCTTCCTGGACCATAAGTTTGCCGTTTGTGCCTAAAAGTTATGTACTCTAACCTTAATAACATCATAACGATTGCATGTAATACTGCTCAAAACACATTTTCTCTTACGAAAGATCTTCTGAGCCCAGTTGTAATTAATGTAAATGTTGACTATTTCAAACTGAAAATAATGTATACTTTATATTTACCAATTAGTAAGTAAATAAGGCATTTAAGATGAAACAAAGTTGTCTGTAAGAAGCGATCGGTAAACATTGTATGAAGGTTAGCGACAGAATTGAGACGCAGTTTGCTTCCTGTTGCACAAAGTGTGTAGTATATACTGCTTAAATCTTGATACTAAATGATTTAGCAAATTGATACATGGTTTATCCAGTCAGTACATTTGTGAATTTTTTTGTCAGATAAAAAAGTGTCCAAACCATAAATAGTTTCTGTACTTGGTGACACGGCAATGCTTCAATGGTGGCATGAGATGTTATGAATGGGTAAGAGTGAGGAATGTACAGAATTTGATGTGTAAAATAATGTTTTGTTTAAAAATGGTGTTATGAAAATTGAAATGGTCTGATGCAAAAAGTGGTTACTTTTGAAACCCCACTCAAGTATTTAAATGTTACAACCGTAATTTAACGTTACTGTATTTTTTAATGGAAGACTACACTTTATTTTTTCTTTCTTTTTATTCTGCAGAATCACCAGCAGATAATTCAGATTATTTTGTTTTATGAAAAGAAAAACGTTTTATGAAAAAAGCCGTCGGTGCAAAATTTTATTTGTGCGGTTTGTTTTATTTTTTTTTTCTGCAGCCACTGTCATAATGATTTTCACTGGTGAATTTTTTTCTCTTTGAATCGGTTCCAAAAAGTTAATCCTTAAAAAAAACGGCAATTCTGAACTGCAGAAAAAAGTTGCGTGCGGTTTGAATTATGCTTTGTAAAGACATACGGCATACCTATACCAGACAACTGATCCATGTATTACTTTTGCTTTTGGAAAAAAAACCTTGAACTTTTTAGGTGCCCAACGGCTGGTTCATGTACCTTTGTTGAATGATTTGAACTAAGTGTTTTCTTTTAAAACGTGATTTGTTTTTTGTTTTTTTGAAAAATGAATATTTTGCTTTTGAATTTATGTAAGCATTGTTTCATCTTTTGTTGAAGATTCTCAGATTACTGTCTTAATTTAAGTTTACGAAAAGAAAAAAAGTATATATTGTAATAATAAAAAAATAAAAAAACATATATTGTAATAAAAAAAAATAATGAAAAGTACAACAGTGTTGCTATGAGTATTCCTTTTTCTTGTTTTTTTTTCATTCAATAAAGAATATAAATGCACCCTTTTGATCCACAAATGTGAACTATTATTGACGGTTCCCTTGTATTATATATTGTTTGTCATAAGTCAACCCGGCCTGGCCTTGTTGGTGGTATTTTATACAATATGCGCAGTGTACTAGCATTTTTCTTAATAAATAATAAGCAGCTGCGTAGTCACTTTTTTCCTTTTATTTCTTGTTTAAAGGCATTGCATACGTTTGGTAATGACTCTGAAAATTTTTGGCAATAAAAACTTACTTGGTAAGGAGTACAGCAGCTTTGGATAGTATAATGCATTTTGAGAAACGTTTCACTTCGAAGTACTGCAGTTATGGAAAAATGTATCACTTTTTATCCCCCGAAAATTTGAATCTGAAAAGCGTTATGGCCGTAACGCTTCTCAGAATGTGTATTCCAATGACGGAAACTTCTTCTGCGTGAACGCAACCGCTCCAGATTTTTGGCGATTTCTCAAAAACGCTGCCATCTTTTGAAATGAAATTTACACAGGTTAGTTTTATGGTATATATCTACAATTATATAGCATTAAGGCAAACGTACGGTTCCAAAAACCAAAGGTATACTTTGCCTTTAAAAAAAAAAAAAAAATGGGTGGGGGATGGAAGCCTAAATTTGCCGGCTGACATTACCAAATGAAAGTAAAAGCGCAATGACACGGGACTCGCCAACATGTGCGGGTTCGGTGGCATAGCCCCCGAACGCTCACGAGGTTTTTCAGTGATTCCATGGTTTAAAATAGCCGTCAGATGCCGAGCATTAAACGACTCCTATAAGAAATGCAAGCTTTGAAAACCTTATTTTGTTTGTGAATACCCTGTTGGAGTGTATGGACACAAGTTGTAGTGGGAGTCCAGGGGCGAAGCCACCGGGCGCTCTACGGTTTTAAGGGGTAAGGAGGACCGTCAAGTTGCCAAAAAAAATCGCGCTTAATTTTGAAATTCAAACTTTGGACTCGGGACGAATCCCCTGATGGAGTTTATATAGGGGAACAATTCTAATGGGGGTCCGGGGAGAATTCCCCGGACGCTCTAAGTTTTTTTTTTGCAGGACTAGAAAAAAGGCCGTCAAGTTGCCGAAAATAAACGTTTTTTATTTTTGACGTGTAAACTAATGCCCCTGATGAAGTCTGAGGGGCGGAAATTCTGAAAGGGCAGTCCGGGGGCAAAGCTAAAATTTTCGGTAAATCCAGTGGCAAACCTCTAGGCTTGCCGAATGGATTTGTGTTCAGCCAGAGCCCTTAGTCGGATTAGTTTGGTGCTCAATTTGCCGACTGTGGCTCTAAATGCCGACTTAGGAAAAACACTGGGGTGTCACCCCCCCCCCCCTCCCCCGGTCGCTACGCTGCTATAATTAAGTCTTTCTACATTCTTTTACTTCACATTTTAGTTGTGTAAAGTGGAAAAACAGTTACTCCGACTTAAAAATGAAGAATTTCAGCAAAAAGGTTTCACACAATACTTGACGCAGCCTACAATACCATCTCCTGAAGACGATCGGAGCATACTGAACGAAACGTCGAGTTGTATATCACTGCACTTTTGCAGAACCACCACGACTCGTAGATTTGTGCCAAGGTGTAACCGCAAAGTGGCAGTATTGTTTTCCCATAACGGCCCATATTAAGCGAAATAAGGCTGTTTGACAAATTAATTGTTCGTATACTTCCAATGTCTTGAAAACGCGTTTCCCAACGAATGTATATGATCTAATCCGCTGGTGTCTGACCCAGGTAAAAGGGGGTTCAAGACTGGTCATGACTTTTTCCACTGAATCTTTTTATGGGGACACCACATTTTCGTTTGTCTTTTACAAGCTGGCAGCTGTTTCGGCTTTTGGTCCAACCATGGTCCAACAGTCCCAGCCTTTGGTTTCTCCATCCGTGAGTCTGACGACGTATCGTTTTGTTTCGGCACGGAGCTTGAAGATGAAGGAATCTGAGGTGCCCCACAATTTTCCAGTGCCCCTCCCCCAGTGTCCACGTGAAAAAAAATCAGATATATACTCTCTTAAAATGTTCGATTGAAATTTACTCTCTTCGATCGAAACTAGGGACAAACTGCAAAAAATGGTCCCTTTCCTCAATCGAAAAGAGTGATTTTCAATCTAACTATTTAAGAGAGTTTATTAAATCGTGGCCCCTGACCAACCCCCTACCGAACGACACTGTCCCCTGCCCACCCCTTCCCAGTGAAAAACAAACCTGTAAAGCACCCCAAACCACGAGTCGCGACAATTCCTTTGAATGTCATCCATCAATTGGAAGTTAGGCATACTCTTCAGAAATGATGTTTGTGCTTATACCCTGTATTGTCATTTTTTGTTTAATTGTCTGAAACTGCTGAGTTACTCTGAAAGATCCGCCACCTTGAATCCCAAATCTATATACTAAACGTTGTCCTGAACCACGACACTTGTGCCTGATCCAGAGGCACTATCCGGTTCGAAGTCTTTTAGCATCTCGTGTTGACCCTAAGGTGCTGTTTGTGTTGGATATGAATTTAGTTGGCCTTGGACCTTAAACCCCACTCCCTGACCCGCACGTATATCCGTAAATAACAGTCGGGTGTTATGATTTATCCGGACAAAAATAAAAGTATAACACTTTCAACCCCGAACAGGTGTCGTATCTCATTTTGAGGGATGGGTATACCGTGAATAGGCGGGGACAAGCGGTCAGTGCGGTTTATCTTTAATAATCAATAATTGTAATTCGTCGTGTGTAACGACAGTTTGCCGGTAAAAGGGCTTAAGCAAATGATGTGAACATTCGTGTTTCAAGAAAACTGAGCGGGAAAGTTTGATCAATTTTTGCCATCCGAAAATTATTATAGGAGGGTTAAATTCTGCATGGGAATGGGGAAAACATGTCTTTGGGTTAATTCTAGCAACAAAAATGTCACAATAATGCCATATTGTTCATGTCAGGGACTTTTTTATTGCTTACGTCATTTTAATACTTGGAGGTAAAAGGGCGTAAGACCTTGGGCACACGACAATGAATGGACCGATTGCGCGACCCGCGTCACGTGACCACTTCTGGGTATAAAATTTAAACACACACGACGTACTCCACAGGAAAGTGCGGTACGATACACGATGATTAATGCATTTAGTTTGTTCGGCATTTAGTTTAGCCAACACAGAAGTTTCAAAGTTTTGAAGCTGAAATCATCCAAAGAAGTTGCTTTCCAAAACTGTGAGTCTACTTTGCCTATTTGAAATTTTGCAAGGCTAGGTATTAATGCTCACTTTTCCAACGTTGTTTATCTTCTTTTTTTTTTTTTTTTTTACAGTGATTTAGGCATACATTACAAGCAAAATAACAGCCGGGTGGCTACATAATAGTCGTCCGACGCCGGTAGTGCATGGCTTAAAAAACCTCTTTTTAGTAGAATTCTGTTAAATTATGAAACAGAGATGTGATTTAAATTAAGTCACAACATACTACTTTAATTAAAGGGGCTGGTTAACCAATTTATCACTTAACAAAAGTAAAATCGACTGTTTTCGAACTAACTCCGTGTCATGGCATATCTCTTTACACGTATTTTGCCATCAGCTGTACGGCGTTATACCCAGTAGGGGGTCACGTGACCACATGTCAACTTTGTTGCGCAATCGGTCTATTGTTTTCAAATGATTAAAGAAACTGAGTCCCTAGTACCAACCCGTGATTTTCTATCTCCAGGATATGTTTCCGCGTGAGGAACTGACTTACTTATTATTTTATTTATTTCCTTCACTTACCCAGGGTGGTGAGCCAAATCAGTTTAAACTGGTTCCTGTTTCTGGTTTCCGTTTGGGCACTGTATCATAAGAAATATTTAAACAAAAATACAAAGATTAGGTACCTCCAAGACGATGAAAGTAAGAAACTGTAAAATATGCGCGGGAAATTATGTCAAACGGTAATGAACGATCTGCTTGGATTAGTCTTTTTAGTCTGGTTCCCAGACCCAAAATTCTCCGACTATTGTCAGGGAACCAGACTATAATCTTTTATGATCAGAAGGAAAGATGACTATTAGGCAGAGGCGTAACCAGACATTTTCATTTGGTGGGGGAGGGGGCAAGCGGGGGCAAAGATTTCAGTAAGCTTTCAGACTGATACTAACAAAAATATTTGTTTTACTGAAAAACAATCCTGTATTTTACCCATAGAGTTATTATATAAGAACTAGAGGGCGTACAAACCATGCGACACGGCCCGACAAGGAGCATTTTTTGACCATTGAGAAAATGGCGCGGACCATTCATTTACACTGGTTACTCATCCGTTCACACAGCAACCATTTTCTAAGTGGACATTCGTACGCAATTTGCCCATAGGGATTTTCGCCCATGGTGAGTCAGTGGAGTTCCGTGCGTGGCATAGCGACTGCACCCTCTACTTCTATTTTATAACTCTATGATTCTACCTTTAAATGTCAAAACACTTTTATACGTCTCTACCTCCAGAAACCAGAGACCAAACAACAAGACTTACCCTGACCCTAACCCCAATGAAAAAAAAAAAAAAAAAAAAAAAACTCGTCAGCAAAATAGGGCATCCATTCTCTTCCGCCACTTCCTAAACATGGAAACAAATGTTAAAATGACCTACTTCGTTTTAAACTTCTTTCACTATTTGAACGACAGACACATCATTACTGTTATCGAACCACCATTCGCGGATCCTGTTTGTAAAACACAATACAATACGGTGGGCAAATCGTGCGAAAACGTGACCTGAAATTATGCCGTCAATCACGAGATTAACCTTGTCAATTTCATGGATTGTTTTTCAAGATACATTTTAACATGAGGATTGGTAGGCTACATCAAAATTTTTGCTGAACTGCATTCACATAATAAAATTCGCTAGTTTTCACGACCAGCGGCGTAGCCAGGATTTTTTCACTAGGAGCACGAGGTGGGGGGGGGGGGGGGCAATGCTTTTCAGTAGGGGGATGGGCCATGTTTTTTTTGTCATGGGTCACAAAACAAAGCTATCGGTAGTTATATTGTGTTTAAATATTTCCTAGAACTTATATATAAATATAGTAAATATTTTAGTGGGTCTGACACATCTATGATGTCCTTGTTTTTATTAATATTATTTTTTTTCAACCGGAATAATTTAACGTTTTTATTATCCCTCTTCTTCCGGGAAATAAGACCGGATTCGAACCAATTTTTGTGTGTGTAAAATTCATAGATTTATTTCCCAGATGACGGTTGGCACCGAAATTAGTACTGAAGTTATAAAAACCATATGAATTGTCAGTTTATTTTACCGGTAAAATAACAAATCACCGTGACTAATGTCATTACGCAGTATTAAAATAAAAACCACAATATCCAAAGAACAACTAATCCTTAATGGATTTTAAAAGACCCGTTATTGTGGCCAAATGGATTTGTCAGAGCATGCAGATAGATATAACAGAGGAAAAAACTCACTATTATTTTTACACCAACCTGACACAATAGTACGTCCTGTGAAATATTTCGGACTAACATTCCCCCGAATATCAATCAAACTGCCCCTCAACACTAAGGCGTCATTTCGATTTGTCATACTGAAGTAAGTGAACCCTCACCGTGCTCAAAATGCCTAACGAAAAGAAAAAAGAAGGAAAAAAAACATTGTACACTGTTTTCTTGAAAACTGAATCACCTATAGTTTGTTTTCCCTACAGATTGGTCGACTGACTGTGATCACTGAAAACTGTAGATGATTGCAATGTAATAATCTTCATTTCAAACATGAATAAAACAAACACGAGAGAAGAATTGTAAATGCTTTAGTTATGTAACATTTGCCTCGAACAAGCAGAAGATTGACAGTTTAATAGCTTTTAACTTCCAGAGCAGTCTGGAAGAAGTGAACACAAAAACGAATGTGTGCTCATGCATTTACTTCACATCAAAGATTATAGAGCGCCAGAGGCGCAAGATGGGGGAACTCTGGCTGAAATGTGAGATCTCACTGGACGCCATTTCGGCAAGTGACTCTATTGATACAACACTGATACGTGCGGACCAGTGTAGACAATGACAATTGCTATCAATGGGAAACACAGGCATTCACTTGCCGAAATGGCGCCCATGCGTATTTCACTTTCCAACAGTAGATAAAGGCCCAGTTCCCAATCTTGGGCCTACGGCGCTCTATAATTTTTGCTTCACGGGTAGTCATCCATTCTTTGCTTACGCAAGGAGCGTATAAATTTGGCGTTAACCCCTTGTACTGCATAAAAGCTCAGAACCTAGCAGTAAGCGGGGTCATGAAACGCAGCGAGAGTGACCTCTACCCAGCTAGTTTGGTTCCCTGACCAAAGATCCCCTGACGACTCTTGTTAAATATCTTAGGTCAGGCATCATCCAAAACTAAACATAGATTATGGCGCAATACATTTACTTTCAAAAAGCCTGGGATAATTACACTTGGTAAAAATGTTACAAATATATTCAAATATAGCGATGAATTTGTTAGGAAAAAAGAAAAGTAAAAGAAAAACGACAGTGGAATCTTTTTGCAAAATTTTTAAATTTTTATCAACAAAACAAATGTCCGACCATCAACGACACTGTCCGAATGTTGACGACAACGAGTTCGGAGCATTTCGGATATTTTCGGAAAAGGAAAAATTCCTCCTTTGTTGTCACGTGATCTTTGGGTAATACCAGACCCTAAAATCGACAGAGAATAGTCGGAGATTTTGGGGTCCGGGAACCAGACTAATACCCAGCTATAGCAGCAAGTTCCAGCAACGTTGCTAATTTCGATTGTACCTTATATTGATTCAAGTGCAGTAGTTTGGTGCAGTTGTTTGGCAAACCTTTACGTGTGCCTTGCTTTATTATTTAAGTACATAGGTAAACCATACTAGTTGTTGAAAACAACGACACACAACATGATAGCCTACATATTATTTTGATATTTTGACAGTTTGTTCTACCCTACAAAATATAAAAAATAATATTTCTAAGCACACAAACTCAATTTTCAATGGAAGAAATGTCATGGAATTCAAAGGTTCCAAAGGTTTTTACTCCTTGCTATGGAATCGCCTTTTTATATCACAAACTATCGAACCACTCGTCATATAAATACACACATTGTTCGGAAGTAATTGTTCGGAAGTACCTGTGTGCATGACGCCAATCAATTCGGTTTTCATCATATTTATTCATTGTTTAGCTTACTGTATTCTTAACAGATGTCGATTATGTAGAAGGACAAATATGGAAAAATTGTGTATCTGTATTTGACATTGCACAACTGGAAGCTGATACTATTGACCGAAAATGTATTGAGCGGAAATGCTGTTTTATACCAAATGACTTAAAAGCGATTGTACGATGGGAAAAAAAAGCTTCTGTTATGAAATTGTATTTTTGGGCTGATAGCCATTAAAGCACATATTCACTTTTGGGAACACCGAAAGACAAAATATTCGCAGATTTGCACATAACTTACATGGTATAGAGACGATGCTGGTAGAAAACTTCCTGTGAAATATTTCTGTCTGATGTGCTATCGTTTTCGAATAATTAGAGAAATAAGATCCACAAATGATTTTTCGTCTCATGAGACGAAAACTCCGGCCGTATAGAATGAATACAAAAACGCTGAATGACTTTGTATTGTTTTCTCGTAAAGGAAACAATGAATTGAGCTGAAACTTTCGCAGGTTGATTTTATTAAATAACTCTTGATGCTCATAAAGTATGGAAGTATTTCCAGACACTTTACCAATAGTGTATAATGGCTTTAAACTTTTTTTTTATTGTTAGTATCATCGGTAGTAGTAGTATTTATTCAACCATCCCAGGTAAACAACAATAGAAAGCGATACTTCCAGATGGGCTTGGAGCAACAAAAGCAAAGCGATGATCCTCAGACCTGCTGACCCACGTCTGGTTGTAAAACAATACAGTATATACCAATTTAATTTGTATTAGTATTTACAATTTCATTTGTATTAGTATTTATAATTTAATTTGTGTTAGTATTTATGTAAATAAAAATTAACTCGTATAGCTGTACGGCCTTTTTGGGGGGCACAAAAATTACAACTTGTTGCCTCAGCAGAAGGTCACATTTCAAGCTCTTTTGAAAGAAGTGGGGCATAACTGTTATATATTTGTAGCTAGAATTACACTCAAGAAATGTTTTCCCATTGCTGTGCAGAATTTAACTTTCCTGAATAACTTACAAAAAGCGCAAAGATGACCAAACTTCACACTCTTGTTTTCTTGAGTTGAAACTCAATTTTGGACTGTAATTGCCTACGACCTTTTGCCGGTCACACCTGCGTTTCCGTCCGTCTTCCTGGCACACGACGACATGTCCTTTAAATATTTTAAATTGAAATGTAATATTAACAAACATGAATGTGGGGATAAAACCAGATTTTACGAAAATACAAAAGGAGGAAAAAGAGTATACAGATGAAAAATATGATGTTACATTAATATGCACATAAGAAGACACTTCAAATTAAAAATATGAGAAGAGGTGATGAAACCTGAGAGATATGTGAATGGATGTATGAATGAATACTTATGTTACTGCTGAGCCAATTCCTAGAAAATGACACCCCGGGAAACTCATGGGGAGTTTGAACCCCACCGCCAGCTACCCCACGAATCTGCCTGCAAAAAAATAAACAAGCAACACACACGCTAAACCCAGGGTTTATCTCGGTACCATACTCCCCGAAGAATGGGAAATTCTTGGTGGAGTTCCAACTCCCCATGCGTTTCCCGGGGTGTCCCAAGCTATTCAAAGGAAATGTCTGTTTTTTCCAGGGGTTTGCCAGGGTTGGCAATTTAGGTGTGAAAAACAAAATACCGGGGAATTTCCTGGGAAATTGGGGGCTTTCATTACCCTGTATAGTCGAGATAGCCATAGGCCAAATTTTCGGAATAAATCCCTTCAAAGACGACTCAAGCTTATCAAATTAGCGTTTGGACACGTACATACCATGTAACGTGTAACATCACAATCATGTGTACAAAAAAAAACACAGAGCCTGTACTTCCTGCGGGCACGATTTGTACACAACAAAACATGAAATCTTTATTTTTTCGTGGAGATTGCACTGTCTATTTTCCCCCCATTATGAAGAAAAGGAGCACACCTCGAAACTTGTTCAGCTGTTACTCTTATAACTCTTGAATTTATGTTTAAATTATGACACAAAATGTAAAATTTCCCATTATTACCAGTGCAGTAGAAAGGCCCTGGAATGTAGGTAGCTCTTTTCGCAAACAAAAACCCAAACAACCAAAAAAACAGAAACAGTTACCTGGTCTATAGGAGATGCACTTGTCTATAGACCGATAAGGTATAATCCATTTGAATATCCCTTATAGTACGGTGTGTGAACGACCTTTCTTATATTGCACCATACATCTGTATTGCGTGTCTGAAAACATGAGGACTTTCACATTGTTCTCTTACGAAACCATCGATATAGCATCTGTTCATTATAGCTAGTTTTTTTGAAAACTTCAGGATTGTACTATTCTTCTTTTTCTCTCTTCTTCTTGCGTATATATACGACGACCAACCTAACAGGGTTAAATCCACGGTTTGAAGCCAGATCAGAGCAGCATGGTATTGTTTGGACTCGACCTGATGGGACACCGCGGTCTTAATGGACTGGGCAGTCTGGAGTCTATCCATCCGTGCAATTTGCCCCAAACCCAGACCATCCCTTTATAACTTTATGGGAACGGATTGAATCTTGATGATTCGAATGAATAATGTGCAGTACTCTTTCCAAACCATCCACTCATTATAATCAACTTCGGGATTTGAATGAAATCTCTTCCGGAAACCAATAAACCTATAGGTCTTGAAACTTGCCTGAAAGAACTCCACCATTATAAACCAATGATTATGTTCCAAATCTTACTAAACGATCACTGCTTCTTTGTCCGAAGCAAGGATGAACGTTTTAACAGCACGGATAACCGTCCAACCGCCACCTAAACAATAGAGCAATGACCATTGACGTTAATACTTGTTTTGGCACGATTGCCTTGTGACCTGGTTTCGATTTCTCGCTTTTATTAATTTTGATATACAGTAAGCCTACAATAACTTTTTAAGTGCAGCATCTGGTTCTGATAAAGTCGCTGGCACTGGTCCCGTGAGAACATGAGCCCTGCATGGTGTTTGACACGGCAGAGGCGAGCGGTGCCAAAGGTCACCTACGGGGGCAGGCAGGCTTTTAGCCCCTAGGGGGGTGCGTTCTTGCAGGCTGCTCGCACGTGTGTAGCCATTCGTCTGATATTATGTTGATAAGGGCTTGATGGACGCGCGGGAGGATTTTCCCAAAACAAAGAACCTTCGAAAAAAGGAAGGGGGAACTAAAGGAAACAACAAATAAAGCTTTCACATGGCGTTGCGTCATGTGATGCTCATATGCAAAGGGTGTTTTGAATGAGCAAGTAGATCATCTCTCAACGGTTTCGCAGGAAGTATTGGCTGAGGCTTTGAAGAGTTTGAAACCCAGCTCCACTTTCTTTGCCTTATTTGTTTTTAGTAACAGAAAGTTTGTTTGCAAGAAGCCATTTCCTAATTTTAACAAGCTCCACATTTACGTTTTGTAATATACCAATAAAAAAAAAAATACTTTTTTATCATCTGCCAACATCCAAAAAGACAACACGCATTACAAATGACAAATGATCATTTATGTAAATAATGAACAGCAAATATGACCTGAGCCGTCATTAACATAATGTAACCAACACACTGATCGAAAGGATTTTGTTCTAAAAATAAATAACAGATGTCATGATTAATTCTGTAAATGTATTTATACATCACATTCTGTTTGGAACTATTGTGGCATAACAAAATCACTCAGATGTTTCTGCAGTGCGATTGGAATTATAATAAGATTTATAACAGGACAAGCTTATAGAAGCGTGGGATTAAAAAAAAACCGCTCAGTTATTTTCCCGTTTATTCTCTAATCGTTTGATCATATAGACTATGTAACTTCTGACACCATGTTTACAAAAGGTTCTGGGCACGATTTGTACACAGCTCGATGGAAGAAAACCTTAAATCTAATATTTTGTGGAGATTGCACTGTCTGACTTTTATCAACTATTGATATGAAGAAAAGGGCAGATCTCAAAACTGGTTCAGCTGTTTATTTGGTAACTCTTGAATTCATGTGGAAATTATGACACAAAATGTGAAATTTCCCAAATGACTAGTGCGGTATCTTGCCTGCCAGAAATACACTGGAATGTACAAGGTCACTCTTTTTTGTAAACAGAGGTCACATGGTCTACATAGCCTGCGCCACCACGTTTACAAAAGAGCCACATAGCCTGGACTTCCTGCAAGTAAGATTTGTGCAGCTCAGTTGAAGAAAACATCAAATCTTTATGTTATGTGACTACACCGCACGATGTTTATCAACATTTCATACGAAGAACAGGGGGCACATGTCAACACCTATTCAGTTTTTTCCCACAATCAATTCGTGATTCTACGTGTTAATTAAAATGCCTTGGAATTTAAAAGGCCCTTTTTTAACAAGGCGAAATTGTCTACCACCTTTAGCTGGCCGGTGAAGGCATTACGAGATGGTATAAACTAACTTTTAGCCTTTGGAGAAAGACTCTCCTAGGGTCAAAACGTGAGGTCATTGACCATTTATTTTGCATTTATACAACAGGTCCTTTTGGTTGGTCAACAGTTTGCAACAGCTAATTTTATTTTCCCCATGATATAAACTAATCTAACTTCTTACTCCCCAAATCAGCTTCGCACTAATCCGATTAACAGCAGTCAGCCGATCACCTTCCTATATGCATGGATGCGTTTAATCCAATATGATTTCTACCTGTATACTGTAAGAATTTTGACCAGTGGTGTAACCATGGAGGACAATTTTCCTTCCTCCATGGTGTAACTAATGGGGAGGGTGGGCAGCACATGTGGCACGTGCCCCCCCCCCCCTCCCAACTGAAATCTGGACTTTTGAGATTAACAATTGCCGGAATAAAATGTTACATATTTTATAAGCTTTTATGTAGTAATTTCAATGTTTAAAACATTTGTTTACACGCAGAATTTAGTTTGTTTTAATACCTCAACACGTCAGAAGAGGCCTGGAAAGGAGCTTGTTTATGAAAAATACAAACGAAAACTAGTTTTAATTGGCCAAAAGTGCCCCTAGGAAAAATGGTGCCCCCTAGTGCCCCCTTAAAATGTTACCCTAGTTACGGCGCTGTTCATGATCCATTTCTATATCAACTCTTCGCAATCTTACAAAAGCAAGATTTGACTCAACAAGGTTTCTAAAGGAGTTCGGTTGGGGGCGTAAATTCAGCTTATCCCCCGTAGAAATCTCGCTGGAGAATGACAGGTCATTTTGACAAGCATGGGGGGAACAACAAAATAACGCAAACTGAACATTGGCAAATAAAACAACTCCTGTATGACAATTCGGGGTATTAAAAGCTTATCTGGCGAATGGGGGGGGGGGGGGGCCAGGGGGCATGAGTGGTGGTCATACACACCTACGCAAACATATCTGTTTTGTCATGAACGACTGTTTTATCAGTAGAAACGATGTCAACAACACGAGAAAGGGAGAGGGGTGGGGAAGGGGACTGGTGACAACCGAGCATCAAATCCACCCACACCCAAGGTAACGAGATTCATGATGTCCCCACCCCCTCCACTTTGTTATTATGATTGATTTACCGTCGACGCTAATATTTTTCCACGTACAATGCTATACTTTATTAACTAATCAACACAAAGTGTTAACATTGAATTAGAACAAGTTACTGTAGCTGTTTGGCTCAAAGCCTACGTGGTTTCACTTCATGTGTGAAATGAACCTTTATGATTTTTCGTAAAAAGATCGCTTAATAATTGTCCAGCTGATCGCTCCGTTAAATTCAACACTGTTCATTATATATACATATATTTTTTTCCAGAAACAGGTCTTCTAAACAAGAAAATAGTGTTTATGTGGATGCAACTTCTACGTCAAAGAAGCTAAGAAACAAAATCGAAAAAACCCCTTTGCAATATAAGTAGAATCTTGTGAGGTTTGCGGTGACACCTTGTACATAAATATGTCTCACAAGTTGAGGTGGTTCTCGAAACAACTGGTGGTGAAAAACAGCAGCATAGCCTGGATTTTTTTCACTGGGGGCGGGCAGAGGGGGTGGGCATTGCTTTTTAGTTGGGGGCATGTGTTGTTTTTTTTATAAATAACGTGTATCTGGATTTGTTTTCACGCTGCTGTGAAACAACTTATCGATCAGCGTGCTCTGATCGTCTTCACTCCCCGGAAAGCTATCAAGTAGGCCCAATTTTGCCCAGTGATAATTTACGCACCTGGTACATTGTTCACTGGTTCTTCGCCATAAATGTTATTGTGGTATCGTCTGGATTACTACACATTCATATGGGTCTTTATTTCACATTGCACAGACTCAGTCTTCTCATCTCACTTGTTTAAATAGAACTGTTAGCAAAACACCTCCGTGTTTCGAATTTGCTAACAACATACAGTTAACTTTGATGTTGCCAAAGAAGAGGCAAATGCCTGGTGTACAAAACTGTGCAGTGTTTGTCACTTTCCTATGGCATTGAAAATAAGGGGGGAAAGGAAAATAGCTGATCAACTGACCATCGGTCCTGATGTAATATCCAACCTCCAAAACCTTCTCTTCCAGTTCAATAGATGTATTCATACATAGCTAACAGCCCGTTCAAGTAAACCCCACAACCATCCAGCCCCCCCCCCCCCCCCCCCCACACCCACCCACTCAACTTCTCTCAACACGCTTTGGATTAGTCTGGCCCAAGTCAACTGGAAAGATCTCCCATAATATCTTCATCATTGTCACTTCTTGTGTATGTTTAAAAAATAATCGGTATAGTTTTCTATCGTACCCTGAATGCACCTCTTTTGTACTGTTGTATTTTGCTCTTTTCCCGTGTCCATTTCTTCGAACTATTTTTAGTGTTTTGGCATAGACATGGCATAGCTTTTGTACTTAACATTGTGTTGTGTAACGTTGTTTGTTTGGGTGTTATTTTATGCAGGTTCTGTTTCTTCAATGCGTATCAGCAACAAGAGTTTGCATTCACTGTTGTGCTATAATATGCGTTTACTGACCTGCATTGAACTGAATTGAATTGCATTGGAAAAGAGATTGGAGGATTTTGGTTTCTGCCTCCTGCAAAGTACTCAGTGTACAAAATCTGTACATTAATTATGTTCTGACTGGTGGATGTGGGCGGGCAGTCTGTGAGCAGTACAGTCCCTCGTGATTGTCTGTTGGTGTGGGTGGACTCAGATGGTGGGAGAGTGGGGAGAGGGGTCAGTCAGAGGGATAATAAATGTTGGTGCTATCCTATCCAGTGACGCTCGGTCTGTTGGCTTTTTGTAATTTGAAAAATGTATTTGTGATAATACAAATTCAAATGTGAAAACTGTGCTGGACTAACCCCGCAGGGGTACTTTGACTGGGGGGGGGGGAGAATAGTGCGACCAAATGAGTTGATTTTTTATGACTATGTGGGTCGGTAATGAATTTTTTTTTGTGAAAAAGGATATTTTTTTCAGATCCTCTTGGTATGTATAACAAAGTACGGGAAGTGGGATCTTTACAGAAGCGTCATTACTGACAAAAAGAGATCTGAAACTAATATGAACTCAATTGGAATAGACAGGTTTGGTATTTAAGTTTTATACTTCAAGGAGCTTCTGGGAACAGATTCCTCAGAGCTAGAGAAGCAGATCAGAGAGCAGGATTTCTTCATATCTGAAGAAAATGAAACAGCTACTTTTATTTACCAGGCAGACATAAAAAATCTGAATTCAGATAAAAGTCTGAAATTCCTCATATACCTGCAATTGGCAAGAGTCTGTTGATATTAAGTAAACAGTACTGGCCTGTTTGCAATCTTCTGTTGAATGATACTCAAACTAAACTCCTTTCTGTAGCACCACACACAACACCCAAGTACATACAAATCTTAAACAAGTATTGTGGAAACTGATTTGGGGATCCTTTTTTTTTCTTTATTCCAGAATGACACCATATGCTACAAGTACTTGCACTTATTATTAAATGTTGTTGGTCTTTTTATGGACCACGTAACCTTTGTTTACAAAAAAAGTGACCTTGTACATTCCAGGGCCTATCTGGCAGGCAAAATACTACAACTGGTCATATGGGAAGTTTTACATTTTGTTTCGTAACTCCACTTAAGTTCAAGAGTTATAAAAATAACAGCTGAACCAGTTTTGAGATAGTGCCCCTTTCTTCAGATTAAAAGTTGATAACAATCAGGCAGTGCAATCTCCACAAAATATAAGATGTAATGTTTTCTTCCATTGAGCTGTGTACGAATCATACCTGCAGGAAGTCCAGGCTCTGTGGCTCTTTTGTAAACACATGCCTGTCTACACCAGGGTCATTGTACAGACCGTGTGACCTGTGACATCACATGTTTACAAAACAGTCACAGAGCCTAAACTTCCTGCAGGCACGATTTGAATTTATGTGGAAATTATGACACAAGTGTAAACTTTCCCATATGACTAGCGCAGCATCTTGCCTGCAAGTAAGGCCCTGGAATGTACATGTACTCTCTTAATGTAAAAGAGTGAAAACATCACTCTCTTGCCCGAGTGGTGGTGTAATTTTCACTCTTTTTAGAGTGCAATTATCTCTAGTTTGCTCTTTTAGAGTGAAATTTAAGTAAACTTCACTCAGAATCGAGTGAAAAAGAAAATGTTTCCACTCTAAAAAGACTTGTCCGCCATATGGCTCTTTTAAAAGAGTGGTATGGGGGACAATCCTTTTTAGAGTGGAAATATTTTCTTTTTCACTCGATTCAGTGTGCACTTCACTCAAATTTCACTCTTAAAGAACAAACTAGAATTAATTGCACTCTACAAAGAGTGAAAATTACACCACCACTCGGGCAAGAGAGTGATGTTTTCACTCTTTTACATTAAGAGAGTACAAGGTCTGATATCTGAAGTGAGCAAATACCTCAAATTGTAACGATGCAGTGCATTGCCACCAGCCAGTCACTTTACTTCGGGACTGGATCCTGAAGCTCGAGTCATACTTCACGCGCTAAAGCGCAGCAAATTTGTGTGATGCAAGCCATCACTGTACAATTTTTTTTTTTACCATTGCGATGCCCAAAGAAAATTCACTACGCTTTCACGACTTGTGGTGTGAAGTATGAACCGGGCTTTAGGTTGTTTGATAAATACTAGGCTTCTACCTCCAAAGCCAAAAAATGTAAAGAAAATAGAAAGTTTTACAAATACAAGTGAACGCTTACTGGTGTTTATTTCACCGATATTATGGGATGAGTGATATAAGTGAATAACCAATAACCACCCCGTCTCACAAATACCACCAAAACGTGAAGCAACATACAAAGAAACAGACAAACAAATAAACAAACAAACGAACCAAACAAAAAACACCACCCCCATTAAAAAAGTATAACCCCATTCAATCACATCATAAAACCAACCAACCAAAGAACACCCCCCCCAGTCCTAAACAGTGTTTAAATAACATTTCATACCTACACATAGGCTTATTTCAATATGAAAGAACTTCATGTCAACAAGTCTGGTATGAATGCATGATTCCTAATAATACGCACCATAATTCATTGAAGCGATTAGTTCAATTTTCGAAAACATTTTTGTGCAACATAGCCTTGTAATCCTCATACTGGATTGCCCCCCCCCCCAACCATCCTATCCCTGCCTTCCCCTACAATATTTCCATAACTGCATTGTGCTCTTAGTTTCTTGTACTGACCCAATTTACCTGACGTCATCATCATCGATCAATGATCTTGGTTGTGCCATTTTGGGAGTCAATGTCACTGTATGTTATAACAGTGTAGTGTGCATTTTAGGCAACGCAGCATTAATTAACCGCAGACTCCTAAGTAGACATTTATCATGCTGCCACCATCTTGGTCATGTTCTCTGTATCCAATAACAGTAATAGATGCTCATATTCATTGTACAAAAAGGAACCAGACTATTTGCCCTTCCAGCCTTGGTTTGGTTACATTGGTTTGAATGGGAGAAAATCAGAATGGCCGCACCATGATAGAGGTCTATTGAATGGTGTGTGTGGCACAATCATCGTGTTACAATTTTCCTGGGAAGAATGCTAACCCAAGTCATTTTGCTTAACCCATAACCCTACTCCCAGGCTACTCTTTCCTGGAAAATGGCTACTTCCCAGGAGATTGCCAGGGTAAGCAAATCAAGTGTGAAAAGGTCAACCATATTTTCCTGGGAAAACTCCTGGGTTAGTTAGTGTGAAAAGGGGCTTAAATATGTTTTGTCATCAAGCTAACTTTCAGATGTAATAATGGAAGCTATCGCAACTGAAAGTTTAAATTCCCACACACCAAAGTAAATTAAAACTTTTCATTCAGTATAATATTCACATCTGAAAAGAGAATAAATATGAACATTTTAAACAGAGTATTTTTCAGCAGCCCACTGGGCAAGTTCAGAAGTGGTATTTACTAGCCCAAGGCTAGTGTACTGTGTACCACAGGCTAGCGTTAATGGCAAGCCCTGAACAGTAATACATATTTCCTTTAAATGAGCAACTCTACCAGTATTTGCTAACAGTGCAAACATATGGCACAGCAATGGAAAGCTTGGCGTAATCATGAATACAACCATATGGTAGACATTTACAATGAATTCATTACATTTTCTCTCTTTTTCAATTTTTTTTTTTTAGATAACGCAGCCTTGTAAATTACAATATGTTCAAGAAAAAGAGCAGATATCTTGACTGTATTTGGACCTGATTTTATTCATAAAATATTGCTTATAAATTTTGTGTTTAGCAAACATGAACAGGATACCAGTTACAGAATGTACATGGAACAAGTTATTTTGGCTGGTAACCTTATTGAGGTAAGCATTATTTTGTGGTGCTCAGCTACTTTTTGAAATTGGGCCCGAGGGTCGCTTCCACAGAGTACTGTAAGATTCATCTTAAGATGAGTTGTCAGTATTATCATTGTACTTTGTATTGTGACATCATACTTCGCTTAGCAACAATTGATTTGGTGTTAAGATCAATCTTAGCTCTATAATCAAGCCCAGGACTCGATTCCACAAAGATCTAAGATTGATCTTATCTGCAAATCAATCTTAAACACTAAGCGAAGTGTCATGTCAAATTACAAATTACTATGGTGATATTGGTAACTCATCTTGAGATGAATCTCAGTACTTTGTGAAATCGACCCCTGGTCATCCAGGGGCTGATTTCACAATAAGATTGATCTTAACTGTGTGCCAATCTGAACTGCTAAGCAAAGTGTGATGTCACAATACAAATCACTATGGTGATACTGACAACTCATCTATGAATCTTAGTGCTTTGTGAAATCAACCCCTGGTCATCCTGGTTATTTAATCTCTTAATATCCAACATTCTTATTTTTTTTATTTTTATTTTTTTTTTTTTTTGGGGGGGTCTTTTTTTATTCTCAAATGGGATATTCTTTTATGCATCACATCCCCATTACAAATTACAAGTAGAGGAAACGCTATAGGCAATGTCAATGTTATCATGACGATGGGGAAATTCCCTTGATTGTGAAACGATTTAGACACCGATTGCGAAATGAGTTTTGCTTACCAGAATAAGGTTACCAGCCAAAACACATCATCATCCATGCCGACTCTGATGGGTTTCCCGGTTTGTTGTGCTAAGCAGGAAAGCGCTAAGCGAAATTTTCTGCTGAAGTAGCTCTAAGAAATTGGGCCCAGTTACATCAACAGGAAACAGGAACCCTTATGGTACTTCAAATGACTCTACTGTCATGATAACTCTCTGAAATCATGGGAACTAACCAGTGGTGTAGCCAGGATTTTTTCCACAGGGGGGGGATACGCAGGGGGGCTTTGCTTTTCAGTGTAGGGGGGTGGGGGCAGGGACCATGTTTTTAATAAATCACATGTATCTGGATTTTGTCCATGGGGGCACCCCTGAGCATTTTAGGGGGCACCCCTGAGCATTTTAGGGGGCACCCCGAGCATTTGAGGGGGGCACATGCCCCCCTCCCAGGCCCCCCTCACATGGTTATGCCACTGGGACTAACCATCCACTTTTCACCGTCCTAATTCACCTGACATCATCAGCACAATAACTTGGTTGCGCAATTTCCCGAGTCAATATCCCCTTGTGGCATACAGTGTAGTGCACTTTTCAGGTGGCGTGGCGCGTGCACAATCACCATAAAGTTGACATGCACTTTGAGTCCCAAAATGGCGAGTGCGGCCGACAGTAGCCGCACGTGACAATGGTGCAAAGGGATCAATAAGGCTAAAGCTAAATTTATTCCAAAGGATGTACCCCGTATTAGTGCCCCGTATTAGTAAAGTTTTTATCAATAAACCATGAACCAACTGAAACTGTAGGTATTACTAGCACTTAAAACAATCCCAACTGTCAATTCCTCAAGAGCAACCCCAAATCCAAGTTACAACGCTAAAATGGCACTTCTAACTAGAGTTACTGTCCGGAAACCATTTACCTAGAACTCACCACCATGACCTTGACCTTTGAATTTTTCACCCCCTTTAATACTCCCAACTTTCCTGTCCCTAAGGGCAACCCCCACTGAAGTTACAAGTCCAAATGTCACTGCTAACTGAAGTTAGGGTCCAGAAATGAAAGTGCCCGGGCAGACTTCTGGACGGCTGGCAAAGGCAATGACAATACCCCTTCAGTCTAAAAAATATACAAAGGGGGTCACAATAAGGGGTACTTTTTAGCTTATTTATTATTTATTAATAACAAACTTTGACATGGTATAATGGTCCAGACAGTGCTACACGTATCCTTTAATTCTTGTGAGTTTCACAGTTACATCATTTTGTTTCTTCCTGTAGACAGTCAGAGTGAACTATTGAGTTATTACACAAGAACAAACCTCATAATTGTTCTTCATCCAATGGTGTAAATGCACGCCTCACAAGATCATATTCCCACCTAGCAAAGTATCAAATCCCAACAGTTTGTTTCAATTGAAATATAACTCAAGCTTTTTCAGAATAAGATAACTAAATAGTTTTTTTGTATGATCTAGTAAAAAAAAATGTTCTTAACTTAACAAATTACCAGGTGATTGTTTTGATAACGACCCAAGAGTTAAATGATAAAATTAATTTGTTTTCGCTGACAGGATACCATAATATGACACTTAACAAGGTTCTCATGCCCAAAGTCCACACGTCCAACCCATTAAGCTTATTGCATAATGCATCAATGCACAATCCACACATATTATTTTCTGCTAAAAACTTGACCCACTGAAACAATTAAATGTCATGATACAACACTCCACACAAAGTTCATCCACTTTTCATGCAGGAACCTCGCCTCTCCCTTTTGTGGTTACAGAGCCTTTGAAACTCGGCCAAAATCTTGAAATTTCGCCCCATATTCGCGGAAGTTTTTTTTCCCTTAACACTGTTGGAAGGAAGGGAAGTCTGTGTACATGCAGGAAAGGGATTTTGCAAGTTTACTTCTCATCTGGATTGTAGATTCTATGACGGAGGCCTTGTCTGCATGAAGTAATAATGGCTTACGGCTTTGGCTGTTGGCTGCAAAGTGTAACAATAGCCACAGCCTCAACCATCAATATGGGTTGGTCTGGTATACAGTTACCGTAAAGATTACTTCACAATGTTGCCAAAAGATAACGCTCGTAACGATCCATATCATCTGAGAAATGAGAGAAGAACAAGAAGATGCTCTAGTTAAGATCGTTCAAATAAGTTATACAATGCACACTAGCACACCTGACTCCAGCCAGGGTGTGGGTTCAGGTTCTGGTGGCTGTCCTTTTCAGCTGTAGGTCCTCTGTGATGTGAAATGCATGCAAAAAGAACCCAGGGTTTGATCTCACAAAGGGCTAAGATTGATCTTAAGCACGAATCAATCTTAAATGCTAAGCAAATAATGGCAATAATGGCAATAATGACAACTCATCTTGGGATGAATCTTCGTGCTCTGTTAAACAAGCACTGGACACTTACTGTGAAAGAGAAGGGGCTTGCCCAGGTGTTTTTGGCAGTGACAGCAAACTGCACCACAGCACCTGATACCAGAGAGGTGCTATGTATATAAAAGTGTACATCATATAATCTGCCTTCCTAACAAACCCTCACTGTGTGTAAAGATATGAACAGTTTTTGTGGAGGGTTGTGATACCAGTTGGTAAGAATGCTATAAGGTCCAGACTGTCATTATTACAGCCAATAATAACTGGTTTTTATATAGCGCTTTATCTATGGGCGTCTCAAAGCACTTCCTTTTTTAAAGACAGGTTTTTTGAAGTTTATGAATGACAAGACCCATTTATGTAGCACCTTATAAGGGTTTACAAGGTATTGCGGCACATTCAGCAGCCACTGGCAGAAACACCGGGGCAAATCCCTTCTGTAAGTGATAAGTGTAACTGGGTTGTTTTACGTGTATTCCCCAACACACAGAACCTGTGGCTTTACGTCCCATCCGAAGGACGAAGCAATAACTGTTAAGTGTCTTGCTTAAGGCCACAAGTGTCAAGACCGGGACTTTGAACCCACACTCTGCTGATCAGAAACACCAGAGCTTGAGTTCAGTACGCTTGACCAGTTGTATCGTAAACTTGGGTGTGATCCCTGGTTATATGGCAGTTTCGGGATGTAAGGCTTCTGACTGGTACCCTGAACAAAGATGTTGACAAACTAGGGAGACCGCCAACATAAGGGCTAGATAGCTCAGTTGGTAGAGCGCCAGCACGTTAATCCACAGGTAGCAGGTTCAAATTCTGTTCTAGTCCAAAAAATGAAAAAAAAAAAAACTAAAACATAGATTTTTGAAGCTAAAGATATAAGTAATTCTAAGACAACGGTATCCAAGGAAAAACAATTCTTGCCACATTATTTAGGATTACAATAGGGTAGCCATTACCGAGAGTAGTTATAATTATTATAATAACTATTATTATTATTACTAATATTATTACTATTAATAAAGTACCAAGCAATCCAAGAAGACTGCACTCTTAGTGTCTCTCTCAGAAAAGGTGACTCAGAACAACACAAGTATAGCTGGTATATTTTGTTTGATATCTTTTTGGTGATGAAAGCAAGAGATTCCCTTTAAGTGACTGGCACTCTAACCTGTAGACCTGAAGAAACCCGTGTAGAGACTTCGAAGAAATTTCAGTTTAAAAAAAATTGGAGGAAAGCTACAAAATTTTGGAACACTATTCACGTCAACACCAGGTATGCCCCGTCTCTCGCCATTGTCAGGAAGCGTCTGAACGCTTCTTATTCACGACACCCTCATAAATTTTCCTCTTCCTGATCTCTCTTGTCAAAGCGTAAAAAAAAGAAGGTACTATTATTAAAACCCCAAATAGGGAAAACCCATGTAATCAGGTAGGGACTGAAAACCCAATCCACATGCAAGGCTCCAGTCCCGGATTCGAACCGGGGTCACAGAGGTGAAAGGCAGGGAAAGAAACCACTGAGCCAACCCTGATCCTCCTAAATATAATCCAACTCAAGCATGCGTTTTTTACTGAAAATATAAAAAAAAAAAAAAAAAAGGAAAGAACAGAATTGTAATGACTTGCTGCGCAGATGGCCAAAATCCACAAAGAGCAAGCATGTGGTGCAAGTTTAGAACATCTAGAATGTGGGCGGGTAGCCTAAAACCTCTGGTCTGCTAATTCCACGAAACGCATTACATGTAGTCGTCCCTCATTACAAGTTGTTTAACACTAATCAAAACCGACTCCAACGATATGCACCGCTGGTCACTCTGCATCTGCTCTCGTTGTTTCCGCCCACAGGTTTTCCCCTCATCCGTAACCAAAACTATAAGGGGAGTCCATCTGGTAATGTTTTCATCCTGATACCAACAATTGGAGCGCAGTACTGACAAAGTGACAACATGGCTTCTCTTTTACAATAGTACACAGATTTCAACATCCTAACATGGCAAATGTGGACACATTCCCACTAGGTTTATAATTTGGAAGAGTGCATTCATCCCAATCCTCTGGCTTCCAATGAAGATGCCATACAACTAACCTGCGGGAAATAGATAGCGACTGATATGACATCTTCATAGGCAGCTTGGGTTTTGGCTTTGAGCTGTGTTTGGGCTCTACACACAGCAGAGCAAAACGCCCTTGTAGCGGATGCCACAATACAGTTGTTTATTTTGTACGGTTGGTACAATCTTGTACAGTTTGTTTATCCTTATAGTTTTATCTTCAAATCAAATGAAAAAGATCTACTTGGATGTTACAGATATATAAAATAAATAATGAATGTTTTGCATTCGTGCGATGGAGAGACTATATTCACCCGTTGAAAGATGGAATGTTCCATTCAACTTAGCTTCGCCTCGTTGAATGGAACATTCCATTTTTCAACCCATGGAAATATTCTCACCATTGCACTCGTAAACATTCATTATTTGTACAATATATTTTTACCACCAGTAAAAACATGTCTGAATTATAGGAGACCTAATGATGATGATAATACATAGCAATTCATAATAATTTCTTGCCGAATAAGTGTGGCAATACAGATAGAACACAAACTTTGCACGGCACAAAGAGCAAAGGAAAGACAAATGCTTTACATCTCTGTCAGGGACAAGGTTATCTGAGCGGGAATACGAAAAGAAAACTAGAATTACCGACATCTTAAGAACAATAAAACAGGCTAAATGGAGATGGGCTTGACACACTGCCCGAAGAAACAGACAATAGATGGACAGCAATGGAGTGGCAACCGAGGACAGGGAAACGGAGAAGAGGCAGACCAAAAAAAGAAGATGGATGGATGACGGAAGATCTTATACAGGAATAGTATGGACAAAAACAGCAAGGACTATAGATGAATGGTGTTTAGATGAGGGCTGCATCCTACACTGGATGAATGCAGCCTACAGTCATTCAGTCATTCAAACAAGTGTGATGCAATGAACGCTACGTCCCAAACACCTACTTCTTGTCCCACAAAAACAATGATGCAGCAGTGAAATCATAGCGCAGTGAAAGCGCCACACGGCTCTATTGTTGACGATCACTTCTATGATGTTCACCCATCTGTTACATTACCTTTCAATGCATATTGTGCCAAGATAAGAGTTACTAACATTGAAATGGTTAGATCGCTATGGTAATGAATCAATGTTACCCACCAAGTGTAAAAGGTTACCAATGACGTGTAAAAGTGTCAACAAATTTTGATTGATTGATTTTTTTTTACAGCATTGGAAAGTTGTAAGCAAAAGATTATAGAGCGCCGAATGTAGCTCAGCTGTTTATTGTTCGAACATGAAATAGGCATGGGCGCCATTTTAGCAAGTAAATGTTTAGTTATACCACTGATAGCAATGGCCACTGTCTGGACTCATCTGCACTGATCTATGGTTGTCTCAATAAGAGTGACTTGCTGAAGAGGCGTCCAGCGAGATTCCACATTTCAGCCTGAGTTCCCCATGTTGCAACTTTGGCACTCTATAATCTTTGATAGAACCCTAGTGTAAGCCAGAGGGAGGTCTGGGCAACTTTTGAAAACAAACCCTTTCTTGATTTACCAGGTTGACAAACATGGGTGAGTTTGTCTATGCATTCAACCATGGGCCATTTAATCAGTTGGGGCCTGATGATGTGTTAACACACAATGTGTCCCCAGCCTGGATGCGGAAGATGTCTCAAGTCACCATTGTGTAATTTCAGATTACCGCAGGCAAGGTCGCCCGGTCATTCCACCACTGAGCGTGCACAGACCATACACACGCTGTCTAACACTTCGTTTCATCCACACAATGACCAAAAAAGTCTTGAATATTTTGGAGTTTTCTCACTATTGAGAGGTGGTTTTCGTGTAATCCCCGATTACAGACCTTTGTCCTTTTCTTCCAAGAAGAGGATTACGAGGCATTGAGAGGCTTCCATCATTGTTTATTCATTGTATTTTGGCTCGATGGAGTAAAGTCAGAGTGAGCCAGAAATCAAGCCATGGTTCCATGTTTAGTACCACTCATATGCCGTAGGCAACGACCTTTGTTTTGCAGTTCACGGTGTGTGAATTTGACATTTTCTCGATTGAGAAAACAAAACAAACGATCCAATAAAAATTATCTTTTTTCTCTTGGCATTGTCAAGTCAGGGTTTCTTTGTGCCAGCGGTTCCCTCAAAGAAAGAAGATTCCGGCAAATCTGCCAAAAGAATCCCGCCAGCGGGACAGGACAACAACAAAAAGAATCCAGGCAGCAAACGGTTAAAAATAAGAAACTAGAGCTAATTGTGTTTGTTATCCAATAAACATGAGGTGTTCGTGAACAAGTAAATATGAAATGGTTGTAAAAATGAAAGAGTTAACACAAACAATTTTGCGTAAAATCGGCTTGCAACATTGTTTTGCAGTAAAATTTGTTTAAACCAGAGAGCTCTTTTTAATATTGTGATGATGTCATTATTGATACACTTGAAGAAGCAAAGGGTCTGTTGTCATTTCATGCACTGAAACCATTCCCAAATTCCCTTTCACGTACAGAGCTGAAAGTATGACTTTTGAAAAAAATATTTCACTTTAACTTCCAGTTTGAACAGGAAGGCAAGGTCAAACTGGGGTTATGTGTGTGCACAGAAGAGGGTCCTATAGACCATCATGTCGTCACCATCTTGGTCATAGTCCTTACAACCACATGACAGTAATGAATGTCAATATTCATTGACAAAAAAGAACCAGACTATTCCTCCTTCCAGCCTCGGTTAGGTTACATGGATTTGAATGGGAGAAAATCAAGATGGTCGCACCATGATCAAGGTCTATTTCAGTTGAACCCTCTCCTGGTCACTCACAGCATAGAGCTACCCTCAACCTCGGGTGCATTGACAGGCACTAGTGATCTCACTGCTGACCATCTCATTGCCAGTCCATGTGTGTATAATCAATAGGTCCCCAGTCAGCAGGATATCCCATGATTGATTTTCATGTACAACACCTATTGGGATATCACATGGGAAAAAAACTTTTAAAAGTCCACACAATAAATGTGAGAACAAATGAAAGATCCCTGTATTATAGATTTACCACTGATGGAAAGCCAACTCTTTGTCCACATTGGGATCCACATTATGTCTCCAAGGTAAAAACGAAGTCAGACCTACTCTGGGAAACAAAAGCGGTTCTTTCTGTAACACACCTTCGCATCAGTTACACTGTAATCATATTGATGGCTTGCATTTTTGCAGCACTCTTAAAGAGATGTTCAAAGCATTACATCACAAGCTAAAGCCAGGGCCATCCCCAAAGTGTGTGACTTATCCTTTTATATTTATCTGTGAAATGCACAATACAGTAGCTAAATCAGTCTTTACATCTATGTCCTTTAACTGAAGAACACAGACCCTGGTGACTTTAGCAAGCTTCAACAGATACTGAACGACTAGATAATGCAAGGCTTAATTTCGTCACCTGCCACGCAGGCACACACTAGTAAAGAGAGCTTTTGTTTTACAGCAAAATAAGTTGTAACAAAATTCTCACTTCGTCGTCGTCGGCTCAGGACTATAAGGTCATTAGTGCAGTTTGTATGGATTTCATCAAATTGCATTTGCATATTTTGGAGCTCCTGGTAAATGGAGCTTATTGATCAAGAGTGGTCTCCAAAGTAATTGTTTGGCAAAAAGAAACATTCCTTTTCTAAGATAGACATTTGTGGATTTTGATTTAGTTTTTCAAACTTATTGGCAGTTTTCCTTTAACGCCCTTTTGATCACTACAGATATAGAATTGCAATTAATGACCTTATAGCACTGAGGCGACGACTTATTGAATTGTCTTTCATATAATCAAACAATCATTGAGATCGGCCAATAAAGTTCTTGGTCTTTGTTTCTTCAATGTTATCTGTAAACTCAAACACCTTTTTTCCCAAGTGTTTGGCATTTTGGATCTTTCCACTCCAATTTGAAGGGATTGCATAATAGCTACCTTGTTTTATTTTACCGTCATTGGAAAGATCCGATCTTTCTCTTTCCAATCAAAGCAAGCTTGGATCTGGAGGGTGAACATGGACAATATAACAGCTCTGTGACAAATGGCCTTTGTGCTCAAGTTAGACTGCTTTTTTGTGCGTAAGTTTGGCCGACAAAAGTCACCAATGGTAAAGATGAGAGGTATGAGTGCAGTCAAAAAAGGTTGCCTATAGTAAGGAAAGGGGTTAAACCTCTAGTTCTTTTTTGAACCACCACACTCATAGAGAGTTTTATGTACAAAAATGGTGTCTCCGCAAACCTTACTAGATTGGGTCAATTTAAACATGGGCGTCATTTTTTAACACCGACTTAAGGGAGCAGACGACACACTGGCAACTGTTCCTCAATCGCACACATGCCATAAACAAATATACACCCAGGATTCAAATAAATTGTGCATAATTATAGAATCAAGAGTGAGCAATTTGGTCAACAAAGACAGCTCTGTGGCAGCAGTACACGTCATTCGGAAGCTTCTGTTTCCAAAACTAACTTGTGTTTTTACACCATTTCTAAATGGCCATACATGGATTTATTTGATACTAAAAATAGTACTGATAATAATAATGATAATAACAATAATAATAATACCGGAGTTCTATGAAGTGCATGTATCTAACAACAATTAGATACTGAGGGCGCTTGTTTATTATTTTTTTTAAAACAGGTTTTTGATTTTTTCCCCCTGAATTATGAGACCCATATATGTAGCACCTTATAAGGGTTTACAAGGTGCTGTGGTGCATTCAGCAACCACTGCCAGAAACACCAGGGCAAACCCCTTCTCTTAGCGATAAGTGCACTTGGTTCCTTTACATGCATTACACAACACACCCGACCTACGGCCTTACGTCTTATCCGAAGGACAAAGCAATAATGGTTAAGCGTCTTGCTTAAGGCCACAAGTGTCAAGACCAGGACTCGAACCCCACACTCTGTTGAATTACCAGAGCTTGAGTCCAGTGCAGCTGACCAATCGGCCACGACATGCCATGCTGGGCCTTCACACTAGAAGTGCAACCTGCCCTGCTCCTCCCGCTCTCAAAAATAAATGAATAAATAAAAAAAATCTATGTACGTCAACAATGAACAATGGCTCATTGTTCAGTAGAATAACATTTGGTTAATAATTAAACCAACTGATCCTGTCAGGCAGTGGATGTTTAACTTTATTTAACCATCATATCAGTGTTATAATTTGTAGGCAAACAGACGGAATAGAGTATTTCTGTTGACGCTGGCGGAATGTACATTTGTGCCAGGAGAAGTTGGTGTATAGAATTAGCAAACTCATATACCACTCAATGATTTGCTCAATGTGAATAAGCCTTTACCTCAGGGCAGTCATTATAAGACTGGTTACCTTGAATTAATAACAATTGACATTGATGACCGGAAAGCCTGTGAATTTGCAGTTAACTGTATTTTTGACCGCATTTGACCGTTTTTAACGTACATGTAGGTTTCCATTTATTTCTTTTTTTCACATAGTAAAAAATTGCTTGATATTTAAAACTACAAAGTTGCATCAGCCTTAAGGTAGATCCCCCTGCTGCCGCTTCCCAGGTTACGACATCCATAGAGCTAGCTCTATGGTTGTATCGTATAATGGGGTGTGATCCCTGGCTACACGGCAGTAACCGGTTGAATGGCTTCTGACTGGCACCCCCCCCCCCCCCGCCCCCCGAACAAAGATATTGACAAAATAGGGAGACTGCCAACATTAGGGCTGGATAGCTCAGTTGGTAGAACATCTGTACAAAGAGCCAGTGGTCGCAAGTTCAAGTCCCACTCCAGTCATTTTTTCTTTGGTCAACCCAAAATTGATTTAAAATTTACCCAGTCAGTTTTTCTTGCTTGAAAAAAAAAAAAAAATGGCAGATGTTTGAGGTAGAGGGTCATTACCTGTGTATAGAACTGAAACCTACTGACATTTACCGTTTAATAATGAAGAATAGGTTGTTATATTCTCCTGTGTTTTGTCTTCTGAAATACTGAAACTGTACTAATTAAGATCTCTTCCTGTGTGAATCTCTTGAGGGAATTCCATTTGAATTTGGCAGTACTTAAATGGTGTGAACATTACTGATAAGGTTGACAACATAAATGTTCACAGATTCACACATAACTTACACGGTATAAAGATGGTCACGGTGGAAAAAACTTCCCTTGAAATATTTTTACTTGAAATGCTAGTTTTTTTTCCAAAAAAATTTGTAAAGCAAGTAGTTTTGATCTCGCGCATCCAAAACCCGCTGTCTGAAAACAGCAAAACATATAAAGTTGTTTCCTTTACCTATTTCTTTCTGACTCTGATGATTGACTGAACTTACACTTTCACTGGTTCCTTATTTCATGTTCATTGTGTATGTTGGGTCACATCAAGTGTGGATACTGATCTTTGACAATTACCAATATTGTCCATTGATAAACAACATGCCCGGTACCCGTAAAATGTTGTTCCACATCAAGCCTTTTGAACATGATGGAGAAATCCCCTTTTCAGCAATCTGGTGACAGCCAGATCGGACTGGAGTTCACGTTTTCGATGATTAAGCAAAACGCAATTCAGTCACGCCATACCCCCAGAACTACTATCCAAAGTTCATGGGATGTCCCATGTGCGTGCCGCTGAGAACATTTGTCATAATTGAAGTTTAAAGAGATAACATATCATTAGTGTTATTAATTTTTTTGTTTCACCAAACAGCCATAGGCACTGTATACTCAGTGTTTCCCCCCCCCCTCCCCCGCCCCGAGTCCTGCAGGAAAAAAAAATCCAAAGGAATTATACTCCGGTGGGATTCGAACCCACCATCGCTATTAATTAAAATGTTTGTGTTGACCACTGCTAATTACGGGATTCGAACAGGGCCCAAATTCATAGAACTGCTTAAGCACAAAAGGTTGCTTAGCACAAAATATTTATGCTTACCAGAATAAGGTTACACGTTCAATTTGTGACTGGTATTCTGCTCGTTAATGCTTAGCAGAAAATGTTTAAGCAATATTTTCTACTTAAGCAGCTCTATGAAATTGGGCCCTGGTCACCAGGCACACTCAGTGATCTAGTGGTTAAGATATCTGCTCTTAAATGCAGGGGTTGTGGGGTGGGTTCGAATCCAAACCCACGAGTATGGCTAGTATTTTTATTTTTATTTCTAAGCAGACAACAATGGTTCTCCAAGGCATCCCACTTAGAATGATTTTACCCAGAAAGCAGGGACTGACATCAAGAAACCTAACGAGCAACCACACAAAGAGCAGGTGTATTGTGTATCCACTGGCCTTCACCTTCACCACAGCTGAGCAAAGCAGGAGCCAAAAAATTCCCAATATTAGACAAAAGCCTTGAGATTTCAACTTGGATATCAACTGGCGAATATGAGCTCCCAAAATTCTAACCGTGGAAAATTATTTTGTTGACCTGCGTCCGGTTATTGTCTTGGGTTTCCAGGCACTGATTGCTTAAACACATGTCTGGTGAAGGGTCGTTGCTGGACGCTTAAAGGTGGATTCGTGCTGTACTCCAAACCACTGTCTGTGAACCACTTTCTATGAACTACTTTTGCGTGTGTACAAAACTGGTAAGATTGAAAAGGCAAATGTTCACAGATTTGCACTATTGATGGTCATGGTGGAGAACGTGACTGAATTGCTTTAGTTTTCTGTAAAAAAAATTAGTTTTGAACTTGCTTCCGTAACAAAAGAGTTTTCCACTATTTTCTCGTGACTCTGATGATCGATTGAGCTTGGACTTTCGCAGGTTTGTTATTTCATGAAGCGTATATGTTGGGGGGTCATACAAAGTCAGACACTGGTCTTTGACATTTTACCAATGCAGGCCTTAATATTACTTCTTGAAGGGGCACAGCAACTTTGCTCCGGTCAAAAAAGAGGCTCTTCCAAGAGGAAAATGTAAATTTGTTTTGAGACTTCGCTAAGGGCACCACAGCAAAAGCACAGCTGTTGTGGGTGCTGTCTTTGGGTTATTTGGAGGCCTGCCAATAATGCCCATTCGATTTAATCTCATAAAAGTAGACTTGCACTTTTACCCTTACTCCCCAAAACTGGGTTTTTTTTTAACTTTTTATTTGTCTTTTGTTTGTACTTGTTCTTCACAGAAAAGTATACTCACAAAAAAGTTCTCAACACAATCCTACTCTAGTACTATTTTTCTGTAAACTACTCAGACTTACTCAGATTTAACCTCATAAAAGTGTACTTGTAAAAACTTCTACCCTTACTCACAGAAAAGCTGTCTTTGATTGTACTTATAAAAACAAAATCAAGCTTGTACTCATAATTAATCACAGACTCAGTTACTCATACTTAAAGAAAAGTACTATTAATCACACTCAGGAAAACAAACTCAGACCACAATTCTGTTTCAATACCTTTTTCCCAAGATCGAGGCTTGCATATGAACACATCATACACATGTGCATAACTCATGCACAGTGTTTAAACCAGATGTGCCATGTCGGTACTCTCTGAATAATGTAAAAAGAGTGAAAAACCACTCGTCCTGTCTGCTATTCCACTCTCGTGAAGAGCCATATGGCGGACAACTCCTTTTAGAGTGGAAGACGGGTATTTTCAACTTGAATCATAGTGAAGTTTGCTCCAACTTCACTCAAAAATGGTGATGCACAGTGAGTTTCACTCTCAACAGAGCCAAAATGACACCACACGGGCGAGAGAGTGAATTTTTCACTCTTTTACATTTAGAGAGTACAGTTAATCACACCACATAACATTTCAGTTTGTACACGTATGTGACCAATGACAGGATGCTTTGAAACATTTGATGCACTCTAACAATAAAAGTACTTACTGTTTATTGAGCCCCTCCCCTATTCCACCCCCCAACACAACCACACAATAGTGTCCATCCAGGGTCTGTGATTGTTCTTTTCTATTGTTCAATTGTTGTTGAACTCTGCTTCAGGAGCAAGTCTCATTCGATTTATACCCAGTATCACATACATACATTGTACTACATTACCAGTCAGGCATGCAATTTTTAAAGAAAAAAAAGAAGTTTGTACTGTGTTTTTCAGTTTTCAATGGCACTTAAAGTGAAGGAAAAAAGCTGTAGGAAATCAGCTAATCCGTTGAAAAGTGGCATGCTAGTCTTGATTGGCGACGCTAATTTTTGTATTAGTCACTGATGGAGGGCGCAACATCGACTAGCTTAGAGGGACTGGGCAAGTCTATGAATGTGCATCAAACTTGATCCAGATGTTTGTTTGATACAGATATCTCTTCTCCAGTGATTCATAATGCGAATTTGTGTTGGGAAATCGGCGATTATGTTTGTTTGATACAGGTATCTCTTCTCCACGTGTTGCGAAATCGGCCAGTATGTTAACAAAACGAGCGTTGCCAATCCATTGGCAATAGTAAATACTGATTGTCATATACTACAAAGGGACCTAACTATGTTGCACTTTGAGCATTGGTTTGGTTGTATTGAACTTGAATGGAAGAGAAAAAAAATCCGCACTGTGAAACATGTCTGTTATGATCCTACAGCTTCCATTTTTTTCTAAAAGTCTCTCGATTCGGCAAGTTGTTGAATTTTAAAATATAAACAAAATGAATCAGACCACTGCGTGTTTTTAGGAGTAGACGATGCTTGTCCAAGAGTTACGCCTCGTTGAACTGACAAGACAGTTTTCTCTTCACTGCATCTATGAATTCACTGCGATTCCGTACACTGCCACTCAAGTAATTATTCACTCAAGGATATCGAAATAATTCCTCTTTTTCCCCTCAATTCCCCTTCAATTACGGACACATGCCACACAAAAAAGGGGGGGGGCACTGAATAGGAGTCAAATTTGTGTCTACGCAAGTCAAATTATACCTAGCGATCAATGTCAATGAAGATGATAAAGAATTCTGTTTTTTAAAAGGTAATGTGCAATATATTTCTCACTAAAACGCACTCGGTTAAACGTAATTTAAGCAACGCTAGTAACTGTAATATATATGTGTAATGAGCATGACCACATCAATCAGTTTTTGATCTCCTGTGAGGCTCTACAACATTTCTGGAAAAAACTATTAGCTACACTATTTATGTCAACTGCAACTTAATATATGAAAACAAACAAACAAACAAATAACCAATAAAAAAACCTTTCAACAACAAATTTCTTTGGGGGACGTCTCATCATGATATTGAAATTACAAAGTGCATCCTACCAAATTTCATTACATTTGCCTTTTAACTTTTAACACATTGATGGTAATTGAGTGTTACTTTTGTTTTGTCAAATATCTAAACGTTGGATAAACAATGACCAAGGGTCATGATTGTAAATAGTAATAATCTATGTAAATTTACTGGTTCCATAGGAAAGGCTGGGGAGAAAACATTTTTTTTAACCCAATGTTGCAGGCATACCAGCCAGGGATCACGCCTAGTTTCAAATATAGCCTTGGAAGTGACAATGTAAGGGGACCACCTTTGGGGGAAGCAACTTTTCCTATAAATATCAAGTGAAACAAAAAGTTACTCAAGATGATCAAGACGATCTGTGCATTGTGTAATGCACATAAAAACACCCAGGGTGGATTTCACAAAACTAGTCCTAACTTAGGACTAGTCCTAACTTATGACTAGTCCTATAAGTTAGGACTAGTTACTCGTCCTAACTCAGGATAAGACTAGTCCTAGCACTTTGTGAAATCCACCCTAACTTAGGACTAGTCCTGACTTATGACTAGTCCTATAAGTTAGGACTAGTTACTCGTCCTAACTCGAGCTAAGACTAGTCCTTGCACTTTGTGAAATCCACCCTGTGGGTGGATTTCACAAAACTAGTCCTAACTTATGACTAGTTCTATAATTTAGGACTAGTTACTTGTCCTAACTCGAGATAAGACTAGTCCTAGCACTTTGTGAAATCCACCCTGTGGGTGGATTTCACAAAACTAGTCCTAACTTAGGACTAGTCCTAACTAATGACTAGTTCTATAATTTAGGACTAGTTACTCATCCTAACTCAAGATAAGTCTAGTCCTAGCGCTTTCTGAAATCCACCCTAGGCCACTTATCATGAAAGAGACGGGGAACGGTCCGGTGTTTCTGAATCAGCTGTATAATGCACCGTCTCTGAGCATGCTTGGAGGATTGTTTATCAAGCGCATTTGAAAATATTCATATGGAATTAGCGCAGTGTATAGGAACACATTTAAATGAATAAATTTATTTATTTATCATGACAAATCTAAAACTTCTCTTCTGGAACATTTGAAAGGAATAAAGCGCCTTGAGATACGTGCGCTTTAAGAGTAAGACTCCGGTATTCTTATTTTTACTAAAGGTTTATTAAGTTATTTGAGTCTACATGCTGCATGATGGTTGAATACGGAATGTCCAATACCATCACATCTATCCAGACAGATGGACCAATATATGGTGAACATCTGTCTGTGCTTCCCCATTGATCTGTGTGTCAATAAATGGCATGAATCGACAAAAAGAAATCCTCCGCCCACGTCACACCCCCCCGACCGGCCCACAAAAATGGGTAAAACGTGAAGATTATGACGCTGTGGTATTCTGCAGATGAGCGTCCTTGCCATTACCACTCTCAACTTGGTTTAATGAACATGGTTTTTTTAATCATGGAGGAAGTGAATCAGATTAATGAACTAAAAGTTCTGAGTGTACCGGGAAAAAAACAGAAGAAGGGTAAAGCAACTTGAGAGGGATACGTGACGAACATGTTTTGATTTGAAGCCATGAATTACCAAACCCAACTTGCCTAGTTTGGCCGCCCAGTGAGAACCGACAACAGCAGACTTCCAAAATGCATCCAGGGCTCTCCCCAGATTTTTCAACACTGTTGGGGCATTCTGGACCCGCAATTAAAAGAATGGCTGAAGCACGGCGAATTGACAAAAGGTCCCGAAATGTCTTTCAATGGATGTTTATGTTTGGTTTTGAATACTCTACTGTGCAATTTACAGCATTTTAAATGGATGTCTTTTATGATTTATTTGGCTTTGAGCTGAGATCTTTTAAAAAAAGAAAAGAAAAGAAAATCGGCCCAATACGCTGGCTTGTGCATGGGGAGAACCCTGACATCCTGCTAGAAACAGTCATTGGTAAAAAATAGAGGGGTAGGGCACGGTAGAGATGGGAAAATGGCATCATTGCTAACAGCACCTTCTCTCTGGGCTACCTGACGAGCGCAAGATGAGGGCGAGGGCAGGAGTGAAGAGTGAACATTCGTGGAGCCAACGTCCTTCAGGACATATTGTACGAGATTGATTGATTCACTGAATTGTGTACTTTAGAACCCAAACAATTCATAAATTTTTAAAAATATTTTTAAAAATTTCAATGGCTTTTCCTGGCTTTCCAACATGCATTTTTTTAGTTGAAACAGTAGAGAGAATTCCCGCCATCTCCCCATCAGCCACAGAGCTATCAAAACAAGACAGACCGATAACAATGAAACAGCACTGACATGACAGTTAGGAGAAGCAGCTGGCATTTTTGTTTCCCCTTCTTTTTAAATTGTTTTTCTTTCTCTTATTTTAATTGGAAATAACCAAAATGGTTAAAGAGGATGAGCCATGGTGATTGATGTTGACGTTACTGTTTAGATTTCTGCTTTCTATAATTATTGCATCGGACAAACTTCTCTTTTGTGACATTAAATTGACAAAAGAAGTGATATTTGCAGGGAGTTTTTACTCCTTTAACTAGCCCGCCACCTGAATTTATCAAAATCCTGGAAATGAGGGCAGCAAACAAATCATGACGTCACTGGAAGTACTGAATCCCCGGATGGTCCTCACTGAGCAATGCTTCAGTGAGTAACAACAAACAGCCGTTTGACAGAGTAGTACTTTCTGCGACGTCACTATTCTTTAGAATTTCTGGAGACAACCTTCAGGCACCGACTACTGTTGTTCTGATTTTTGCTCGAGGCGGGGGGTGAAAAGAGGCTCGGAAACCGCCTTTGTAAACGAATTACCACGCATTCTATAATTCTGTCACCATTTTTTCGTGGTAGATATAGGTGTATTTTATGTAGCCACCCGTCTGTTATTTTGTTTGTAATGTTGGCCTAAATCACTGTAAAAAAGGATAAACAACGTTGGAAAAGTGAGCTTTAATACCTAGCCTTGCAGAATTTCAAATAGGCAAAGGAATCACACAGTTTTGGAAAGCAATTTCTTTGGAGGATTTCAGCTTCAAAATTTGAAATTTTTGTGTTGAAAAGTGTGTGATGATCGCGGTCGTCTGGCCTAACGTTCTGTCGTGCGCTGTACACATCGTGCACATTTATACGGTACTTTTACAATTTTCAAGACTTGCTGGAACTGTCCTTATTGGCTTTATTCAGCCACTTCAAGGTCTCTGGTACAAACTCTGGAATATCTTTCACAGATTTCGAGCAAAAAAAAAGAAGCCTCGATCGAATAAACTAACTGCATTAATCATCGTGTACCGTACCACCCTTTCCTATGGAGGATGTCGTGTGTGTTAACATTTTATACCCAACAGGGGTCACGTGTCGCGGATCGCGCAATCGGTCTATTGGTACAGATCGTACATTGTAAAATATGGTATTCAGACAGTCTGAACAGAGAGTAATGTCTGTTGATTCATAAACACAATTTTCCTCCAGGGGCCGATTTCCTAGTGCTGCCCTAACCGTAAACAAATTTTTCGTTCTAACTACAGCAGAAAAATTTGCTTCAGCATATATACGTATTTCACAGGTAAGCAAGAAACTTAGGCGGCCAGCTTGCGCGTTCACCAAGGATTTGCACTGATACGCCAATCAGTTTCCTACAGTGACCACCGAAAAGTCAGCATGTCTTTTCTTGTGCTTACGGTCAGCAGGGCTATGAAATGGAAATCACGCAGTGGGCACAACATCAGCTGTTAAGGAGCTCCATGAAATTGGCACCTGAGCTAGTCATTAAAACTCCAATAAGAGCACTCTTTGGGTCATCACCTTAGACACATGTACGACATGACCCATTTTCCTTTATTTTTACATTTTTTTAAAGGATGTGTGTCAGAGTATTAATAATAAAACCATACTTATATGTGATGATATGAACTCAACAATTATAAGAATTAAACAAATATGTTTTAACTTGGGTTTATGTTCATGTAAAAGTAAAAGTTTGCAATTAATAAATAATGAATCAGCGAAAAAAAAAAAACCTGTTGCTATCCCCTTTTATGTATTTCTTAAAATTTATATCATTTAAAATAACGCTCGCTGGGAACGCCCACAAAACCAGGCCTGGCTTATGATGTATTACATGCGATGGCACTGGTGGAACAGTATGTTCTACCACAACAGTAACAGCGAAGTGCAGATGTTCTGATTACGTTTCTTGTTCCACCAGTGTTCCACATCATGAGGATGACCTATTGCTGAACTTTTTTTGGATTTGAACTCAAAACCCCATTCCACAGTAGATGCCTTTAACCACTGGAACAGATATTGTTTAAATCCCAATGCAATTATCGCATGAATACATCTAACATATGTCTAACAAAATACCGGTTCATATGTCCGCAGTGTCTGCGACATTCATGTAATTCAAATTATTCCAACTAGACATCGCATGATCATGTCACGTACAAAACAAACAAGATTTTAAGTGTTTTTTTCCCCAAGAAACTTCCTTTTGTGTAGAACAAGCTTAACTTCAACATACCCGCATCAAGTGACTGCATGGTACACGTACTTGCTCATATCATTTTGACTGGTACATTTATAATACATACTTAATCCTTGCTAAAATACACAAGTGTCCATGAACAATTCCTTTCAATATTGGTCCATATGGTAGCATTGGGGTTTGCTCATTTGAATAGTAAATCGTTAGGACATTCTTTCGCATTGTACATGTGCACAGCCACAAACATGAGGTTAGAAAGACACTTCAGAGAACGGTATCCGACTAAATCTTTGTAAAGCTTGTATTTGACAAACAACTTTTAATTCTTCATTGACTAAGCTTTGGAAAATTGATTTACAAATACTTCGGGAAAAACATCTTCTGACAAAATAAAATTAGCTGTTGCAAACTGCTTACCAAACAAAAGGACCTGTTGCACAATTGCAAAACAATGTTAATGGTACCCAGTTTCGACCCTAGCAGAGTCTTTCTCAAAGGCTAAAATTTGAGGCTGGCTTTTGAGAAAGACTCTGCTAGGGTCCAAACGTGAGGCCATTAACAACATTTTGCAAAACAACTTCTACCAGGTGTTATCTCAGCCCTGATTACTTCGTTCTTGAAAGGGCAAGGGCACCAAGGCATTTTCTTCTTGATAAAGGTCACCTCTATGAGGAAATTGTCAATTTCTAGTGGAACATTTCAAGGGCACCAAGGCAATTAGCCTTTTTGAGATATGGTGGACACATACAAGTGTACTATTTGGTTTGGGTAAATCTGTCTGTATACACCCAAACCAAAGGCTATTGACCAGGGGCAACGGAGGCAATGCCTCCATGAAATATCACGTGATGGCTAATCGAACGCTCTCGTGTAAGTTTTAATTACACGTGTTAGCTAATTGAACGCACCCATAGCGCATTACACAGAGTCCCAATGCACTCTACAAAGAAGCACTAGAATATTTTCCAGCAAAGTATTCAGGGAGTTACTTTTTGAAGTATAAGACCCATTCCTTTACATAGCACCATGTAACGGTTTACAAGGTGCTGTGGCGCAATCTGCAGCCGATCCAACCAGGAACACCAGGGCGAACCCCTTCTCTCTGCGATAAATGCACTGGGTTCTTTTAAGTGCATTACACACCACAAGGGACCCATAGCTTTACGTCCCATACGAAGCCACAGCAATGATGGTTAAGTGTCTTCCTTAAGGACACAAGTATCACGACCGGGACTCGAACCCACACTCTGCTGATCAGAAACACCAGAGCTTGAGTCCGGGCCCAGACATCAGTCATCAGTTGGGGGGGGGGGAACGTGCCCCCCTTGCCTCCCCCCTTAGTTACGCCACTGTAACTCAGGGCAAGGAAAGGGGTGTAGAGTAATGAATACTGAAAGTAGGACAATTTAAAGTGGTAAGTCTCTTTACCCTCCTGTGAGATCATTATTGTAAAGTAATAAATGTAATAACTGTTGCTTCCTTCTATACTTCAAAATTTGTAATATGTAGTTCGGACCTTGTTTCAATAGTTTAATAATCTCTACAAATTAAATGAGTATGTATCTACGTGTCAAATTGTCCCATGATTCTTGTGTCCTGGACCACACTTTTTTATTGGAGCTTCAGAAAAGTTACTGATGTTACATTATTTTCTTTTGAATTCATTTGAAAAGGAGGTAATATAATGATCTGGTGCAAAACATATTTCCTACGGGTATTATTCCATAAACTCCACTTGAATGCTTCTCTGTTGAATCGGACGTGACTGTCATTGTTTGTTGATAATTATCATTTCGACTGGTACTATGTACCTTCAACAATACATCGGTGTCCATGGATACTTCCTTTCAATATTGGTCCATATGGTAGAAACAGCGTTTGCTCATTGTAAATAATTGTTCGTTTATTAGTTTTTTTTTGTATTATGTGTTTATTTAAACATCAATATGCATCAAATGCTTCAGTTGAAGCATTCTACAGACATCCTTTAATTTTGAGTACAAGGTTAACCCTAATTGTCAATCGGCTTAATTAAGCTTAATATTGGGGTTGACAGATGTGTTTGACCTATAACTGCCTGACTACAGGATTTCATGAAGAACTACAACTTGCTACAAATGCCCAGATAGGGGGAAAATCTGTTTATTGAGCATTAAGTTAATGGCTTTCTCTATACTATTGTTACTGGCGGTATCGGACGTCAAACAGGGCGAAATATACATATCACATTAAAGAGAATGATGCGCTCTTTCCAACAGTATACAACTTAGGCAGTAAATAATGACTGTTCGTTCAAATGCAGAAATAAGCACTACATGGGCTCAGACAGCAGTGGTGTGTATGACCAGTCTGACAGATCGATATGGGTTAAGGTATTATCCATGTACAATGGTAATAAAAAAGGCAGGGTATACCTTTGGTAATTACTCCACAAATTGAGGACAATAAACGCTTACTTGGTAAGAAGCACTGGAGAGCTGTTGATAATATCAAATACTGTAAGAAGCGATTCCCTTTTGAAGTAATTTGGTTTAAGAGAAAATGCGAGGAGGGGAGCTATGGGATGATTTCTGGCCTAAATCAGAGGTTCCTTCAAAATTGTTAATTAAAAAAATAATATATATATATTTTTTTTAAACTACACCTCTTTTACCAAACACAGACCAATATAAACCTTCTTCGCACAAAATGAAAATTTTTTCTTGTCCAAGCCTGATGGGATTATTTTCTCGGAATTGCCAGAATCAATTTTCTTCGCTGGGACAAAGAAACTCTGACTTTACAAAGCCTAGAGAACAAAGATTCTTTTGGAAGCACCGGGATTTGTGGTTTCTTTATTGAGAAAATGTCGAATTCACGCACCACGAATTGCAAAACCTCAGCCGTGAGCTACAGCCGAGGATTGGTCATAATTCCGGAACGAAAACTGACTCGGTTCACTCTGACTTACCTCCACTGAGCCGAAATACAATGAATAAACAATAGTGGAAGCCTCTTTATGTCTTGTAATCCTCTTCTTGGAACAAAAGGACAAAGGTCTGGAATCGGGGATGACACAATAACCCTGCATAATGGACAAAAATCAGCGAAAAATTCGACACCATCTGTCCTCTTTGTGTGGATGAAACGAAGCATTGCAGGGTATGCTTATACTCTTTGCCTGCTCCAAAGCAAAACGTCTGGGTGACCTTTGTTTGGGTATTCCAATTTTACACAATGGCGTGTTTACACAACATCCGTTTGCTGGCTCAGATAATATTTGCATGAATACCAGGTAACAGGTTATCCGGCATCAACTGGTTAAACTGGCCATCATATCATTGACTTTGTCATATATTGGACTGGCAACAACTGCGAATTAACAACAAATGTACTTTTACTTTCATTGTCCTGCTTATTAAGTACTACCTGGGGAGGTAGGAAATCGGCCAGGACAACTACTACTTTCGCTTAGTGGATCCAGGGGACTTTTCGGATAACTTCACTGCCGCTGATTGAGTTTATTGGTCTCAATGTTTCGACTAGACTAGCCTGCTCTAGTCATCGTCAGGAGACTGAAGAGTGTTTGGGATCTGGTCTCTTCAAATTTTAAACATATCAAATTGTTACCCCGATTAACAAAACATTCAAGAAATAAATTCTGCAACAAGATAGTTTGGTGTCACGTGCATATTGCTGGAAAAAAAACCATTTGAGATGGCAATTTATTTTTTGTTTCAGTACATTAGGCTGTGTCAAAATGGAGTGACTTTGGTATGGCTTTGGCCGTTGGTTGCAGATGTATTTTTGAAGAATAGGCCTTTTCTTGTTATTAATAGCATTAATTTAGTAATCAATTATTCAGTAATGAACATACTGTAAGACACTGTGACTCAGGAAACCTGTAGACAAGGGTGCGAACCAGAAACACTGAGGTAAACCCCTACTCTTCCATGATAACCGTACAAGGCTCCTAGTACATGGGACCTATGGCTTAACCAAAAAAAATTGCTAATTAATAAAAAATAAATAAAAAATCCTCAAGCTACAACACTATCACAAAACCGAGACCGACACAACCCTATCTTATAAACATTTAGAAAATTTAGTCAAAGTGATTTCTTTGAAAAATGAAATATGCCCCCCTCCGAAAAAGTGAATAAAATAAATAAACCAGAACATAACAAAACAATGTTTGTTGTTGTTGTTCCATGTACAATGTAGATAAAAGTTTGTATTTTGATCAGTATCGACCAGCAACAAAAAAAAGAAGAAAAAAGAAACCAAATTACAAAATTCAAAAAGATAAAATTGATCAAGGCATGATTAAAAATATATTTGTCAGCAAAATACATTGTTTGTTTATCTATGTACATACCTACATATCACATATCACTTGGTACAAAGTTTTGGATTATAACACAGGAACTTATCAACATGTTATGCAATCAGTTCCCCGCATGAAAATCTAGTGCTTTTATAAAAAGGCTGTTCAAGAAATAATTTCAAACAAAATCAAGTATTTTTTTATTTTGATATTAACCCTCCTACTCTTGGTAACGCTTTCCAGTGAGTTGAACCCGTTCAACTGCGCAGGCTGTGTATGGTGGCACATTGTGCAAAGATGTATTGCACATTGTGTGTGTACTGTGTAGATGCATTCAACACATAATATCATATTATTGTAGGCTGGGAAAGTGCAGCTATTATTCAAAACTACAGTGGATGATATTGAATGGTCAAACAGTAGGAGGGTTGACTGTGTAATGTGTAGATGCACATGTATTCACCAACATAAAACCATTGTCAGATTGTAGGCTGGCACAGTTTATCATTCAAAACCACAGTGGAAGGTAGTGAACTGTCATACGGTAGGAAGGTTGACTGTACTGTGTCGAGCTATGCATTATACCAAATTGTAGGCTGGCACAGTCTACCTATCATTCAAACCACATGGAGGATATTAAATGGTCAGACAGTAGGAGGGTTAACTGTGCACTGTGTAAAATGCAATCAACAACATGATGTCTTATTGCAGGCTGGCAAAGTGCATATTATACTTTTATCTTTGTATGTTTATCTTTTTGAAACAGCATCATCTGACAAAATTTGTTTAGAGAACAGTTGCCGCCGGGATTCTTTTTTGTTTTGGTCCCATCTCCTTGGCGGGATTCTTTTTTGTTTTGGTCCCATCTCCTTGGCGGGATTCTTTTGGCTGAATTGCTGGAATCATTTTTTTTTAGAATACCGCTGGCACAAAGAAACCCTGACTTGACAATGCCAAGAGAACAAGGATTCTCTTTATTGGAATGCCCGTTTTGTTTCTCGACCGAGAAAATGTCAAATTCACACAGCGTGAATTGCAAAACATCCGCCGTTACCTACGGCACAGGAGTGGAACTAAAAATAGCACCATGGCTTGATTGCCAACTCACTCTGACTTACCTCCTTTGAGCCGAAATACAATAAATGAACAATGGTGGAAGCCTCTCGATGCCTCATAATCCCATTCTTTGAACAAAAGTACAACGGTCTATAATCGGGGATTACACAAAAATCGCCTTTCAATAGCCACAATATGCGAGTATAATCATGCCCTTTTTTTGTCCTTGTGTGGGTGAAATGAAGCATTAGACAACGTATGTATGGTCTGCACACGCTCCGTAGTTGAATGATAGGGTGACCTTCGGTCCAGTGGTCCGAAATTACATAATTGCATTTTAAGTCAGCTTCCGTTTCCAGGCAAGGGAAACATTTGCGAGTATTTACGTCATCCAGTGTCAACTGCTTAAAAAACTTCTTTCTGCGAAAATCGGGCCCGGCAACTTTAAGACTTGAAATACAATGGTATAGTAGTGAAACATGCAGTCCTTCACGAAAACAAAGTTTTATCTTTTCAAATTATTGATTAAAAGTTTCAGGGTTGGCAGGTTTCTGAACGGTCGGTCAGGTTGCAGGAAACAAAACTATTTTTTTTTAAGGCCTTCCATGTATGTGAATCTTTAGTTTTCCTTCGGTATTGTCATACAATCACTTTTAACATGATGTTCTGTACTATTTTAATCTTAATAACTGGAATCCGAGCCTTCTCCTTCCTCGTTCAAGCAGTAAACACACATTGACAGATTATACCTCCTACAAAAGTGAAACACCCCTCAATGATAAGTCAAGGCGAATCAATTTGAAATATTTGTCCTTGAACCTCAAGCGTGTCGTGGCTGAGCAGTTTAGCGCATCGGACTCAAGTTCTGGTGGCTTCATCATCATGGTGTGAATTCGAATCCCAGTCATGACACTTGTATCCTTGAGCAAGAGGCTTAACTATAATTGCTTCTCTTCATCCTGGGGTGTAAATAGGTACCTGGGAGGGTAGAGATGGTTCATGTGATTGATATACTAGCTTTGTGTGCTACATTCTTAGCAACACAGGCTGTATACTTGCTTCCCAGGGAACTGAGACGGTTTAACGAATGCCACTATTAATATATTATCATTGAAGGGAGGGGTATGACAATGTTCTCCTTATAAGGGATAATCCCACAGTTGCTTTTTCATATATTTTTATATATTTTTGTATATGAAAATGAGTTTGATCTTAGAGCCACTCTTTAAAGTGCTCAGTCATTCACCATTCCCAAAAAGTTTGCTGTCGGTTATTTGTTTCTCTTGCATTGCAAAAAACACCCAAAAACCATTGCAAAAATGCCTTCAAGTGTTCTAGTTCAGATTTGAAAATGTAGTTTAATAATAATAATAACAAAAATAATGATATAAAAAATAATAATAGTGCAATTTATAGAGCGCCTAACGTAGAGACTACCCAAAAGCGTGCTGAACAAAAAGTATAAATTAAACTACACAAGAAGGTTGTGACAGAAGAGCAAAAAGTCAATTGAAGAAAAACAAAATACTACTGATACAAGGAAGCCATGCTAGTAACTAGAAAAACAAAAATTGGGAATAAATAAATAAAATCAGCACATAAACAAAAGCAAAATACAAAAGAGTTAATGGGAGTTAAAGGGGCTGTGTCGTCATGATTATGGCAGGCCTGTGGCTGTGCTAAGAAAGATGAACTCTCACCCAGATACTGCACACATGCGCGCTTGTGGTCAAATCACAAAGGGTGCTGTCTTTGTCAAACTGTGATGTGATTGCTGGTGTGCACGCGCGCTTAGTAACTCGGTTATTCCATTTACTGCTATAATCATGATGACACAGCCCCTTTAAAGCTCCACGAAAAGCTCCATAAAGCTAATGCCCTGATAATCCCACGTCCTCCATCACCCTACGCGCACACTTTCATCTAATTTCGGAGGTTCTAGCCGTGTCCTTCCAAGCTACCCACCCTTTGCCTGGGAGTGGCCAGGCATACCAATTTGATCAGAGTCCAAACATTTGGATCCGAGTAATAGTAAAAAAATATCGGAGTCTTATATAGCGCACCTACATCGATCCACCAACAGTTAGGTACTCAAGGCACTTGTTGTTATTTTGTAAGACAGGTATTTGAATTATGAGACCCATTTATATAACACCTTATAAGGGTTTACAAGGCACTGCAGCGTACTCAGCAGCCATTGCCAGAAACACCAGGGCAAACCCCTTCTCTTAGCAATAGAAAGCATAGACTTGATGATAATGCAGGATTCAGGAGAGTGTCAAATCAAAGACACATAATCACAAAAAGAATCCCGCCAGGGGGACGGGACCCCCCCCCAAAAAAAAAAAAAAAGAATCATGTCGGCAACTGGTTAAGAGAGAAAACTTTGTACAGTGTTTTTCAGTTTTCCATAGCACTAACAAAAGAACAAAGAGGAAATTTGCATGACTGCATTCATATCATAAAATGACATCTTTTCCAATTTATAGTCCTATTTACTTGGTCATTTGTCTTGAAGTAAACAGCTGAAAAAGCTATGTCAACCATACCATAAACAAGTTTTCCTGTGGTTTGGTTGGGGTGGTGGGTGGGGGGGTGGTTGTGGTTTTAGGGGGGGGGGGCTGGTAACTGGTATTGTTCGCAAGGTATCAATGATTATCAATAACTACAATAGGCCCCTGGTATTATCGTGACAATGGACGTCAACACAATGTACTTTAACCCAAGTAATGTATTTACACAGTGTGTGCCTTTGAAAAGTTCTGCAGTGTTTACTATTACAACATGCACCCCCAAAAACATCCACCTACAAATTTATACATACAACTATTTCGCGTTCCTTGATTTACATGTTGCGGTAGACTACCGCCAACAAGAATCCCATTTTGAAGTTGGTTTCAGTGGCGTTGAGTAAACAAAAAAAATTGATATCAAGTGGTAAATCAAGTTTGGTACTACCGTACAGGTATCCTCCTAAAGCATGCGGACAACATTGGTAACTGTCAAGCCACACTTTTTGAGACCTGACATATACAAGAAATAACAAAACCTGTGAAACTTTAATCAGTCAATCAGTCAAAGGGGTCATGAGAAAGTAGTGAGAAAAAAATATATACTGTATAAATATCTTCTCATTGTTTTCGAACATGGAATTTCGGAACCTTGAGATCAAAACTAATTGTTTTACCCATTTCGCTGCGAGTTACATGTATTTGCAAATCTGTGAACATTTACACTTTCAACCTTACCAATTTTGTGCACACCCTTTCAGAAGGAGGAGTCTGCATGTCCATGTCACAGACAATGCGAAACTGCAGTTTGACCTTGTAACCTCTATGGTGCTTAAAAATCAACATGTAAACAATGAACCACTAGAGGGCAGTATCACTGCATTTCAGTAGAGTACAAACCTAGGGACATTATCAAACTCCGAATGTTTGATGGTTTGGCTTCCACTTACAAAGATTTTTATATTTTCATGTTTTACATCATGTCCAGAATTTGAGGCATATTTACAGTTTAAAATTCTTCTGCTCACTCTCAAAACTCGTAATGGTCGGTGCCCATGTATACTCAATAACCCGAACTCCCCTTAGTGAACAAATTCCAACACCATATGGGTAGCTCAACACCCAAACTGTGGTGCTCTGATTATGGTGGTATGACTGAACCCATGTAAAGCATGATCAGTTTACTCATGCAGTCCCCAGTCCAAGACAACCCAACAAAACCTGCTGTTAGAGTTTGATGGAATAGGGACTGTAAGGGTTAAAGCAAAAGTTCCATCAACCCGGCTTTGCCCTTCCACTTCCTCCCATCTTCAACCCATGCCCTGTCCTCCTGTGAAAACATGTTTTGGTGACGGAGCTCTCTGCATAACTTCTCCCAAATTATGGAACAATCTCCCTCCCCAAATTCAAAATACTTGCAAACATATAAAGTTACATGCCCGATTTTCGCAGAAAGAATTCACTTAAAAAAAAAAAATTCTCGGAACGAATTTTGACAGATGATGCGATTTCAAAACGAAAAACATACAAAAACTTTTGCATGTGCCACGGACAAAACACAAAATACATAACATATAAAATTGTTTGCATATGGCTGATGAGATAATGTCGGGATCCTACCACTTATCACGGGGGAGTTTTTCGCGCAATACCTTTAATGAAAGTTATAACTCTCATGACTCTATCAAAATAGCTATTCAAAGTTTAAAACAGAATTTCGAGGGCCGGTCAAATCGGCCAAAAATCGGACCGAGTATCTTTAAAACAATGTGGAAAAACTTACTTAAATTCAAATCTTTGTATTAGGTCAAACCCATTTTCTGCAGCAGTCTTTGTACCACAAATCTTTTCTGTAAATTTCTGTTTAATCTGTTTAGTTTCCTTTTCTGATTTGTTTACCTTTTACAAGTTGACTAATATGATTATGTAGTGTGTGTGTGTTTTGTAATTATGTATCTATGCACATAAAATGCATTATTGGTGCTGTCTTCCTGGATTTGCCAAATAGTTTATGAGGACAACAGAACCATAACAATTAAAAAAACGAAACATTGATCCCTTTATAAATGTATGTAATGCTATTTTCTTTTTTGGGGTGAACAAACAAAATTTTAAAAGAACTGGATTTGAAATTTGAACCTGCAACCTCCTCCGGGTTTACATGCTGGCACTCTACCTACTTAGCTGTTTAGCCCTATGTTGGTGATCTCCCTATTTTGTCAATATCTTTGTTCGGGGGGCGAGAGTCAGAAGTTGTACAAGCGTATAGCAAGGGATCACGCCCAGTTTACGATACAACCTGGAAGCTGCATTGTAGAAGGATCATCTGAAGGGGATGCTCTTCTTTGAAACCATCTGGCTTTATCAGAAAACCAATGGTAGGGAACTTAAAGTCTTAGGTTCTTAAAAGTCAACTTTACAAAAAATTATTTGCAAGGGTTCTAATAGTCAAACAGACTTACCTATTATGACAGTGGATCAACCCACCCAGGCTTCAATAGTTGATCATTGTCTTAATAGCTTCTAGACACCTCCACTTGTCTGGCAGGTAGAAAGGTTCAAAGATGTGAGGGAAGGGGGTGTCGTAACCACAGACTCGCTGAATTGGGGCCTCCAGATGAAGAAAGCACTCGGCCTATGATAAATCAAAACATCTTCACTTACTCCGGGCTATGTAATGGTGATGGTGATGATACCAATCAACTTGTTGCTGAAGTACAAAATACAATAGACGTCATTGACATGTCGCCATCTTAGAGGTAAAATGATGATGAAACAATGGAAACTTAGTCCACACGGTGCAAAGATTTGTAAGTGCGGCGCACTAGATTAGCCAATGAACAAGCTCCTTTTGACCTCTAGGCAAGGGCTTCCTACTCAAATGATGTCATGTGCATACGGTCTATTAAACCAACTTTCTAGTTTTCAAAAAGCCATGTTTACAAAACAAACTAAGATTTGCTAACCTAGAAAATCAACTCACTGAAATACTGTAGCTGTTCCAATAAAAATAAAACAATCAAACCAACAAACCCCTCCCTAGCCCGCAAAAAAACAAAAACAGGTATTGACTCAATTCACCTGGCGTCCTAACACGACCAGTTTTGGTTGAGCCATTTTTTGGCGTCAGATTCCCTTTGTGTTTAATGTGAAGGCAGCATTTAAGGTGACATGCAAGCAGATAGATATGCACCATACATGTATCGATACATGCAATTCAACTCCCAAAGTGGCAGACCATGGGCAGACAGTATGCCACATGTGACATTGGTGCAATGGGTTAACTGACAATAAACATGCACAAAAAACAAGAGATGATGAATGGCATTAACCAGTTGCCGCCGAGATGTTTTATTTTTTTTGGTCCCGTCCCCCTGGCGGGATTCTTTTGACGGATTTGCCGGAATCTTTTGTCTTTGAGGGTACCGCTGGCACAAAGAAACCCTGACTTGACAACAATGCCAAGAGAACAAGGATTCTCTTAATTGGATCGTCCATTTTTTCTCAACCGAGAAAATGTCAAAAGTTGCGCAGAAATCCTGGAAAGAAAAGGATTTGGGTCCATATGCAGCTTGGCCAAAATGGATTTAGAAGGATCTGGGATTTAGTGAGGTGGGGGGGGGAGGGGGGTCAGTGCTGATAGGGACCCTGTCATAAAAGGAACTAGAAGGATTCAGGCCATTAGCCATAGTAAGCAAAACCAAGAAGATTTAGAAGGATTGACGCGCTGCGTAAGCAAAAGGGCCTCATCCGTTAGGGTTAAACCTTCACGCTTTAACTGTTGAAGACACATTGCTATTGTGTAATGCAGAAAGCTGATTTTTTTTTTACCTGAAAAAAAAAAAAAAAAAAACAGCCAAGGGCAAATTGAAAACACAAAATTACAAACAAATAATCTCTAATTTACAACATGTTCATGTAGTAAATTTAATATTTTCCTTACATAGACGTACCGGGCAGATGTGAACTCTAGTGAATCCAAACGACCAGACATCCTTTATAATTAAATAAATGTCTTCGAAGAAAATAATTTGATTCCTTCTTGTCTCCTTTTTTGTGTTTGGCTGGTTCAATCGTGTGATAAAACGCAAAAGCTTTGTGTTGTAGTACACCACAGCAAAAGACTTGTTTTGTAAGATATTTTTAAAAACGGGTAGGTTGGGGGGGGGGTGGGTGGGTGGGTGATTGTTTAGCGAGGAATAAAGACAGGAAGGAGAGTGAGTTAGTTTGTTTAGTTAACGAGATTGAGGTAGACATGTCTAGCCTCTCAAAGAATCAATCTCAAGTTTTCAGAAACCATATTCAGTGGCCAGTAGAACAGACTTTCAAACAAACATGTGTTTCATTTTGTTATTGTTTTTAAAGTGTGTGGCTCTGATAGACTGAGCAAGTCTTGCGGGATTTGAAAGTTGAAACCCATTAAAGTGCACAATTTTGTTCCTATCGTATGTGAAAGCAACGTACATGTAAACCCTAAAAGGTTTGAATAAGCACTTGACTTGCTATGGTCCGTCATGTGACACCTTCTGTTGGCAAATTTCTTCAAGAAGCACGATATTAACAGGCCACTGGTCACAATAATTTTACAGTACACGGCGAACATTGGTAATAGTGTATAAATCTGTGAACATTGATATAATATCAACCTTAAATGAGAGGGTATTTTGGCTGGTAACCCCTGTTTTGCTTCGCATTACTTTGTCCGTGGTTTCAGGCCTCGATCTTAAGAAAAATTGGGGCAGGCCTTTGCTGGCCAAATCAGAGAAATTGTACAAGGGCATACTGGCCAAGTTGGTAGTGACAGTGCAATTTTTCTGAAGGGCATGCTGGTCAACTCGACAGGGCATGAGGCCAATGGCCTCGGTGGCCTCGGTTAAGATCAAGGCCTGTAGTGGGCGTACTATGTTGTGGTGTTAGTCACCAAAGAGCCATTTTCTAAGTAGGCATCAATCGACGAATACCAGCAACTACTACATGCTGCCATTGGTGGGTAGGTACTATTCCATCGTGCCCTGCATTCCTTTATTTTTTAAAGCCTCGGTTAAGATCAAGGCCAGTGTTAATTGTAGTTCCTACAAATTTTTAAGACAATGGTCATTTTTAGTGAAAATGACATAGAGATTTTGCGCACGTTCCTACTGGGCTTATGTAAATCAAGAAATGAGAAACTAGTAATTTGGGGTGATCTTCCCGAAATGCTATTTTATCAACTGACGATATTTCAGACAAGACTATTTTTTCTGGAGGATTGGTACTGGTATTTACTTTAGAATCAGTTAATTTACAGAATGTAACGGTTATTTTTTTTCTTCATAACTACCAAGCCTTTCTTTTGAATTTAATTAGATGCACATCTACAGACAGTTCCCCATACAAGGTCATCTTTACAGGCAACTTGGGTTTTGGCTTTGAGCCGCGTCAAGCATTCTTGTGTTTTTTTTACCGATCAATCAAGTAAGGAATTTAATCAAACTCCCGGGTGCCGCTCTTGGTATTTTCGCAAATCGTATAGTTGTGCGTTAAAAAATGATGTCTCACTACCTATAAAGATTGGAGACTTTACATTGTGTGACTTCAAGTGGGAACCATCTCAACCCAGTTCCCGGGGTTGATCGCGCCAAGTGGGATCACGTCAAAATACTTGCTCTTTGATATACATGTACTAAGCACCCTACAAGCGCTCAAAAGTTTTAAAAAAATGGTTCGCGCAAAGCATTCATTTTTGGTAGCCGATCAGCATCGTTTTTCAGAGCTTCCCTACCCGGGGTTAGTGAGGAGAGGTATTGATACGGCGCGCTACCCAAGGCAGCGCGGTTGGAACTATCTACATGTATATGTTTGTGTTTTATTACAAGTTCCATGTACACTAAAGTTCATACAATATGTACACATTGTGTAGTACGTATTTTTTAATTAATTCTTTTACCAAGGGTTACGTACTTTCGTTCTTGTCACAGTTGTTAGTTAAGTGCATAAGGTCAGATCAGTATGAGGCACTCACCCAACCTATTTATATTTATTAATAATATTAGTATAATTATTATTAATATTATTATAACACTAAAGCATGTTTTTGCTGAGATACACTATACACCAGGACATCAGTAATTAGTTTTTTTTTATCAACCAGGTTCGTAACCGACCGTCTTGTGCTTTAAATTCCAAATGCTCATTGATCAAAATAAGAGAGAGCCGTCATGGTTGTAAACAACTGTAAGATTTCATTTCTTTTTTTGTTTCTAAAAATATAATATTGGACAGGATGTTAGTTGTGTTTGTTTACCTGAACTGTAGCGATGATCTCTCCTGCAAAGCCACCTGTAATAGGAGCCTCATGAGCCACCAAGAGCCTGCCGGTCTTCTCTACTGACTGTAAGAATCAAAAGAACCAGAGAATATATCAAACTTTGCATTATTGTTATTACCATTTATCTATTTCAGTTATTATTTTTCAAGCTTTCTGGTAATAAAACTAAGGGATCTTCAACAGTGACTTGCAAAGTAACCTGTAGGCTTGAAGATACCTGTGTAGAGAAGATCAATCAGTCAATCAATCCATCCATTTATAGCGCCTTTGTCATCATAGGTTTCAAAGTGCTGTGACAGCAGGTAAGACAGAGACTGAGAGACCCTTTATACACAAGGTAGCAACTTAAAAGAGTTTAGCAAGGTGCTGCGGTGCAATCTGCAGCCAACCATGCTGGAAACACCGTGGTCAACCCCTTCTCTTAGCGATAAGTGAACTTGGTTCCTTAACCCTAACCCCCATCAGGGTCCTCCCAAGTGCCCTGCCAAATACAACAGAATGCAACACAGTAGAAATAAGAACCATGCCAAATGCAACAAAATGCAACAAGGGATTCTGTTGCATTGTGCAGGCATGTTGTTTGTGTTGGGAATGAGCAAGGGTGTTTGCCCTGCTAAATGCAACAGTATGCACATAAGTGCAGTGTTGACTGGCAACAAGTTGCAACAAATGCCATCAAGGTATGAATTTGAGTCGACTGCCAAATACAACAAAATGCAACCCCAATATAAAATCACTTGACTGCTAAATGCAACAAATTCAGTCAAAATATGACATCCAAGTTGACTGCCAAATGCAACAGATTATAACAACTTTTTTCAATTGGTGCATATTGTTGCATTAGCATGGTTAGGGTTAACATGCATTACACAACGTACGGAACTGACAGCTTTACATCCCATCCGAAGGACGAAGCAATAATGGTTAAGTGTCTTGCTTAAGAATACAAGACCTGGGGTCGATTTCACAAAGCGCTAAGATTGATCTGAACTGCGAATCAGTCTTAGTTGCTAAGCAAAGTGTGATGTCACAATACAAATTACTATGGTAATACTGACAACTCATCTTAAGATGAATCTTAGTGCTTTGTGAAATCGACCCCAGGACTTCAACCCACACTTTGCTAATCAGAAACACCAGAGCTTACTTCCAGTGTGCTTGACCGCTCGGCCACGACACGCTAAGGAAACTGCAAATTTATGGGGGAAAACCCAAGGAGTCAGGTAGGGATTGAAAACCCAATCCACCTGCAAGGCTCTGGTCTAGTCTGAGGTGGAACTCGAGGTAATAGGCAGGACAAGATACCACTAAGCCAACCCGATTATTACATCTTTCCGGTTACAAAACAAAGAATCACTTTCTAAACAACAATATTCATGTTCAATGCTCATTCTTCATGTGTCTAAATTCATAAATTCAAGTTCAATTTTAGCTTCAAGGCGTGGGAGGAGGGGGGAGGGGTAATTAATAAACAAACGTTTCCACTGGCTGTTTTTTTTTTTTTTTTTTTTTACAATCAATGCTGGAAAAGGGACACTAACCAACCCAAACATTTCTTGTGTTTGCACTTGTTTGCAGAGTGCCAACTAATTGATACGTTCCTTAATCATTTCCGGGCGGTGAGTAGGAGGGGCGAGGGAGTAAATATTTGCCCGATGGCATGTATTTATCCCCCTCTAGTTGTTGAATCAACTATGCAAATTTACTTTGAAGCGCCTACGTGTGGCCGTAAAGTGTCATACAGCCAGCTTGAACAAAATAATGACGCATCGTTTTGGACACACTTCAGGTTACGATACAATTTTCTTGTGAGGCGTAGAAAACTTAGAAATGTTCATCACCTCAACATTTTAAAAATACACACACATGATCTGTAGCCTCGTCATAATACTAAAAAAGCTTTATTTATTGGTGGTAACCATGTCACCTAAAAAGATGATTTTCAATGGGCAATCCATAAGAAATGGCCCATAAGAAATGGCCCATTGAAAATCATCTTTTTTGGTGACATGGTTACCACCAATAAATGCATTTGTTTCATAAATGTACAGACTATTTTTTCATAGGTGTAATTTCAGACCTGCCGCGCATAATGCAGATTCACCAATAACATAATATCACAATAACATTCTCAGCAAAAAAACAGGGATGAGAGTGCATGAAAATGAAAAATCCACGAAACACCGGTGGAGGGTTTGGTGGCTACCAACCACGCCATAACCCGCATCAATGGCAGCATTCTGTGCAAAAATGCAGACGGGGCAAGCACCTTGGTGTAGTCAAAATACAGTACAAATTCTGTGTTACTAGGGCTTTACAAGGGCCTGGATGTATGTAAATGACATTTAAACAAAATTCCATAACAATAATTTTGTAAAATCTGGAAATATAAAAAAAAATCCAAAATCTCATCCCTGAAAACAAGGCACAATATCACATCAACAGAAACTGAAAATCAACAAAGAATTGCCTGCATTTCAATCATGAATACTAACTGTTACAAAAACCCCCAACGCAGACTCTAATCAAATGAGTAATGCAAAATAAATGGACTCAGTAGACCATGTGATGCTGGTACGATAAACAACAGCATTAAATTATGCGTTTAAAGACTTAGCTAATGAAACAGTTTCAAGTTATTAATATAAAGCTATTACTTGAGCCTATTAACATATCCCCCCCCCCATTCATTTAAAATTAGATACTGTCATTTCATAATTGAAAACAGGTTATTTTCAAAAACACCTGAGTGGTAAGCATGTCGATTATTTTCGGGAAAGCACCAAGTACATGTACATGTAAACCTATCATTAACGCAAGCCTCTCATATTTACAGTGTTGAACCTCATTGGCAATTCAGCCTCAAAGGTCAAAGTAATCTAGGTCAAGTCCCATATTGTTTACGTTTCCCATGGTAAATGTTAGAAAACAATTACAATAATAATAAAAATAGTTGTTACAAATAACAACATCTTATCAGGCATTTAACTAATTAATTGGTTTATTTCATGATTCCAACCAACCCGATAAACTGCAAATAACAGGAGGAGATAAAAATAAAATTAAATAGAGCACAGTACAAGAGCGATATCAATGTACTATTAAAATTTATGTGTGAAAAACAGATATAAAATGTCAATTTTGATGGAAAAGTATCTACTTTATGTTAAGAGATTAGCTAAATTTATTAGGACTGGCATGCAGATGATTATACTGTATCAGAGGAGTCAATTTTAACAAATTTAAAGGGAAATTACATCATTGGTATTTGGAAGCCTACGTTTGTTTCAATGCAATATAATTTTAGATACCATAAAACTAACCTTTGAAAATTTCATTTTAAAAGGTGGCAGCGTTTTTGAGATATTTGCAAAAATCTGGAGCGGTTAATTTTCACGCAGATCAAGAATCCGTATTCAGCAAAACATTTGGGTTTTTTTGCAAACGGTCGGCCGACCATCGCTTCAACATGAAACAAAATTGCATTTTTTTTTTTAAATGAAATAACACCTGGCAAATCGATTTCACTGGCTACTTGGAAATGTACTTTCAGTCAGGTAAGTTATTTTGTAGTAACTTGGAAACTTACATTTTTTCCATGTCTGCAAATGACGTAGATATAATTTCACTTTAAGTAAAACCGAATGTAATCAATAATATATCTCAGAGATTAAAGTTACAAAGGACGAAGGAAAAACACAGCAATTCTAGATTAGTCTGAATAAACAAAATTAGTGTTTTTAAAATAAACATTTCACCAAATAAATTGGAAACAAAATCATTTCATACATTGGTGGTGAATCTCTAAGGATCAGAAGATAATCTCATTGAGCCTGATCTCAAGATTAATGTTAGAAATCTAGGCGAGTTCAACGTCAGAAGTTTTCCTCTTACAAATTGAAAACTAATCCATAATTCATTTGTTAAAAACAAAGATCTCGGGAAAAATAGTACAGAGCTAAGAAGTCCGGATTAACATCTACGAAAAAAAAAAACACACACACAACGACGATTCTTCTCTTCCGTTCTTAGTAACTCAATAAAAAATGATCAGAGCAGAACCCGAGTCAAGGAGTATTCAATTAAGGCCGGGTTAAATTTGATTAGAGGGGACTAGAATAGCTTTTAATTTGTAGAACGTTGTATCGGCGTGGCCGTCCCAAGGGGACCACCTCAGATAGGGGGCGGGGTTGTGTCTTTTGTATCAATGATGACAGGGCTAATCAAATTCCAGGCTGGTGGTGGTGGAAGGGGGAGGGGGGGTGTGTGGGAGTTGGAGGAGGGGTGGATCACAAGATAGAGTGGTTGGAATATAGGATATTATGTAGAATTGAGACGACAGATCTGGAGAGAAAATGTCTTTAGTCACCGGCTGTTACTGAGAACAAATTCTGAGTAGGAGCATCCCACTGCCCAACTCTCTCCATGTATACGGACACATCCCCACATCTGACCACATTACAGAGGTTGAAACTTACATCTGTACATGTACACACCATAACATGTACGTCAGAAATGCGTAACCAAGAAACAAGCTTTCCATAACAACCTCAATGCCAAACTCTCTATATTGTGGCCACATCCCACATCTGATCACATTACAGAGGTTGAAACTTACATCAGTATTATATATACGAACCATAAAATGTACGTCAGAAATGCGTAACCAAGAAACAAGCTTTCCATAACAACGTCAATGCCCAACTTTTAATATTGTAGCCACATCCCCAAGTCAGCCACTATTTGAGAGGTTCAAATGTCTTTGTGAAGAACAAACTGGCACACACGCAGGCAAATGATGAGCATTGCATCACAAAAACCAGCATGTTTAACAGCGGTGACCTACCAGGATCTGTTGTGGCCATGGTCCCATACGTCACGCATACGTTCGCTACGATCATCACCACCCCAGCAAGTGGTAAAGGCTAAATAGAATTACTAGACCGCCTCCTTGCGTCCTACTTCTTCGTCCGCTGGTTTGTGATCCCATGCATGGATGTTTGCGTCACTGCACAATGAGGCCACACAGTGCTTCATATACAGTCGCTTGATCTCACATAAGTACATCTTGTACTTAATTTGATTTTTTTTTCTGGCTTGACACTGACGTAAATAAGTAGTGTACTGATTACTTCAGAGCTCAACCCCCAAAAATTAACTGATGGACTGGATATAATTTGAAACAATGACCCTTTTAAAAGTTTGCAGTTGAGATGAAAGGTTTCAGACAGGACAATGCGTTTTTCTGTCTTGAACACTGAGACCGTACATGCACCGAGCATGCACTGCTAAGAACCACAAAATGTGGAGCACAGTGAAGCTTTATCCCCAGGAACAAGTCGTTTGTTTTAAGCCCATGAAGTTAATGAACAAGTGGCAGGCCTCGATCTTAAGAAAAACGGTGGGCAGGCCTTTGCTGGCCAAATCAGAGAAATTGTACAAGGGCATGCTGGCCAAGTTGGTAGTGACAGTGTAATTTTTCTGAAGGGCATGCTGGTCAACTCAACAAGAGGCCATAAAAATAGCTACTGAAATTTCAAATCTAAATGTTCTGGTCAAATCGGCCAAACATGGGACCTAGCATCTTTAATGCATGGTATAACAGTTATCTTTGGCCAGTGGTATTTGCACAATATTCAAAGCCTCAGTGTGATGTGAGATAAAGCATGCACACGGGGTTATATGTGTGTGCGATGGCCCCCAGTAATGGGCAAATCTCAAAATTACATCTCAAAATCACCTAAAATACATGTAGAGTTGTCTATATGCACAAGCGAATGGACAATTTAAACGGGTGGGATATAAAGCCTAGACGAGATATCAACAACGTTAAGTACGGGCACGACTGATGGTCTAGTGGTTCAGACATCTGCCATAGAATTCATTCAATTCAATTCAATTTAATTTAATCGTCATGTATACATGAAATTTGTTATCCTATTGTACAGCAGTAAAATATTAAAAATATACAATTTGGCCAATTGAACACAGTAACACAGTCACCACAGTAAAAAATCAACAAAGAAATTGCACAGAATAATAAAAAGTAAATAATACTTAAATATATTAAAAGAACACCCCAAGCAACGTACTGACCCCCACCCCCTCCCCCCAACAAAACCCTAATAGTGGATCCAGGGATAAAGAGAAGCAAATGTACCAAAAATACACCCAAAAAACCACAATAAAGCAACAAACTGCCCCCCCCCCCCCCACACACACACACACACCCAGCAAACCCCAGACAGAAAACAATCCGAGTGGCAAAAGGTCACTAACAAACAAGAAAGTGACAAGTAAGATAAGAATTCTAAAAGTATACCAAAAGAAATAAAAACACACTGAACTCTCTCCACCCGACATAAATGGGAGAAACAAGATGGTTGCAAGATGGCTGCACCGCAACAAAGGTCTATTATCTACAGAATTTACAGTTAAAATTGTGAATGGCATGAGCTAAAAATGAGTTCCTAAACCTGTTTGTTTTAAGGCTTAACTGACGAATTCTACCGGATTTGTTTCTAACAACAGACGAGTTGAGAGGATGTGTATTGTCAGTCAGGATGGAATTAAACTTACACATGAGACTATTATGGACCAACTTCTGAAGACCATCAGTATCATCACCTATAATCCTTCTAGCATGTTTCACAATACGTTCTAGTTTCTTACGATTGCTAATAGTTAGAGAATTAAACCAAGTAATCGAACAAAAAGTTAAAACAGATTGAATTGTGCTCTGGTAAAACAGTTTTAAAACCCGGGTATTAACATTAAAAGATTTCAGTTTCCTTACAAAGTGTAACCGTTGGTTGGCTTTCTTGTAGACTTTGGTTGTGTTGGAATTCCAGTTTAGCTGACTATCAACCACAGTACCAAGGTATTTATATTCATCTACTACTTCTACAGGCACCTCGTTAAGTTTAACAGGTTGCATGGTTTGTTTGGTTCTTTGAAAATTAAAGACCATTTCTTTAGTTTTAGACACATTAATAATTAAGTAATTTTCAACACACCAGTTAATAAACATATCAATATTGCTTCTATAATCCAGTTCATCATTGTCACTTATCAATCCTGTTAAGACAGTATCATCAGCATATTTAATCATAATACATGAGTCACTTTGTACCCTAAAGTCACTTGTGAATAAGGAGAACAAGAGTGACGATAGGACACATCCTTGGGGGACTCCTGTACTTAAATGTGTAATGTCAGAGCTAACACCGGTTACTCGTACCCTCTGTGACCGTTGAAGTAAAAAGTCATTAATCCAAAGGGAAAGGTGAGGATTAACATTTAAATTACGCAATTTGCGTAATAGTGTCTGTGGTCTGATGGTATTGAACGCAGATGAGAAGTCAATAAATAATGCACGAGCATAGGTCTTACAGGTGTCAAGATGACTATAAATGCTATGCAACAATGTTATTAACGCGTCATCCACACCACGGTGAGCACAATACGCGAACTGAAAAGGATCTGCTGCTCCCTGTGTTTCGTCAAGCAGGAAATCTCTGACGATTCTTTCGAAGCATTTCATCACAATGGGTGTGAGGGCAACAGGTCTGTAGTCGTTGAGAATAGCTGGCTTAGTTGTTTTAGGGATTGGAGTGATTATGGAGGATTTCCATAGCTTGGGAACTATGTGAGTGTCCAAAGACCATTGAAATAACCGCTGAAATATACATGCGAGCTCTTTGTAGCATGATTTCAGAGTTTTACCAGAGATCCCGTCTGGACCTGGAGCTTTGTTTGTCCTAATGGATTTAAAAGCCTTTTCAACTTGTGAAGTTGTAAGAACGATATTTGCTTGAGAACCAATTTCTTGTGAGGCCAGTTCCAAACACAGTTGCGAGTAAGCTGGGTCCTGGTGGGTGTTACTACTGTCAAAGCGACCATAAAATTGGTTTAGGTCGTTTGCGAACTGTTTGATGTCATCGGAGGGCACTTTCAACTTAGAATGCGGAGGGTGTTGGTTCAAATCCAACCCAGGTAACCTGTGGTTTTCTTTCCACAGGACTTGGAAATCACTGGAGTATAACAGCGCTTATCACGTATCGGTGTAATGGTAACATCCAAAACAATATTCATTATCCCCAATGCCATTATGACATACTATGAAAAAGCTAGAGTTTATTTAGGCTCTGTGAAACACAAAATACTGTAACATTGTCCCCGAATCTCATTATTTGTCTGAAATCTTCCTTGTGAACTCTTGAAAGAAAGCTGACAAATGATTACATAGAATGCATGCCTCGATCTTAAGAAAAACGGGGGCAGGTCTTTGCTGGCCAAATCAGAGAAATTGTACAAGGGCATGCTGGCCAACTCGACAGGGCATGAGGCCAATGGCCTCGGTGGCCTCAGTTAAGATCGAGGCCTGGGAATGTTTTACATCAGAAAAGGGTTAGAGCCTAGAATCAACATTTTAGGAGGTACATTGATGACATTTCCACCTTTTGGTAACCCCCGGAGTGACATATTTCAAGAAGCTTCTGAGAACAGTTGCCTCACAGGCAGAGAAGTAGATCAAAGAGCAGGATTTCCTTAAAATCTTAAGAAAATCATTGGCGGATCCAGGGGGGCTAAGGGGGCAGTAGCCCCCCCCCCCCGCCCTAAATTTGTTTGACAAATATTTTTTAAAAGGGAGAGAAGGGGGTGGGAGGGAAGAGGGGAGATACAAATGGTAAGGTGTTCCCCCTCCCCACCCATCCCTCATGTGTCCCCCTCATTTCCCCCTCACTGTGTTGTTTTTCTCTCCCTTGGGTTATTTACTTGTAGTTCGTAGCACTGAAAAATGTTTTTTGACTCTCAGGCCCCCACCCCCCCAAAAAATACATTATTCTGGATCTGCCCATGAAAATAATCGCTCCCTTTTTCACCAGGCAGACATAAAAAAAACGGAATTCAAAGAAACGTCTGACATTTCTCATCCCTATGTGTTCTTACTGAAACACGATTCAGCATTTAACTATTCACAAATACATGTATCTGTCTATGGCACAGTGTACGCTTTCCAACTTGTAAATGAAAAAGTTGTTATTCTAGTCATCAAATTCTCGTGGAAATACAAATCCTAAACACTTTGCAAATATGCAGTCGGAGTCTTGGTAGGCTACAACAACTAAAAAACAGCTCAAAAAGTAACAATACAGAGAAAAAATGGGAAAAAAATTCTGATTATGTAAATCTCCTTCAGCTCTGAATGCGCATTCATTCAAAAATTGTTGACACATTTGAAGCTTATCATTGGGGAGAATCATCAAACCATTAAAATATCATCAACAAATAGGCTTTAAAGATATCAATTTACATGTATCAATTCCTGATTGAAATTGAACCTACTGTATAAACATGTTGTTTGTTACAGTATGGCCTCTGATTCTGAAGCTCATTCTTTACTTGGATCAGTGCCAATATTGGCTTCTCCTGCGACATCAACACAATGCAAATTAATATTAGACCGAGTCTAAACAGACTACAGAGGGCGCTATGCATCACTTACAGAGAGAAATGGGTCCCTTTGGCAAGATTAAACACAAAGCACAAAATTGGTACCCCCCAATCACCAACCAAAAAAGAAAAGAAAAAAGGTTGATTAGTTATAAATCTAATTTTTGGATGAACTTCCAACAATTGACTAGAATGGGATTTGAACCTGCGACCTCCAGATTCGCTCTATAAACTGAGATATCTAGCCCTAATACTGGTGGTCTCCCTAATTTGTCAATATCTTTGTTCATACTTCGTAGTTTCAAATCTGAAAGATCACTGACAATAAAATTCACACATTACTGCAATGGTACCCCCCCCACCAACTCCCGCAAAAAAAACATACATTTTAACATACAAATCCTCCAGAGATTTATTTCCATCAGAGATACTGACAAAGTGAAGAAAATAGTGTTTGGAGACCCCACACTAATTTTGATATAAATTATTTTTGATAAAACATAAGTCAGCGATTTCACTTTATAAACCTATTCACCGAATATGGTGGAACTTTCAAAGGTTGGTTCTGTGTTCTTTCCTCTATGGTTGTACATGCATGGTGTATCTATTGGAAACTAGAGGATGGGAATTAATTCCCTCTTTCAAAACAAAACCCCCCAAAACAATGACGTTTCTTTCCCTTAAAATGTAATTTCTAAGAAACAAATTGAGCGCTTCCCAAAGCTGACTCACACTTCCAGCTGGACCAAATCCCTATTTCTTAAAGATGCTTAGCAATAAATTATACAAATAATTTTAACGGCAAAAACTGCTTATTGCAAACTGCTTACCGACCAAAAACATAAATGCCACAATTGTTAATCAGTTAAAGCCGGAAGACGTGTTTACACGCCAGCATTTTTCCAGCCAGAAATAGGAAGACGAGTACTTCTACTATTGTGTAAAATCAGGATACCTGAACGTAAACGTGCCTGGACATTCCATTGTGGAGCGTACAGTGCATGCACTCTCCATGCAATGCTTCATTTCCCCCATACAAAGAGGGACAAAAGGTCCTGGAAATCACGCTCTAAATCTCTCATTTTCAGGCCTTTGTCCTTTTGTTACATAAAGAGGATTATGAGAGATTGATAGGCTGCTACCACTGTTTATCATTGTAATCGGCCCAGTGGAAGGCAAGTCCAAGTGAACCGACTGAACTGAGATTCCAGTGCTTACATTACGGCCTTTGGGCCGATAATCGGCAGTGGCTTACGCATCTTGTAGGCCTATTTTCTTGAAAGAGAACAATAAATCCTATTGCTTTTTCAGAGCACCTTTGTAGTCCTTCCTTTGTTTAGTCAGGGTTTCGTTGTGACAACGATATGTTCAAAAAAAGTTGTTCCGGCTGCTCCGAAATTTGTTTTGGAAACTCTGGCGCGAAGTGGTTAATGGCCTGACGTTTCTCTAAAAGTAGAAAGTTACAATTTAAACTTCAGACCATTAACATTTTTCAGAAATTATCCGTGCTTTACACAACACACAGGGCCTACATCTTTACGTCCCATCCGAAGGACTAAGTGATAATGGTCAAGTGTCTTGCTTAAGGACGCAAGTGTCAAGACCGGGACTCGAACCCACACTCTGCTGATCAGAAACATCAGGGCTTGGGTCCAGTGCGCTTGACTGCTCGGCCAAGCCACGCCACTGTTATTAAGGTTGCAGGCCGGGAACTACACAGACGCCGAGGAGGCTATAGCCCCTGTTGCCCCTGGTCTTGGCTCCTAATACCAACCTCACCTTGCCATGTTTGATAAGGATACTTGTGAGTTGTATTTTGTGTGTGTAAACTTCTGAATAAATAATAAAAATGATAAATAGGAAGATGCAAACGTGAAAAACTTTTGAGTACACACACCTTGCAAATGGTCTCGGAGTCCCAGGGTACAATTGTCCTCAGGTCGATGACCTCACAGGATACACCAAGTTTCTCCTGGGCTAACTGGGCGACCTCATGCATGACATGAACTTGGGTGCCCCACGCAAGCAGTGTGACATCACTTCCTGTTGAGCATAAGAAAAGTTTTGTAGACAGGTGTATAATTTAATATTAATAAGATGTAAGATGTGTTCATCCGTGAGCACACACACCACACTATTCACCGTGTCAAACATTGGGGTTTCAACTCCAGTTCCAGCTTCACCGAGCTAAGCCAAGCCTATCCTATTCCAGTTCCTGCCTTTGCGCTCCCATTTAGGTAAACCTCTTCATGGTAGTACTTAAGCAGCATTTAGCGTCAGAGTCCAGCATTCTTTCTCACAACCACCACAACTTCAGAACCACCACAACTTCTAAAACATGGTACATGGTGTCTCCGCCAACCTCAAGTGATTTTAATATAGGTTTTCCTAGTCTTTTTCGGCAAAACAAGCAACCTTTTTTCACTTTCATGCATTTGTATTAAAAATGATTTTGCCTCTTCAGTTCAAAATATCATTCAATTTTACTTTGCGGCATGCAAATTTATATACCACTATATGCAACTTTATTCCTTTTAGCCATACACAATAGGCATTCAATTTAGCAGAGTAGGCGCAACTAGCAATTTCAGCGAAAAAAGCTGCTGCAAATGTGAATGCTAGTCGAGTGGATTGTTCAATTGAATGGTAATCTTTTTTTAATTTCTAGGAGTTTCTAGCTTTCAATGTCCTAGGAATTAGAATAACGCGAAGTTTAAATTGGCTGCTTATTTGCCACAAATTACAAATTACCTGGAAAACCTATAGTATGCAAATGTTTTGTTAAAAAAACAAAGAAAGATTGATACATACCTTCAACAAGTACCTCTGCCTGTTCTAGCGGCAACATATAATCCTGTACTGGTACTTGCTCCACTGCAAACATTAAAACAAACAGAAAAAAACAGTCACATTATTGACATCATGTGAGATTATAAACAGGGCCCAACTTCATAGAGTTGCTTAACCCTTTAGTACTTATACCGCCCGGAAGCGCCCCACCTATTACTTCGCAAACTGCTTGCAACCGCCCTCGAAGTTTGACAAGTTATAACTTGAGTTTTACGTACGCGATTGAAACGCATCAAACAGCTGTATATATAGAGCGCGATCTCAAGCTTACGATGGTCTAAAAATAGTACATGGTCCCCATAAGAAAAAAGACATTGTCTACCTCCAAAGGTTCAAAGGTCAGAAGTCCTATCGCCAAACCAATGCACGCACCTCGAGTGTAACACAGCCAGTTGTCGTTTGTGTGTGTGTGGACGGACCCCATTTTATGTACAATGCATTACAAGCGCAATGTACACAGTAATGGGGACCACATTTGTTTTCACTCTAAACTTACGGTTGTTTTTACACACGGAATACCATAATTTGAAAGGATTTTATGGGCAGTTTTAGGACAAGAAGTTTTCTATAGATAATAGAGGCATTTAATAATATTTCCAAAGGTATGTTGTGAGAATTTTCAATCTTTTTCTTTACGCCTTCTTTCTTTGAGATGACAGTACAGTTGAGCAAACTTTGTGCACATTTTTCCATGTAACAAACGTTTACTTTGTACACAAAGTTTCCTAATTTTATTTGATCTGTCTTATGTTTCCAACCTCAAAGCTTCGATTTGGTAAAGCAAACAAAACAACCGAGCAAATCACTTGAAAGGTACTTCAATCTTCTACACAATAAACTAAGCATGTAACACAAGAAAATAATCACAACGAAAGTTATCTAAGGACTTCTATGCACAGTATCAGTGGAAAATCTTGTGGGACGTAATCTTGTGGCTCAGCTTTGCCTCGGGTGCCATCAGCCCCATCGGGTGTCCAAAACAGCATGGACCACATCACAGCAGACAACAATTGTATAATGATGACATAACCATGTTTGTAATTTGTTTCTTCACCTCCCACTCCAAGCGTCCCATGTATTTTTTTTAACTCACCTGCTGCCCTATACAGAACCTTAGGTTCAAAGAATATACATGGATTCTTATCTCGTATGCAAGCCAACAGCAATCCCTTTGCTTGGATCGGACTTCTCGGGATAACAACCTGGAACAGCAAGAAAAATAAAGAGTCTTGAGAAAGTTCAAGGAATGGTTGAGGTTTTCACAGAACAGTTGACGAGACACTCATTTACTCCTGGGTGAAGAGAAGCAATTAAAGTTAAGTGTCTTTCTCAAGGACCCACACTTAAAACTAATGCGCCTGACACCAAAACAAGAACCGAGTGTGTCAAACCATTTTGATCACAACACTCTGCTGTTGAAGTGGCCCACAATCCTGTTGGTAAGTCATTACGTCACACGAGTGCACATCTGCTGCATGGCCAAAGTTTTTACTTCTTTCGGTTCAAGAGCTGGCATACGTTACTGTGTTCTTTTACCAAAAAACAATCATTCCTTTAATCAAAAACATTTCTTGTGAAAGAAACTGACATTTCTTATACGACCTTGAGTCTTTGCAAGACACATGTGAAAGGCAAGTCCAGAAATTGTGTTGTTCTCAAAGACAAAAAGTTCAAAGCATTTCCTATGGGCTTCTGGCAATCGATGGAGCCAGTTTGTGTGAAGTGGGTGTGACCTGCAGTGGAGTTATGCCACCCTTACGAACAAGATAACCCTTTCTTGATCTTCCCTTTCACACAAGATACACCCGTTGATCCTACCTTTATCCCAGGGATATGAGCAAAGAACGCCTCAGGGGACTGGGAGTGATACAGCGCCCCGTGGCCAACAGCCCCCCACGGGGTCCTGATTGTAAGACCTCCAACATCAAAGATGTTTCCACATCGATACCGGAACTTTGCTGCCTCGTTCACAATCTGTTTAAGGAGTAGTTATAATCAGGAAAAAATTTAGCTTTCAAAGTAGTTTTTAAAAATTTACACTGTCCGAGTCACCCGAGAGTTGATTATTTGTTCTTGCAAGGACAAACACAGTCTTTTCTTGGTAAAGGGCACCTCTATGGGGTTAAGATAAATTTTACTGAAATATTTCAAAGAGCACGAAGACAATGACCAGGGGCATGAAGGCAATTGCCTCTGTGATGCCAGTGTTGAGGTCTCTGCCCTTTCCAGGTCTTGATTTTGAAGACTCGGTTCCAGTCATGGTCTCAGAGCACAATCTCGGGGTCTTGTGTCAAGACCTTTTAAGACCTTAATCTTATAATTGACGCCATTAATCAGAAAATGACACGGTAGTTTTTACCGGTTATTTGTCTTTGTAATATTTGTTTCTTTTGTATACATGTACGAATGTTCACAGTAGTGGTTTATTAAAACAAATCCATTTTCAATAAAGCTGGTCTTGAAAACTGTTTTATTGTTTGCACTATACTGATTTGTCCGAGGTCTCGGTCTCGGTCTGGAGTGAGATGTCTCGGTCTCGGTCTCCATGGGAATGTCTTAATCTCGGTCTCAATGGGAATGTCTCTGTCTCGGTCTCGATGGGGATGTCTCTGTCTCGGTCTCGATGGGGATGTCTTGGTCTCGGTCTCGAGTGGGAATGTCTCGGTCTCGGTCCTGGACATTGATCTCCGTCTCCGTCTTCATGGGGATGTCTTGGTCTCGGTCTCGATGGGAATGTATCTGTCTTGGTCTCGGTCCCGGAAATTGGTCTCTGTCTTGGTCTCGATGGGAATGTCTCGGTCTCTGTCCTGGACATTGATCTCTGTCTCGGTCTTAATGGGGATGTCTTGGTCTTGGTCTCGGTCTTGATGGGAATGTTTTGGTCTGGGTCCCGGACATTGGTCTCTGTCTTGGTCTCGATGGGAATGTCTTTGTCTCGTCCTGGACATTGGTCTCTGTCTCGGTCTTGATGGGAATGTTTTGGTCTCGGTCCCGGACATTGGTCTCTGTCTTGGTCTTGGTGGGAATGTCTTGGTCTCGGTCCCGGACATTGGTCTCTGTCTTGGTCTCGATGGGAATGTCTTGGTCTCGATCCTGGACATTGGTCTCTGTCTTGGTCTTAATGGGGATGTCTTGGTCTCGGTCTCGATGGGAATGTTTTGGTCTTGGTCCCGGACATTGGTCTCTGTCTTGGTCTCGATGGGGATGTCTTGGTCTCGGTCTCGATGGGAATGTATTGGTCTCAATTTTAGTACCGGACATTGGTCTCTCAGAGGGGAAGTGCCGGTCTTGGTACCAGACATCGGGGTCTCAGTTTCAGTCTTAATGGGGATGTCTTGGTATCGGTCTCTGACATCAAGGTTTTGGTCTTGGAGGGCAGGTGTCAGTCTCGGTCTTGGTCTCAGACTTTGTGGTCTTGACTACAACACTGTGTGATGTATTAGACCTTTATTAACTCCCTTGCTCTTTGCATCAACAAAGTACTGTTATCACTGTTAATCACAGTATCCCGGCAAAGAGAGCTCTTCTTTGAAAAAAATAATAAAATAAAATCAATACAAATCCTAAACACATCACAAGCCTTTTATCCGTACCTGGTCAAATGCTGGGTAGATATAATCAGCAAACTGGATTTCAGCAATAGCAGTGGCTCCCACTGAGGCCATGCCGATGCCAAAACCAACAATTCCTTGCTCACATAAAGGTGTGTTGAACACCCGATCCTTACCTGAACAAACCACAAGAAGGAATTAAACACGGTTTAATATATTAGTCATGCTTTTATAATTTACTAGCCTGGACAGAACATTTAGGCCGTATCCCAATTGGCGGCTACGGCTGGATGGCCCTGTCTTCAGCCGTCCATAGCAACACTCTTAGCAAAAGCTGTAGCTGTAGCCTTAGCCAACAATTGGGATATGGCCTGAATCTTGAGAAATGAATTTTTACACCTCTGTTTCATTTTGGAAAAGATAAGGTATCACATGAGAAAGTACCTTTTGGGTATGGGTAAAGCAAACAAAATGGAACCTTTAGACAAATTTTAATCCACAGACCCTCAACTCATCTCAATTCAATGGCAGGTAAGATTTTCAATTAAAAGAATATTTTCCGTAGACAATGCTAGGTTGTCCCATTTTATACTTGATGTAGATAAAGGACAGGAAACACAATAATGGGTGCCACTTTGCATCCAACACGTTAGCAGTTTTTCCAATGGTTGTAACTTTTTTTAAGTACCTGAAACCACCCATTGTGTTTCAACATGTGAATGGACATGAAGGCTTATACTGAAAATAATTGAGTTGATTAGAATTCTAAATTTTTTAATTACTCTTAAATTTCATTTTGAAAAATGGACATAAAAAGAAAAGGCAGGTTACTTATTCAGTCCATTTTTTATGGAAATTTGAGGATGATTAAAAAAAATTACATTTTAAAATATCTAATGAATAAACTCAAATTATTTTCAGTATACAGTGTAAGCGTAGATAAATATAGGACGTCGAATATGGATTTTTGACACTTAATTCATACAATCATTCCCAAAATAATAATTCCTGCCCGTTCGTCCAAACAAGGCAAGGTCTTGTCACGGCAGGCAAGGTTGGTATCTACATGGAGTCATCCACAACGCCGTCTTTTTAGAAGATTCCATGGTCATTATTAGTTTGCACTCACCATACTTATCAGCTAGTCCGACCGTACATCTGAATACACCGCCAAATGCCACATCTTCCCCAAATATAACTTGAAAAAAAGAAACAGAGTAAAGAACAAATGTAATTAAAAAACTAAAACTTCTTGCACAGAAACTATCAAATTCTTGACTAGCCAATGTTTTGCAAGGATCTAACCCTAGCAGTGCCCTGTATTGACAAGCCTTTCAAGCTGTAGCCTAAATTACTACCTTTTTTTTTAACTACAATTCAAAATTCTAGAAGCATCTACTGTAGTTAAACCATACCCAAATTCAAAGCTGACTTCCCAAACTTTATTTCTGTCACAACCAAAGATTATAGAGTGCCATAGGCGCAAGATGGGAAACTCTGGCTGAAATGTGAAATCTCACTGGACGCCATTTCGACAAGTGACTCTATTGATACAACACTGATACGTGCAGACCAGTGTAGACAATGACAATTGCTATCAATGGGAAACACAGGCATTTACATGCCGAAATGGCGCCTATGTGTATTTCACTTTCCAACAGTAGATAAAGGGCCAGTTCCCCATCTTGTGCCTACGGCACTCTATAATCTTTGGTCACAACCTGAACCAGGCCTGATTGCTTTGTTCTTGAAAGGGCAAGGACACAAAGGCATTTTCTTCTTGATAAAGGGCACCTCTATGAAGAAATTGTACATTTCTATAGGAACATTTCAGAGGCAATTGCCTCTGTTGTCGCCATGAAGTATCATGCCTGCTGAACTTTCACAAACGTCATTTTAAGGTCACATGGAGGGATAAACATATTTAACAAAGATATTGACAAACAGACCGATCCATTAAGCCCCGCCTACTAACGTATTGACCAATCGTAGTCTCGACAACACCACTGAAAGTCCGACAAAATGTCCTACACGTTAAAAATCCATTAGAAAAGTAAACAAACCGCCGCCATTGTTCAGACACAACAGCACACACAACTGTACATACTTTTGTTTAGCTTTAGTTTTTTCGTTTTTCTGGTGGTGCAAATCCCACAGCAGTGGTCCTTGTACAGTCGTGTCAAAGTAGTTAAACAGTGTTCCTGTCTGCATTGTTCTTTGGACTCAATGCACTGCTCAAAAGGCCACGAAACTAAATCCATACCGTTCACAACATGTCTGTGTCATATCCTACACGTGTGTGTGGCCGGCCGCAACCGAACCACCGCTGCGATAGTGGCACGAAAGTCACACCATGTGCTGTTGTTAGGCAATTGCTAAGGTAGGCAGGGCTTAATGGAGCGGTCTATTAAGGAGACCGTCATTCTACACAGCTCAGTACATGTAGGTAGAGCGCCAGCATATTAGTCAGCAGTCGCAGATTCAAATCCCATTCCAGTAAATTTGTCTTTGTTCACCCGAAAGTTCAATAAAACTTAGTATGTTAATGTTATAAATTGTGCTGCTTTAATTAGCTAGAATGCTAAGGTCTCATTTACGATGTAAACATTTCTGCAAAATTCATTTGAATACTGGAAAGAGGAATTTAAGTTTCAAACACTAACGCATGCCAGGTTTGGAGTTGAAAGTAGCAAAATGTATGTAGCTGGCATAAGACGCAATACCTTACATACAAGTGTACCAAGAGGAATGTGATCAGGTTAGGGGAAGTCAGGGGGGCGCGACCAAAGTTGCGATCTTTGACATCAATTACCTGCTGTGGAGTCTGTGCCAAGAGCAATATCCATGGCATTGGTCAAAGACTGAAACAAGTTCATCTTTGTGGTTTCACCTGCAAAACAAACGACAGTATTAATATTATACAATTAACAGATGGGCCTACATTGATTGAAATTAAAAAGATGGACTGTAGTTGCGATGATAACCATCAATCCCTTGGACTGAACAGACCCTCCCGACTGTCATGTCCAGAGGATCGAGGGTTACCATTGGGTTAGGACCATCAAATCGCAACATAGAGGGACCTAGTTGCGGTAATCGTATTAACCCTTGATCAACCTGATGGTCGTAGAACAGCGGGTTATGATGAACCATGTGCTAGAGTTTGGCAAATTTGTTTGAACTTTTATTTGAGTAGGCCTATAATTAAAATGTTGAGAAAGAAAAATTTGATGGCATTGTGAGTCCATTCAAAATTGACCACGATCCACTTATAAGTTATAGAGAAGTAATACTGAGCAAATTGAAAAAGACTGTTTGATTTGCAATAACATTTTTAAACTAAGGTTAGTATAAATTTCAACAGCTAAAGCACCGGAGGGAAGCCAAGTCAGAGGTAAGCAGGCATTTATTTAGTTGGTTAAAACCACTGCCCCACCCGTAGGGGATGCATCCCGAATGCTGAAAAAATTGTTATTAGGCCTAAACTATAATTATTATTGTTGTATTTAATTTTTTATTTTTTTTTTTCAAGAATCCACATCAATTGCTATTTTGGTGCTAATCAATGAGCATTGAGAGTATTTATGATGAGTTTTTAAGAGCTATTTAGTACTACTAAGTAGTGCTTAATAATAGCCCAGAAAACCACGGAGGAAACTAAATATTAAAATACTAACTAGGTTTTAAAAGAAAATATAACAAACAAGAAGATAAAAATAAAAATTGACTGCCTGTAATAATGTTAATTAATTAGACCCAGTAACTGGGGCGCTGTACTCCTTTTTTGAGATTTTTGACATTATCTGTCGTACTAGCTAGTACGACAGATAATGTCAAAAATCTCAAAAAAGGATAGTTGCGATAATCGTAACCCTCCATCCTCCCGACGGTCCGACCGTCGGGAGGATGGAGGGTTACGATTATCGCAACTAAAAAAAGGAGTACAGCGCCTTTTTGAGATTTTTGACATTATCTGTCGTACTACTAGTACTACAGCTGTAGTACTACTAGTACTAGCATGACTAGCTAGTACGACAGATAATGTCAAAAATATTTTTGACATTATCTGTCGTACTAGCTAGTACGACAGATAATGTCAAAAATCTCAAAAAAGGAGTACAACGCCCCAGTTACTGGGTCTATTTTAATATAATAATAATAATAATCTATTTGTCGTAAACCTAAAAAAAAAAAAAAAAAAAAAAAGTAATTTAAATTAGGCCTAAAAATTAAAACAGAATATTTATTAGCAAATTACCCAGTGATTCTGGAGGTGTGTCCGGGACGAACGTCCACGCAGACCCATGTCTACAAATTTGAAGATTTCCTTGACGAGCAGGATTTCTCGATACGGTGCTTTTACGCCATGATAAGCTGCAAAACTTGCCAAGTTTGTTTAATGTTGTTCGGAGGGAAGCCATTTTGTTGATCGAGTCACTGCCTGCATATGCAGTAGACTGGTTCCCGGTCCCTACATCGTTTTCGTTCTGACGAGAAGAGAACGATGTAGGGACCGGGAACCAGTCTACATATGCAGCCGACCGTTCCCGGGCCACTTTTCCCATCATGCCTTGCTCGCTCATAACCTATGTAGGGTAGTAAACGGACTGCAAATGCTTCCATTCTTTGCAAAAATCAAGACATTTGTAATAAAACCAATCGGTGAAAATGTCAGCTCATTTCGTTGTTCCATTTGCGAGAAAACGGTAAAAATGCACTCAGCGTTTTTGTACGCATTCCTATACTAAAGGCAGCAGTTTATTTCTGAATCTTATTTCATGTATTATTATTTTAAAAACAATAACACTTCAGGCAGAAATATTTCAGGGAAAGTTTCTACCTTTATTATCTTTATACTATGAAAGGTATATGTAAATCTGTGAACATTTATGTTTTTCTTCTATACCAATGTTGAGCTGGGGCTGCAAATAAGCCAACATGGGCTGCCTGTTAACAGCTTGAAGGAATTTCCTGCCGAAAAGTGATTCAAATCAAATTCCGCTCTATGTTTCACTATCTCCTGAACTAAGTATGCTAGAAAGACACAATTTGTACCTGCATCTGCTTTGGGGCCGTGCAACAGGTCCGTTATGCCTAAAATGACTTAAAAACCTCTTTTCAGAAAAATTCTGTTAAATTATGAAACAGAGATGTGATTTAAATTAATGCCACACCATACTACTTTAAATAAAGGGGCTGATTAACTAATTCATCGCTTAACGAAAGTATAACACGTGACCGCATGTAAACATTGTCGCGCAATCGGTCTCTTCGTAGCGTCATATCGATAGGGGGTGGGGTGGCCGGGGACTTTTTATAATTTTGGGGGAAAAAATTTGTGCCGAAAATCGTCGATGTTTTCCAAATTAACAGAGTAAGTTTGGTGCTCAATTTGCCTATTGTGGCTCTAAATGCCGACTTAGGAAATACTGGGGGTGTCCCCCCCCCCCCCCCCCGGTCGCTACGCCGCAGGTAGGTGGATTCCTTCCACAAACAATTTAAATTAACACGGTGATTTCGCTTTAGCGATAGCTGGAATTAAACATGTGAAAGTCCGCTCTAAAATGTTTATATTGCGGGTTTAATACTAACGGGTTCCTCGCTGCGACTAGGGTTTCTGCTGGACAACATAATGTCAACGTTGTTCATGAACAATGTTGCTCAATCCAGACATGGCCTGTATATTTCAGTCTGAAGTTCAGATTAAAATTCGTCCATGAAATATTTTCCGGTAATGACTTGAATTATTCCTAATTTCTGTTACACTGGAATGGGTGGAACATAAGCACTGTGTGAGAAAGTTACATTATCAGTGTGGTCAATTATGGAACAGCTGAAGCAGCTGACGCACACACCATAGTTATGTTTTTTACACGTAACACGATTTTACAATCCTCTGTAGTCAGACCATCATTATGCCCAAGATAAACAAACGACCCATGAGAAGTTTAGTCATAATGTGCAGACACGTTTAACAATACTTTTGATAAATTTTACCTTATTTTGCCAAACATTTCTTGTCGTTAATTCCGACTAGAAAAGAGAGTTCCGTTCCGTCAAAGTACGAGACAGCCTGTCGCCACTTCCATGTTCAGTCCCGGGCAATACGCTCAGACCACCCGCGTCTCATTCCCAGCAGGCGGTATTTGAATACACACCGTACACCGTGAAGGCTGGAAGATTTTTCCATAGACAGTTTTTACGTGTACATTTCAATATGATTTGGGCCAGATTTTCACCCAAAACGATGTTTAACTGGAACCGTATTCCTTTAGAATTCATAATTATTTGTGTTTGGAATGATACAACAAAGTATAACCGCAATATTTTGAAGAAAACTTGAGCCTCTTTGTTGGATAAACAAATCGGAGATTTACAATCACTTCCGGATGTATGAACATAATGACAGATAACGACAATAATGAAAAAGAGAAGACGAGACATTGATTTGAAACACGCGCTCATTGGCACATGGTCCTGTTGGTCACCGAAAATATCAACCAATCACAAACCAGAGTCGTGCGTTTCGAACACCTGTGTCATTTCGCAATACGAGCACTTTTTTACCTTCAACATAAATATTATAACAACTAGCTCTGCAACTCGCTTACAAACAAACAAATCGAATTGTTCAAAGGTTTTTATGCATACTGTTGGATGGCCAACATTATCAATGAATGAAGAATTATGTTTTGAGGGATTCAACATTGCATGGAGAAATACAACGTAGAAATACACTTTAAAAAACGTGTTAATTTTTCAAAAATACAATTCGGTCTTTCGACATCAAAACTTTGCATGTTTTTTGATACTCCATAAACAGCAAACATTATTTAAACCTTGATGTGAGTGCACGTTTAACATTTTTATGAGGTGTTGTTGGGCTTCAAAGAACGTCTGCATTGCGTACTACCAAAACGTTTTCATGACTTTCACGTATGCCTCCACTCAAGTGCTATACGTTTGTTAACGAGTCGTTTGCTTTATCTGGAAGTTGAAAATGTTGACAAATTATTTTGTAAAAAATACAGCAACAAAATAAACGAATAAGTAATTTTAAAAGAAAGGGCCTAAAAATATAAATAATAAATTAAATAGAATAAATAAATTAGGGTTCCCTCGATATTCAGACGGCCCATAAAGTCCCACAGCTCCGACCAAATGATGAAAAACTACACGATAAAAATGCAATAATTTATGAAACCATACACAAAAAGGCTCTTTGTTGGCTTCCGCAGAAAAATATGATTATTATCATAATTTTCCAATTACCTGCTGAGAAACAGATATCATGAACTCCCTTGTGCTAGTTTAATAGTAATATAGAGCACATAAGAGAGAGTTGTAGGCAAACAAAAATTAATAAACCGAAACATGTTAAAACAATCAAAAAGAGGAGAAGGCTAATCAGTTACCAAGTCTCACGGAAAGGGCCTGTGAATTGAAGCCGAACCATGAATTGCTCAATAATTGAAACAATTTGAAAAACAAAGGCTATCAATAATAATAATCTCACCCGTCAAAAGACATAAACGTTTGTAAAGTCCTTTATTTTCTAATCTGCAGAGGCAACAAATTTTAGTATGTGAAGAGAAGACCTCATTAACATAAAACATTACGCAATGTCATTCTTTTGGTTGAGCAGACGACATTTTTTGTCCCGCGGTATGTAAATTAATGGGTCTTTGATTGTCGTCATCTAACTCGTGAACACGCCTGCGCCTAGGCGCCCTGGGGCGAGGGTATTTGTAAAAGATGGCGTCTTCAGATGCTTCGGCCAAAGAGGTAAAAACATTGGTACAACATAGGTACTTTGGTACAACAATTTTCGACCCCAACTTGTATCAAAACAACTGTTTTTTTTTGGTGCAGTTAACAAGGGGGCTGTACACTGTTCCCTAATTTCCCTTCATTAACCCCTCAGCCCCCCTCTCACTCAGGTGTCTGTTCAGCATGTTCAGTGAGCCAACTGAACCCTTACTGAACCCCTGAACCCAACTAGCCCCTTACATTGTGCCAATACGCTGGACTCCCTCCGCTTCTTGGCCCAACGAACCCTATCCTCTAGGACCATACATCAAATTTGAAATCGAAACTTAAACCTCTTTCGGCAAATTTTTTCCATCGATGATCTCTAAATTATTGCGCTAGAGTCTCAAGTACATTAGATCCGAGGTATAATGACTTGTTTTGGTGGAATTTTATGACAATTTCCGTACAGAAGTCCATGTGAATGACGGTGTAGGAGGCATGATGGTTGCCGTTGTGCTGTTCAGCGAGTGAGGGCGCTATGACTCGTTGTAATCTTGCACTAGTCTTTATTCCAGCAGTCTTCTTGCAACGTTTACCTGAAAGTGGTGACGTCTAGGTTTCGAGCAGCGGTAAACGTGGACAGCCGCTGTAAAACTATCTGCATCGTTTGCAGCTGGGCAACATTCAGTCGCCTTGGACAAGGCCAGCCTGCAATTTTAGTGACAAATGTGACCCTTTTTAGTGGGAGGTGGGGGACGGGGGTAAGGGGCGTTCGGCAACGGACGACAGGACGACGAACGACTACACACACATAGCGACACGAAAAAGACTAGCGCAAGGTTACGCCAGAGCCGTATATCCTAATATACGGCTCTGGGTTACGCTGAGTCATAGCGCCCTCACTCGCTGAACAGCGCAACGGCAACCATCATGGCTCCTCCGGCGTCGCTGACACGGAGATTTGTCATAAAATTCCACCAAAAGCCTAGGAGTTATCGCACGGGGAGGGCGGCGGAAATCTTCTCCAGACTCTGACAGCAATGACCGACCGATCATTGAGGGTTAAATTTGCCAAAAAAAGTAAGTATCGATTTGAAAGTTGATGTATGGTCCTAGGTCGAAGGAGAGGATTATGATGGTCTGATGGTTCGTTTGGAACATTGGGACAAAAAGCGGAGGGAGTCCAGCGTATTGGCACAATGGACTCCTAGAACTATCAGGTTAATACGCTAAACCTCATAGTTTTCTAGGACTGGAATACATTCCCATATCCTTTTCCTGGTGTTTTGAAGTAGCTTTGGTCAAGGCACCTTAAATCGCGGCAAAATTTAAACCCTGTGTCACATTCAAACAGTCTTTTTAATTGTGATAACTTAATACAGGGACAAATATTCAATAATCATGGAAGTTGACACATATTTTTGTCAAACTTACTGATTCTGGGTAGGTTCATGCTCCGGCTGATCATAATGCTGTTAGTGTTGATACTGGTAGAATGCAGTCTCCAGGACCCATCTGTCAAGACACACGCTGGCAAAACCTGGATGCTCAGTGATGCAGTCTATATCAAGGACGAATTCATCCATTTTCCGCTCGACCATCATTATCTCTTTGCAACAGACCGACTCCCTGACAGTTGGCATTGCCACACAGCATTCACACAGGCACCTGTTGATAATTGTAATATTGTCTTCCTAAATTTTGATAATAACCATGAAAATCCGGCCCCAGTAGTAAAAGTTAGCGTTATGTAGATGGGTCATGAACGCGACACGGACGAGCCTCCGTGGCTGTGTATAACTTCCCAAGTACACGTACATGTACATGTATTAACCAGTTGCGATATACATAACTTCCAGGTTTTTTTCTAGTGTATTGGTCTATAAAACCCTGCTGGTTTTTATAAACTGTAATTCACAAACTGTCTAATAAAAGTATTTAGCGCTAAAACACTATAATTTACATACCATTGGGAGTTTCCCAGTCTGTTTTCGACATCGTCGTCGTCGTTCCGCACTGCCGGGGGAGCATCGTTGTCGCTTTCATCTGAGCTGCCTACAACTGGCTCGTGCATGTACGGCTGTATACCTTGCAGTTGCACAGCTTCTTCTTCAACGATATCATCGCCTGATGTGTCCGATGATTCCGAAAATAAGTCACTGGAATCACCAACTTCACTTCTTTCGCTGTCGGATTCCATTATTTCGTTTAGCTTTACGTACCCTTTCGCTTGGCGTGCTAGTATTTTTCAGTGTTGTGGCATTCAGTCATTGACCCTCTACACACACACAAGCGCGTCGCATGGTGGTGGTGTCAGTTCCACTAGTGACGTCACAGGCATGACGTCATTTATTTATGAGCTTGGGCCTATTTATAGTGGGCGTTCCAGAAGTGCTTTATTTTAATCGAAATAAATTCAAAAAAAAATACAAGGGGGGTTTAAAAAAAAATAAAAAAATCTGAATCATTGTTTATTTTTTACAAACTATTAAATGACAAAAAACGAAACAGTTGATTCTCATAACCTTTAATAGTTGTCATAGTTTGACTGGATGAAAGACACAACCTAACCCACTCTTTGCCAAGTTAGGTCTACAGCACCATTACCATTAAAACCAGTTGACACCGTGAATACACGTAAACTAGTTTTTTTTTTGTCTCTCCCTGGCGGCATTCTTTTTGGCGGAATTGCCAGAATCTTTTTTCTTTGAGGGTACCGCTGGCACAAAGGGACCTTGACAATGCCAAGAGAACAAAGAGTCTCTTTGTTGGGTTGTTTTCAGAACCACCACAAACAGCTCATTTGATCTACAGAAATTATTTACAATGCTACATAGTGATACTACATGTAGCATTCGTTCCTTTTCGAAACCACCACACAGCGCATTAGATTATTTGCATTGTCACGTAGTGACACCGCATTCACTAGTTTCTGTATTTTTTTCAAATGGCACACTTTTCTTGCATGAACTTTTAACAAACTTTGGCAGTCGAAAGGGCAGTCTATGGGTGCCTATATAGTGCTTAAACCACTCGTCTCTCACAACTGTGGACCTGGTTTGATTCCCAGCTATGGCCACATGTGAGCACTCAGAGTTGTGCCTTGGCTCTCTTCTACACCACGAGTGAGTCGGTATTTCCATATTTACAAATTATTATTCCAGATTATTGAAGTATATAGTTGATGGATCACATCATATCTCAAGTGAAAAAAAATGATCAAATTATAAGCTACAAATAATCATATTCTTAACTGATATTGTTATATCTAGACGAGGCTTGGTTGTAGTCAATATACTCATGTTGTGGTTTAATCTCAAGTGAAAAAAAATGATCAAATTATAAGCTACAAATAATCATATTCTTAACTGATATTGTTATATCTAGACGAGGCTTGGTTGTAGTCAATATACTCATGTTGTGGTTTAACAGTGATTGTACTGATGACAGTACAAGCTTGACAAATCATCACATCACATGTTGTACAATAAAACCACATCACTTCACCCTCATGAGTTTGACATTCTGAATGATGTTTTGTAGTGTCGCGCTCAGCCTTTTTGAAGTATAGTTTTGTGGTCTTAGACAGTGGCGTCACTAGATATTTTCATATGGGGGACAGCGGGGACAAATACATAGTGCGTGTGTGAGTTCATTTAATGTGCATTGTTCGAGCTCACCTGGCGGGTGGGGGCAAGAAGGGTCTGAGCCGGTGGTGACACCATTGTACTGTTAACCACATTTTGACGTCATTTTTTTTTCTTTTAATCGGTTCTCCCGCAATGCAAATATTTTCTTGACATATGGCAGGCGAGTACTGAGTAGGTATATCATAGGTGTTTGCACTTGCGTACTTGACCGAGATCTCAGGGGGATAGAGGGAGGAATACGGAATGACGGAATACGCCCGGGTGTGATCGAGTGTCCCCAAAAAACCTGACTCTATTGGGGTTATCATTTGGGTTTATTTCATCTGATTATCTTCAATTTATAGTTTTAAAATTTGTTCTTAAACTGCACAATATTAAGAAGACCTAAGAAGAAACAACAGATCTGAGGCATTAGGGTTTGATTGAGGAATGGTTTTATTAATGAATTTCTTCAGAAGACAAATGTGTCTTTGGGCCAGGAATGTACATGTACATAACCCAGCATCCGTCTGGGGTGTCAAGACAGTTCCTTCACAGCTCTGTATGTCTTGAAGTAGGAAATGGCATAGGCCTATGTTCTACATGGATTCGACATCGAGCCTGCTCCTCATTGAAGATATGCATGGCTTTCTGGTCATCTATATTGCCGGATCTGATCTCTGCGGCATTAGATCATGATGGGATATCTGGTTGCATTGTCTCCAAGTAGATACGCCTCCTCGGGGAAAGGTAGATTGCGCCCTGATCCTATTCTTGGCATCAAAGTGTACTGACTTGCATCATTCATGCGTCCCAGGAAGCCAATCTGGACATTCCAAATGTTACAATTGTTGTCGATTACAATCTAAAAGGGGAAAAACAAAGTACATTACTACATTACACACAGAGGCCGACACGACAAGTTTACAATTATTGTATGAAATATATTATAAAATTACTGATCATGTTCAAAAGTTGTTTATATGGAAAAAATGAAAATGTCCATTTCTTGCTGCAAGTAGTCCTGCGAAATCCGCGACGTTTTTCCCAGAACGTAAACCAAAAAACATTAAATGTATCATTTTTTAAATAAGATTTTTAGGTTTTTAATGGAAATTGCACAAAGACTTCTGAATTATACTTTCACTTTAGATGGTCTAATTTATGCTGTTGGGCCCAGTTTCCCAGGTTCCATTGTTTAGTGGATACAGCTTGGAATATATTTGTTCGTTAACACTACAGTTTGCCTTTTCCGAATTAGGGTTGCTATTATCACAACTAGAACAAAGGTTATCAGGTGGTTATGATAATCGGATCTAAATGTGGCTATAATTAAAAATCATTAGTATTTATTTACCTGGGTACTCATGCAATAGTATCGGGACTATCCGCTGTAGAATTCATGTTGATTCTCTGTTACTGTTAGTGGTCGCTGTATTTCATGTAGTGTTCCATCTATTGCACCAACTGCGCCATAAAACATCGCCCACCGACCTCGGAGTTGTAACCAGTGTTCAGTTGTAGGCCATAAGGGTCTCTTGTAATGGCTGCTTGAGAAATGTTAAATAAACTGTACAAAACATCATATGTAGGATATTGGCGCAACCAAATCATGGCCATCAAAACCCTGTTCCTCGGAGTGTCTCGATGTTGCCTTCCGCGCCCTTGGTTGACAGTCATCGGCTCCGACTCAGCAATGATCTGCATCATGGACTTGGGTGTCTCCCCCGACATCTGGAAAAATCTCCAGGGTCCACGTCATCTTAGTCATGGAAATCAGGGAAAAGAAGATTGTACAAAACCAGTATGAATGATCTTATCCACCTGTTCCAAAGATCCTAGTTTGTAATTTCAATTCAAAGTTTCGGTCTTGCCTGACTGCTTGTTTTTCAAAGGGAGTGTTTCAGCTTGAAGGCCACAGAAATCCTGCAACTCCAGAGCCTGGAGACACTGTTGAGATAAATTTGTTCTTAGCTTATACTGGTGTGCACGGCTGTATTGTTGTAGAGATTGGGATCTTGTATTTTCAAACTATTTGTTGTACAACACACTTTTCAGGTTTCTGTCTTTTTCTTCTTGTCTTTCCTTCCACCTGATAACTGTGATTGTAGACAAATTCGCTCAGTATATAGTAATTTTAGATTCCAACACTTGTGTTCAGTGAGCCACTTTTTCAAAGTTTCCTGTTGTTTTCCTCCCTTTCTTGCTGTATTTATTGTAACTGAAAGTCTTTTCACCTTTATGCTACATGTTTGTAATTTGTCTTTCTAGGCACGAAGTAAATGTCTAAAGAAGACTATATTTCTCGCATAAGAGATGAAAATTGTCTTGAGTTAAACTGTTTTTGCAGACATGGCCTTTATCCTTAAAGTACACAACTATAAGATGTATATCAACATCGATAAGTACATGCAGGGGGAGGCATTCGATTTTTATTACAATTTAGTTTTGCCAAAGATTGGTACTGGTTTAGTTGTTGTTCCTGTGTGGCATCACCTCGGATGAAGCTCACAAGAAGGTATGTCCCGGGATTTATCAAATGTTCTTTGCCTTCACTGTCACAGTCTTGAATCTGGGCAGTGTTTTCCAAGAGAAACACATATGAGCAGTTTCCTGAGTCATCGATTCTCTGCATCCAGTTCTTTCCAAAAACTGAAAAAAGTTTACTGTTATTTTCAAATCGTTTCTCTTTCTGTGTTTCTTTTAATCCAAAAATGATTTCACATTCATCCTCTTTGGCATGCCTCCTGATAATTTATTTACGGGCTGTTCCACGGTGTCGGACGTACATTTCAGACACTTTAACGAAGTGTATCTTTACAGTGATACAACTAAAGGGAATTTTTATTCTGATAAGAAGTGTTAGGTAGTTACTTAAGTTATTTAATAAAGAAAATATTCATCCAAATCTTTTCATGTTGAAGCAACTTGCCTGAAACACCATGGTGTCGGAGGTACTCAGAGAAATGATTATTTTTGTAAAGCAATACTTGAACTTGATGATTTTTTTTTCCTATTTGTGGATTCATCAGACCCTTGTAAATACAATTCATGATAAGACTCATTTCTTTTTAAGCTCAACTTGTAGAAACAACCTTTATTATATCGGTGTCGGACGTACATTTGACGGTGTCGGACGTACTTGTCTGAAATAACATTTAAAAGTATAACAATCAGTTAAAATACCAAAACTTTTTGGGGTGGGAATGGTGGCTAGCATTCAAATATTAAACAGACTAAGCCATACTAAACATATTGGAAATGATAAAAGACAAGCTCCATGTAATTAAAACTGAAATGTGAACTTCAAGTCTGGTAAACCTTTTAGGCCTGAAAATGATGTAATTTTTCCCTATCACATTGTATTTACTGCAGTGTCAAAGGTAAATTGTCCCCAATTTCCAGCAACAATTGGAGGCTCAATTTTTTTTAACAACATCTTTTCTGTCATAGAAGATATGATCTTCACATTGTTAGACTGGGTGCAAATTGTGAAAATGTGCATATTTGAAGTGCTGAAGGCAAATTGTGTTAATTTATGGCATACACATTTTTTAGGGGTATTGAGGGGTGCTGAGCTCGAATTTGTTGTATGCCAAGCTAAAAAATGTCCCATAATGCCTCAAAATCCCAAATCCAAGATGGCCGCCACTGACACGTTAAAATACATTAATAAACAAGGTAGAAACTTAAATAAAATGTCCTTCTGTAGGTTATCATGTATGGGGAATCCAATGAAATCAACAATTTTACAATAAAATATGAAGAAATTGATTAAAACTCATATTTAATGCCCAAAAATGTGTTTTTTTGTTAAAAATTTACATAAAATAAAAATAAAATAAAAAAACTCCAGTACGTTAATCCTAAGAATCCTAAACAAGGTAGAAAATTAAATTAAATTTCCTTTTTACGGTTATCATGTATGGGGAATCCAATGCCACAAGCAGTTTTGAGATAACATTGTGAGAAACTGGTTTAAAGTTGTATTTAATGCAAAAAGTTCTCTAAAGATTGTTAATTTTTCGACCAAAGATCCGAAGGCTCATCGTTCTCCTTTCTCACCAGGAACATAGACGGCTTGACAGGAAGCACATCTGAACAGCAAAAACAAATAAAAAGACAGTCCATTTGGTTAAAAGGGCATATATTTGGCTTAAGTGGAAAACCTCCAAGTAACACTGACACACACTTTATACCTAAACCAAAATTTGACATGCAAATTTTGTTGTAAAATGACAGCAATGGCAAAACTTTAATTGTGAGTAATTTACATGAGCTTACCATATCTGCAGTAGATGTAGATGTGCACATGTGAACTCATTCCTGGTCGTCATGGGTGTTCCGGCAGTTGTCATCAAGTTTCCTGCAGTTGCACGCCTCGATGCATTTCATGCGAGCTTTCCTGCAGCTGCAGCGCAGGCTAAGGCACCCCTTTGTACAACCACATGAGGTGATCTCCCTGCAAGCTTTAGGGATAGGTGGCAGAGAGAGTAGCCGTGGCACTAACTGACCGTCCAGGTGCATCCATCCCATTTCGGTCACTGGAGGAAGATCAGGATGCGGCAAGTGTGCTTGATTCCAGACACTTGCTTGATAGTGTGAACGCATGATGTGAAACTTTGCTGCATCTGAGGTTTGTGGCAGAGTCTCTTGTGCATGACCAATACAAAACAACTTGACTCGTGCTTTGTTGCATGTATCTACTTTAGGGACGCCATATATTTTACAGATGAATTTTTCGGTTGATATAGCGATTTCTTTTGTGAGAGGGCCTCTGCCAAGGCCAACCAGATCAGTGTGATGCTGCTCGAACACTTTCCAGGCTGTTTTCTTCCCGTGGCAACTAAACTGAGAAACACTATCACAGCCGGTTACAGCATGGAATGCAAGTAGTGTGTCCACTAGATCTGGAGATAACAGATTTCGAATTTCATGAACTGGGAAATACTTTGGAGCCTTCGATGTCCCGGCTTTCATGTAGAGAGATGTACATCCCATTCTGTCATAATGTGCTAGAAGTAAAAGAAGCACATCTGTATCACGTACTGACACAACTATCGTTTTCATATTAGCATGGATGCAATGCAAAATCAGCCGGGTATCAGCTTCTTCGTGGTCAGCTCTCAGAGAGGAAACTTCAAGATCTGGATCAGATGACTTGACAGTGGTCGCTTCGGCGAACCCCCCAGCTACTACAACCACTGGTTTATCTGTCGGGTTGTATTCAATCAGGTGGTTTGAAAGTAGTTGTGCGAGGTCTGCTTTATTTTCCTCGAGAGCCATGAAGCTGGACCAGTCTGACGGGAGAGGAACTGAAGATTCATTTTCTATTACACGGCGTACTGGTCGGTGGCGCTGCTTCCGTTTGGTCCTTGTACCTGCTTTGATTGACTCTCCTTGGTACCTGTCGAAGACTACGTCGATCCTCTGGTATTCTGCTCCCATCTTAAACACAGTGTTAGCAAATGTGTTGGCATAGTCTCCAAACGTTCTAATGTCAGGGGGCTTTCCAACTGCCATTACCAGTGCTTGGCCATCAATAAGCAGGCAGCTGGGCTGATTGAGTGTAACATTTGCTGGAGTTTGGACTTGTTGTGTCAGAATGTTTGCTAACACAGACTTGTTGGTAGAATGTAGACTACCACTAGTTGTGGCCAAAGATAGTGGGATGGTCATAAGTTCATGCTGGAGGATGTTTTCTAGGTTAACCTCACGCCCCGCTTTATAAGCTGTTAAAAGCCTTTGCAGAATGTTCCTGTCCACTTTGATAGTGTTTTGCTTGCTTTTGGAAGGTTTCACAACTTCGTACAACGAGGCAAATGTCTTGGCATTATTTTTTTGAATGGGTGATTTTAGATCCAGGTGCTGGTTACTTTCTGGAGGCTCACACAGACGTTTGTTTACAAAGACTGTCATTTGCGCCTGTCCGAGTTTTTCCGCACTAAGCAGAGATTCTTGAATCACAAGCGTGACCACATCCTTGGTGATTATGTTCTGCAATGTGCCACTGCCATCTTGAAACACGCCATGCTGTTTCATTGATACAACAAGTCTGCCTTCATCAGAGTCATCTTTCTCCATCCTGCATTTGGTGCACTCATTATGTGTGTACTCATCGTCTTCATCGTCCATTGTCAGGCTCAGCAATGTTTTTGTCTGAGAAGCTACATGTATGACTGTTCTCAGATTGTATGACAATGTCCATCTACTGAGTGCGGATGCTATTCTCGTGATACCTACTAGGCTTCCACTCTTTTTTCCTGTAGCGTTTAGCCATTCCGTACTTTGGTCGGCTGAAACCTGATTGAAGCGTCGATTGGCCCGTTTTACTACAAAGTTGCCTTCTTGGAACTCATGGAGGACTTCTGGTGGGAGAACCGACATCTCAGCCAAGTATACAGTACCCCACCTGGCGTAGTTAACGTGATCGTACCTGAAGAGGAATGGCAGCATACGCTTGAAGGCGTATAGGTGGAGATCCCAAGATCCATCACGTTGCGCTCTTGTGAAGCAGAGTAGGATGCTGACCATGGTCATATAGTTCCACCAGAATTCAGCATTCGGGTCATCAACTGCAAGAGCTGCCGGGAACTCTTTCATGGGCTGCTGAAATCTGTCGGTTGTCAGTTTGTTTACTATCTGTGCAATGTGGTCAGCGTCTATGGTTGTGCAGACATTTGAGAGTTCGTCTCTCAGGGTAACATCAACTCCATCTAGGTACGTATAAAGCCGTGGGAGGAGTAGTTGCCAAAGTGCCTGAAGGGTAAGTTTATGTGTCCTGATGGCACGTGCGTACCCCTTTCCTTTCATGACATTCTGCGCAGCATTGGCTCCCAAAAGATCACACCCTACCCACAGCTCACTCAGGCCAGACTCATGTGTCGCCCTATTACACCAAGAAAGTTCATGGCAATGTGAAGTCCTCCCAGGCAAGGTATAAGCACATCCTTGTACTCTTCTACTGACCATTTCAATTCAAGCAGCTTTGGGTAGAGTGCCTCGTCCACTGTCAGTACAACATGCTTTTGTTCCATCGATTTGGCCACATGAAGCACTCGCTTGACAACTGTGTTCAATGTTTCGAGTTCAGATGCAGGATTCTGTATGATAGGTAGGTACCCAACTGTAGTTTTCTCAGGGTTAACAGTGCTTGCCTTTTGATTGTACAATGTCCAGGAAGGCATTGGTTTGTGAGATGACCGGGATAAGATGAACGCCATGTCAGTTGCGTGCGCATTCTGTGCTGAAAGACAATCCTCAGATGACTGTGTGAAACAATCGGCTGCAATCAAACCGCTGAATGGACGCTCTGTAATTCCTCTGTTTGATGCAGGTATGAGGTCAGTCATTGCCTCAGGGATTTAGATTGCTCCTGTCTTAGAAATATCTATTCCATTGAGGATATCATCTTCAGGTGGACCACGTTGCCAGGCGGCCACTTGAGTGGCATGGAAGGTTCCTTTTCCATCCAGAGTGTATTCATTAATGTCCACGTTGTCTGTCGAGAAATGGACGTAGCGTCCCTTTACCAGATTTTGGGGAACAACGGAACCATCGTCATCTATGGTTTCTAATGTCTTCTTTGCCAGGGCAGTGTCAAGTTTGATTACGTCTCGATAACTCATGACATGACCTGCGTTGTGAAACATGTTCACCAGCTCTTTCGAACGTGTAGCTTGATGAAGGGTACTGGCCAACCCTATATGCTTCGGAGTGAGGAACTTGTCTCCATTGGCTGTGTACATAAGATCCTGAGCAATGCTGATGATTCTAAGCCGCCGTCTGGCTTCATTCTTATCATCGTCCAGTTCATCCTCCTCCAGTAGACGCTGACCACCTAGTAACAAGTTCAGAAACATATACAGGCTATCGGGTATGCTGTTTATTGCCCTGTCTTCGCTGATGTCTATCCCTTCTGGCTTGGGATGTGACAACATGTCACCACGGATTTGCAATGCCACGTGAACCATGGTCAAGAATGTATCAGTATCTTCTTGTTCTAATGACGGGATGAGTTTATCGGTGATGCTGTCTTTTACCATCGCTGATACTGGAATATGCCGAAATTTTGTCGGAACCAATACAGTACGAGGCTCATTTCTAGGCTGATCATGCAGTACAACAACTTCAAATAAGCCCTCAAGACGGTCGGCTATTTTGTCCTTGAATGTGTTCCTTCGACTGAGAAATGAAGGTGGTATATCTATCTGAGCATTACTAGCTATTGTGCAGTATCTTTCCCACACATTTACGAGATCCAGTATATCACCTTGCTCTGCTGATTGTTCAAGTTCTTGGCAAAGCCACGCTAGCGTAATATCTGAGCTCTGGGGTGATATATTTGCTATGCGCTTGGTCCTACGTTCGAACTGGACAATGCAACTTCTGTGATATGTTCCATCTGCAGCAGTAAGATCATTCACACAAGCTAGTTGAACTCTTAAGATTTGGTCATACTTTGCTGCTTCCAATATTCTTCTGCTGACTTTCATTTCTTGTATGAGATGAAGCATTTCACTTTGAGCCTTTTGACAAAAAATACACTGCCTCCAATCTATCTGAGGCGTTTTGCTCCGTAAGCTAACATTTTGCTGATGAGTTGATGTGGAAGCAGACAAACATTGGTTGTTAATTTCCTTCAAAGCAGCATTCCTTAACCTTTCAACTTTACATTTACTCATGTAACTAGACCGGCAGTCCTTATGCCACAAGAATGGTGGAGGTGAGTCTGTACGGAAAATTCCAGTAAGACGATCAGTTGCTTCACGGAAATTGTCATTGCTTAATTTTGACCGGAGTTGCCTTATAGTATTGACTGAAGGAAGACCATCACTGCTTACAGTCATTAGCTTTTGCTTACTAGCTTGCTGGCATATCATGCATAATTTGGGATCCAGTAACACTGGTCTTTTTCGAGGGCGTTCTGTGCTTTCAGCCATTTTTACTGATGATTTTTACTGTCAGTTACTGATGATAGATTAATTCAGACACTCTGCAACAACAAGAGTTGGCAATACAACGTGTAGTAATACAATGTAATACTAAGTATTACAGAGTAAACTAATATTACAAAGTAATACAAGTCAATCTAAACCAGGCCAACAAAAGAAAGAAAGGAAGTCAGCCTATGGAAGTGTGGCCTGGAATAATAATGTACAACAACTAATGGTGTTTTCTGATCCATTACATGTACATCACTTATTTTATTTTATTTTATTACGGCGTATTTGATAATACAATAATATCTGCAATTCAAATTGCAAAGTTGGTAAGTCAATTATTCCACAACATAATTGTTTGCCAAAAAGACACCTGAAAGGTAGGTAAATTATCCCTGGATACTTAGGATTTACGTACTGGAGTTTTTTATTTTATTTTTATTTTATTTAAATTTTAAACAAAAAAACACATTGTTTTGCATTAAATATGAGTTTTAATTAATTTCTTTATATTTTATTGTAAAATTGTTGATTGCATTGGATTCCCCATACATGATAACCTACAGAAGGACATTTAATTTAAGTTTCTACCTTGTTTAGTAAAAAAGATGTGCACATAAATGTATTTTAACACGTCAGTGGCGGCCATCTTGGATTTTGGGATTTTGAGGCATTATGGGACATTTTTGAGCTTGGCATACAACAAATTCGAGCTCAGCACCCCTCAATACCCCTAAAAAACTTGTATGCCATAAATTAACACAATTTGCCTTCAGGGTTGATTTTTTTTGAAAATTTACCCAGTCTACAATATTTGGGATAGTGTTCACCAGTTCATTGTCTTTATTTCTGGGTAGGCTTTGTTGACCCCTGTGACCTGTGACTTCCGGTTACTTGTGCATTTTTGATCGCCCGTAATACAGTGTGTGCTAAAGTGCACGTTACGTGCACGTACAGTTTCGCAAACGATACAAAATATGATGCCAACATCTACTCAAATAAGATAATTATTGATTTATTGCTCTGTACGTACCTGAATATCTAGTTCAAACTCTGCAAAGTCACTGGTAGTCCAGAAAGGAAATCACAGAAGAAAAATGGACCCTAAACAAAGCATAATATTTTCTGAACGAAAACATCTCTCAAACTCTCAGCAGCAGGTTTCCCCTTGGCTGTAGGGCGTCTCTTCTTGGAATTTTCCTGTGCGAAATTGCATACCTTTCTCCTGTGGACAGGCTTCATAAATCTTTCGCCATCTGCTGTGCATTCCTCTTGAAACTTTATATGAAGTTTGTGCCCAGAGACAAGGCTACCAGTCAAATACTTTTGAGTTTCCTCAGATGCTGCTCTTCCTGTAGCGATGTTCAAGAGGCAAGCATATGCCGATGCTGGTGATGAGAAGGGGTCGCACGATTCTATGACTGCATGGAACAAGGCATCCCTTTGGCGACTGTCTTTCTTAATTCTACTCGCCCGAAGCTGTGTTGTTGGTTGCTCAATTGTTTCTAGTCCCGTCATACCCCTCATCTCTGTCACAGACATTCCACGTTGGGTGGATGTGATGCACCATCTTCGTATTGCATTGTTCAAGTGGTGAAACCCTACAATGCCTCTCATCGGTGATGCTGCATCTCTATTCACTGTCTGTTCCAAACTCAAGTCGATAGCTGATCGCGAAAAATTCTTTTCCGTGCGTCTTAGGGAAAAGGCCCCTGCTTGAAGTACCGCCCGACTCTGTGGTGGTGCCTTTGCTAGCTGGCTAAGAAACAACACACCCCAATGTGCATAGTTTGGTCGATTTAGGCCAAAAAATATATCAATCATGGCTGGCAGTACGTTGATGTAGCCATCAACGTCGTTTGTGCGTAGAGTTCGCATCAGGTCCCTGTGGACTCTGTTTACCATATGGACATACATGCTCCAGTATTGGGCTGTTGGGCCATAGTCCCCATTCATTACTTTCTTAAAATACGAGTCAAATTCTCCCATATGTTGCTGGAAGATTGGACTTGCCTCAAGAAACTGTTCCTGGGTACGGTGGTCCTGAGGAAGATCAGCAAGGTAGTCACTCAGGGCATCCATCTTTTCCTGAGGAATGGTTAACTTGAAGCTGTCATACATTTTCCTCTCCATAACGAGAGCAAGGATATCATGGATTCGGACACATCGATTGTAATATTTACCGCGCATAAAACCCATCAGTGATCCTTCAGCCAGTATCCCCGACTCTGTCAACAAGTATTCAGCACCACTTTCATTTATGAATGTCCCCATAGCACCATAGAAAGCTAACTCCAGATGGAAGTTTCCGAGCATGATGAGAAGCTTATCAAACAGAGGTGCGTCCAGTGCCTGGATTGAGTAAGCCTTGAGAGCTACAGCCAGGTCATAAGTAACAACACCATATTCTTGATGAGTTTCAATGGCCACGCTCATACTCCTTTTCATTGTCTCACGGACTACATCATTTTTGGTAGGCGGAGCAGATATTGGATCCATGTAACATATCCTTTGTTGTGGCAGGTGATCATGGACAAACTGTGAGTAGAACCCAGGAAAAAGTGGCGTCAGCTTGTCAAATTGAGACTGGATCAACCAATAGAAATCAACTATACGGAGTGTTGCAATCTTACCAGTTTCCCGATACACTGCTGGTGCTGATAGGTCAAACCGGGCTTTTTTTAGCTGCTTATAGTATGGGTAAATTTCTCGTTCTTTCCCATCAAACTGTCGTCTTTTTCTCCCACTACGGATACCAGTGACAGTAGGCACGTTATCCTGTTGATTTGAGTTGGTAGCATTCTGCATGTTCTGGTAGCAGATTCCAACCGTTGCATGGAGGGTGTCCTTTCCATCAATGGTATCCATGTTAACATCATAATTATCCCATGCAAGCCCTGTGCCTTGGTTAGGATTCAGGTTCACACCATCAGGGGGATGTGCGGTTCAGTGTGCATGCAGACATGCGCGTTGCTAGTGGTGACTCCTATTGTTTATCTACCGTGACCCCTGACACAAGCCCATGATGCATTGCGCGCGTGGGATTCCGAAGTGGCTTATACATAGATACTGTAATTGTGACCCCAAATTTGTCCTTTATTTTCTTTATCAAGGCCTGTGCTGTGTAGCTTTCAATCTCGTCTGGTGTCCCACCTGCACTTACGAATTCAGACTTGTATAATTCAAGAATTGACGTAGACAGCATTGCCTTGCGATTGCCAATAACGTCTATCTCGATTAGAGCTGATATTGTTTCGAAGATAGTAGAATGCAGTTGCCTATTTTAAACCCCTTCATTTTTCTTTGGAATGGCACCCTCAACTTCTTTGAAAAATTCCCGACGGCATGACTTGTAATACTGGGCTCCTTTGGCGATCAGGTCAACTCCATTATGGATTAAAGCTTTGACCCGCTCATTGCTACTTCTTGGAGCTGCTGCAAATATGCTATCACAACCGTCTTTTGTGAGACAATCTGACAATGGCTCCACCTTACGGTTGATAGTTTTCCGCATTACAGGACGAAAGACGCAGGAGCCCTTCAATAAACCTTTCTCATCTGATGGTTGCACCAAACTTCTGCGCCGAGTCGTTGGTTTGTTTGAGGGAGAGTGACTTTGGGAATTTGTTGATGGCCTTTTCACAGCAGTGTAATTTCTGTAGCATTTTGAGTGGTACCTTGAATTACCCGCTTGTTGCTGCATATTGACTTCTGTAGTTACAGCTGTATAACGATCCGACTTTAGTGCAAGTCTGAACTCTGCCGCCCTCTTGACTGCACCCCAAGTTTTGTCCACGAATATCTTCAGTGATTCATCTTGACTTGCTTTACAAATGATGCACACCAGATCAGCTCCACAATTATCACTGTTGTTTGAGCTGCCCTTATCCATTGTGGGTGCGTCTGCTGCCTAGAATAGAATAAAATATTTGGTTATAAGTTTGTAACAGGCCCTAAATCTATGTGTTAGTGATTTTTAATTTAAGTGAATACAGTAAAAAGAAAAAAGGAATGTTTAAAAAATCTTTAAAGCTAAACTAAGCATAAATAAACCATGACTCAACACAGCAGATAACTTGGTTTACCCTGAGCTGATTTGTGATGGCAATGCATGCACTGCATGTATTTGTAATTAATATAAGTATCTAAATGCAGTAGAAAATATATATACTTACAAATTAAAATACAAAACAGCATTAAAAACAGTAAAACTCCTTGAAGCAACGGTGAAGCTAAGAAGGTACAGTGTAAAGCACAAGAAATGAGCCTTCCTTTGGCACTGCCAAGCTGATGTATGATTTTTGGTCTACACATACCATAGTGGTGACTGAGTACACTGCCATGGCAAAAGGATTACACAAGAGACTCTATTGTTTATTGCAATTGGTGTCTAAGAAATTGACCAAAGAGCTTAAAGGGGGTGTTATAAACAGTGGAAATCAAAGTGTTGGCTTTCAACAAGAACAAAATAGAAATCCTTCACACACTAGCCACTTTGATTGATACAAACTGGTCAGATTAAAAAATAAACAAACCAACAAAACTACAAAAAGCAAAAAGTGCTGATTTTTTTTTTCATTAAAGCCGAGTATGACCTAGCCTATCAGATTTCATTTCATGCCTTTTCCCTTTGAAAGTTTAGGCCTAATGTAGTTTGCCCCTATTTTATTTACATGTAAGCTCATAGTTTTGATTTACTTACATTCATCTCGAAGAAGATCATTCAGTCTTCAAAATATGACCTTGACTGCTGCTGACTCTTGAAGCAGATCTTCAAAGCTTTAATGCTACCTATGTTTTATTACATTTACACTGCACCCCCTTGTGTGGCACTCCTTTGGTGGACTTATGCAGACTAAGATTATCAAGTACTGTCTCTATGCAGAGGAAAAATTTGTCTGGAAGCGGCCATTCTGTGAGATGTACCTGTTTATTTAAACGTATGCAATTATACCGTGGGATCAACTCCATTTGTTTTCAGGTGATATGTTCAAGGTCAATAGTACTACATCTACTTACTATCTACGTAGTTTTACTACGCCACGAGACAAAGCAGCCTATACAATGTACTTGTAAACCAGTATTTAATAAATATTCATAAATACCCCAGACAGTTTATCCATTCTGATTGGTCGAGAGGAGATCACGTGGCCATGTTTAAACGTGCAGTATAGACATAGTAAAACGTGTTTAAACACGGTTGGCTAACGCGCGTTGCGCTCCTAGCCATGTGCGTGTTGGCCAGTACATTGTTTACAAAACTTTAATAGAACATTACTAGCCGAGTCGCACTTATGACATCATATTAATTCTGATTTCTCTCTAGTGTCCTTGTGCAAAATATCCTACAAGAGCCCCACGTACTTCCTCTGTGTCAAGATTTCTGCCACGCTGTGTATTCACAGGATCTGGTTGTTGGTCTTGAATATTAAGCCACTGGGGATGTACTGGGTCGTTGTGATCTTCACAGATGTTGTGTAAGATGCAACATGCAGCAACCATGGTTGGAAGTTTGTAAATGTCAGTGTCATTTCTTTTCATAAGGCACCGCCATCTTCCCTTTAACCTTCCAAAAGCACATTCAATGACCATCCTAGCTCTGCTAAGGCGATAGTTGAATTGAGTCTTGTCTGCGGTTAGGTTTGCCTGGTCTGAAAAACCTTTCATAAGCCAAGGTAGCAACGGGTAGGCTGCGTCACCAATCAAAACTATAGGCATCTGAACATCGTTGATTTCTCGAGTTGTCTGTGAATATAGAAAATATTTCAAAGTCCTTTATTATTTATTATTTTAATTCTCTCCAAAACAACAGACCTTTATCATGATCTTATGTTCCCTGTAACCATTAACAGTAATGAATGCAAAATATTCATTTCATAAAGGAACCAGACTATTTTTCCTTCCAGCCTCTGTTTTGTTACATTGATTTGAACGGGAGGAAATCAACGTGGCAGCACCATGATAAAAGTCTATTACACATAAAATGCACAAATAATTAAACAATAGTAAACAAGAAAATTTGGAGAAGGCAATACCAAGAAGGGAATAAAAATCTACATTTGATGATTTTGTTTGACATGTCATTTTGCCGAATAAGATTCTCACAAAGGTTGAGCTTGAGTTTCAGTCTTTTACATTGTGACTGAAATCTCAGTAATGAAAACTAGTCATGGCTCAAAGCGATCTGGTTTTAATATTATTAACGAAATAAAAGAGTACGCACGAGGACTTAAATGGCCGTTTAAAAATGCGCAGCGTCACCGTCCGTGTGATTATTGCTTCGCCGGCGAGTCACTCCTCATTTATTCCCATTCATAAATGCCCCTTTTGTTAAAAAGCGTATTGTAGGAAAACCTGTAAAACTTATCTGTTTCGTAATTTTTCAACATTCATGTGTCATGATGGTGCATACATTTCTATGAGAAATTTGTTTGATAGCATTTGGGTGTGCATTAACACAAAAGCCATAAAAAAATTACCGGTCTGTCTAAAATAGCTCCAGCTATGTACTTAACACCCCCTACTCTATTGACATGTCTCTACCAACAATAGGAATAGCGAAACTGTCTGGGGTATGTATAAATACAACAAACTCGTAAGTATTCACTTTAAACAGACAGGAATTTAAAGAGGGGACTAGGAGTAGGTGGTCATTTGCATAAGAGTTTGGATTGGGAATAGTATTCCCCGTTTGTTTTTAAAAAAATAAAATTAAAATATCAGTATGACATTACTTACATGTGGAAATAATGTTCCAGCCTCTCCTTTGCGAAAGATAGCAGAGTCGCTCAGTACTCGTGCGTCGTGAACACTGCCTGCCCACCCTACGAAGATGTCAGTGAACCTGTTGAAAAAAATATGACTGGATCGTAATTTTTGGGGGTCAATGTTTAACAATTCAGTAAGCACGCTCATGTACCATTTTTTTTGGCCCCTCGAACATGTTGAATAGGATTATAACCTTGATAGAAATTATGTTTTTATATATGAACCTGTTGGTACATAAACAATTAACAGATTTAAAAAATATATAGGCCCTATAAAAAATAAGAAAAATAAAGAAAGAAATAAAATGGAAAAATGTAGGACACACTTTCAACCTGCGGGTTGAGATTGTAACGTTACTCTGTAAGCTATTTTAAAGGGGCAACTTTGCAGGGGGATGCGAGCCTAACCAATTTGAATTTCTGCAACGAATAAGGTTCTTAAGAAATTAGTTGATTTACATGTACCTGTACTTATAGTCGGCTACAGCCCGTAGGACAATGCTATGGTGCCCCTTACGGTTGAAGTAATCTACGGCATGGTCGGTTGGAGCAATGATGGGTATGTGTGTCCCATCAATTGCTCCTGCAACTTGAGGAAAGCCCCATCTTAATTCGAATCCTCGAACTGTGTCCTGCAGAGCTTCTCCTCTTGGGAAAGACAAAAACCATCTTTGAAGTTTGACGATAGCTTTCATTACCTGATGCACAATAACACAGGCTGTTGCCCTTCCTACGCCAAATACAGCCCCAAGTGTTCTGAATTCAACATTTGTTGCAATTCTCCAGAAGGCGATTGCTACACGTTTTTCCACTGGGATTGACTGGCGGAACCGTGTGTTGGGCTTGGTTAGTTGCGGCCATAATTGGTCACAGATGAAGTTGAAAGTGTCCCGCTTCACTCTGAAGTGTTCCTTCCACTCTTCATTGTTCAGGTTTTGAAACATTTCGTCCCACACTGCTGCAGTTCTAGGCTTCACCCATATGGTACGCTGGACATGTTGTTGTTCTTCGGCAAAGGCTGTTGCCAGCATCAACGCGAATGTGATGGTTTGTCGTTGAACAAACGTGGCTCTCCTGTCCAGTCGGATACGCTGGAAACGCTGCTGTCGGCGGTCTAAAATGCCTTCCATATTGATCATTCTACGACGATGTCGACTATGTAGTTGGGCCAAAACTAATGGCAACATAACTACAATGAAATGGAAAATATCTTCCATCGTAGATCACGAAAACATACATCGAAAAGAACCAGAAAAATACTTGTCCAAATATTGTTCATGTAACGAAAACTGCAACGAAGACAAAATGGTGCAACGCAGGCATATCAGGGGAGCAAAACAAGATGCGCACGCACAATCAATGACCTCGCACAGTAACCTTTCCCATCAGCTGATCTGAGCTTCCGTTTAACTTTGCGAGATCAATGCGAGATCACACTCAAGTGTAAACGCAACACGTGAAGGCTTGATCTCCCTTTTGGGATCTGATCCTCTATTGATCCTTGTAGGAGGATCAAGTGTAAACACGGTGATAGTAACACCCCACCCCCACCGGTCAACTTTTGGGGGTGTCTGGCAGGCCTTATGCAGCAGAAAATCTGTCTGGCAGTAGGTTTTTAAACCTAGTAGACTGCAATTGTTCATTTTAATTTGGATTCATGTGGTACCTCCCATGTTTAGTCCAGCCCAAATATTCGGACATTGTGCTAGGGTCCCGAGGGGCAAGATTTTGGGCCTGTCTGGTGGGCCTTACGCAGCAGACAATTTGTCTGGCTTCAGGTATTATATACTTAGTAGAGTGTAATTGTTCATTTGAACTTGGTTTCATGTGGTACCTCCCATGTTTAGTCCAGCCCAAATTGGTGAACCTTGGAGGGGGGTCGGGGGGGGGGGCCATGCAGCAGACAATTTGTCTGGTGATGGTCACTCGGTGCTCTTTGAGATGTACCCGTTGGTTTCCACTCGGTTTCATGTGGTACCCCGAATGTTTGATCCAGCCAATTATTGGACCCCCCTCTTTGGGCCCGAGGGACCACATGCAGCAGGGGGTTCCCGGCAGACATCCATATCTGATTATGATAGGTTATACAATAAATGTTTTTGTACTCGGATATTGGTACCTTGTTCGTTTGACCAAAATGCTCTGGGCTGCCGGCCTAGTATGCACTATGCATGTTGTAAAGGTGACTTATCAAACCAACTGTTTTCTTTGTGCATTTTTGTTTGTTTGTTTTTTTGGCAAGGAGAGATGGTTGGTGCATGAACGCACATACCATGTGAATGCGAAGACAGTGTATAAATTTAAGGTAGCTGGTACGTACATGAAACCAATATAATAAAAAGCATAAAGCCAAACACCAACCAAAGTATTTTCATTTATGGTGCTGTTAGTTTCAAAGCTCAGAGTCTGATTCTTATAAATATGCATAAATTGTTCATTATTTGTAAGAGATTAGGTGCCACACAAAAATTGAACAGTTTAAAGAACGGCCCTTGAAATATGAATAGAACAATCTAAAAGTATCAGCGAAAGAAAAATCACATACCCTTTTGATTTGTAAAGGTTTTTTTTCGTGAAAGGTATTTTTTTATGACAATAGTGTGATGAGGACCCGGTCTTCACTTAGTTGGTGGCGGGCCACTGTTAATGGACTGGCCAGCCACCAACCTTATCATTACCAAGCAGTGAAGACCGGGTCCTCACACTGTTATTGCCTAATTAGTCAGTGTTATACCTTCCTTGATAATGTTATTGCTTAATCCTAGTCCTATTATTATTCAATACCCACATTGTATTTTGCATGATTTTTGAGGATTGGGGTCGATTAAGTTTAAAGACTTGGTTGATTTTGGAAGATTGAAGGCTTCAAAGAATTTAACCTTGGAGAACCATAGAGGGTTCAGGTTAGCTGACCTAGTAGATGCTGTAAGAAATAGAAGAATTGAGGGCATAAGATGATTCAAACTTGTGTAGATTAGAGGATTAATGGTATCATGCCACTGGAGGATGATTGTATTGGGTCATCAACATTATAAACATCATCAGAATCACTCGCACCACAATGTTCCTTCTGTATGTTCTTTTCTTGCACACCAGGTTTGGGGACTGGCCTCCCTGCGCTGTGGTACTATGCTGCCTGCGAACCAAGGGTTGGCGGGGTCCAGAACTCTTAAATTGCTGACTCGACGGCGGGGTATGCACAGTGAATTGGTCAGACCACTTGATGTGTAGGTCCTTGTTTCAGTTCTGTGTACAGTTGTTCAACCATAGACAGCCTGTGCAGTTACATGTCAATGGTTTATAATTAATGGTTTTGTCAACTCACTGGAAAATGTTACCATGAGTAGGTTTTAAACAAGGAGCATTTTCTTAAGTATATTCTAAAACACATTTTGGCATTACCCTGTGCCTTCAATCCTCTGATATACACAAGCATGTACCATTGAAAGCACAAGTTTTGAAACTAATTCTAACACTTTGTCTATAATAAACCTTTTTATTCCAATGTGTCTTGCATACAACACATCAATATGTCCTCCGTACACCAGGTGTAGCAATGAAAATCCGTGTACAATGTAATCGCCGCAATTTTTTGAGAATTGTTTGAATGTAAGGATTCGAAAATACATTGATCATGATACTTGTCACCATGTGGTTCGTTGTCTTGTCACTTCTCGTCTAGACTATTGTAACTCCCAGTTATCTGGAATCACCAAAGCACATCTTAAACGCCTCACCGGTATTCAATACAGAGCTGCCAAACTTGTTCTCGCTGTTAACTGTTGGAGAGCTCATGGATCTCCCTTACTCGCTAAACTACACTGGCTACCCATCGAGAAACGCATCCAGTTCAAAACTCTTCTATATGTTTTTAAATGTTTGAGTGACATTGCTCCACCTTATCTCTCTAATATGTTTCATCTCCACCAAAGCAACCGTCAAGGACTCCGTTCTTCTTCCGATAGAACTCGGCTTAGCACTCACAAGTCCAAATTATCTTATGGCAAACACGCCTTCTCACATTCTGCTGCTGAACTTTGGAACAATCTCCCCATTAGTGTCCGTGATTCTCCTTGTGTTGTTACATTTAAGCGTAAACTTAAAACTTATCTGTTTCCTAAATTGTAATTTAAGTTTATCTTCTTGCCTGTTTTAATTTATCCCTTTCTTTTGTTATGCACTTTGATCATGTTTTGGAAAAGCGCAATATAAATGCCTGTTATTATTATTATTATTAATGTACCCACATGTGATGTGACAATGGCCTCAATGCTCCAGTAAATACCAGCGGTACCTATGAGCAAACATTGAAGTTTGAATGAAAAAACTGTAATAATTCAAGCTTGAATTCTTTTTTCAGTGAAATTAACATTTTTAATTTAACAATTTAATTACATAGATAAATTTTGTTATAGTTATAGTTTGTAATTTTTTGTAGTAAATTTTTGGGTTACTCATGAAGCTTCATTGAAAACATATTCAAGTTTGCAGCCTCTGTATTTTATGGACGCAGTCTATTTTAAGATTTTGTGAATTAGCTGGTATGAATGTAATTTTTAGCTTCTTGAAAATCTATCTCGCAAAGTTGACTTAATTAAACTAAGATTTTGACATGAATGAGATTATTTATTAAATGAAACTTAGATGTTGAGTTGTTGTCAGAATATAAATAGCTCACTAAGACAACCTCCTGATAAAAAGGAGTCAGCTGTTTGCAACAAATTATCTTACCAGGACAACATACTGAAACTCAGATGGATAAGTGGACTTCTTAGATTCAAAATAGAAAATTAATTGGAGCACTTAAATGACTACTAACTTAAGAGAAAACTGCATAATAAGATTTCGTAGCAAAAACTACTTCAAATGCAAGAAGTAGTTGTTGCTACGAAAGCTTTTGCAGTTTTCTCTTAACTCTTTCGCTCCAGAATTTAATTTTGTGAATTCTGCGCGTTTGTACGTAATTAATTTCTGGAAATTCAGCAAAAACACATAAATGAAAGTAAAGCATTGCAACAATTTTTTGTGGTGCTTTAAATGGTACATATGTATATATTTTCTGTATCCTAGTGACTTCCCCTGCCTAAATATATACAATATATATATAATATGTTATTATATATGTAAAATATATAAATATATATATTTATACATATACATAAATAATGTATACATATATAATCACACGGCCAAAAAAAGTTTCTTTTCGGTGGCAACAATAGGCTTCCCTAACTTACCTGAAGGTGATCTAATTTGCTGTATGGTACTTGTAGAAACATTCCTTTGGATGGAGATGGGGGTTGCCAGTGCAACCGGAGCACACAAAGTTTGTCCGTTTGCGAGCGGCATGTGAGCTACAAACAACACAGTTTCTGTCCTCCTTCACATGCGTCACAAGGTGCTTATTCCCTTGATATCTCTCCATTGCACTGGGTCTCCCTGGTCCTAGCCTTACCACTTCAGCACCGGGGGGAAGGATCTGAGCAGCTGCCTCCTCAATCTGTGTTATGAGATTGTGCTTGAACTTCCTGAAACTCAACTTTGGGGTGCCATCTGCACGTGTTAGCGCATGTAAGATGTAAGCATTACACTGGCAAATCTCCAAGAGCCATAGGAAGATGCGTTTCCACCACTTGATCGTTTTGCGAGTAAATTGTCCATAGTATGAAGCAGCTTGATCCATGCGATCACATCCATTCATTGACATGTTATAGTCCTGTATGACTTCCGGGATGTCAAATGGATCACCCTGTTTCCTCGTGATGCGCTTGGTTTTGACTGAGGCTTGTGTTGAAACAACAACAACTGGCTTTTTCTCCTTGTTTGATTTCCCTTTCTTATCCTTCCACATGACACAGAGTATTTTGTCATCATCACTCCTGTACCAGCGAGCCTCTCGATGGTCCAGTTTTATTGTTTTCAGTTCTAGTGGGAAACCTTTCCGATTGAGATTGAGCGTGCCAGTGAAGTGGGTCTTGTTTTCAATCAGATGCCTGATCAGTTTCTCTGTGGTGTAGTACCTGTCGGCAAAAACATGATGACCTTTACCGACGGGCCTCAGCAAATACTCAAACACTTTCTCTGCTTGACCAATGTTCTTGTCTAGATCTGGATTGTACGAGGTTTCCTTCCCAAAGTACACAAGAAGGTTGAATACGTACCCAGAAATACTGTCACACAGTCCGAATGTCTTGATGTGATACTTCTTCGGCTTCTTGGCATTGTATTGCTTGTACTTCCACCGTCCTTTCCAACCAATCACCATCTCATCCAACGATAGGTTCTGAAATGGGTAGAATGCCTCCTGAAACTTTTCCACAAGTTTGTTCAGAAAGGGCTCGATTTTTTCTTTCGATGTTGACTCAGTATTGGATGCATGAAGCATCGTGTGGTAGATTGCTTCAAACCTCTCTCGTGCAAATGTCTTAGCATACCATGGCGTATGCTGGGGCGTGAACTTGGACCAATAATCCTTTACTGACGGTCGTTTATCGAGACCCATGGCAATGAGTACTGCAAGAAATTTCAAAAGTTCATGGCGGTCGACTGGCTTCCACGTATTGAACACAGATCTACGTCGTGCAGGATTATTCAAACGCATCTTGTATGTAGCTTGCTCATTTATCATACGAATCAGGTCATCTAAAGTGTCCTCTGACAACAATTCAAACAGACAATCCATCTCACCGGAATTCTCATCCAAATCTGCTTGGACACCAGGGGCCCTCTGATGAGCTGGTTCAAAGGGAAATGCAAGGCCAGCAGCATCAGTCTGTGAATTGGTCACATCGTTCCAATTGGGATCTACAATAGGGACAGGGGCATGTCCACCTCGGCCACGGCCACGGCCACCGCCACGCAGACGGACATGTCTATGTCCTCGTACAGGTCTTCTTACCGCAGCACGTTGTACAGGGCGATTATTATCACTATCGTCAGTGCCGCTGTCATCGCTGTGCACACTTACCCCATCATCATCAGAACTACTCCGGTTAGCTCCACTTTCATCGCTAATATCAACATCCATGTCATCTTCGGATTTGCTGGCATTATCTTCACTATCACTATCCCATTGTGCAAGCCTTTGAAGGGCCTGTTGTGCAGTGACATTCTGCATGGTCGATGCACGGTTCGTTGTTGTGGACGCCGCCATGTTTAAATGCCGCTGTGTACAATGACCTGTCAATAATACCCTACATATGCCCTATGGCGCGAAGGAAAGCCAATGCCAGCCACTCACAGCAGCTGAAACTAGGGTCAGAGGTCATCTAGATGACAATACGGCATAAATTATGTTAAATAAGGCATACGTCATGGGGATTCCCCGAACTATCTACAGTGATGTCACCGAGCCGCTGTGAGCGGCTTTCCGTAGGGAACGGGAAATTTCTGTGAGCCGCTGTGAGCGGCTCGCCGTAGCGAAAGAGTTAAGTTTGACCAACCTGTTTGTTGGTGTATCAATATTCAGATACAAATATTTATCATACTTAAATGACTAACACCTTGATGTAGGTCAACCCTTGGTTCAATATTGATCTAACATCCATGTAATGTTACATCTTGTACATGTTGTAGATGGGCGTTCTTTGCTTTTTGTCAAGAGCACCATCATTAGAATAATGGGTCCATGTCCTGACTTCTCTAAACTTAAGTTTGACCAACCTGTGTGTTGGTGTATCATACTATGTGTGTCTTATATTATTTTGTGGAGCACCATGTTCAAGTTGAGTCAGAAGCTGGATTCAGATTCTTGTGGTGATGGTCATCAGAATAATGAGTCCACGTCCTGACTTCTCTAAACTTAAGTTTGACCAACCTGTGTGTTGGTGTATCATACTATGTGTATCTTATATTATTTTATGGAGCACCATGTTTGAGTTGAGTCAGAAGCTGGATTCAGATTCTTGTGGGGATGGTCATCAGAATAATGGGTCCACGTCCTGACTTCTCTAAACTTAAGTTTGACCAACCTGTGTGTTGGTGTATCATACTATGTGTATCTTATATTATTTTATGGAGCACCATGTTTGAGTTGAGTCAGAAGCTGGATTCAGATTCTTGTGGGGATGGTCATCAGAATAATGGGTCCACGTCCTGACTTCTCTAAACTTAACTTTGACCAACCTGTGTGTTGGTGTATCATACTATGTGTGTCTTATATTATTTTATGGAGCACCATGTTTGAGTTGAGTCAGAAGCTGGATTCAGATTCTTGTGGGGATGGTCATCAGAATAATGGGTCCACGTCCTGACTTCTCTAAACTTAACTTTGACCAACCTGTGTGTTGGTGTATCATACTATGTGTGTCTTATATTATTTTGTGGAGCACCATGTTCAAGTTGAGTCAGAAGCTGGATTCAGATTCTTGTGGTGATGGTCATCAGAATAATGAGTCCATGTCCTGACTTCTCTGAACTTAAGTTTGACCAACCTGTGTGTTGGTGTATCATACTATGTGTATCTTATATTATTTTATGGAGTATCATGTTTGAGTTGAGTCAGAAGCTGGATTCAGATTCTTGTGGTGATGGTCATCAGAATAATGAGTCCATGTCCTGACTTCTCTGAACTTAAGTTTGACCAACCTGTGTGTTGGTGTATCATACTATGTGTATCTTTTATTAGGCCTAAAAAAAAATTGTTGAGTTGCCCTCCGCTGAAAATAATTGAAGGGATCGGTCGGTCAGGAAATCTTTTTTTTTTCTTTTTTTTTTTTCCCCTTATTGTCTAGTGAAGCCAATGTTCAACGTGAGTTCAGTTTTAAAGCGTGTAGATCGAGTCACAATCGATGGCACACAGCGCCAATACGCACAACATACATGGCATGTGTTGGATACCAGTGCAGCCATGTGACTGTCTGAATTTGGACCTGTGTAGGGCCTACGTATGCCGCCGCGCCGGATACCATGCATTCGGAATCGATTCTCTTGCGTACATGTCATGCATGTTGTTTACACATTTATATCGGTTCACCTCCCTGCACAAACACATGTAAAATTATCAACCTTTTGCAGGTTTTAATGTAGAATCGATGTTTTAATCGTTTATTTGTGAAAATTGGTTTGATTTCAGGGATATTACATGCAAACAATTGGTGAGTTTCACGAAAATTAAAACAAAAAAGTTGACAAAAAAGTCGGAAAAAAAAAAACCCGACCGAAGATTTCAACACTTTTGGGTTGGTCGGGGAGGGCAACTCAACAATTTTTCTGTAGGCCTTATTTTGTGGAGCATCATGTTTGAGTTAAGTCAGCTGCTGGATTCAGATTCTTGTGGTGATGGTCATCAGAATAATGAGTCCATGTTCTGACTTCTCTAAACTTAAGTTTGACCAACCTGTGTGTTGGTGTATCATACTATGTGTATCTTATACTATTTTATGGAGCATCATGTTTGAGTTGAGTCAGCAGCTGGATTCAGATTCTTGTGGCGATGGTCATCAGAATTATGAGTCCATGTCCTGACTTCTCTAAACTTAAGTTTGACCAACCTGTGTGTTGGTGTATCATACTATGTGTATCTTATATTATTTTATGGAGCACCATGTTTGAGTTGAGTCAGCAGCTGGATTCAGATTCTTGTGGGGATGGTCATCAGAATAATGAGTCCATGTCCTGACTTCTCTAAACTTAAGTTTGACCAACCTGTGTGTTGGTGTAACATACTTTGTGTATTATGTCATTTTGCTTCTTGTGGAAGCACCTTGTTTATGTTCAGTCAGCAGCTGGATGGGGATTTCTCTGGTGATGGTCATCAGAATAATGAGTGAAATATGGGCTCAGCTGCCATAGTATTAAGTTTGACAAATCAATATGTATACATGCAGTTACAAATCTTCATCATATTTTAATTTACCTTTACATTTAGGTCATCTCGTAGATCAACACTGATATTTTACAATCTTTGGAGTTTGGTTTCAGTTTGCTTCTTGTCATGAGGATCATGTCTGTGATCAGTCTGCTGACTGAACTTAAAACATAATTCAGATTCATTTGGCAACGATCGTAACACTAATGAGTCCAACGCTTGACTTTCATCAACCTCAAGTTGACCAACTTGTGTGGGTGGTGAATCATTTAGTGCAAATCTTATTAATATTTTGAAATGTTTGATGGGTAGTGAATTCCTTAGATCAACACTTATCTTCTATACCTGTGGGTGTGATTTACTTCTTGTTGGGAGCATCACAGTTGAACTTGTCAGCAGCTGGATTCAGTTTCTTGTGGCAATGGTCATCAGAATATTAAGTCCAAGTCCTGACTACATGTACCACTGTAATACATAAAAGCGTCGTCTTCAAGAGTATCTTCAAGACACATTATATGTCAAGAGATGACTTTTCCTTATTCACCAGGGTAGATGAGGAAGCATGGCGTAACTGCTGTGATCTTCAACACTGGGATGTATTACAAGAATTGACTCAGAGCTTGTGTGAAGGGGGCGGGGTGAGGTGGGGCTGGTACTCAGACATGATCTTAATTTATTTCTACAGAATTCATTTTGTAAAATGTATCCAATTTTAAACCAGAGCATTATCTCTGATTGATAAACTTGTAAAACAACCCTTGAAGACGATGGTGCTCGATGCTTATCATCATATCAATACTGACAATGTTAGATTATACATTTGGAAAAACAAGAAATCATATACAGTTGTGCTCAAACTAATGTATCCCTTCATAACATGGTATAGATTGAGCCGCATTTGAATCAAGCCACTGAGGCTATGGCTATGGCTGTTGGCTACAATGATAAAGTTGAATAGTAGGACTTTTTGGCATTCCAGCTGTAGCCACTGTCTAAGCCATTATTTTGGATACGGCCAAATTAAGTTAGTTGTGATGGCAGTTTTGTTATCCTTGTTGATTCAGGGTTTGATTGTAAAGTAAACCTGTTAAAGATTGATGACATTTCATCTAGAAACATTCTTAATTATTTGGGATGTTTGGAAAATTGTGTACACTGAATGAACGTTTGTGCAATGTTTAAGTATGAGGTTAAACCGAGTTGAATTGAACATTCCATCTTTTTAAAATTTAAATATTTTCTCCATTGCACAAATGCAAAACATTATTTAACATCCATTGTAGATCTTTGTCATTTGATTGGAGGAAACAAACTTCAAGATTGTATTCAAACACTGTAAGAGTTAACAAACTGCAAGATTGTATTCAGGCATGCGAGGGTGGTTTGCACTGCTGTGTATATTCCATGGTGTGGTCTAGCGTGCAATAGTCAAAATAGATTGGATGAAAATGCACGGTGAGACTTAGGCCATGTAGTGGTTTGATTAGTGAATGCTGCTCGACCAACAATCTCCTCCATTCAAATGAGAAAAATCTACTTGGGTGTTGTAGAATAATTCTTACTTTATAAAAAGGGAAAATAAAAAAGATAAGTACATATTCATAAACTTATAAGGTAAAACCCTTGATATTGCTTAGTTTGTAAAGACATAAATATTGTTCCTGATATATGTGATGTACCCCTTACCTCTAGACATAATTGGAGTAAAATTTGGAATTTTAAAGGGTTGACTTTGAACTATTTCAGTCACTGTATCATTGTGTCCCTTCCCTTGTGTCTTTCCACTTCACGAAGAGAAGTTCACTGTCCCTTATGTACCGAATGGTCCCGCGTTTTGCATTTCGTGTAATAGTGTTCTCTTTTGTCTTCGGGAAACCTCTCCGATTCTCCTGAACTGTCCCACATGATAAAGTGTTCTGGGCGTACAGGTCTCGGAATAATGTTGGACTTGTATAAAAATTATCGAGGTACAACTTGTAGCCTTTTCCTAAATAAGGGTTCATCAGCTGCATCACGACATCATATGTCAGCCCATTATCTGTGTGTCGCTCACTCTTGCCGGCATATATTATAAAGTCACATGTGTATCCGGATTGAGAATCACATATAACAAATAGTTTATACCCCCATTTTGTCGGTTTGTCCTTTATGTATTGTTTTATGCCAATACAAGCCTTGGACGCCACCATTCGCTCATCAATTGAAATGTTGACATTTGGAGCATAGAATGATTTGCACGATAGTCGAATTTCATTGTACAAGGGTTTGGTCTTGAAAAGACGGTCGTACTCGGGGTCGTTGATTGTCTTTAGTCGCTGGTTTTCTTGATCTTCATCTTGATCACTTAGATGAAGGTTCCAGAGTATTGATGACATTTCATCTAGAAACATTCTTAATTATTTGGGATGTTTGGAAAATTGTGTACAAATAACAAACGTTTGTGCAATGGTTAAAATATGAGGTGAAACCGGATTGAATTTAACTTTCCATCTTTTTAAAATGAAAATAATTATCTCCATTGCACAAATGCAAAACACTATATAACATCCATTGTAAATCTTTGTCATTTGATTGGAGGATAACACTATAAGAGGAAACAAACTTTGAGATTGTATTCAAACACTATGAGAGTTAACAAACTGCTGGATTGTATTCACAGGCATGCGAGGGTGGTTTGCACTGCTGTGTATATTCCATGGTGTGGTCTGGCGTGCAATAGTCAAAACGAACTGGATGAAAACGCACAGTGAGTAGGTCTAGTACCAAAATGCACGCTTGATGACGTAGGCCATGTAGTGGTTTGATTAGTGAATGCTGCTCGACCAACAATCATCCATTCAAATGAGAAAAATCTACTTGGGTGTTTTAGAATAATTCTTACTCTATAAAAAGGGAAAATAAAAAAGATAAGTACATATTCATAAACTTATAAGGTAAAACCCTTGATATTGCTTAGTTTGTAAAGACATAAATATTGTTTCTGACATATGTGATGTACCCCTTACCTCTAGACATAATTGGAGTAAAATTTTGAATTTTAAAGGGTTGACTTTGAACTATTTCAGTCACTGTATCATAAGTGATATTTGGTTGCTTGTGATGATCATATATTATTGGTTTAGAGCTTCAATATGCTACCTACTACTACAAGTTATTATGTAATCTGGGAAAACCCTCCGCATGGTGAAATGTGTCATTGTTCAGTTTGTGTTTCTACACACCAAACTGTTATTAATACTGAATTCGTTACCTAACTGTTTTATTCACAAGGGTGTTTGTAGATGGAGGAAATCTTTGACAAAGTTTGGAAAACTACACTGGGCTAAATTGCATGCATTTAACATTTCACAAAATGAAGAGTTTGACTATGTGAAGGGTTTGTGAAGATCACATCACACAGCTGTAGTTTCCATCTATTGTGTTTAGGACCATTCCTAGACTGACTCACAGGTAGGCTGAATAAAACTGTCCCATACCAGGGTGTAATACTCAGAAAGATCAGTAATATTTACCCTTTCTTCCTCACTGTTTTATTTGTCAAGGTTTACATTATACATTAAGTAGATGATGCAGGAAAAACAATCTTTTGCCCTCAGTGGTTCTGTGAATTTGAAAAAACCCATCAGCTTAAGATAATTTGCCTAAACTACAAATTGATTTTATGTTTCTTTACAAAGAAATACTACAATTGGGCCTAAAAAGTTGTTAAACAATTTTCCCAAGCTGTCTCTACATGTAACTGTCAAGTTCTCTATAGCTTGACTCAAAATCTGACATAGTTCTTGAGAACAAATTGTAAAAGTTTGTTAGAAATGTATTCCTTTCTTGATTGTGTGGTATTTTTCCTTAATGGAATTCTCAGGGGAATGAATTCCGCATATCTCTTAATCTATAGTAATTGTATGTTTTACTATCAGAGTGAACCCCAATCCAATCTGTTTCATATCTGTATATCTTTGACTCTCATTCTTATCATGACAGAAACAAATAATCTTTTCTGTCTTACTTTACACTGAAACGACATCATGATATCACCAACAGTGATATTAGAATGTGTGCTTTATAAATCCATACCGGTGTTCATGTGCATAGTGCTACACTGTACTCTCTAACATCTTGGTCTTCATCAGCTTTAGAATCGAACCCAAGTGTAACTTTTGCCTAAGCCCATGGAGGTAGAAATAGAGCCTCCATGCTAAGCCAACATGAACTGCTTAGTACTCAATCCTTTCTTGATCATGGTGATGTTCTTCAATGGGCAGTCAGGTTGGCTCAGTGGTTTCTTTCCCTGCCTTCACCTCTGTAAACCCTAATTTCAATCCCACCTCAGAACGGAACCTTGCATGTGGATTGGGTTTTCAGTCTCTACCTGATTACATGGGTTTTCCCCATTGGAGTTTTCCTCCCACATCTGAAACTGAACGTTTCTTCTCAGTTTCTATTCATCCTTCTATTGGTGCTAAATGTGCTGTTGGATCTGTAATAAAAATGATAGTAGTAGAAATCACTGGAGTTTATTCATATCGTGTTTGTAAACCTTTTAATAGTTTACTGCCTACTCATCACTAGGCACACAGTCCTGCATTATCTTCCATTGTCATTTTCAAAAAATGATGGCTAAATTGTCTCTTCTTGAAGAGTTCAAGCTCTTTTAGATATTAAGTTTTCATCTCTGGAGTTTATTCCTATCATGTTTGTAAACCTTTAATATTTTACTGCTTACTTATCACCAGGCCCATAGTCCTACATTATCTTCCAATGTTATTTTCATAAATGAGTGTTAAATGGTCTCTTTTTTACAAAGGCTTTGAAAGTGGGACTTCTCTTGCTTTTCAACTTTGTGTACCTGGGCTTGGACACTGTGGGAAGACACGGTGCCCAGTGTCTTCTGCCTCTTCATCTTATTCACAACGTTATATTCCCTCTCTTCATCTCATATCATTCAAAACCTTGTTTCTCCACTTCATCTTATCAAAGATGCTCCTTTTTCTTCTTGCTCTTCAGTTTAATCCATGATTTAGATATTAACGTACATACATAAAAAGGATTAAGATCATACTACATGAACCCAGCAGTTACGATGTCAAGGTTAATCTAGTACAAAATCCTGCGAAAAATAAATTTTCAGCCCAGCTATTTGTGCCAATTTGCTTTGAGCACATTTTCCAACTTCTTCCTTCCCATGCATTTTGCCAAGTTTCTGTTCAGGCAGCACAACATTTTAATTTGTCAGTGGTAATTCCAAATCCGGCAAATCAATGCAGATATCATTATTTTGAGATCACTGTAAAATTAGCCCTTCAACAACTCATTAAAAAAAAGCTGAAGACGGATGAGGTCTTCTTTACCTTCTTCTTAATCTTAGTTTGCTGAAAATTAAAAAGAACAGACTACTATTATAGTATTACTATACTTGGCCCCTATACTTGTGATTTTGTCGTTGAAAAAGTCAACAACCAATGGGAATGTTGTTAAATCATTTCAGGGCTGGTAAAAGAGTAAGAAAATTTGTCAATCTGTATGGACCATTTCGAGAGAAACAAGGCAAAGAAGGAGGCCTTTGCATGCCTCCGTGAATTATCACGCTTTTCCGTATAAATAATAAGGTAAAATGTAATTAGAGATTTTGGCTCGCCATTGCCATTGGGCATTTCTTTTCGCCAGAGATTTCCCGCAAGCTTGATCTAAAGTTAGAGCATTTATAATTTATATATATAATTAGAACTGTAGCCTATGTGCACCTTTTCTGTTTCATCCAACTCCATTGGGACCTCGCTTTCATCATCCTCAAGACGAGCTGGTATTCTTATGGTCCTCTGACCAACACCTCGTGGCGAATCTCTTGTTGCTGAAGTTTTCTCTCCATCGCCATCGAATCAGAAATCTTTCTTTCCATTTCTTTCTGTGTACCTATTTTAAAATTTGAATGGCAAATTTGTAACGTTAGCAGGTTAGGCTATGGGCCTACATCACATGTACTAATTAAACTTACTCACCACTTTTTTCACTCTTTTTTTATAGTTATAGGCTACATGTAGGCCTACGCATAAAAAACAAAATACATTTTTAACTGTTTTTTGGTATGCTTGTATTTTTTTTTATAAAGAGTGAAAAAGTGGGGGAACTGTCATACTGTGGAATTCTTGCCTATCTTATTCTTACCATAATGCAGTACTGTACATGGGGCCGACTCTTCACCTTTCTTCCAAAAAAAATCAACCACAGCGCCAACCACATCATCGATATGTCTTACTTCGCAGACGCTGTTTTTCAAAGGGAGCACATCCCACGCCTCCTCGTCCATCCACTTCACAAGTACAAACAAGCTAGCAGAAGTCATAATGGGTATGAATACTCAATTTAAATCACAAAAAAAGAAAAGTCTGCAAGAGGTCAAAAGGCAACGCAGCGAGCAGAATAAACCTTGATACTACAAGTACATATGACACGTCATCGATCCCCCAATGGCCGGATGCGTAGTTGCCACGCTAAATCCTGATTGGCTGACAACTGTATTCTTATCGCTGTCGATCCTTAAAATAATTTAAAGGAATTTAAAAAAAACACAATTCCACAATTCCTTTATGATTATTATGTTGAAATGGCGTTTTTATCATTTGTTTGTGTAATTTCTGCAATTATTGAGAAGTTAAAAATGCAAAAGACAAATTCGTCACATGACACATTCACAACCTTGGCCGAGCGAAGACGAAGGCTCGATCAACTGAGCAAACGAGGTTGACGCTACTGGTATCCGTCCTGCCAGCGCGCGTATGCATGGAGATTTGGGAATGGGCATCAGCGAATTTTGTGTGCACTCGCGCCGCCGGCCAGAGTGCGCGCGGTCCCGGGTTTGATGATGAACGAACGGACGGTTGTTTATGTGTTTGGAGAAACAACCCACGATTAACACCCCTCTCATGCGCAATTTTTTTTCCACGTGCTTAAAAAAATTTTTTTTAGGGGGGTTCGGTTTTTAGTAGGAATTAAAGATCATAGAATTTTTTTTTTTTTTTTTTTACTTAATCCGTTAATTAGTTAATCACATGTCCTCATTTGAGGACACTGCGCAGTAATGACATGAAACCAACAACAATAATACACTGTACATGTACATACCATTATACCATTATAAATGTGCTGCAATGTTTATTCAACAAACTCAATACTGTTTCTCTCCACTTTATCACCCTCCCCTCCCCTCCCCTCCCCTCCCCTCCATCCCCACCCCGGTCTGCTACAATTTGTTTTGCGCTGTTGGTTTAGTAATAATAGGAAACAATTTGCATAATTATCCCTAAAATTGAGCAAAAGTGTTTTTTCAAGAAATTTGATTCTGACTCAATCTCCCTCCCCTACCTCCCCCACCCTATACGCTTCCCTTCATTACCACCCCCACCCTCCCCTCCGTTTTCACCCCACCCTAACCCCTCCAATACCACTCCATCCTACCCTCCCTTACCACCTCCACCCTATGGCCCTCCCTCCGTTACCTCCCCCACCCTATATGCTCCTCTCCGTTACCCCCCCCCCCCACCCTATACGCTCCTCTCCGTTACCACCCCCACCCCACCCTCCACTCCGTTACCAACCCACCCTACCCTTCCCTCTGTTACCAAACCACACTACCCTCCCTCCAATACCACCCCACACTACCCTCCCCTCCAATACCACACCACCCTCCCCTCCCCTCCATTACCAAACCACACTACCCTCCCCTCCCCTCCGTTACCACCACCACCCTACCCCCTTCCCCTCCACACCTCCGATCACTGCAAATAACTTTGAGCTGTATGTGTGATAATAGCAAGAATAGCACGATTATATGGCACTTTGTTTGATCATCAAATTACGTTTTGTCCCTCCCCTTTCTATTTGACATCTTCAATGAATGGTAGCCTATCCTATGATAATGAGTTTTCCAAGTACATGTAGCTGGATGTGATGAACTTAGTGTTCTATGCATGGAAATGCTCCATGCACAAGGGGCAGACTGGGACGATGCATTTCCCGCATCTGAAGCGCGTTTTTTTCTTGCACATGGAGTCTCTGCAGCGATTCTCTTTGTCAGTTTTTATTGGCCAATGAGTTCCAACATCATGAAAACGCACCTCTCTCGTTACTGCTGTAGCTGGTGCACGTCTCTTTACTGGTGGTGGTGTCAAGGTGGTCGGACGACCTCTTGTTCGTTTCTCAACGGATCCCATACTTATTAGCGAATTAGCGATGGATGCCTTGAAGTGAAGCAGATCTTCAGCTTTGTTGTCATTTTTCCATTTGTGAATGGTCCAGGCGTTGATCACTGCGACATTCAGGAAGTGGAAGAAGATGCGAAGATACCATCTCTTGTGTCTAGCAGTGTGGCGGTATAGAGCGATGAGGTGGTCCATCTTGTCAACGCCGCCCATATGTTGGTTATACACTTTTACTGTATTTGGGCAGTCGACATCCAGCTTCTGTTTTTCGGCTTTTGACCATCGCTTCACTTTTTCAACTGGTTCAGCTCCAGTGAAGGAGGAGGCCAGATGTACTGCCTTGCTGTCTTGCCATCGGATTATAGTTATGTTGTCGATTGATGTGGCAAATGACATAGATCCGCGGCCTCTTTTCTTCAATTTCTTTTCGTCCTCCAGCTTCTTTCCGCAGCCCATCATCCGATTTCGTCGAATAGTGGCGACACTATGGACTCCGTTGTCCTTCAAATGGAGCATTAGGGGTATTGTGCAAAACAAGTTGTCAAAATACACCTTGTGTGTCTTGCCATGTAAATCAGCTGTTAGTCGTGCGACAACATCTGGGACTATGCCGAGAATCACTGGAGGCCGGTCTCCCCCGGCACCCTGGTAAAATTCAAACTTGTACACATACCCGGAAACACCAGCCAGGACCCATACCTTATACCCCCAAGGATGAGGTTTTCCTCTGATGTACTGTTTTAATGAGGATCTGCCCTTGAAGGGTATCATCATTTCGTCAACGGAAACCTGCTCTTCTGTATCAACCGCAGCCTTGAACGTTTCCTGGAGCGTGTCAAGGAATGGCCGGATTTTCCAAAGGCGGTCGTTACCTTCCTCCGGCTTATCTTCATTATCCACAATATGCAAATATCTGCGTATCTCCTCAAAGCGTTGTGAGGACATGGTGTCTGCGATGAGGTTTTGACGCAGCCCTGGCAGACGGGACCAGTACATCCTAATTCGTGCATAACGAATGTATGTCATGACGAAATTAATGCCAATAAAACTCTTCAGTTCAGGTAGAGTGAGGTTGAAGTTGTCATTGCCCTGCTTCTACATTGCATAGACATTGGAGAAAAAAACAATGTCGTTCAAGAGGGCATCGGGAACAAGATGTTGAAAGATATCGACTGGTTCTTCGCCGTTGATGTTCACCTTGTGCTCTCCTAGGAAAGTTGGCCAGTCTCCTGCACATGAGTTGTCCTTGCCAACGTGCCAGATTGGGTTCCGATCTTTAGGTGCTGAAGGACGATCCATTGCTGGGGGTGCAGGTATGGCTACGTCTTCATCTGATGACTCTTCATCAAACTCAGAAGATACGTCTTCATCCAACTCCTCGTTCCTATCTTCATCCGAAATCTGGTCACCCCCATCAGCAATGATATTCAAAACATCAAGTGGGTTGAATGGCCGAGGCATCCCAAAACTCAAAAACTGCAAGTCCAAACAGAGTGATAATTTTGTCATTCGAGGGTAAACACAAGAAAGGCAAAAGAATGTAAATTATAATTACAACAAATTATTTTACATATTAACTCAAGTTGTATATAGTATTGCAATACACATACAAATATTGCAAAACCATATAGTGAACAAATGCAAACTAGAAAACAACGCCACGAAAATGTAGACAATGCAATGAATACAGAATTGACAAGATAATAATGCCCTAGCTCACATGTGTTTCATTCACTTTCTGAAAAAAATAACTTCCAGTGAAACTAAAATGCTTTGAAAGTCTACTACTTTCTCCTGCCCACCATTTATTTCTCCTATGGTATAATAAACACATTCAATAAACTTGGGTATATGTGAATACACTAAGGGTAAATAATTGTTCCCTTCTTGTAATAATGTCATTACTTCTTCTATGGAGTGTGCGGAAAAAAACTACACGCTATTGCACAGTGTCCTCATATGAGGACGTGAGGGCGCTGTTCATATAGCACTGTTTATTGCAGTTACTGCTCAGTGTCCTCAAATGAAGACGTTTGTGTATTGAAGGAATCCTCAAAAATACGAAATAAAAAGAGACAAATTTGTAAACAGATAGTTTCTATAGAGTATATATCCCTCTCATGCGCAAATTTTTTTCCCAAGTATGGAAAAATTTAATTTGTTCGTTTTTACATCAAAATTGGTATGGCGAGTCTATTAAAAAAATTTTTTTTTTTTAAATCAATTCCGTTAATTAGTTAATTACCTGTCCTCATTTGAGGACACCGCGCTGTAATGACAAGAAATAAACAGTATGCATACAACACACAATTATAACATTCAAAACATCAGTAACATGCCATTATGTTTATTCACGATAACAGTAGTGGAAAAAGTGTAACTTACATCGTTTGAAAGCCAAAGGTGTCAATGATGTGTCTGGTCTCGACTACCGAGCCACCCCCCCTTCCCCCCCTTCCGATGGCCGGCCTCATGTCCGCTTTTCCACTGTACCCATGGTGATCAAAGCATTTGCTATTGAAGCTTTGAAGTGAAGCAAATCAAGGGCTTTGTTGCCAACCTTCCATCTATGAATAATCCAGGCGTTGACAACAGCAACTTTCAGAAAGTGGAAGAAGATCCGCAAGTACCACCTCTTATGACGGCAAGAGTGACGGTACACGGCAATGAGGTGGTCCATCTTGTCCACTCCTCCCATGTGTTGGTTATACACCATGACAGTGTGGGGACATTGAACGTCCACTTTAGCTTTCTCTGCCTTTGACCATCTCTTCACAGTTTGTAACGGCTCAGCTCCAGTGAAGGAGGACGCTAAGTGGACAGGCTTGCTGTCTTGCCATTTGAGTATTGTGATGTCGTCATTTGATGTGGCAAACGACATAGCTCCCCTGCCTTTCTTTTTCAGTGTCTTGACGTCTTCGAGCTTGCTGCCACACCCCATCAGCCTGTTCTTTCGAATTGTAGCCACGCTGAAGATTCCATGTTCCTTGAGATATTGCATAAGAGGCAGGGTGCAGAAGAAGTTATCAAAATAAATCTTGTGGTTCTTGCCTTGTAGACTAGCAGATAACCGGGTAACAACATCGGGGACAATACCAAGGGAAACTGTGGGTCTGTCTCCTCCTGCTCCCTGATAAAATTCATACTTGTATACATATCCAGACACCCCAGCCAAGACCCAAACTTTGTAGCCCCATGGGTGAGGCTTACCTCTAATGTCCTGCTTGAGTGAGGATCGACCCTTGAAAGGTATCATCATCTCATCGACTGACACTTGTTCCTCAGTGTCCACGGCATCCATGAAGGTATCTTGAAGTCTGTCAAGAAATGGCCGAATCTTCCAAAGACGGTCAATACCCTCCTCTGGCTTGTCTTCATTATCTACAATATGAAGATATCTTCGTATTTCTTCAAAACGGCATGAAGACATGGTTTCGGCAATGAGGTTCTGTCGTAGTGCCTGCTGTTGAGACCAGTACATTCGAATGCGTGCATATGGAATATAGGTCATGACAAAGTTAATGCCGAGAAAACTTTTGAATTCAGGGAGTGTGAGCCTGAAACTGTCATTTCCCTGCTTCTGCATGGCATAAACATTTGAGAAGAATACGATGTCATTTAGAAGATCATCAGGCACAAGCTTCCCGAATATGTCTACTGGTTCTTCATCATTTATATTGATCTTGTGCTCTCCTAAGAAGGCAGGCCAGTTTCCAGCGAGGGCATTATCTTTGCCAACATTCCATATGGGACTTCTTCTTGACGTTGATGGCTGCTTGGTGGGTGGAGTTTCAGTTTCTTCTCTGTCATCATCTGAAGACTCTGCCTCTGACTCTAAAGACATGTCTTCCTCTAACTCAACTTCATTAATGCCTTCATCGGAAATGAGGCCTTGGGATTATGTGCACTTTGCTTTGTGTTTGGATGTCTTCCTCAAGACCTTGTGTTTGGTTGTCATCCTCAGAATCTGATGTTGGGGCTGCAGCAGCACCAGGAACTGATGGTACCTTAGCTGATTTAGCTGATGGTACCTTTCTTCTACAAAGACCTTGTGTTTGGCTGTCATCCTTAGAGTCTGATGTTGGGCTGCAGCAGCAAAGGAAACTGATGGTACTTTAGCTGATGGACTTTTCTTCTACGAAGACCTTGTGTTTGGATGTCTTCCTCAAGGTCTGATGTTGGGGCTGCAGCAGCACCAGGAACTGATGGTACCTTAGCTGATTTAGCTGATGGTACCTTTCTTCTACCAAGACCTTGTGTTTGGATTTCATCCTCAAAGTCTGATGTCAGGGCTGCAGCAGCAAAGGAAACTGATGGTACTTTAGCTGATGGTACCTTTCTTATACCAAGACCTTGTGTTTGGTTGTCATCCTTAGAGTCTGATGTTGAGGCTGCAGCAGCACGGGAAACTGATGGTACTTTAGCTGATGGTACCTTTCTTCTACCAAGACATTGTGTTTGGTTGTCATCCTCAAGAGTCTGATGTTGGGACTGCAGCAGCACAGGAAACTGATGGTAGTTTAGCTGATTGTATTTTTCTTCTTCTCAAACCGTAGTATCCTCATTCTGACTTCTTCATAGATTTAGTTCCAGCTGTCTTTGCTTCAGGAAATGGTGACTCTGAGAAATCCACTATGTCACACTCTTCTTCACTGAGCAATGTAAGTTTAGAGATGCCATTTGGGGAAAAAAAATCTTTGCTCTTCTGTAGCAGTAACTCTTTGTTTGGCAGTCTTTTCCATGATTATGCTTCGATTTTCTCCACCAAGTTGGATTCTTGTTGCATCATACGCTATTTTGACAAATGTATAGGTGCAAAAATGTTGGACAGAATGCAGCCCGCTGCCAGCATATGTCCCAGGATCCGGCCAACTGCCTCATATTGTATTAACAACAACAAAAACATTTTCAATGTTGCAAGATAAGAAATGTGAGCATATATGTAATCTTTCACAAGTTCTAATTTGTGCATATTGTCAAAATTGGAAGTCTGCAAAATCTTAACAATTTTTTGCATTAAAAACAATCACCTTTAGGAGTAAACCTGTGTACTATATAGTGTATTTTGCTACACAGTAGGACGGGGAGGAGAATTTTTTTTTTTTTTTTTTAAATTTTGAGAATGGTAGAATGATTGAAGTAACTTTCAATACCCAATAACATTCCATATTTATACCTTAACAATTTATTATTACCAGAAATGTCTCACTTTTGTCTGTCAGCAATTATGAGTGTTTTCACTTGCATAATGTTTACAATGTATTTGTTTCATGAACGCTATACACTCAAATTCATGATTCAGCTGCAAGTGAAGGTTAGCAATGGACTCCTTAATCATTTCAAGCAGCGATATCCGCAGTGCTCCTGCGTCAACGCCATCTTCCTCGCGAAAAGAAACACCGAGCACAGTGTTTGGCAAAAAATCATGACCCATGATCATTTCTGTAACTTTGTTTCAGGGCTGTGCTCTGATCTATGGCGATGTATGTTTTATTAAAACTGTCAAAATTAGACTGGTGTCGCCAAAGGACATCTGCAAATGATTCTCCCCTGAGAAAAGCATACCATAAAAACCATTAGGTGAAAAGTTATAATCATTAGTAAAAAGTGGAAAGAGCTTACATTGTTAGAAAAGAAATGTGTAAGGATGAACTTGTAGGCCTATATAATTAAATGTGTGTAAACTCATTATTTCCAAGCAGTATATTATTTTCTGTGGAATAAAGAAAAGGGTAAGATAATAATTTTGGATGTCCAGATTATATTAAAGATACATGATTCGTGCTCAAGCCTACTTTTCCTTGAAAATATTTTTTATTCCAGCATGCGAAATTTCAAAAAGCACGGTATTTTTTCACGAATTAACTTTAAAAATTGCATTTTGACCTTACATTATATAAGGATAATGATAATTTAAAACTTTCCTTGAAATATTTCTGTCTGAAGTGTTATCGTTTTTAAATAATAAATGAAATCAGATCCAAAATGAGTTTTCGTCTCAGTGCTGAATGCATTTTTACCGTTTTCTCGCAAATGAAACAACAAAATGAGCTGACATTTTCACATGTTGGTTTTATTACAAATATCTTGATTTGTGCAAAGAATGGAAGCATTTACAGACACTTTACCAATGTTGAGCTGGGGCTTTAAACAGCTCACTTTTGGGAGTTTGATACTTTTCCATGCAGCTCAGACCTATTGTTATTCATGATGTCCCAATGGGCCCATGACTGACACAGCCAGCCGCCGATTGTGTGCAAACATACTGTACCCTGCCTGTGTTACATAACTGGCCAGGTGTAAAACAGTTGGAGGTTCTATGGTTGAACGTCGGCCAAAGAGAATGTCTGAAGGAGTCCATTTTATCTGAGGGTAGTATTATTTCAAACACTCTGAAAACACTGACTGTTTATGCAAGACAGCGTAAGTGATTTTTTTGTGTGATTTAAACTGCTTCAGAAATTAACTTTTAGAAAATAATGAAGAATATTACTTGGCTTAAATTTGTTGTCTGTCTGTTTAACGTTGCGTGATAAACATGAACATTAACTACGGTAAATGCTCCAGCCCGTCATCCGACGAAGTGTTGTTGTTCATAATCTGTTAAATTAACCATTCTGTCATTATTCGTTGATGGATTTTTTGTTCGATGCTTCATTTTATGGTCATCCTAAAAAAAATAGCACTTCAACATTTGGATTAATTTTTCAAGGTAAAATCGGCTACAGCAGGTATATACATCTTTAAAACTCAAATGCATTTCAAGAATTCACCAGGGTGCTTCTTCAAAACAGAAACCTTAAGGTGGTCTGTCACATAACTATCAATTCCGGTGACCTGACCTCTTTCCCTTCTGGTGTATTCTTCACACTCTTGATGTAAAGTCAGATCGTGAATGTTGAAAAAGGGTGAAATAGACTATAACTAACAGTATTCATGTATTTCATATTTATGTTTGTATCAGTCAGTTTGTATGAAGAGGTTAACAAATATTTTCATTGGTATTTTGAACAATCAAGTTTATTAACAAGATTGTACACAAAAAACTCATGAAAATAACCTTAATGTCTGATGCAGACAACAAACCTTTACAAACACCTAAACTGGTTTGAACATTTAAGAAAGCAAAGCCTACTATAGAATCAAAGTTAAAACTTGTACCTCAAGGTCATTTGAAGGATTCTGATTTGGAAGATGTTCACTTGCTCTTGCCTGAGGAGTCACAGGTAGATCAAGATTACTCTTGCAGCAAATAGTAAAGTTTGTCATTTGTTGAGAAGTGTTTCATGAGTGATAGTTTATTATGGCAAAATCAGTTCAATATATCGTTGTTATTGACCAAATATTTCATAATTGTTTATTTTGCAGTTGTTATGTGATTGTCTGTATCTCTCACAGATGGCATGAACCACGAGATGATTCTGCAGTTGCGACTACCCATTTTTGTAAATTTGCAGCAGTAGTTGGTGACAGGGGCGGATCCAGTGGGGGGAATGAGGGGCGCAGGCCCCCCTATTTTTCCTTCTGAAAAAAAAAATCAAGATACCATCCCGCCCACTTGCAATGAGAAATCAACTTTCGACATTATACTACGATGTTCACTGTAATGTCAAACAATAAGAGGCCACAACTTGCCTTCAGTCATTATTTGCTGCTTGATCGGTGAAACCCGGAACGCCTCTTGTTTTTGTTCTGTTTTTTTTTAGGTGTTCGGGTGAAACTTGATTTCTTCCTTACCTTCCAGTACTCTAGCAAACTTCTTTGCTCTATCACTAGTCCTATGATCCTCTGTCTGCAGGAAACTCTGCAGTTGCAATGCAGCCTTGATGGAATCATCAAGGGTGGCAGGCTTAGAATGGAAAATACCCTCCCTAATTTCTCTGTCTTTCACGGCATCCATGAAATGTCCTTTTGCTAGTCTCTCTCAGCTTTCATCTGAGAACTCTGGGTACGCCAATGCTGCAAGTTCCCTTACACTGGCGCCAAGTTCTTGTAGGGTTTCTGTCTCTCCCTGGGCTCCAAGTTCTTGTAGGGTTTCTGTCTCTCCCTGGGCTCCAAGTTCTTGTAGGGTTTCTGTCTTGCCCTGACGACGATGGCAAAGCTCCATTAAGTGGAAATCTGCTTGTTGTCCCGGTCCAAAACGTTGGTCCAATCTGTCCAAAAGCTCCTTGAGTGAAAATTACTTCTCTTCTGGTTTACATCCCAGCACCTTCAAGGCTTGTCCCTGAAGGCTGGCCGCCAAGAACAAAGCAGCCTGGCTGTCCTTCCATCTATTTGCTATGCAGCACGCCTGAAAATGCGCCTTATAGTCCTTCCAAGGCACTTTTCCACTAAACTGGTCAGGACAGATATTTGGTTTCCTAATCCTGTCCTCACATTTGTTAGTTTCCTGTGTCCATTACTGCAGATCCAGTCCCCAGAAAGTGTTACGCCTTATCCCACTTCTGACACCAATGTGGCGAATCCCGTCCGGGTTAAGTCTGACTCGGTACTGCACAGCCGAGCGGCAGCCCTACAGTTCTGTGAGGGAGGTCGTTTGGCAACCGTCTATCGCCACGCGCAACACTTATTCCTGGTGACTTTGTAGACTGGGGCTGAACCTAGGGCAGAGCAGCACATGGACCAAATAAATGGACAAAGAGAGATCACTCAAGAGCTGGGGTTCAAGTTGTCGACCTCCACATAGTGAGCCCTGTCAACTGACTTCTGTCAGGCGAACAACAACAACAGAGATAGCAGAAACAGAATCAATCTACAGCTATTTCCTGTACCATCAAGCAAGTACATCCTCGATAATGCAACCTCAGCCGCCGCAGCTCAAAGCCAACCCGGAGCATGCGCCCTTTTCAGGGCGGACACCTACAAGTGTCAGACAGGACGGCATCTCCCTGTTGCAGTTGAATGGGGATACCGCTCTGGTTGAGATGGTACTACCGCTCAAGATGGTACTACCCTGGAAGACTGGGCCTCGGCCGCTGGCATCTACCTCCTCTGTGACTCTAAGCAGCCTGGCAGCTTTCATTCTGGCCTTGGGAACACCACCTCCAATCAAGATTTGGCTTTTGTAAACCTGAATGGTCCTCTTCCTCACCGTACCATCCTCGATCAGTTTCCAAGATCACAACACAGATCATCCTTGATCATGCTTGACAAGCCCATCGAACCGGCCAGATGGGACCATTTCACAAGCCTTGTAGATTCTGGGGTTGTCAACATACCCAACCCCACCCTCAACAACCTAGGTATAGCCTACTCAGCCCTCCACAGTCTTCTCATTGATGCGGCGCAGACGGCTATGCTTCGTGGACTCCGTCGCAGATACATCCCTGCATGGGATGAAGAGTGTGATGCATGCTACAACGCCTTTCTGCAAGCTGAACCAGGCGAGGATGCAGCTACAAAGGCTACAGACCTGACAAACTGACCTGACAAAAAGCGCAGAAATCACTGGGAAGAGACAGTCCAGGGAATCGACTTCGCACACTCCAGTAAAATAGCCTGGAAAACTTTCAACCATCTTACTGGCAGAAGTATTCGCCCCAAGCACTGTACTGTCACTGCTAACTCCATCACTCAGCAACTCCTGGTATTTCGAACTCGCTGGATATACTAGCGGGATGCCATGCTTTGTATTGTGTGTTATGTAAAGATCGGTCTTACTTGTAGAATGATTGTAGCACATAATGTAATTCATTTGTTCAAACTTTACATGTAGTTAGACTATAACTTGTCGATGCTGACGTCATGATGACAACACTAGGTTTCGAATTTCAAGATTTTTAAGCATTTATTTTGTAAATCTTTGAGAATCAATATCAAATCAACCACAAGAGACTTTTGGTGGCTTTTTGTGGGATTATATTTTGCTACTATAGGTCTTCATTTTTTGTTGTATGCATGACCTCACGTGACCTCCACTTCCGGTTAAAAACGGAAGTGCCTTGTGATTTAGAAGTGGCAACTTTTTTGACAAATAACTTTATTCGTAAATCTTTAATCACAGAATTTAATTGGTAAACAACTTCTAAAACAAGTAAGGTGAAAAACACTGAAAAAAAAAACGTAATCCTCTTGAAAGAAAAGACCAAACCAGACTGTTTAAAAAAAAGGTGAAAAATTCCAACATCAGACAAGTTAATATTATTCTCATTAATGTAAATGAGTAAAGTGTAAACCCATTTCCTGCAATAGCACCTCTTCAAAACCAATTTCTGGCTCTCCCCTGCCTTTTAAAGATATTTAAAAAGTTGTATTTATTATTTTTGTCTGTTTCATTTTTACCCTACAGTCCGGTGGTTTGGAAGTGACTGATGAGCTGAAGGTACAGATCAACCTGATAACTGGCTTCTCAGTTCACCAAGGAGGCAACATTCAAGATATTGGTTTACTCAGACAGCTCTGTCCCTCATTCAACTCAGTGTAACTTAGCAGAGAGGCTGGGACAGCAAAAATAGTCTGATCCCATTTTGGTAGGAAGAGATTTATTATTGGTAATTGCTATTGCACTTAGGGAACTTGACAAAGAAGGTGGCAGCACAATAAAGGTATACAGTCAGCAGAGGTTATGGTGCAAACAAAGACATCCGTTTCAACACTCGAAACCATTGGCTGACTGGGAATAGGGAGGGCAACAGGGCTGTAGCACCCTCCCCCTAAAATTGTCAAAAAATAGTAAAGGAAAGAGACAGAGGAGGAGGGAGAAGAAGAACAGAATCAGATACAAACAGTCAGAGTAAACCAATTAAATGGAAATCTCCTTTTACTCCTGCAAAACTTGTTCTCAAAATCAAGGGGAAAGTGGCAGGGAATCGTCTCGTATTGCACCAGAGAGCATCTAGAATCAAACATTTTTCAGGGCCCTTAAGCAGGCCCCAGATCCCACACCATAAATGCTTCACACTTTTTAGTACTGAAAAATTGCTCTTGATTCTCAGCCCCCCCCCCCCCCCCCCTCTTAAAATGATTCTGGATCCGCTGATGAAATCTGGTCTGGTTACATAAATTGGAAACACTTTTTTCATTTAAAGTTATTTACTTTGTTGTGTTCTTGACAAAATGGGTACTGTGATGTCCTCAGTAAAATGTGCAAACAACTTAACAATTGGTATACTTTGGCTTTGAATGAATTTACAAAGCTCCTTTGAATCGTTATTTTTAATGTTAAATTAATTTGACGCCTTCTTGTAGAATTCTTTCAGTTATTTTGCTTGATCTAGTTGATTGTTGACAAATTGTTTGATATTTTAGTACACTGGCACATTAATAGATTATACATTAAATTGAAAGACTCTTTGTGTTTTGATGGCATCTGCATCATGAAAAGAACAACAACTTGATAGGTATACACCAAAACATTCGAATAAATCTCAAGTCTCTTTTTGGAAAATAATAACAAAATAACCAAAGTTGATATTTGGTTGGATCTTTGCACCATTGACTGAAATGTTTAGGGTCAAGCCATGACGATTGATATTTAATCACTAAATTTGGTGTTTGTTCTGTCTTATTTCATGTTCATTATACATTGTGCCATTGTACATTTTTGTGAAACAAAAACTGTGTCATTGTGTCTTTCATCTGTATTGAAGTAAAAGAAAATAAAATTGTGTCCTAGTGTCTTTTTCCTTTATTGAAAAAAAAGAAGAGAAATTGTGTCTTTGTGTCTTTTTTCTGTAGATAAGAATAGATCTGCTTTGTGTATGTTTACAGCACAGACCTCTATCACAGCAGCCATCTTGTATTTTCAAAGGTATGGGATGTAACTGAGACAGGAAGGGAAGTTTAATGCACAGTTTGTGTCAAAGCAAAAGAGTCAAGTTTTCAATGAAACTTAAGTAAATAAAAACGCCCTTCACAAAGTTCTGCCTTTTGAGAAGCAAACAGTGAAAGTGCAGTAAGGCACTTAAAAAAGTAAATGCACAGGTAAAAAAAAACTAATAAAAGACATTGACTGAACAAGTACACCATTGAGAACAAGACTGAATTTGATGAAGGTCTGGTCATTTAATAAACATTAATGATATAAGGAAGGTACTTATCTTGCAAAACAAAATTTGAAACATGAAATCCAATAGCTCATGGGTTGTGCAAGTTTATCTTTACTAAAACAACCATGAGAAGCAGTTTTTTGTTTATTGTTTACAAAAATGTTTCGTGGAACAACTGGGTCAACTTCATAATATATGATAAAGATTAAGAAAGTTGAATTACTTGATAGAAATTAGTTAATGATTGTGTACCTTCCCTTTGCGTTTCAAGTGCTGCATACTATAGTCAAGAAGATGGCAGAGCAAAATATTGGGTAGGGAGGAGGAGAGGGTCGGCATAGAGATGAAGGACATGAGCCTGAGGGATATGGGAGGGGATAGATGATCAGGCTTATTCAAGATTGGGGATTTCAGCTTAATGAAGTAAAAAAAAAAGTAATAATAATAAAAGGCATTAACTGAACAAGTACAGTGTATACCATTGAAAACATGGCTAAATTTTGAAAGCTCTGGTCATTTAATAAACCTTCATAGGTTGTGCAAGTTTATCTTTACTGGGGTTTTGTGCTTCAACTTTAGAGGAAAGAAACTTTTACCACACGCTCTTAGTACACACACAATAGGCAAAAAATTATGCACTAAATGGATTTCTATAAGTATAAGCCCACTTTTTTTGAACGATTTTGGGGGTCATGCAGTGATTAGATTTTGTAATTTTTGATCCGTTATCACAGCCTTGGGTTTTGTGCTTCAACTTTTGAGGGGGCTTGGTAAGTGATGGGTTGCTTTATGAAAACATGGGGAAAACACATCTGGTACTGTCTCTGGTACTTCGCAAAAATTCTCAACTGCTGACCACCAAACAATTGAGAAATGAATTTGACAGATATTCAAACTACCATCGTCTCAAAAACTGAGTGTGTGTATGCATATCTCTGCCAGGTAAATCGGCATTTGCTTTCTATCACACCCCCAAGTCTAACCCACAAGAGGGCGCTATGAAATGTTTTGTTTTTTTCGAGAGTGAAATTACCCTTGTAGAACATAATGTTACAGAATTGTTTGTAACGATTAATATTATTATTTATTGATATTATTATTATTATTTGGTGACAAATCTTATAATAGGAAGCTACGAACTCATTATTTTCAAGTTACAAACTTTAAACATCATCACGGGGTGCATGACCTCAACTGTAATTGCCCCCTCTACAAATATCCGTGCACCCCCTTTGTGCACCCCCTTTGTCCCTCCCCCTGTAAGAAAGATCATTGCTACGCCACTGTCTGCTTGACCATAAAGTCGCAGTAGGAATGGGTTCGTGGAAGAGTAACTGATGCCACCACAGCTCTTTCAGATAACAAGAAGTTCAATCTGCAGAGAAATCTTCAGTTTCCCAACTCATTTTCGAGTATTGGTATAGGTTTTTCCCGGTCAATTTCCAAAAGTTTTCGTTCATTTTCATTTTCAAGCATTCAATTTCACTCGATTTTTACGCACCAGGGCAAAGTAGGGTTTCTTTTTCCTTTTTAGAGCATTCAATTTAATTTTGTGGGAAATCAGGACCTTGTTTTTATCATTCGTTTTCGTTAAGGATCATTCTATTTCGTTTTGGTGCATTCAAATCTCAAATGTTTGCATTATTGCATGACGTTTTTCGAGTCTTTTCACTTTTATAGCATTCAAATTAGCGAGCGGTGGAGCGCACAAGATATGCGACGGTGTTTTTCCTTTCTTATTCGTTTATGGGCAGTCATTTTCATGAAGTGATAATTCAAATTTAAATAGTCTGTAATTTCATCTAAGTTCCTTTTTCATTATATACTGGTTGAAAACTTGAAAGTAACAAAGTAATTAAGCTGGATCACAAAGCATAAAACTTAACAGGATTAATGATTTGTTTTGTTCATTTAATCATTACATTTGTTTAAAACTTTCAACAAAAAAAGATACGAGGGTCTGACTTTCAGATCTTTCTCAAAGGCTACTGTAATGTCAGATTAAACTCAATTTCTTCATAATTCTATAAGAAATGATCTTGCTGTGGATATGTTTATTCTTTCTTTTTGTTAACTGTTCCATTTTGGGGCGGTGTTTTGGGGATACGTTTTTGCTGAATTCACCCTTCGATTTCTTCACGTGCTAGACATCGGAGCATAATGTTTGGGAATAGTTGTACCATCGGACACATTTCTCTTGGGTAATTTCTCCAAAGTTTTCCTGCGCCACCTCCATCACACGCTCACAAGACATGCAGATACATGCAAGAAAATGCTTGAAAAAATTTGAAAAATGTTTGCCCATTGATGAAAATGAATGCACGACTAACCCTTGCAACTGCTTCAGGCGAAATTGAATGAACATTGCAACATTTTTAACTTGAATGCACCTCTTATGAAAACGAGTGAAGCTAAGAGATGGTAGGATGCTCGGATAATGAAATTGAATGATTCTTTTTAATTTTGAATTACTATCTGCGTGATATTTCAACTTCGATCTAAATTGAATGAACCTGGCGTTAAATTGATTGAAAATTTTGTTAAATTGGCCGGGAAAACCTATTAGGTAGAAAAATTGTTGCTGATGAAGTATGAATGCTGCCCTCTTTTGGCTATAACTGTGAGTGCCATTAAGATAAAAGATGCATTTGAAAACAAAATTCTCCAGTTGGATTAAACAGATTTATGTGTAATAAAAATGTAATACTAAAAGCAAATTTATATCAAACAGTACCTTTGTTTAGAATCTTGTTCTTACAGTTGTTGATTGCGAATAATAAAGATAACGTGGTTACAATTGTTATGATAATGACTTTTGATACTCGGCATTGGACAGAACTTCTGTGATTTTTTCTGAACCTCCTTTTTAAAGGCGTGGTTATTCCCCCCCCCCCCTCTTGGGTGTATCTCTGTTACCTCCCCCACACCCTCATTCCTACCTCCCCCTCCCCCAACCATCACAGCCCACCCATTTCCAATAGCTCTCCATTACCTTGCCAGGCCCCTTCAGCGCCCCCTTACTATCCCTTCAGGCGGTACTATCCAAGAAAATCACCATGCTGAAGTCTTTACCAAAAGTTAATATCTCTGGGTCATGGTTTAGTGATTATTGTTGTTTTGGAATTATTGGAACAGGCTTGCTAGTCGTCTTTGGACATGGTAAATGTGGCGGATTACTAACTTTAATAAAAAGTATGATTCGCTTAACAAAATGGTATGACATAGTAGAACAACCCACTTTTATTCTAAAGTATACGTTTTATTCTGCTTAAAATGTTATTATTGCTATCGGTTGCAGATCTGTAGGAGGTCTTCAACATCGGGATGATGAGGACTCGATCCAAATTATACGTTTCTGGTTTGTACAAGCATGCCTGGTGCAGATGTCATTGTAAATCATTTGAAACGAATAAGATTGAGATTATTTTGAGGTTTTGGAATTCACTCTGTATTTGGTTGTATTTGTACATGTCGTGGCAGTGAAACAGGTTATCATTGTATTGCAAAACTAATAAATAGATAAATAAATAAATAAAAAAGGAATACTTTTCTCTCAATTTGGGATCGCTTATTAATCACTATCATTAAAGATGTTTTAAACACACTTTGGCCATTTGGGTTTTGATCCCTGTTTAATGATAATGATTAAATAGAAATAAAAAGGGGCAGACTATTTTGTTTTTAGCCTCGATTTGAAGGTATGGCTAACAGAGGTTTCGTGGCTATTGTGGAGGATACCAATTTAAATGGTTTTTAAATTTTTGATTTGCGTCACCACTACGTATGGTACATTACAACCACATCGAGGCTAGGAGGAAAAACAATGAATTCTGGAGAGACACTGTATCAATGAACCGAGAAGGGATGATTACGGCGGAGGCGTCTGGAGAGTGTTGTCTTGGGTTTAGGAACAAGAGACAATTGTGAATGGAATTCATGTGACTGCATGCGTTTTGATTAATTGAGCAAGGAGGTTTTGATGTTCAGTATCAATTGTTTCCAAGACGTTTGGTAAAAAAACTACTTGTATGCGGGTAAACACATCATTCATGGAGAAAAATGAAAGACAGAGAATAATATGACTTGGTGTGACTCATGTGCTTGTTTGTGTCCAAATGTTTGAAGTTTGCTTTTTAATAAGACGGTTGGTAATATAACTCTACTGTTAGACGCGTTTATCTTGGAGGAGAGAGTAATGTCAGAGATACTCCTTGATTCGGGGTGTGTACTTCTTGTGTTTTGATTTTTTTTTTTTTTTTTTAAAGATGGCTGGTATAATAAAACTCTGGTGCGGTGACACTCAGTAAGACGTGGGTGAAGAGTAATGTAAGAGAGACACTCTGTGATTCGGGGATGTGCCTTTTGTTTTGTTTTTTAATGTTTGTTTTTACTAAGATGGTTGTTATAATAAAACTCTGCGGTGACACGGAGATGTTGTGAAGGAAAGAGCATGGTATGGTGTTCCAAAGAGGACAGTCTCCCCGTCGTGGTTTTGGATTGTTCCGTCGTAGTTTTGTGTTGTCCGTCGTGATTTTGTGTTGTCCGTCGTGATTTTGTAGAGTCCGTCGTGGTTTTGTGTTGTCCGTCGTGATTTTGTGTTGTCCGTCGTGATTTTGTGTTGTCCGTCGTGATTTTGGATTGCTCCGTCGTGATTTTGTGTTGTCCGTCGTGATTTTGTGTTGGCCGTCGTGATTTTGTGTTGGCCGTCGTGATTTTGTGTTGTCCGTCGTGATTTTGTGTTGGCCGTCGTGATTTTGTGTTGGCCGTCGTGGTTTTGTGTTGTCTGTCGTGATTTTGTGTTGTCCGTCGTGATTTTGTGCTGTCCGTCGTGATTTTGTGTTGTCCGTCGTGGTTTTGTGGAGTCTGTGGCAGTTTTGGATTGCTCAACGATAGTATTATGGGATATATAGTAACTAAACTGCAAGTGCCGATAGGTGGCGTTAGCCAACTTCCGTGTTGGTTGCTGCTTGCATCGGAGTCTCCGATCATGAATTATACCTTGCTGAACCCAAGGATTCCTCACCAAGAAGACAATATCCTGTTTGATTGTGTTTGTGATAATCTATTTATGAAATGTAAACATATACATCTGTGGTTGATTACGTTTATTGATAACATAGTCCAACAATTACACGCTTAGGTCATAGAGCAAGCTTAGGTTGTTAGCCTGGCTAGAGATCCTCAATGGCCGGCTGGCAACAATTGCAACCCGAAAGAAAGCGCATGCGCAACATTTTATGGACCCCCCCCCCCCCACCCCCCGTTCAAAGTCAAAATCACGACGGACTTCACAAAACCACGACGGACAACACAAAATCACGACGGACTTCACAAAATCACGACGGACAACACAAAACTACGACGGAACAATCCAAAACCACGACGGGGAGACTGTCCTCTTTGGAACACCATAGCATGGTTTCGGGTGTGTTCCTGTATGTGTTTTATTGTTAGGGTAAGTGTTTCTTTGGCGGGCGGTTCAAAAACTCAACGGTTACACGCAGTAGGCTTAGTCGAGTGGTGGAAAGAGTCAAGTAAAAGAGACACTCCGTGGTTCAGGTGTGTGGGGTGTGTGGTTGTAGTTTGTTTCTAAGACGGTTGAGTATCAAACTCTGCTGGTAAACCTACTCCCCAATTAGTGTTTGTTTTATTAATGTTTATTTTTCCGGGATCATTACGGGTTTTAATAAATCATGTGATGAGTAAATAAAAACAAATAACTAAAAACTGAGTGAAGGAGACTCATAAATTGGGCTTCATCGATTACTGGTAAATCTCAGTCTTAGTAATGACAATTTAATAAGATGGAATAATTCACCATAAAGAAACTTTCACCAATGATGGTAAATTAATAGCCAGTTACCGGTGGAATAAAAATGTCCCTTGTGGGCATACTGGCGGATGGGGTCTGTACATTACCAGGTGGAATTGATGGAGTTTTGTGGAGGGGGTTACGGGGAAAAGTTAACTTTCCTTCTAAATACATTTTTTGAGTCTCAATATTATCCTAATTATTTCAAATAAGTGATTGAATGTAAATATTTAGTTGGTTAGTTTCAGAAACGCATAGCTAATATGAAATTACTGCCCGATTGGGACAACACCGTCATAAAACAAGTTGGGATTGGTGGGTTTTGTGGAGGGGGTTACGGGGACAAAGTTGCTTTGCTTCTCAATATAATTGTTGGGTGTCATTTATTTATTAACAACTTCAATTAGTGATTGAACATAAACATATATATATATCCGGTTAGCGGTGGAATGCTGTTAATTTAAAGTTTCTAATCTCATAGTCATAGCCCCCATGGAAACATATGTAATGTTTAAAGTGTCTGTTGGGATTGATGTGTTTTGTGGAGGGGGGTTTACGGGGCAAAGTTACTTTCTTCTCCATTTGCGTGTCATTTATACTATTTAACTCAAATTAGTGATTTAATATAAAGATTTAACTAGTAAGCGATGGAATGTTGCTTTTTGAAATTTCTAAATCTTACAGCCTCTGTGTAAATTGCGTTTAGGGCTACATACTTTTCAAAGTACAAGATGGGATCTGTGGGTTTTATGGAGGGGGTTACGGGGAAAAAGTTACTTTCGTTCTCAATTGAATATTTGAGCATCAATTATTAAATGTAAGTCAAAGTTGTGTTTGAATGTAATAATTGCCCCATTAAGGGTAAAATGATGTGAACTATAAAACTATGATTGGAGTTATTCAGAAGCTCATGTCTATAACATTATCTACCAAGAGAGGGCGCTCAGGGACGCTTAAACTGTATGGATCCCGAAGTCATAATGGAAAACATGCACAGAAATGATACTTGTCTCTGTGAAAATGGTTAGAGGTAGCCAGTCTATATCAAAATTGAAGCGTGGCTTTTAATTTTTCTCAGCGGGAATTTTGATTTTGTCATTTTCTTCATGTTTTTCTTGACGAGTGAAGTTTTAGAGCCATGCAATAAAAACATAAACAGGTAAGGGTCACATTGGTGAATTCAAAATCAGTAAATTTGGTAAAAGTGGGGCCCTTTTAATTTGGATTCATCCGACCATGCTTAAGAATATAATTACTCGTGGGTACTACCCCATGCAATGTATGTACTGCACGCGTGCAAGTACAATACGTGTCCATACAGATGTACAGCATTAGTACAATCTTGGGGTAAGCGGTACTTTATTCACACCACCAACGCAAACTTAGTATCAATGACAATGTTGCCTTGTGTCTTATCAGGGTTTTTTTTTGGAGGGAATTAAGGGGTGCTTGGGAGGAGAACTACCAGCAGACATATAAATAAACAAACCAGTCATTGATTTTGTTGTCAAAGATTTATTACTCATTTTTGCCACTGGTACTCTCTGTTAATGTGAAAGAGTGAAAAACCACTCATTTTGTCCGCCTTCAGAGGAGCCATATGGCAGACAACTCTTTTTAGAGTGGAAAACATGTATTTCACTAAATTCAGAGTGAAATTCACTCCACTTTCACTTAAAAAAGGGTGTTGAAGAGTGAGTGTCACTCTCAAAAGAGCCAAACTGACACCACTCTGGCAAGCGAATGAAATTTTCACTCTTTTACATTTAGAGAGTGTATACAAAAAAAATATACGATTGACTAAAGACTGAACAATTGTTTGTCTAAACTTTAAAAAGAAAAAACAGTACAAGTATGCCTAATTGATTAAAATATTGCTAAGTTTCAATACAAAACCTCAATAAATTAAACATACCACAAAAACCAGTATTTTTGAGAGAAACACACATCTGATATACTGTTTGTAGATTGCAGCAAAAAGTCAGCAATTAAAGGAGTTTTTGTGTCCAAAAGCATTGCCCACTAAGACAAGGTTACAAAATTAATATTAACAGATCTAAAGTAGAAAAGAATTGGAAAAATACATGTATTTTTCCTGTATAGTTAGCACTAAAAGATACTAAGAGATGTCCAGAGCTAAGAACAGATAATTTACAATGGCTAAAAAGACTAGAAAAATGCATTAAAATATTGTTTAATTAACTTCATACTTCTGATTGTTTTTAATTCTTCTAATACTTCTTTCTTGGTAATTCTTGACAGAAAATAAACAATATTTTGGGAGTTGTTTTTTATAATCTGCTTCACACACAGCAATTGAAGTCCAGACCACTTCTAAAAAAAATAATAGGCTCAGAACAAATTGAGAAGACTCTTGTCTGAAGTGTTGTGCTTATATTCCCTCTGGGATTTTAAATTCCTAATATCCCTCATACCTTTCACACTCAAGCAAATTCCCGAGAACCCAAGGAATTTCATGGGAACTTTAAACCCATGTTTGTTCCACACTTGATGCAATTTTGAAGGGAAAATATGCCAACCCTGGGGTTAAATCGCTTAACTCTACTCCCAAGCAGGGATGGCTATTTCCTGGGAGTTTCTCATTTCCCAGGAGTTTACCAGGGCTAGCAGTTCATGTGTGAAAAGCTCAACTAAATCTTCCCAGGAATTTCCCTGAAATCTTGCAAGTGTGAAAAGAGCATAAAAGGATCTTCCATAGTTTTGTTTTCAGGGTAAAATCAATTTTGTGGAGTCGAGGTTCAGGTAAAATTGGATTCTTCCATCTGGCTGATTGATTACAGCCAAGTATATTGTCCAATGTTGCATGATTGAACATGCATGCATATTGTAAATAACCATCGGTGTACAATGTCTTGTTACATCAGCACAAGCTGTTTTATTTCATTTTCACACAATTATACTAGTTTATGGGGGGGGGTGGCAGCAGGCCCCAGCTAGCAGCTAAATGCATTTTCAAAATGTTAATGTCAGTTTTCATTCCTCTTTTCACAAGCATGAAACAGTGTTGTCAAAAGCCCCACTATCTAGGTAATTATTAATCTTTTTGTGCAGTTTGAAGTCTGCAATTATTTTGAGACTACTTCTATGTAAATGATTTGACCAACACAATAGATGTCTTATGTCACATTATTGTTTGTAATTATGCAAACATCATCAGCAAAATGACTCAAGCATTTGCACTTGGTTGTTTTTTCAAATAAAAATAACAGATAAGAGTATCCATCAACTGGGCAAGCTACGTGTAGTTTGCTTTGATAATTAAATCTTTGATCTCCTTTTCCTTTCTTCCAGATTAGTTTGTCAACATTCCTCATGACACATTGGCCAACATGAGATGGACACCAGCTGCACACATGTTACAGCAAGTTGAATACATAGAGGCATGACAGAGAGATGACTCACTGCTAGGTACTATTGGACCCAGGAGTCTTAGTGATTTGAACTGATCAAACCATGGAGGATTGTATCAAGTAGTAGATTCTAACAATGGCCCAAATGATCTGCTCACAACACAAACCCAGAAGCAGAGAAGGTAACCAACATACACAGCACTTTCAACTCAGATTGAGCTCATGTACAGCTCAGAGAGAGGATTGCTGCTCTGAACTCCCAGTGTAAACAGTCAAGAAGAGAAGCCCTCAAACTTTGGCTTAGTGCTTCCACATCAAACCAAAGATTGAGTAGTAGATGTACAGCTCAGAGAGAGGTTTGCTGCTCTGAACTCCCAGTGCAAACAGCCAAGAAGAGAACCCCTCAAACTTTGGCTGAGTGCTTCCACATAAACCCATAGAGTACTGCAGTCACCAACAGAGTCACACTGAAACGGCATTAGCATGTAAAAACTTAAATTCAAAGGCTGGCAGTCAAACGACAAGATGCTAGAAACACAAAAATCCCCAAAGGCTTCTCTGTCTACACTACAAGACCATAAGAAGTTTTACAACTTGCTCAATTTTCAATCACAATGCTGGCAGATGAGATGAGTTGATATCTACATTACATCAACAAAAACCAGAAAAACTTGGTTCAGTGCTCGCCACATGAACCCAGAGCAGGTTGCACAGTATAACTCACAGTGATTGCATAAGAGATAAGTGTCTTCATCAAGTCATGGCCAAATACTAGAAAAACACAGTATTCAGCACTTACATGTCATTTCATCCGTCTAGAAGATTATATAAAGATGCAGTGCCTATCAAGCTACTTGCTTCACCCAGAGTTCACCACAGGATCATGAAGAGTATGGTACCAATTGATGTTAAAAACAAAAGATAGCTAAACATACTACATGGGAAGAGCTGACCAAAAAACTGTTCTAAGATGACTATTGTTTGATTTGCGACATTTTGCAAACACTTTCTTGAAAAAAGTTTTCTTGTTTTTTTTTCTTGCTTCGGATAAAGACAATTACTATGGGAAAGCAATTACAGCAAGAAATCTTAGATGATCTTCTGCAACCTTTGGAATGTGACTTATAAGGAATGTGTTTTCCTGTTACGAACCCAGTCAACATTGTTGGTCATTATACCCAGTGAACAGTATTCAGTACAAATGTAACCCACTTTTTAAGTTTGACTGAAAGATGTATTGATTGCCTCTGATTGTCTACATATTCAGCAATGTTTGATTAGTACTGACTAAGTTGTTGAGAAAGTTTAAAGGGGTTACTATCCTGTGCAGATCTGCTGGCTGGTCACCTACATGTATGGTATTTGCCTGAAAGTTCTCTCATATCAACCATTTTCATCAGTTTTCAACACATTTTGATAAATTCTGAACCAGTTACCTGCTCAAACTGTGTGTAGTACATCTACATGTATGTTCTACTTCAACTCCCATGTCCATCTATTTTTTTAGTACCTTGAAGTTAACTTCAGAGCATTCCCACTTGTTGTGCTACATGTGTCAGCACAGTCAACAGTGTTATGATGTTTCACTGAGACTTGCCTGAAAATGTTTTTGGCGGACTGTTTGTTCAGCTCTCAAAATGTCCAGCAACACTCAATCAATCAGCAGTAAACCAGTTGCATACAGTGTGGAGTTCCATGCCATCTACTGGATGGCCAACTACTAGATGTTTCCCCAGTCATAAGATTCTGCTCAGCTACTCTGGACAGCTTGCATTCCTGTTTCCCCTCTACCATGGTTGAGCATCCAGCAGGACTGAATACATGTAGTTGCTCAACAAGCAGGATGTACTTCAGCTGTAACGAGAATAGGTATGTTTTACTTTCAAAGAGTCTATAACAAATTATTTTTTAAGTCAACAACTTTTCTGTAACAATTGTACATACTTGTGTCTGAGAGGTTTTTTGAAACAAAAAGCATGGGTAAAAAATTACACTGGTAAAAATTTAAATAGGTAAATTTACATTGCTAATGCGCCAACTGTTATGGCATTGTGTCCAATAGTAAAGCAGATCCATGATATTGATGGAGACCTGTACCTGTACGTACATCTTTTAATTTTTAAATGATGGACGGCCATTTTGATTCATTCAGAAAATATATCTATGGGAATATTTTGAGAGGGACATCATCAGGGACGTGGGCAGCACAGTGATACCCTTTGCCTACGTGTTGGTCTCCAATGAAACAGAGATATGGAGACATTTGGATTTTTGACATCCAGTTTATAAACAAAAATATGGACTAAAAATGAGAATTCACATTTTTGAAAAAGCAGCTTGTACAACAGCAATTTTTCTTGTTGTGTTTGGATAGATGAAATCCATCAACTAAAGTACAGACTTACAGCCACCAACCTGAAAAAGCTAGACAGCTTTGAACTGAGCATGAACCGAGTGATGTCAACTTCTGTATGTAGCTGCAAAACATCCAAGTCAATTTTCTTCTGCTTTCTCTCCATCATGACTTTATGTGAGGATGATTTCACTGGTGAGTTACTGAATGATTGGAGTGAACCACAAACACTGTAAATATACCATAAACCATTTCCTGAATGATCCTAGTGAAATCTCAACTCCAAACATATGTCTGACCTATGACTAACACTAAAGTTACAGTGGTTGGTTTGGTTATTCAGTACTGACTTTTCAGTATCAGACTTCTTGCAAGGATTTGTCTTTTGTCAATCCGAGAAAACTATTTCCTCTTTGAAAAGCTTTCATGAAGTCAAGAAAATACCAATTGAGAAATCGCCATTGCTTATTTCAATTTCCGCAATCAAAATAAGGACAACAAACAGGTACAAAATTCCTGGGTGCCCACTGCTGTGATGTATTCTTCAAGCTGGACATCATGTATTTATTCCAAATTTTGGTTTTCAATACGTTGTTCTTTAATTAATAGCCAAATAAGTTATAAAGGTGTTGAAAATTGTTTTACCTTCTCTTTAATCTCAGATTCTCTACATGGTGTTCCCTCTGCAAGTATGTCTTCAAGTTGACTTCCAAGAACTTTATGCAAGCCCTGGGCTCCTGATTCAAATTCACCTGGAAATAATGGTATGGAAGGATTACAGTGACATTTGAAAAATTTGAAACATTGAAACAAATTCTGGCCTGCATGATTAAATGGGCAGACATTAGGGAATATTGCATTGGATTTATCTCAAATCATGGTAGAGAACATTCCATTGACCTTTGATAATTGTTTAATATTGAAATATGTACCGATAAAGGTGGGGGAAAATACTGTAAATGTTTTCATAATTTGGTGGAAACAAAATCACCAGATGAAACATCTTAGTTTGGTGACAAATCTGAGAGTAAACCTAAAAAAGGGTTTTGTTCACAAAATGTTAAACAGTTTTGAAATGATAATTTTTTATTGTTGATTAATGACCCACATATGGGTGGTTCCATATTTGTGGGTACCAAGGTGCGACATTAGGACCAAAATTTCAACTTGCATAAAGATTTTCCCATTAGTCATTTTATGGTGGTAAAATATCTCTATTTTCAAAAATCAGTTCCCTCGTTTCTTTAAAATTACCTCCCTTTGAGAACTACACAGTCAAATAATGACGCATCTGGTTGATTTCACGTGTAAAAGGGGACACCAAAGTACATTGTTACAGAAGCTAAAACTGAAATCTACAACTGAATTATTTAAGATTTGCATTATATAAGAATTTGATTTTGACCACTTTGCAGATCAAACAACATTGGATAAATATCCATTTTGATGAAATCAGTTTATGGGGAATTCTGCTTTCACAATTTATCTTGGTAATTACCCACATTTTACGTATTTGGATCCTAAAAACTGTCTTCGACTCAAAACATCTATCTTTACAAACAACTTGATCCTAAAGTGTAGCCTACAAGGTACCTATTACATACAAATCCTCAAATGTGATAACATGCATGACTATGTTGAAAAATAACAACTTTGCATGCAGGGTTTCACGTGTAAATGGACACCAAAAATGTTGGTGTCCGCTTTACACATGAAATTGTTTTCTTTTAAGTTATGTCAAATTTATTCAAGCAAAAATTGGAAGGAAAAAAACGAAAGTTAGACTGAAGAAAATATCCCCACGACAAATATTGCAGTTAACTGACTTTTCTGAGTTAATTAACTTCCACAATATAATTTACATGACACCCTGCGAAAATGTGAAATCCATCTTTTAGACCGCAAATTGTTAATTACCAAAATTACAAACTTCCATTGAACAGGCCGGGCATTCAAATGTATCTGTGTTGTTGTGCACACCATAGACTTGGAGATCTACAGCATATTATATTACATGTAAGTTGGAGTTCTTTCATGTAATACACAATGTAAAGGGGACACCAAAATATTGGATTGCTTAAATAACAAATGTATTTAATGACCTGTCAATCATCTTGAAGAATTTTTGTAAGGGGACGTTAAAATTACTGTTCGCCAACCAGAAAGATTTGGTTCTGTTAATACTGTGGCATTATACAAGAATGTTATTACCTGTACAAGGAGCTTTAACCTCTATACATGTACATATGTACATGTAAAAGCCTGTAGTGTAGGATGTACAGCAAAAACAAGAGTCAACTGAACATGTGAGTACAATCGTGGTTTATTGCCAGTTGCTTAACGGTTGATCCAGTTGCTATGAATTGAAATCTTAACCATCAATAATTAACCTTGTCATGAATGCTCATCTGGTTGAATATGCATGCACAGTTCTTAGTAATTGCACTTCATGTTAAGCCATGTTTTTCCTTTTGATTCTTTTAGGCTTCTCACTTCTTCTTTTTTACTAACACTTGCTCAAACTTTCACAATTTTAACACATTAGTTAACACTTTTAAAGGTTTTCATCCATAAATCTGGGTTTTTGTTTTTTTATTCTTTTGGCCAACTTAAGACAAAGTGTTTTGTTTTTCAGATCACACTGGTCTGTAAATGTTCTTCTTTTCAGATTATTCACAGCCTTCATTTTCAGCCCGATTTACTAACAGTTAGTCAAAATTTAACAGTTTGAACAGATTTGTAAAAGTTAACAGTGTTAAAGGCTTTTTAGTAAATCAGACAATACACCCAGCCACTAAATCGGGAATAACAGAGAAATTCTCATGAATTTCATTTATATTGTTTCGGTTTGCGGTAACACCATGTGTTTATCTCGACCTTCGTTAAGTGTGAAGAGTTCAAGGGGGAACCAATTTCGGGCAATTCGTTTTCTTTACTGCCGCTAAGTGAGAAATATGGTTCGGGTGAGAACCATTGGGACTTCACGGGTTGAGATAAACACATCGTAATAATGCAAACTGATATTCTATCATGCAAAACCTCAGAATTTCATTTAAGAACAAATTTTTATGATAAATGATAAACAACAACCACATTAACAATTTTAGTCATCTTCAAAGAACAGAATTTATGTCAATAAAATCGAAACATCAGAATTTATGTCAATGAAATCGAAACATATTCTTAACAGTTTAAACTCATCACTCATTTCATCACCAATTCAGTTTGTAATTTATTCTGTAATCCTGATTTTGAATTAATCTTTGACAACATGTGTTGAGACTTAAAAGTTTATGTCACCCAGCTGATGAAGATCTCGGACATAGACTGTCTCCTAACAGAAACAAGGGATCGAAACCAGTACTGTAAAGAGAATTTGTACTGCTGTTCCTGTGAAAAATAAAACTGAACTGATACACATTCCTCAGATCATCTCATTCTTGGAAATTGGAAACTTTACATGTGCTGGTCCTGGGGAATAATACAAGGTATAAACTCAAAATGTTTGGTACCGGCCAGTTCCAAAAGGAGCCTGAAGTAAACTCATTTAAAATGCCTAGATACAAATAATGGTAAATAATCAGATTGAGCATTGTGTCTGTGTACGAAACATTTTGACACTCCTTGTATCAGTATGTTCCCATTGTTACCGTTTTTACTTGAGAATGAACTTTGTTGACAGAAGTTCCACTTCTTTTTCAGTGAACTGATAGAGATATGCCCTTCCCTTCCTGGTAATAGTTGGCTCGCTCAGCTTGCAGACGATATCCGTTTCTGGGTGAAGAGCTTCAGGCTCTGTTGTAAAGTCATAAAGTCCTTTGTTATTCCGGCGCATGAATTTGAGCTGCATCTGCGAATTTCTCACAGTTGTCACCTGTTTCAGGACATGAACACAACAAGAAATCCACACGTTTACAAAATTATCACTTTAGCAGAGCTCACAGCACCCAAAGGACAGTCGTGGGGATAACCATTTCTTTTATGGCTGCCTGGAATTGCCTTGACATCATTTGGGCATCATTTCTGAAAGTAAAACATGCTTACCATTGCCATATAGACCATTCCTTTGGAGCATTTGCTGGTAGGTGCATCAAAATGTACTGCCACATAGTCATTCACTTTTAACCTGTGCAACAAAATGAGAAACCATTAAGCTTCAACAAGGAACATTATAACACAGTTACAATTGTGTGATAACTCTCATAGTTTGTAAAAAGGTTTCACGAGTATAACACATTATAAACAACTGTTTAATTCAGTATTGGAATTTAATTACTTTGTAATAGCAGTGGGCGACTGGGGACAATCAGCAGGGTTAGTGTCATCAGCAGGCTGGGCTGTAGACTTAGGAACTTCATGATTATCCACCCCACTATCGTCGGAAGTATCCATCTCATTACTGGCAGTGTCATTGCTCGAGCCAATGATATCTTCTGTTCCATGGCTGTTCAGTGGATGAAATGAGAACAAGACATGTTTGGTCAAGGAAGTATAGCTTTACATATTTCGCTGACAATTAGCTCCAAATACACGTACAGAACAGTGGTACATTCAATGTACCATTTGCACTTAAGTGAGAGTATATTTTTAAACTTACTTTGCAGTAGATGGGGTAACAGCATGGGGTTGGGGATCTTCGTCAAGGTTGTCATCATCAGCAGCTACTTCCATGCCAGAAGTGGGAGAGACAGCCTGATCATCAAAGTCATGATTGTTGGAATTCTGGTCTCGATCTGTTGAACACACAATAATGAAAATCAAGTTCATTTGTGTGTCAGTTTTTCCATTATCACATTTCTTCCTGGTTACTTTTTTAAAAAGGAAACATCCTGACCGACCTTGAAAACTTATAAACTTATAAACCAGGAATAACTTTATGTTTTACATGGGCTGAAGGAGGCAGCAACAATTTCCGGGAAAAGAGAAGCACCATTATTATTGTATAAAATCCAAATCTAGTGTATGCACGCTCTAGACAGTATATGATTTTTGCATTTTCTTGTGGGATAATTAAACTTTACAGTAATATATACCTGGTGTAATCTTGTCCGATTTCTTTGTGGTTTTGGGCTCACCATTCTTACTGCATCTGAGTTCCACCTTCTTCCAAGGGTTCACATAGACAGCGTTCTTACATTTGCCAGACCCTGTTGCGCAGGCTTCACAGAAACAGGAAAGGTTTCTTGTTGCCACCTTCCCTCCATGGATTGTCTTGATACAGTGGATTTTTCTTGTTCCAGGTACAGTTTTTATTGTTCTTCCTTTCCGATTTCTGATCACGTCTTTATGTGACACAAAGTGAACAGACCTTCTGAATGGAATGCAGCATTGGTTGTCTTCGGCTTCCTTGGTTACATTTTGGTCCAGAAATGTATAAAACTGCTGTGGTGTACTTATCACTGTTGCCCCAGCTTTCACCGCTTCCGATGCGATCCGTTTCACAACTCCGCTTTCCCCATCACTGGCTCCTTTTCCATGACGTGTGCCGGAGAAGTTGTGCATGATCCTGTACCCAAAATCATCCCTGGCATAGGAGATATCTGCGATGGGCCCTTTACTCTTGTACTGCGCAGCACAGCCGTCAGAAAAGCGGAAAAACGTTGTTATTTTTAACTCCCTTGCTGTCTTCAGATGGTCATGAACTTTCTTTTGGAAAGCGTGAACAAGGTTGTAATCATGTACCAAGTCGTCACTGACTAAGATGATACTTTCCCTCACACTTTTTAGGCAGGTTGGGCAACTGTAGTACATTACTACTGGATGAAGAGTTGCAGAGTCATGCGAGTAATATGCACTCTGTACCTCTCTTTGCATTTCACACTTGTAGTTTTCGGCAAAGTCATATATGCCAAGAACTTCGTCAGCATGCAAACTCTCAATCAGCTCCTTTTCCTGTTTATTCTGCCAGTCCTTATCCAACATATGTTGTGCAAAGGGGTGGCATTCGTCTTTGAGTTCTTTAATTAAGTCAGACACATTTCCTTCTTTTTCCACTGGTTTTCGCTTTTTCACTATTTTTGTTCCTTTCTTTGTATGGCACTCGGTTGTTACCATCTCCCATCTGGGCCATTTCACTTGCTCTTTGTTGTTTTCAGTTGTTATGGGTGCAAGTTTTGTGTCTAGCTTGCTCACACCACATGCGTTGCATTTTCGTCTAATACAAGAGGGTTTGTTGAATTTACTGGTGGTTGTCTTGGGACAAAGGGTTCCGTTGATCACATCATACAGGTCCGTAAATGTTCCTCCTTTCAGATTATTTACAGCCTTCATTTTGAGCCTCATATTTTCACAATATTCGCACAAGCAGCCGACATATGTAGCTTGTTGTGTCGTCTTTACTTCTTTGGGTCTCAGGCCATAAAAGATCCCATGACTAACTGGATGGTTCGGATGTGTCCTTGTGTACTTCTTGTAGAGTTTCGCTACCGTCATATCCATGACCCGTCTTGCTTTGAGAGTTTTCTTGCTGACCAATTTTCTATCTGGTAGGGGTACTGAATTGGTCTCATAGAAATTCCTGACACACTGCTTTGTTGCTGCTGACGTCTGCTTTCTTCCACAAGGTCGCTTTATTGCCCTGTCTAATAGTTTCCTGCTAACACCAAAACGACGAGCAGCTGCTCTTTGCAAATTTTTCTTCTTTATCGAACTCAGCACACTGGCCACAGCTTTTCTTTGTACTGATTTTTTCTGTCCCGCTAGACCGATTCCTACTGCTTCAGCAACACTTTCACTCACAGGATCCTTGCTCATACCTGCTTTGCAAAATGCTTTTTGCTTTCTTGGTGATGCTTTAGACACTAAGTCTATTATTGTGTTAATACTTGCTTGCCTTTTCTTCGGTAGCGCCTTTCTGATCCTTTCCAATGCCTTGTTCCTTGACTTCACTGATCTTACATCAACAGCCTCATCTTCTGGGAGCCTTTTATTTACTTCCGCCACATGTTCTTCAAATTCTGCTTCCTTATTTGTCAGTTCTTCCTCCATGGCCTTCAGTCGATCCTCCCTTTCCTTCATCTTCTTGAGCTCTTCTTCCAACAGCCTTTGTCTGAAACTTGCTGTCTTCTGCCGATACAACTCTCTTCTTCTGGCCTTGATAGCTTCCCTCCGTTCAGATGTGAGCTTTGATCGCTGTTGTCTCTTTTTCTCTGCTTCTTTTTTCCTTGTCGCAGCTAGTTGTTTCCGTGTCATCACCTTTTTGGGCTTCTTGTTACTAGAAATTCTTTCAGCCCGTTTTCTTTTATTCATTTCATTCATCCTCCGTCTCGAAGCCTCATTATTTCTTTGCAACCTTTCTGCCCACTTTTCTGCTACTGCTCTCTCGGTTGGGTTGATATTCCTTTTTCCTAGGGTTTTCTTAGCTGTGGCACATTGAAGCCTGTACCATGTACTGTAATCTTTTGCTTTTTGCTGAATATCCCTATATTTCTCAGTATCTTTTTCTTTCATTTTCATTCGCCAGTTTTGAGACTTCGACTTTTTCTTGACCACTGGGGTGTGGGTAGTACTTGTAGAAGCTCCCTTGTCATGAAATTGAATTCTTAATTGGTATGGAACAGGTTTCCTCTTAGTCGAAGATGGCATGATGCCGCTTTCTCTGTAAAAAACAGAAAACAAAAGACTTGTTTTTCCTCGGCTAGGCTAAAGCAGATCAGAGAGGGATGGGCAAAAGAATGTATCATTCCGAGTCAGACTATTAAAAAGACAGTATTAGATTCATAATTTTTTCATGAAATAAATCCGGATGTGCGAATTTCTTAGCATTTATAGATAATTGAGACCGAGTTAATTTTCCAAAGCACTCATTGTTGAATATTAATTGGAAAGGACGTCCTTCAAAAAACAAAACCAAGGCCTGCGTAATTTTGAAAAATTGCCCAGGGGATTCCCATTGAAACAAAGTCAAATCATGAACTTTTTATCCAAATTCAATTAATATGAATAAACTAATTGAAATGCAATAGTTTAAGCCCACCAAAAAAAATGTCCAGGGGTTCCCCTAGGGGTGGTTAACCCATTTCTATGAAAAAGGATAAAATATCCATGAACTGAGATTGAAACAAAGTCAATTCATGAATAACATCCAAATTCAAGTCATTTAATTAACAAACTTGATTTGAATGGAATATTTTAATCCCAAACAAGCCTAAATAAATTATGTAAATAATTAGTCAGGTCTACATTTTTTGCAAACATAATGCTTTAAAACTTCCACTAACGTTTGCATCAGCCCCACCCCCCCCCCCCCCCAAAAAAAAAAAAAACACAAAAAACAGGCCCCTAAAAAATTGGACTAACGTTACGTTAGCCTTAGGCCTATGATTTTTTTCCATAAAACAAAAATCAAGATCAATAATCATATTTTAAAACAAAACAATCCTCCGAATCCAAATGAAAATCCTAGCTCAAAAAATCATCACGATATAATTAAGGATTCATAAATAATCACTCACCATAGTCACGTTGGGGAAGGAAACATTCAGGCAAATGTCACAGAACAGAATCGCTCAAACTTCAAAGTCACGTCGTGCAACTAACACAGAGTGCCCAATATCAGATCGACGTAGATGAGATGAGTCGAGTCTGGTCCCGCTCCAGCGCTCTATGCTCCTTCACGTGCAGCACATGGGAGTGCGACCAGATTCGACTCACCCAAACCCGATCCGAACTGCACTCAACGCGTGACCAAAGATCTTTGAACTTGATAAAATCGTGGCGTCCGTCGATGAACGTTTACGAAGTGCAAAGGCTGGTTGGAAAATATACGGTGTGCTAGACTTTTAAAGTCAAACAAATGCTTGATTGAATACATGTAGAAAACATTAATGTCATTTCTATCTCAAAACTACATATTCTCTAACGACGGAGAGCTAACTGGTCAAAGTCACAACAGCGTAAACACGTACACAAAAATCATGGCGTCCGTCGATAACTTTTACGAAGTAAAAATGTGTGCTTGGAAAATCAATGATATGCCAGAATATTTGAATTAGTTAAAATAAATGTCTATCCAAATCCATGTAGGACATATTACATTGTTTATATCGTAAACTTACAGCTTCTTTGTCGACTGAAAGCAAATACAACGGGACAAAGACATCCGTCGTAAATGTGGATGCGAAGATTTTCGCGTCCCAAGTTAACCCAACACCAGACTTTTTGGAGATGTTTTAAACTTTTTGGTTGTATTGACTAATCCAAACACTTTCTATCCTGAACACAACATGTACATTTACAAATAGGATATTGAAAATCTATATTTACGTGCAATGTCCGTTTGATCCTCACAAAACGGACCTTCACATCGTAAATTTAGTAGCAACGTAAATTGTTGGGACGCGAAGCTTGCAAGACTCGTAAACAACGCTACAGGTCACATGGCGACTTGGCGCGCTTTGCTTGTGAAGTTGACATCCAGGCCCTATGTGCCAGCTGACAAGATTGATTCGTGACGCATCCAAGGCAGCCGTGGGGCTCGGACGAAATCTCACAACGTAAACTATTTGGTTGGACACCATTTTAGCAACTTTCAAATCGCATTCCATATTGATTTTTCATGGCGCACGTTTTGCAAAAATCTTGAGCATATTCACGAGTATAAATAATAAGGAAATTAAGAAGAGCCTCGGGGATTTCAACTCCTGCGTTTTATGTCATTGAAACAGCTTTAAAAAGTGGGTTTCATACGTAAACACGGGGACGCGAAAATTTACGATGTGATCCACATTTTAAGTCGCATAATTAACAACTTTGTTTATGGACTACGGATTTGGTATCCCAGGGTAAGCTGTCTTTATCAGTAACGTTCACTTTCATAACGAGGAATTTTGATATAACTTTATGAAGTTAATTTGTAAAGCCAACAAAAAAAACAAATTTCTATGTCTCAAAAAAACATGAAAAAGTGCAGGGACACCCACCATTTCATTTCAAAATAAACTAAAAATAAAAAATCATGAATGATTTATTCTGGACTGATCATTAACTACAAAATGCCCCTAATAAAAATTTACACAGAAGATGCATGCAGCTTTTCCATCAAAACAGAAAACGAGGTTTGAATATGTACACCCGCAGAATTTGCAGGTGGTACCCACAAATATGGAACCACCCATATACATAATAATAATAATAATAGAACAGTTCTTATATAGCGCATCACACAGTGTCTCGATGCGCTTTACATACAATAACAAAGAGTTAAATGTTTAACAGGTAGGTCTTAAGTACAGTTTTACAGTTTTACATGTTGTTGCACTCAAGACTTGAATGTACTCATTACCAATAATTAAGCCAAGTCCTTCACATTTGTTTCTAATTTGATATGAATAACCGTGTACACCACATGTACCTCTGTTAATAATTCATTTGTTTCCTTGTGTATTATTTTGCAGACTCAAGTATTCAAGTATTCTTCAAAGACTCTGTGAATGTATGAAACATCCATCAACCCATGCTCCAAGCTACAAACTGCAAGATGCACTGCTTGAGGAGATCTACATCATTTCTGCAAGGATTTCCTGAACACTGAAACATCATCAACCCATGCTTCAAGTTTCATTCCAGCAAGGACTCTGTGACCAATTTGGACATGAATAAAACCAAACTCACTCTTGGCTTTGTGATGCAGATGATTAGAGATATCTAATGCTGCATCTCAAAACCTGGATTGGGGACATCATTTCTGCAAACTCTTTGAACACTTCAGTTCTGTAAAGACACTAGTGTGCGCAAGGCTAAAGAAATTTCTGAACTCACATTTACATCGTACTCTTTGGAACCTCACCAGTAGAATATGATCAGCATACACAGACCAGAACGTTTGTATAGTATCTAAAAATCTATGAAGCAATGTCAATGTTCATATGTAAAAAGACTTGGGATAGTCAGGGGAACACTTTCTTCAATCAGTTTATGTAATCGTCACTGTTTTCAAGAACAGACAAATCTGTAGCGTTACTTTTATCAAAATTTCCCAAAGTTTTAAGTCATGAAACTTCATATGTAATTACACAAATTAGCACACAGATAAAATCACCAGATTTATAGTTTTGATTTTTTTCACAAACAGGAAATGTTCAACTTGCCTAATTCTTATGTTGAAGTACATAATGCTTGCACAGTGCCAAAAAAACCAAGGGCTCTGGCTTTTGAGTTTTCAGGAAGAGACAATCTTTATGACAAGTTTACAGTTTTCTCAAGCTGCCATGTTTGTTCATGCATTGGTTTGTACATGACGCTCTGTACCCAGACCATGTGTGTTAATTTTTCTTGATGAGACAATCTTGTTAAACAATTAATTACTCATTAATTAGATCTGTTATGATAAAAATAACAACCCATTTGCACAATTTAGGATCTTAAATTCCAGTCATGTTTTTTTCAATGTCTAAGTCAAAGTGATTAACATTTGCAAAACCAATGGTTTCAAAAACTTCAAACACAGTTTCCTCTAAACATAAGTTTGGCTGCAGGGACTAAGTTGTCTCTTTGGGAAAACGGTGACGATATCTTTGGCAAATAAGCATTAAAGTAAAAATGTAGCATTAAGGTATAGTCATCTGTTCATGCATGAATATTATATAAGATGTAGTAAAAGGGATTTACTAGGAGAAATGGTATTTCTAATTATTTTTTAAACAATCTATTCACAAAACCAAAAAGTGTACTAAAAGAGATAGGATTAAAACAATTAGTAGTTCTAAATATCTTGTCAATACTTTTAGCATTAATGGCATTGCCCTAAAACCCAACAAGTGCAGTAAAAGAAATACATGTAGGACTTCAACTGAAAAGGTATTTCAAAATACTGGAAACAATAAGTGACGCTAAAGTCAATGTTTGAAATGTACAGTTTTAAAATAATCTAAATATACGACTAAGAACTAAAAACAAGAGGAAGCTGAGCAAAGTAGTTTTTTAGGAATGTCAAGATTCTACTACATCTCAACCTTCTGGCTCTTTTGAGAACCGAAACTTCTAAAGGGATTTAATTTATATGAATGCTATTATTAAATCTAATCAGTTTTTACTTCATGCACAATGCAAAAACCTTTAGGCTTACTTCATGAGAAGAAAGCTCATGTTAAAGTGAAGTTTTTAAAGTTCAGTGTAGTACTTCACAAGAATTCAACCAATGTTAGTTTGTAACTTGAAAGACCTACAATAGGTAAGTACAGGAGTTTCAATAATCTTGTTGGAAGTTAATAATCTTGTTAAAAGGAAATGCATCCAAGTTAATGTTAGCATAGGTATTCATGCATGAACAGAGGGTAATTTGTACTTGTAGTTCTAAATGATGCTATAAACAGCCTTTCACAGAAACCCAACTTTCAAAAATCAAGTTACTTAAAAAAAAAATTTTTTTGAAGGAAAAAATTGAACCAATTGTCCATGGTCTAAAGTGTGTGGTCACAGAGTGTTTAAATGCTCTGTCCAAAGACAAGAAAGACTAGAAGTCCATTGGATTCAGCTTTTTTAGCATCGTTGTGTAAACAAATTTATACTTCTAATCTTATTCAAATTTTATGTGAAATTAGAAAGTTACCAAGCTTTTGTGAAAGGCTGGTCTGTCTTAAACATTGTAAGTTAATTTAATCAGTTAGTTAGAGAGCGGAGGGTGATTCTATAATGTCTGTTGGTAGTTGGGTGCAAGATTGGGTACAAGATTGGTCGCAGATGTACTTCTGAACTCAAAACTTAGATTCAAAAAGTCAAACATTTACAGTACAAACTATATTAAACAATTTACATCTACATCACATTGGCTGGAACAGCTGATGTGATTGACCTTATTGAACTTTTTACTTTTACAAACTCTCCTAAAAGGCCTCCATTCAAAGTACCATCACTGTTGTTGAAGTTTCTTTTTTCTCTAAATTCCGGATCTTCCTTTTACATTTCAATATTAATATTTCTTTTGCCTGTCTTTTCCAGTAACCAATTCTGTTACTAGTGGAATATCTTTTTTTTTTTTGTATTTTACCAACAGCGCTCAAAATGGCACTCCTTTTTTAGTAGACTGATAGATATATGAGACAAAATCACAATTTACACTCTCATGTTGCATTTCATGTATTTGTTTTCAAAGAAATTCTTCCTAAGTACATTAGCCAATCTTGTACACCACATTTTGACTTTTAGCAGCATTGACAAATTGTCTTCAAAAGCTGACATTTGAATTCTGGATCTTCCTTTTACATTCCAAAACTTATAACGACCATTTTAATTTGTCCATCTTTTCCAGTGAAAAACTCTGTTATTAATAGAAAATTATTTTTGTATTTTACCAACAGCAAATGAATGTTTCCCCTCCCCTCTTTGGCACCCCGGTGCATGCAAGCCATCCTGGTGCTCGCACAAGTGTTCCCCGCCCACAGGTGTCGGCAGGCTGGTCGGTGAGTTGCTCTCTGTCTGCATTTGCAGGTGTTTGGCTGTTTGTGGTGTGTCAACCTTCCCAATCCTTGGCAGTCTGGATGAATCAAAGACCCACAGCTGGCTACAACATGGTAAGGATCTTTTGAACTATAATAATCAGTTTTCTTTCCACAGAGGAGGATGTATCCATCTTCCACTCCAGGGATTGCACATGGAAGAAATGCCTTCATGTCTACTCTGAACTGTACATTTCAGGAGTAATCGTTGCATCATGGTATTTTGATCCATGAGAATGGAATATCTGCAAGTGTACATTTTTGTATAGTATTTCTGAGATGTTTGTCATACTAAGAGATTTTGGTCACAATGTCTCAGCCAGCCAATCAATTGTTGAACGATCACTGTCTAAACGTTAAACCTCTCTGCTTTGTGTTCCAAAAATCAAGTTTTGTCATTTCAAGGAAAAATGTACATTAAAAAGAGCAATAGTCAATCTTTGGGAAAGCAAACATAAATCCATACAAAGTAAATCAAATTGGAAAAACAAACTCATCAGCACAAACAGTGAACAACGGTTTTTCAAAACAATGAAGTCAAAATGTTTTTAAAAACAAACCAACATTTAAAAATCTTTGCGAGAATGTGTTAACTTTTCAAACTTTATCTGAAAATCCATAGAACAAAAATCAACCATGTCTACTCTAACATGTGAACAAGATATTAGTCGATTAAGTAAAAAATGAACTATTTCCAGAAATTTTGTTGACAACGTTTTTGTAAATCTTCCCCACACAATGTGTATCGAAATTCAAAAAAGTGAACATGTGTTAGCATGAAGCAAACAAGATGCTAAAGTATCCTCAAATTAGGATTGAAATGGTTGCCATTTTACTAATAGCACTTAGAAAATGCTACTTCTAATTCAAAATCAAAAACTCCCCTACTGCTAAAAATAATACTATCGAATGGAAAACATACTTTCTGCAAAATTTCAGTTTGCTAAAAATTAAATCCTACGTAAGAGGCAAAACCGTTCTCGATGAGAATGGATAACATCTAAACTGATGTTTAAATATTTTACAACAAACTCAAGTTTGTTCAAACTATCTCTTACTGAAGAGACAATTCTAGATTCTGTGAAAAAAAAATTAAAATGTCCAAATGATGTTAACAAAGAATCTTCAAACCCAGCTGGATACTCCTCAGTATCTTGGTTTGATGAAAGTTACCAATTTTCTACAGACAAAACTGTTGATGTTGTTGATACAAAATGTTTTAAAAATGCAACAAAAACGAAAAACAGAACTGCTTTTCAGGTAGTTCAAAAATCTATTTCACTATTTCAAGACGGGAGAACTTAAAATGAGTTCATTTCTATCATGCATGTCATTGCACTGCTAAAAATACCCAAACTGTCTTGTCAGTTATCACCATGACAATAATCACAGATTGAAAAAGGCAGCAGTCTATTTGAGACTTTAGCCTCAATGTGATTCTCATAGACTTGAATGCTAGACAAATCAAACTGGCTTACCATGGATAAGGATCCAGTTCCGGTGGCATAGTGAACTATTTTAACTTGTAACTCCAGAGATGTCAGCATATTTTAGCTGAAATGTAATGAGCCAGAAAAAAATTGTATTTTTGAAATGAAAATACTTAGTCTCCAATAATGGAGAAGATTTGTGCTACACATACATGTATAATCATGGTAGTTCCTGGCCAAACTGTAAACTGATCCCATCATTGGGAAAATGTTGGGGTGCCAAACTCTTTTAAACTGCTGTAGAGGGATGGCCTGGTGTGCAAAGGTAGAGCACCATACTATAACTAGGGCTGCACATGGGACGATGTGGTGGGTCCCTCAGTATTGATGGAAACTGTGGTGTTAGACACGGGGTCCCAGTCCTGTTAGATAGGTCCATGGTAACTTTAATTGAAGTTGGAATTCATGTACTGTAACTATACATCCTCAGCCATGCACTGATAGTCTTCAATCAAAGGCAATACCAAGCATGTTAAGGTTGAATATCAATCAAGGCATTGACCAAGCTCTTAGGGTTTTAAATGGAGACATGTCTTCAGACCTGTGTGTTTCCTTAGAAATAAGAAATACTATTTGATGAAGCTCTGTGCCTGCAATAAATATCTAAAATCATCAGAACAATGATCTTGACTTTCATGTAGTTTTTCTCAAGAAGTAACATGACAGTTGCTGTCAAAATCCCAGAACTCAGTCATTACAGTGACCACTCAGTAAGACACCAGTCTATTACTAAGATGAGTGACTTATTCTTAGTCTTGTGTGTGTTGAAGCAAACCAAGATGGCTACTGGTCATCTGATTAAGATACAGATTGTTGCTGAAAATCAACACAGTAATATGTAACACAATGTCACACAGTAACAGTAACCAGTCCAAATCTTTGCTGATGATACATGCAGTGACATCCCTGAAATACCCCTAATGGGTACAGTGAAGCTATTCATCAGGTAGGCAAAGCCCAACTGGATGCCCAAACTGAACTGGGTTACAAAATAATGCAGGCACAGTCCACCTAGATACCCTCAGTGGGGTATAGATACATTACAGTAGCAGATTTTAGTCATGCAGACACTACCCTCAATGATACCCATATCCTGGGTAGAGAGGGGTTTAATCTAGTCAAGGAGCTACTGTCAGACCTACCAAGAGAACTATGACACAAACTTCAGCAAATGAAGGAAGCAATGCACTATGAGGCTTTATGTCCAAAGCATTAAGTGTCAACATCTTAACATCCAGTAAACCTGTACATGATTGTACATGTGAAGACACTTTGATGAACTTAAAGTGTAACAGAAAATCCTCATTAGAGGTTTGTTTATTTGAATGGTCAATGCCTTGATTGAATTTTGCTAGATCTTGGCAACCTTAAACCTTTAATTCAGGCTTGGGGTAATTAGATGATTCATGTTTAAGTACAGTATTTACAAGTCAGACCCAAAAGTACGAACAGTTCTTTGGGGTTAGCTTTTTATCACTGCTTTCAACCAGTGAAGGTTTTGAAGAAACCAATAACCTTAAGCCTTAACTTGTCATAACCAAACAAAAAAAATGATTTGAAATTCACAGTTAACCCTCAGATCAAAAACACTTTGGTCTGAAACTAAAAACTGTACAATCATTATGTGATTGACAAAAGCAATTAATGAAGTCAGCCAATCATTTTAGAAACAGTCTTTATTACCAACCTTGTTGGTAATATTTACCTTCTTTTGCACTACCCCAAGCCTGGTTAGTCCTTAAACTGATAGTAGGGTTGTACTTGGTAGAATTATAGTCCTGAGAGTTCTTCACATTTACTTAGAATGAGAATTAGCAGCAATTTTGCAGTAATCTGTTCTGAAAACGTTTAGGTAACCCTTGAGTATGAAGGGAATTCCACCTACCTCTATCATGATGTGATGTTGAAGGTGATGTCACTCCTGGCTCTAGAGCTGGTATACATTCTCCACACTGTCTCAGTAGCAATCACTTGTAAGCTGTTGCCTTCCAGTGAGCACTTACAATGTAGAAGCAATTGGTAATGTGATGTCCTGAATAACCAAAACCCAGGATAAACTGATCACAACCAGTGGCTGGGAACCAAATCCCTAGGATATAAATCAAGATCAGAAAACAATGTGCTTGTTAGTTAGTTATTACAATAGCCAGTAAAGCACAATGTATTTGACTTGGTATTTAATGACACTTTAAATAATGTGAAGAACTTTCAGGACATTGTCTTATTCAACCTTGCTTGGTATTGCCCAGCCTCGTTCCCACCAACTAGTCCCAAATGGACAAATTAAAGTGTCCACTAAGCCTGTTAGGCAATGTGATTTTAGTTTGCCCTCTTAAAACCCAACACAAGCCACACCCCGTCCCACATAGGTGAAGTGATATGCACTCCTACTGTCCATTGAGCGAAAATCAGTTGATTTACAAACTGAAATCACCAGTGGTCCCTAAAGTGATTTACAGACGCCACCCCTTGCCCCTTTTACATAAAAAAGATATGGATACACCCATAATTACCACCGCATTGGGGCAAATGAATGTAAAAGCTACACAATCACACTTGGTATAGTACCTGTTTCTTTCCCTCCTTCATTCACCTTCTACAGCCCCTATTGGGCAAACAGATGTACGCAGTGGCAAAGTTGCCCACACTTTCCCTTGTTGGGCAAAGTGATATACATACCAACAACATCCACCAATATAGCCCCTATTGGGCAAAGTGATATACATACCAACAACACCTACCAATATAGCCCCTATTGGGCAAAGTGATTTATAGACAGTGGGTAACACCATGCAGCCCCTATTGAACCACACACTACATCCACCACCTGACCCTATTATTGGTAAATGGATGTACAGGTGACAAAGTGGTCACTACTACTAGGCACTTATGATTTCCCACCTTCACGCCTTCATTGGTCCCTGTTTGGCAACAAACACCCTACAACTAGTCCCTGTTGGGCAAAGTAAGTTAAACACAGTGGCCAAAGCTCGCTCCCTTACACACACTCTATACACCAACTACTACCTTATCGGACAAGAAGTGTTTTTCCTAAAGACAACCATCAGCCCCTCCCCTATTTGGGTAAAGTGATTGATCAGCAAAAGCAATCACTGATCCAAATTCTCTTAATTCCATGCTGTAGTGAGATACTATTGGATGGATTATCATGGGAACGAGGTAATTAACATTGACCTATCGCCATTCACAACTCAGCCATATCTAAGACAAATGAGTGATAACAAGTTAAAACAGGTACTCTCAGGAAGTAGATGCAAGTTGAGATTTGCATGTACAGTTGGCTTTTGATGTACTTGTTCATCTGAAAGTGTGTTGGGCAAATGTACATGAATAAAGAAACACATATTGGATTTGTATGAGTTTCATCATGTACTGCTAGGAAAAAGAAAGGAAAGTTGCTCATGTGTGTTTTGGATGAACATACAATGAATAACATGAACACAAGCTGCATATGAACGAGCATCATGTGGTCTTCATGTTGAATAAGTACATCTAGATGTTCTTGTGTGGTAAATGATGCATATTGTACGTCAAGTAACATGTACATGAATAATGGAACACATACATCTTGTATGTCTGAGATAGGTTATCACTTTCCAGTATTGTAGATCAGGTTGATCATACAATGTGCTAAGTGCATTGTTATTGGCTATCACAATATGAATGGCGATAGGTCAATATCGTTTGATTGAAGACTATCAATAAGCTCCATGTATTTTAAGGCTGTATACACCACTGGTTTTTTTGGTCAAGTAGTGAAACTAAAGTAGGACATTTCATCAAATGTTGAAAGAGTAATCATAACCTGTTAAGAAAAAACATCAGCTGCAATACACATCTGAAAAACCACATGCATTCTTATAAACTATATTACCAATTACCAATCTCCAGGAATGCATTCAAACTTATTAAAAACCAGATCAATGTAGACACCAATTTGTAAAAGTGTCAGTGTAAACCAGGCTACAGGACACAAACAAATAAAATTCAGTTTTAACATTGAACTGGATCACTGGCCAGTGATCCAGTTCATATTTTGGTTGATACTTTGAATAATTAGTCACACAGACTTCAAGAAATGTTGAAGGATTAGTTGAATCAGAAAAGTAGAAAGATGAAATTGCAAGTAAGTTCAATAATCTTATAGATGTGCCGGAAGAGTGGTGAAAAGAAACTTGAATGATATTTGAACTAACACTCTATATTGTGAGTGTAAGTTCACAGGTGGTAATTTAAGCCAAATACTGGGATGTAATTACCCATAGGATTCAAACTCTTTAGCTACTTATTGTTTTATACCAGTGGTGTATACAGCCGGTCCATAGTCCAGGCATACAACTAGCTCTAGGACTAAGGCCTTGCTACTCAAGATTTTGAATAACAGAGATGTAGGCCCAGACATTTGTAGTTAAAGATCTTTTGTAGAGGGGCTAATAAGCCAAGTAGGTATGTTTACCTTGTAAAGAAAGTTCAAGGAATAATCCAAGAGCTGTATATAATCATCATAGGAGTGTAGATACCATGCTGGATAATAGTTAAAATCACTCATTAGTTCATCAGTGACACTCATGTAGTCCCTAGATAGACAAAGTCAAATGCTTCTACATTCATTGAACTATAGGGGTACATCTTGGGGTAAACACTACTTCATTACAAACAATGTGCACAACCAGTCTGTGGTTGTCTTTTCCAGGCAGATATAATGTGTGTTTTTTATCACAACTTTCTATGGTAACTGATGATCAGTCTTCATCAAAATGGTCAGAACTTGTAACATTTAATAGTGTGGTAGATAGTTTTGATGAGGAGCTGCAAACACAGACATTCAATTTTATTTATGAAAAATAAGCTGCTCTTTAACCCCAGGCAATATAGCTACCCTAACAACAGGCATTATGTACCCTATGACAGGAGGCACTATCTACCCCAACATCAGGCATTATAAGCAACATTAAGAGCAGGCCATAGTTGTTATTTTGTACAAGAGGTACAAATGTAATGTATTTAGGGAACAGTTGTATGCATTTGTGACTCTAGCAGGCCCTGGGAAAGCCTAAAAAATTGTTGTTTATGGAATCACTTCATCAATTGTGAAGTGAAGAATCATGAACATTTTGGCCATCTGTATTGTAGTTCATCTGTACGCTAAGCAGAAACAATTTTAGTACTAAAGACTTGCATGTAACAATCCTTGTTAGTTTCTTCTTAGGTAATTTATGATGCTTAGACAAAAAATGTGACTAATGAAGGCATTCAACATTGAGCTATATGCCTGTAGAATGATGCATCTTCACTTCCTTAATTAACTTCAAATGAAGATTAAAATAGCAATCAGGAGTTGTTCTATTCAATAGTTGATATAAAACTGTTGTCATCAACTTTGAAGTGAAGTAAGAAACATCTTAGCCATCTGTATTTTAGTTGAAATCTGCCAGCTCAGCTCAACACATTTAGTGCTCAAGACTAACTTACATCCAATGATCCTTGAATTCAATTTAAATGGCCTCTTCTCTTAATTAACTTCAAGAAAAGGTGAAATAGTAATCAAGAGTAGTTTATAAAAACTAGTTTATAATAACATCTTTAATTGACAATTAAAGCACAGTAGATTATGATGCAAACTAATTGAGCAAACTAAATATAAAGCTATAGTCCTTTAACAATTCAAAGACTATTTCAATCAGGCAAGAGAATAGAAACTATAAATAGCTAGGTTGTGATTGAGAGCAAATAGTAGAGGAGGCGGTAAAAACCATCATTTCAAATTTCCCAGGGTCTGCTTAATTAAGGTTTACATGTGAGCTGTAAAAAGTGCATGGTATCTGTTATACATGAGGATGTATAGTAAAGTGTGCAGTGCATGAAATTGTAAAAACTTCAATTAAACTTACCATGGACAAGATAGAGGCAGGACTGGCAAACCCTGTGTCGATAAAAGGCACCATAGTTTCCCTTGATACTGAGGGGCAGATTGAAAAGGGGCGGATCCAGGATCTGGGAAAGAGAGGAGGTGAAATTGGCCGGAGGTCCTGTCATGAAGGAGAGGGGGGGGCCTAGGGTTGGTCTCACATAGTATTGTGTCTTAAATGCACTTCGCATTTAGACCAGTGATAAAAATTCATAGGTGGACAAATTCAGAGTATTAGAAGTGCACAATATTTGACCTTTAGGAATCAAAAAAAAAAACTTTAGATATTTTCACCAAATGAGACTGAAAATGATAAACTTTTGCAGTCATCATGACGTTTCAGAAACGTTTAGATGCACATTTCAGCAAGACACCTGTTTTGAACATGCGTCTTACAAATGCCAAAGATCATACACATTTGGTAGTCATCATAACGCTGAAAATGCATTGAGATGAGCCAAACAGCCTGACCAAATACTACACAAGACCAATGAAATCATTGGTTACACTGTAGTCAAATCAATAAGGAACGCATCATGCATAATTTGAAGAAAAAAAATTGTCAAAAGTGCTCCAGGTAGGGGCACCTTCAAATAATCCTGAAAGCTCCTAAGATATTAAGTGTAGGAATGTGAGACAAAATCTGCATATCATGCCCCCCCCCAACAAAAAAAGAGAAAAAGAGTACTGAAGTACGCAAGTACAAAAGTACTCCAGGTAATTGTAACATAGGAAAAGGAAAATTGGACATAACAGGGCTTTCCGGCAAAATGTTGGGAGAAAAAGAGGGAGGTCCAACTCAAAAAGTACAGACCTCCCATGGATCCGTCATTAAATTGCCACCACATCGTCAATAAATTGAGCCACAAACTGAGTATGGTGTTAACAAACAGACACCCCAGGACCATTGTACAGAGAAAATATGCTACTCAAAACAGTGTAAGGAAATCAAAGAAACAACTAAATCCCAATAAAACAAATCTATAAAGAATGCGTCAATACATCAAAAAATGATCAAGATGCACAAATGAAAATGATCAGACCAAATTTAGTCTACACGATATCTTAAATGAGTATTTTAAGAGTTCAAGTACATTAGAAAGACTTATAAGTTTATGTCTCAAATGAACAAGAAGGAAAAAATCTTTCTGAACAAAAATAAGGCTATTCAGTTGGAACTCGGCCAAATCAGTTTCCCAAACCTAAGCAAATGAACTCTTTTTAGTTAGTTTGAAGTGTAGTAGAATTAGTGAAGTTTTGGAAACTCACACTTACTGAAAATATATTGGTAAATATGCCAGACTAAGGACTTGACAAGCGAAGTGAAGTACTTTGGACTCATAATGATATGAGTGCCTTGCACTGTTTTGAGTAGCAGGAGAGTTTGGCATCCTTCAAACTGCACAAAAAAGAAAGTTTTAGGGAAGTTACAAGTTAAAAAATTAAATAAAATGCCACATTAGTATAAATGGTAGACAAAATCTTAAAATAACCTGTTTGAAATAGTGAAATAGAATAAGATTGGCACCAACAGAAACATCAAATGAATCAATTTAAATCAATTGGACATAAGAACCTTCTTTTCTATACAAATTGCCTCAAAATTAGGATGCAGAAAACTTGTGGTTAAAATCTTCATACTCAACAAAAAGTTTTAACTTCAAGTAGAAATGGCAACCAATTCAGTTAGAAACTCCACTTTCTAATACTAAAAAAGGCATTAGAATCTACTTGTTACTCAGCTAGCATTACAAAATACTACATTTAAAAACATTAAAAACTACATTTAAATTACTTGAATGAACTGTCAAACTAAAACGTGCTTGATTTCGACACACTTGAAACTTTGTGGTCATATCCCTCTTTCTCTACTCAGTTAGAGTGTACGGACATTGTGCTCTATTTTACTCTTTTAATTTGTTTCACACAATAAAATCAATTCACTGTTTGTGCTCATGAACTAAGACCAAGGCTAAATACATTAGTTACTTAAAAACCAACTCAATTATTTAACTAATTTCTTGAGTAGGAAATCAATTAAACACCAACTTTTGAAACATTTGACTATGACAGCCAAGACTTCTTGTCATAACAAAATGTACATAGATATTTGATTAAAAACAAGCTAAGGAACACACTAAAAATGGCAGAGACTTAATAGGGTCTTCTTTGTGACGTTGGCAAATATGATCAGTGCAGCTGATAGGAAAAGTGGCCTTAATCTAAATATGGCAAACTATTAAAGAAAACTGGCAAAAACTGTACATTTGTTTGATATTTTATTTGATAGGATCAAAAACCAGGATGCAATTATGCAACAAAAATATCCAACGTTCAGAGCAGGCACTGGGGGCGCTATTTCCATGAGCAATGCCAGGAGTGGTGGATAGATACATCTGACTCGGTGTCCAAGTCAACTGATTATTATTAGAGTTCATTAGATCCTTCCCTTGTTATGGCCAACAGAGGGCGCTTTGGCCACACAGACTAACAATATTGGGGACAACTGAACACATTGCACTTAGTCTCTCACTGAATGGTGTTGATAGAGGGCGCTCACTGACAGGTCTGTTGGCACCTGTGGGCGGGGAACACTTGTGCGAGCACCAGGGGGGGCTTGCATGCGCCGGGGTGCTTTTCTTATTTGTTTTTCAAGTTCAAGGTCAAATTTAAATATGAATAGATGGCAATGCCTACCAATGAATGATATGATTAAAAAAACAATAGCCATGAACACTTGTGTGTACCGTCTTTATCTCAGACACGAGTTATCTACCGCCCTCTATCTATGTCCCTACCCTCCCCATATTTCAAAGTCCCTAAGCCCCCCATAATGCATCTGCTTTCTATTTCAATACAAGTTGCAGCACTATTTTATATGTGGACTTAAAGGGAAGGTACATTTTTCTTTTCAAGGAGCCAAGTTTCTCTCTAAGAAATTTCTTTGCAATTGTAAGGTTTTATCTTGATCTTTTGAGTGATCTTTTTAACACATCTCTTTTAGAGATAAAAAACGTAAGTTTTTCTTACGTTAAAGTTTAAAATTGAAATACTTTCTATGTGTAACCTTTTTACATATCTCGTTTAGAGATGAATAAACGTAAGTTTTTCTTACGAGTGCTCAAGCTGTTTGACTTTTGGTATAAATTTCTGGAGGACAAAAAATGGTTTTTTTTAGCAAAATTTTGCATGTTTTACAAACAAAAGTCTCCTTGAAAATGAAAGTTTCAGACTGTATCCATTTTGGTAGGATTTTCAGAGAAAAAACGTTTTTGAAAGTGAAAATAAAGACAGTGTCCAGTTGAACTTTTTTCTGGCACATAATTGTTTCCATCAAAATTTAAATGATTGAACCTTGTGACCTTTTTGGTCCTTGTTTGATCAATTGTTTCTAACAGTGTACCTTCCCTTCACTCACCGTCCACGTTACCAGAAGTGTTTCAGACCTTTATCACGCCATCTTTCAAATCCTTCTAAGGCAAAGCAACTGATTTTATTAAATACGATTATCACTGATTGATAATGAGATGCGATACTAAACTTATAGCTGTTCATTGCTCAGGTGATCTGAATTCTCAGTATTTCAACATCTGTGTACACACAGATTGCACATTGATGCATTGTAAATTTAAACAACACCTCGTATTAAAAATGTACTATTTCCTAGTTATACAGTGTTGAACTTTTTGTTCATTGCTCAGGTGATCCGATTTGGCATTATTTCAGCATCTGTGTACCAACAGACTACACATTGATGTATTGTTAATTGAAACAAAACATGTTCGTTTTGATGTTGCTTTGCCCTTCAAAAAAAAATACTGCATTGTTTAGTAAAGCTCCAGTGTTGAACTTTCTGTTCATTGTTCAGGTGATCTGGATTGGCATTGTTTCAGCATTTGTGTACACACACATAACATACCACATTAGAAATGACTAATTTTGATTGGCTGCATGTAACAGCAATAGTAGTATTTCAAGTCGCCAAATATTCATTGCTCTTTCCAGCCAGATCAAAACTATTCGCTAGATTTGTTCTTCCAGCCTAACTTTGTTCAATATTTGACAAGAGAAAACAAATCAAAATGATGGCTTTTGCGTGATAAAGGCCTGTGCTGCAACAAGATTGAAATAGAAAGCAGATGCTTCCCAACACATAACAGACAACAAAATAAACACAACAGACTCGTTTTTTATTATGTTATAAACACTATGTACACTGGCACATCATATTAAACATTGGTACACACACTGGTTCTTCAAGCTATTACCGTTCATGACAATGTAAAATAACCATCAAATGATATTCTACATAATATTCTTTGAACAAGACTGATCTGAAAGTCAGTTTTGAGAATAATTTTTCATACGCATTGTTTTGTATACACAATTCACTCCTGAACATAATAATTCTTGGAACAAGACTGATCTGAAATTCTGATTGTTTTGTAAACACAATTCACTCCTGAACATTTTTTTCTCTCACATTTTTTTCTTCCTCAAATACTATGAACAGTGTGTGTACCTTGAATTTGTATGAAACTACCATCTTTAGGAAAACAAAGAAGCAGTTTATTTAGTTCAATGGTTTTTGAAGGACAGCATATAATCATTTTTGGGGGTAGGTTTTGAAGCATTGCAATCAGTGGAGGTTGGCAGTAGGTTTGTGGCAATAAGAGTTGGTTAAATCTGCATCATCTTTACTCTTCATCAAGATGCATCTTTTGAAGAATGCCTTCACTCGTTAAGAAATTGCAATCGTTGAGAGGGATGATAAAGTACAGTAATCAAGCTATGCACATGTCAATACATGGCAATGCTACTGGTGTTGAGGCTTGATTCAGCCTCAGTGTTTCTCTTCCATACTACATCATGATCTTAGGTCATGTACTTTGCACAACTATAGTGCTCTGCTCATTTTTGCACAACCATCATTCCTTGGAGATGCATTGCTTTAGTGTTTCAGATTCATGCAAAATCCTTTTGCTTGGGATTTGTTGACAACTGTTGTGTTCTGCTTGTGATTCATGTTCATACATGGTGTCTACCAGATAAGTCGGCACTATACCAGACTGCATCTATTCAGTATATCAGATTAGTTATATTACGATAATTTTTAAATTTACATATATGATGTGCCAGTGTACATTTCCATATCAAACAATAACACTTCTTACATCAAATTCAATCAAGTTCTATACCCAATAATAAAAACTTATATTTGTCTAACATGATAATTAAAAATGAGTCTCAGAACTTCCTTCATAAAATGTTTGTGTAAAGCCAAAGTGCAGCATCATTATGTTGGAATAAAGAGGCCAAAGTATTCAACTTCGCCAGTATTTAATTGAACTAACAGCATCAGACACATATATTCCTGTATTTTAGACAAGCTTTTCTTGAATGTTATTGAAACTTACAGCAGAAAGTACTGCTGTGGAAAGAGGACAAGTTAGTTTCATTTCTTTGGTTGGAATAATACACCAACAAGGTGAATGTCCACTTTGATCATTCTTTATGATTGCTTTGCAACAGTTATAGGATTATTTCTACCCTTGATATTGAAACCTGTAAATCTTCACACTCCTGTATCTGTCCAGTAAGTCCTCATGATTCATGGAATACATTTTCTTGAAAGCAGACATACTGGTTTTATAAGGGACTTCGAATAATATCCCTTTTGGAAAAAACAAACTGATGCTGCACTTTGGCTTTACATCCAGGCACATGGAGAAAATGTTTGAAGCCTTTATCATCAACAAGTTTCCAAAATGAGTTCCTTGTTCACATTTAAGAAATAAAACAAAGACGTGACTTTTAAGATTTCCTTTCCTTTTGCAAAGTTGCTCAGGAAAACCTTTCTGCGTATAATTTCTGTTTGGCCAGAACAGAAATTACAACAAGATTGTAACATTAGTCATTGGAGACTTTCCCAGTTTGTTTGTCAGATGATCAAATCTAACTTGGTTGTGGTAAACTTCTCAGAATAATCAAATGTGGTAAAACATCTTTGCATTTCAGGAAGTGATTCTACATAAATGCTCGTACTAAAGTGTATCTGTGTTAATTAAGGCATAAGATAACCTTATATCCAAAGGCCTTTCCTACCATGTGCCTGGCATTATGAATTTGATATTTTATTATTCCCCTCTTTGAGGATGTTTCTGATGAATCAGAACCAACTACCAGCAAATCCATGGCAATGAGAGTATAATAATGACAGCAAATCTGAATTCTTGACAGCTGAATGACTTTTGAATCAAACAATTCCTTTGAGGAAAATCATTCAATGCATACAGCTTAAATTACATTTTCAAACTGAGATGTGTATTGACTGTGATTGTCCCCCCTTGTCATGGATTTGCTGTTTTCTACTACCGTTCTCTGTACCGACAAGTTCTCATTGTCTTGTTCTTTAGTGTACACTAGAGGAGGCTGTTTTGCAAACCTCACTGAAGATCCAGACAAGTGAGATGAGACATCAATGATCATGAATTGTTCCATTCACAGCTGCTCCATATCCTCTACACCAAAGGCTCACTGCAAACAAAACAAAATAAATGAATTAGACTTTCATGTTGATTTAAGTTTTGAAAGGCAGGGTACAGGATGAAGTTGCGACGGTTTTTGTTGTTGTGGTCTTTTTTTTCTTTTTTTTTGGAAGAATTAACTTCTGAAAGTTCTGCAACATCCACACACTTGACAGCAGTGTATTTACAAATTTCTTGCATCAATTATAAACATCCATTGCTGTAACATATCACTAGCAGGAATTTCTCTATTTTTGTTGCAGGAAATGGTCAGTTGTGAAACAAGGGTTTCATCTTTTCCTTTGCACCAAAATGAGACATCTTTGACATTACATTTATCATCAATTTCAAGATGTCCTCAAGATCCAGCAAGCAGACAGAGCTGGAATTCAGATGATGTTGGAAGACTGTAATGATTTCAATTTGTTTGAATATCAAATTTCCTGTACCCTGCCTTGGCCAATTTGAATATTTAACGTTAATCTGTAACATATCAGTTTATTTTTCTAAGCTTATTCTAAAATTATATCAAGCATACATTGTCCAGATTATTCTAATCCTTGACCAAGTTGAGGCAGTTCATTATAGTTTGGATCTTCAAGAAAACTCCATCTGAGGGAGCTGAGTAAAGTAGGGCTGGAATTGAGGATGGATGGCACCGTCTAAATAACAAGTGTGCTCAATTTATGTTGATTTCTAATGCAGGCATACCTCAATTCTGTGATTAATGCAACTTCAAAAGATCAAATCTTTGTTTATATTATGAAGATCAAATAATGACATGTATTAAGCCTGTGCCGGGTATCCGGATACCCGCAAGCCAAGGTCATTACCCGATTCCGTTTTTCCTGTTCCGTTACTCGAAACTTATGTTACAAATTTGACATTTTGGGCAGATGAGATGAACATATAAAGGAATTAAGGAAAGTTAAGGGGAAAAGAAGAATAGAAAAAAAAACTTCAGAATTCACCGACTGCATTGTGTCCGAGGCTCAACTAACAACAGTTGGGAGATGATCGTTTCTGGAAGAGTAAACATAATTTGAACCAAGCAGCTTCTTCTTATTGGAGCCACCTGTGCGGTTTCATGCAGTAAATGACCCTATAGACGATGGGTGTCTCTGAATCTGAGAGTGCGTGTTTGCCGCTCTGTAAACTGAATGCCTCTGCGGTATGTTCACAGGGAATGGATGGGCGGTAGGTGTGTCTGTGAGATTGTTAGTTTCATGTTTCTTTCTGTTAGAGGATTACTTTCGATCCAGTCAAAGTGGAGATGTTCCAATAACATTAAAAAGCTAAGCTTCTAAACAATAAAGAGGTTGTTGTAAAGCTAATAAAACAAATGACGTTGGTGTGAACTGCTTTTACTCATTTATCTCTGAGTGTCTGTCCTGTTTTTTATTCACTTCTCTGCTACCTTTTCTCATGATCGGATCGTAATAATGCCTCGCAAGCCAGGAACGAGTAAAGTTTGGGCCAACTTTGATAAGATAGGAGAAAGGTCTGTCCTTTGCAAAATATGTGAAACGGAGATGACTTATTTGGAGAGTTCAACAAGCTCAATGTTAAAACACCTAGCAGTAAACCATCCCATGGTGGGTCTGAACGAACGGTCATCAGGCTCCGCTTCTACAAGCACATCTTTGCCAACTTCACCATCATCATCGAAGGCCAATTCATCTGAAGTAAAGCGCAAGATGATTGGACCGTGCTGTCCGCACTATCATGATGTCATCGTCCTTATGCATAATATGCACGTGCAAGACAAGGCAAGATCGTCCTCACTGGTCGCGATTCACGTAACACATTCTATGTGGAATCGTAAATGTTGGGAACGAGCTAGCAAGCAACATGTTCGCATCGTTCGAAAAGCCCAGTCGCACGGCATCCCCCATCCGGTCTCATCCCGGCTATACAACGCTTAACGATTGCTTATTGGACAATGCACATGAGGTCATCGGTTTTCAGGAATGAAATGGGCGGGATCGAATCGTGAAAACATTGGATTGGACGTTGGGTTTGTAGCAAGCATGTGGTTGTGGGTTACGAGCTTTTCCGATTCCACTGCAATGATTTATACTGTAAACAGGGGTTATTAACGATAACTACACAAAATTATTTTAAAAAGCTACCATCATTATAGTTTGAAAGTTGTTGAGAATTATTAATACAAAAAGGGAGGTTGTTAGATTGTATAACCGACAGCATTTTCAGCACTTCAAGACTAGGTGCTACGGGTAGAAAGTGGGCTGAAATCATAACATCCGTACAACTTGTTCATTAATCATATGCTAGTTTCTTGTGTGTGACAAACGATTCTTTTCACGGATATCCGAGAACCAGAACGAAGTCGTGAAACAGAAACCCAAATAAAAAATATCTGTGAACGCACAGATCAAAGGTCAGTGACTTGAGAAGACAAAGGAAACTTTTGAATTCAGGAGAGAGGAAGAAAACCAAGACATTAAAAAAGGGATTGGAAATCCAATCCATATCAAAGACAATAAAGTGGGTTATCAGCTTGGATCTATAGAGATAAAAGGCAAGGAATGTACCACCACAGGAAATTAACAACAGAAAGAAGCATTCGAAAATAAAAGTGTGTGAATGCGACGTTTGTTATGATTGTTTTTCCTGAATTATTAGGCACTGTCATTTTTTTAGTTCAGTAACAATTGACAGATTCTCCCAAATGCATGGTTATACTTCATGGAGATTAATATAAACATAAAGACGGATTTAATTCATTTTATTCTGAGTTTCTTCTGAAAAAAATATTTCCGAATAAGTAAATTATGGACAAACAAAATCAATCCAAATGAATTACAACGTTTTGAGTGACAATCTTATCATTGAAAATCATCAGGAATTCATAAAACACTTTGTCTATCACCATTATTATTCAGTCTATACCTGTAAATCCAATCTAAGGGTCTAATTGTTCTTTTAAAGGGAATGTACAAATACATGGGGTGTATTGACCCTCAAGGTTTTTGAGGGGAAATTTCAGATAGGAAACCTGGAGTATTTATGAAAACAAATAAAATGCATGATGAGTCTAATGAAATTGTAGCAAATTTTAAATGATGGTTTCAATATATAATAATTTTCTCTCATTTTGAGCACCATAGTGGATACGTGCACTTTACAAGACTCTGGTATTATTATAGTTATTAATTTGGGAAACTTTGAATTAGGTTGTCTGTCCATGTACATTTCCCTTAAAAGAAAGAAACATCCAAAGATTTTGAACTAATTTTCAATCATTTAAGTTCATAAGGGTTAATATAATTCTTTAATACATAAACCTTAACGACTACCCAGTCACATGCATGAATTAATTTTACAATATTTCTTCGGAATGGATGGATGGAATGAAATGCAGTCTTTTTTTGAAGTGGAGAAATCCATCATTTACATTCCACTCTATTGATATCAGTTCAGATCATTTTGTTGAATGCAATTCCACTCCATGACATCATCAAATTGCAGTCGTACATTCTGAAGGGTTGTCGTTACTGATAACAGTTCTGTTGGTAAAACGTGCGTTGTAATTCCATCCATTAGCGGTCTTAAGGCTCTCCTCTTCTTTTTATAACAGTTTTGATGATGTTTGTGAATGTGATTCAATTCCTTGATATCATCAGATTGCAGTCAAGGATCTCCTGTGGTAATTGAAAACAGTTCTGTTGATAGAGCTGAATGTGATTCCTTTCATTGATATCATCAAAATGTAATGTAAGGTTGTTAAGGTCTCCTTTGGTTGTTGATAACAGCTTTGTTGTTATTGCTGAATGTCAATGCACTCCTTCAAGTTGTAGTTTAACATTTTTAAAAGCCTCCTCTGGTTATAAGTATCTTTTGGTAACAGTTCTTGTATTGGGTGCAGGACAGGACTGATGAATAGGTTGTAACGTTCTTGATGTCATCATTGGCTGTTAACAATGGATACATACATCCTCCATTGATTTATATCTTTCCCTGCACTAGGCTTTAGGTTGTTTTCAATATTGCAGCATCATTGGCAAGTCTTTCCTGGGTTGGAATATTTGACAAACTGATGAATTTCTTGTCAGAATCTTACTAGTTCCAGATTTCTCATTTGAACTTGATCCATAATCCGTCTGAGTAGTTTAAGCAGAAAGCGGTTAAAACATTGATCCATATTCTCCAAACTCTGTGTGTTCCTTTTTGTAAATGTTTATCTGCCATTCAATCAATACAGCATAACTCTTTACCCTCAAAATACCCTTAACCCTGGGTAGGGCCCAACCAGGTGGAACCACTGAGGGAAAGTGGACCTGTAACATCGCGTGGGCAGGTGTGTCAAATCCTGAAGTAGCTCCTGCTACCCGCTACCCTTACAAAGTCCCTAAAGTAACATGTGACCAGGATAGCACTAAACAATATTACTTAAGAATCTGCCGAGGGTTAACTGCTACATTCCAAAAAAAACTTAATTTGTGTTATCTTTTTGAGATTGTTGACATGTAGAACATAAACCATGAGCTGCTAGGTAAAAAGTTCATTTCCAAAACAGTGGAATCTTGTGTCAACTTTTTATAGTAAGAAAGTAGTTGCAAAGGCTGAAATCTCTTTGGTGCCTGTAATGATTTATTTGAACACTGTTCTATCCTGATACGGACATTCAGACACCGAGCTGTGGCAAAACTAAATAAACCTTACTTTGCGATAATATTTTATATTCCATTTATAAAATACACTTATATTAAAAACTTACAACTACATTGTATGACTTTTCATGGCAGGTACAGAACAGTGAAAATCATTGAGACAACTAAATTTGTAATTGTCATCCCCTTACGCATTGAAGTTGTACAATCTTTTTGCCATCTAATCCCCCACCCCTAAAAAATATGTCAAAGAAAACAAAACTATTTGTACATTGCAACCTCATGTGCCCCTCCCCTTCTTCAATAAAACTATTTCTATAATCAAGTCTGTTTGGAACTTGTGCAGCGATAAGGCAATAGTTATCAAATGATAGGCAAAGGTTTTTGTGACGACCTCGCTGGATAGAGATAAGTGATCATATGTTGATTAATTAGTAAATGGAACTGTGCATGGGTCTTAGACATGGTTAGAGCGAAGCAGGTCGGACCAATTATTTTGATGACCATCGCCACAAGAATCCAAGTCCAGTTACTGACCACTCCTTGTATCTCTTTTTTTTACTTAGACTATTTGCAGTCAGGGGTTGAACCTATTATTCTGATGACCATCGCCACAAGAATCCAAGTCCAGTTACTGACCATCCATGAGCTCCTTTATGATGTTAACTACTTCCATCAACGTGTCTAGCTACTGACCACTCTTTATATCTCCTTTTTTAAAGACTATTTGCGATCAGGGGTTAGACCCATTATTCTAATGACCATCGCCACAAGAAAACAAGTTCACATACTGACCACTCCTTGTATCTCCTTTTATGTTAACCATCTGATAACCATCACCAGATGCCTATCTGAGGAACAACTAATAGTTTGTTTTTTTAATTAAAAACAAAATGTTAAACATTTTTTAAAAGGGGTAGAGACATAAGAATGCATGCACTTGACAACTTGGTTTGAACATTTAAAATATATCCCAAGCTCAGTTGCATCAATAGTTCCCTGTTGAGGCAAGCAACTTTCTCATTTTATGATTTGAGTATGTATACTGCCTCATGGGTCAGGTACATTAATGTTTCTGAAGATCCTTATGGCTTGATAATGGAAAGTTGAATAACAGTTGATTTACACTGTACTGAACATATCATGAAAGAAAAATCTCAAACAGAAAACTTACACTTTGGTTTAACTATCAGTTTTTGTATGACAAGATCTGTTTATCCTAAACACTGAGGTTAACCCCAATAACCCCAACTTTCAGATTAATTCACTTGACTGCAATGACCGGATAATACTGTAACATTGACTTTGACTTCATTAAAAACCATCCCACTTTTTCTAACATTTTCCAGCAAGGTGTCCAACTGCAAAGGTTGTGTATTGTCGCACAACTACACACAGAGCTAACTTCAATTGTGTATAGATGCATTCCACAATTGATATAATTGCAGATTGTTATAGTTTATCACCAGTGGCGTAGCCGGGGGGTTGCACCAACAATTTTGCCAGTGCCCCTACCCCATCAAAAAAAATTAGATACAAGTATTTCATTCAAAAACATGGCCTCTGCCCTCCCCCACCCCCCCCATTGAAAAGCAATGTCCCCCCATGAAACTATCCTGGCTACGCCACTGTTTATCAGTCAAAACCATTGCATAATATTGAATAGGAATGGGTTTTGACAAGTATTGAAAGAAGAAATGATGGCATTTCAATGAACTGTTTCTTCACTTGTCTAAATTATGAAAACGGAAAGTTACCAAAAGTGTAGTTTTCCATTTAGAGACTATGTAGAATGCCATCACATGAACAAACCAAAATGTGTGTTATAATGAACACAACTTCGTGGAAAATCTTGTTTGGAAATCAAACTAGTGCTTGTCTGCAGTCTAAACATCGCAACAAGATGACGTAATAATACTGTTGTTTGAGTAAGTCATTTAAAATGCTCACTGAGTCATAGCATATTGACAACAGGGCTTCTTCAGAAGTCAAGACTGTTTCATTTTTGGCTAACAATAAGGTCATTGATTTGTTCATGTATTGACATTCACAAATCATTCATTTAGAATATGAAGTCTAGGTTTACTGATTCAGTTTAAAAGCACTGACTGACTGAAACATGCTTTCCCAAATGGAACTTCACGAACTTGCCAATGTTTAAAAAAGTAATACTACTGTATTGTTTCATTCCGATTAGTTGTTGGAATTGTTTCATACATAATCAAATATCACACATGCTGAGACTATCCCTCATATTCTCACCAAAGTGATTGTTTAAAATATTAATAATTTGTACTTTTAAACAACTCAGATATCTTTTTGGAATGCTAGCATTCTTGTTAATATCAAGGTACTATAAATGACTGATTTTTGGTAACAGTCCTATTGCATTTCCAATAGCTTTTGCCAAGAGATTCTTACAAAATAATAGCCTTGTGGCTTCTGAGTTTTGGGTCTGGTAATGAAACCACACAAAACTATGTGAACAATGAATAAAATTGGACAAATATACTAAAGACATGGTATGTCAATGGCTTTTGGAGGAGACTATTCATTCCAACCCTCTAGCTTTCAAGAAATGTAGTCTAAAAAATACCAAGCAAAAGTTTAAATGAGCTTTCATATTTGTCACAAAAGGACATTTACTGATTGCATATTTGTGTTTCTTTTTGTACATTGTTATGCCTGTTTCACTTTCCTTGCAAGGAAAGGGAAACAAGATTAAATTGAATTCCATCCTTTTCAGGCAGAATTATATACCAAATAAATTTTGATAAGAACTAAATTTATTTTATACCAAGTAAATGTTTGAAACACCAGAATGCTTTCTGAAAAGCACCAAACTACCATGCCCTTAACATTACTCCAAATAAACAATACAGGAATACAGTTAGACTGAATGATATTTGGACTAGACACAAACTATTAATGAATGTCAGTAATGAAGAAGTATAAATGATAAGGTAATTCTAAGGATTGGTTCAGTTTGTGATACCAGAAGTTACTCCGATGCAAACTTGTGCTAAATGTAATAAGCCCTTGACCAAAGTTTCAACAAACAAGAAAACCCAAAGTCATCGTTCAGAAAAAAAGTTATTGAAGCTTATTGTGCTTAAAGTTGAGTGAAATTGCCTAAAACTGTTGAGAACTGCTGAATAAGTTACCACTGGTATAAATGCATCAGAGAAGTTGTCAAGAAAACATTTGCCAATAATGCTCTGTGTATTTGTCTCACAATATTGTTCAAGATCAGATTCAATGATAAGAGCAGCATGAACTATTTACAAATGTTCATTGCATCCAGAGTTATTTTCAGAACAATACTTCTCAAAGAAGAAGCTACCTTTCTTTGACATTCTATAGTTGCTGTTGTTTTTTTAATTTGTTAAAATCCTGTCATTACTAGAAACAATTATTATCATACTTGAGAGAATAAAAAAATTACAAAGTCATAACTCTGCAAGGTTTATTTTGGCCTTAATTTCATTTGGAGGAATTGAATGTTCTGTTAAGCTGTAGATCAGCGTCTGCATGTACCTGTACAGTCCTAATTGGTACAGGTTTTGTTAATTTCATATGTCTTGTTTGAACATGTGAAAGTTAAATGAGACAAAAAGGTGACATAATCATTAGGATATTAGGTTGGGCATTATAGGTTTAAAGGCGGTGGTGAATGTCGAAGGCAAAGTAGTGCCTTAACATTACATGAGATCTAGAAGGAAGTAAAGAAATACAAGTGGTGGTGAAGGTTGTAGGCAAAGTAGTGCCTCAACATTTATACGAGATCTAGAAGAAGATAAATGGTGGTACATGTTGAAGGGAAAGTAGTGCCTCAACATTATGCGAAAGAAGTAAAGACATACAGGTGGTGGTTAAGATTGAAGGCAAAGTAGTACCTTTCTCTATGAAAGAAACTGATGAAGACATTTTCAGAGAAGCTGGCTTGTGTAAGTGCATCTTTTCATTGTATTAAAAAGACACATGCATAATTCATGTGCAAAGTTCTAGAATTTTTGCCGTGAAATCATACACCGACAACTGATCAAAGATTTTTAAGTGCTTTCAGCCCGGGATGAACTATTAGTTCCAGTAAAATTAATAACATTGCTGAAGTATTCAATATAATATATGGGAACTTGAGTTCCAGCCAGAATAATCTGGAGAGAAAGAATACAAGGAGAGAATCTAGGTCTGTAGATTAAAATAGTGTAAAGGGACAGCATCTGGTGATTTTGATAACTGATATCAGCAAAACATAAACTCACTTGCAAGAGGATTGAGAAATGCCACTGGTGAGTTTATTTACTACAGGGGGTCATGAAGATGTCAGGACTAAGAAACCAAAGTCCTGAAGCATCTTGTAAGATTCAACCAGTAGATACAAGAGATGGTGTGGTGTCATGCTCAAAATCAGGACTTAACTACCAATTCCAATCTCTGGTTTTTGACACAGTAGAATCCCATCTTCCAGTTTTTAGTTTCAGCAATTTGCTTTGGTCTCAATTTATTGGAGAAAGAAGGAAAGACTTATTCCAATTGCTGAAATCAAAATAAGCAACATTGTTTTGTTCAGGTCTTTAGATGTTATTTTCTCAATGAAAATATTTCTCTTGGGGATTGGTGCTGGTATGAATCAATTTCGTCATGTTGGTGCTACAAGGTCATATCTCCAAAAATAGAGTTTACGTGAAACGCTGGTTTAAGAATGACAAAAGGTCGTATCTATTATTTGGGGTCGTTACTTGGGGTACTTGGTAGTCACTGCCAGCACAAAATGTCAAATCAATCCTCAATTCCAATGGAACAAAATCAACATCACATTTTAAATTACTCAGGTCTTTTAATGTATGCTTCTTTAGGTTGTCACATAGACTAGATAGACATGTACACTAAAGTACTTAGTGAATATTTAAATATTTTGAATTTGAGACGTTCATATGGTTTGCCGTCAACAGTGCTCAATAATACAAACATTTGCCCACTTAATTATTCCATACATGCACAATAATCTACTTCAGTTTTCATGGCACGCTTTCCTAACTAGTGCTATGACCAATGTAGATTCAAGACTAAACTTAGACCACCTTTCAAATCAGTCATAGACACAATATTCTGCATATGAACCGTAGTATTAACAGTTGCATTATGACCATGGTATTTTCAGAATAGATCATGCTTTTGATTGAGCAAGAAAATTTTTGCAATTGCTGGAATGTTTTTTAACTATACTGGACAATGTATACTCTTAAAAAACTCACCCATTACCAGAACGGTAGAAAGCTGGCTGCAATTGTAATCGGGTTATTTGACATAAAAAAGACATTTTTACAATCTCTTTCGGAGATGGATTAAAGATAAATGTTTCCCCTGCCTGGAAACGGAAGCCGTCTTACAACGCCATTATGTAATTTTGGACCACCGGAGCAAAGGTCGCCCGGTTATTCAACTGCAGAGCGTGCGCGGACCATGCACACACAGTTTAACGCTTTGATTCACCCACACAAGGACAAAAAAAGGTTGTGAATATACTTGTATTTTGTGGCCATTGAGAGGCGTTATTTGTGTAATCTCCGATTATAGACCTTTGTCCTTTTGTTCCAAGAAAGGGATCACGAGGCATCGAGAGGCTTTCACAATTCATTCATTCATTGTATTTCAGATATGAGTGATTTAACTGCACATCTACCAACAGTATGCCAATTATTACATAGTCAAAAGAAAATGCTTGGCAGCAACAGATTCTTAAGGAATCAAGATACTTAGGATTCTCACACTATTCTCTGAAAGTGCTCTATTAAGTTTCCAGCTTGTCAGTGATCAAGAAAGGGTTGGACCGTTTGGTACACTTCCCCGAATGCGTTAATATATTTGGGTTTATCCAGTAGTTCTTTCTTTCATCCAAACATCATAAACATTCATTTGTGTTAGGATGCTCTGACCTCATACTACTTTTGATTAAATTGATATCTTTGATTTGGAAATCCTGTTTGATACCAATGATGGTGTATCCTCACTTCAAGTAAATTGTATGCTTATCGGACACTTTCATATCTAAGTATGACAGATGTTGCCCTACTAGATCCCCATTGATTATTACTGTGGAGAAAACTAAACGATGTCAACTTACCTACTGAGATTCTAGCCAAAGCAAGAAGGTCTATGATAACATCACACAGAAGGGCTACAGATTGATGGCAACATTGATCACTGTCCTAGTGTTTTGCTTATTTCAACTCAACCCTTCTTCACAAGAACTGCACATTCATTGTCCAAGGCTATTACAGAATGACCAGGCTACTGTGACATCGATGAGTAGTGAAGTGGTTCTCTCCAGATGGCTCATCAGGCTAACTGCAATCAAAATAATCCAAACAGATACAAATTATAAAAATGCTTTAAAAGTGCTTTGATCAAGGAGAGCAAGTTATCATAGCAAACACAGAAAAAATACATGCAGTCAAGAACAAGAGAAAGTCTCAGGAGTGAGTATGGGATGAGAGTATTAACGGTTAAAATAAAAAGAGCTAAGCAGGCTAGATAGTTCCCAACTTTAGTACAGAGTGAAAGAGTCAACACATGGATCCAAACAGGGCACAATCAAGAGGGAAGGTGGCAAAGACTGGTTTAAAATGAGTAAGGTTTGACAGTTTTCGACTTTAGTACAGAGTGAAAGAGTCAACAAATGGATCCAAACAGGGCACAATCAAGAGGGAAGATGCCAAAGACTGGTTTAAAATGAGTTAGGTTTAACAGTTTTCAACTTTAGTACAGAGTGAAAAAGTCCACACATGGATCCAAACAGGGCACAATCAAGAGGGAAGGTGCCAAAGACTGGTTTAAAATGAGTAAGGTTTAACAGTTTTCAACTTTAGTACAGAGTGAAAAAGTCCACACATGGATCCAAACAGGGCACAATCAAGAGGGAAGTGCCAAAGACTGGTTTAAAATGAGTAAGGTTTAACAGTTTTCAACTTTAGTACAGAGTGAAAGAGTCCACACATAGATCCTAACAGGGCACAATCAAGAGGGAAGGTGTCAAAGACTGGTTTAAAATGAGTAAGGTTTAACAGTTTTCAACTTTAGTACAGAGTGAAAGAGTCCACACATGGATCCAAACAGGGCACAATCAAGAGGAAGGTGCCAAAGACTGGTTTAAAATGAGTAAGGTTTGACAGTTTTCAACTTTAGTACAGAGTGAAAGAGTCCACACATGGATCCAAACAGGGCACAATCAAGAGGAAGGTGCCAAAGACTGGTTTAAAATTACTAAGGTTTGACAGTAAAACCAGTAGCAAAGAAACATGACATACTGTATACGTAATCATGAGGAAGAGCAAGGTTTTCTAATAACTAAAAGGACTGAGAATATCCACATGGGCAATCTAAGTGTACTTCACTGTTTTCTCGCAAAGACAAACACCCATCAAATATATGAAAAACAATATTTTCACACATTTAAGTATGCTTAAGTCCACAGGGGTGTCATATGGGTATTCATGCACTCAGCATCACAACTCAGTTGTATTGGGGATGGCTAGCTGAATTTCGCTGAAAAGCAGAAAAGCAGTAGCCAGCCGGTGAACCAAAAAGCGCTCAAGTCAGTTCATCTCATCCCTGTGGTACACCCTGGAAACTAGCATCTTATTGTGTTTAGTCTAACAAGGCTCTGGTTAAGGGAAGGAAACCCCCAAGTAATACACCTACTGAGGAGGGCCAACAACCCATCAAGTTCATACCATTGTTATGGAAACAGCACGATAAATAAAACTCAGATCCAGCTGTTGGAAGTTGTCTTGGGGAGGCCATGGTCCAAATACCAGAGGACGATAATATCATCCTATGTGGATAGCATGATGCTTCTGGACCAAAGTCGTAAGGATGTTCACAGCCGAAACATGTCAATAACCAATTCAAAACATACTTTATTCCATCAAACTCAGGTTTTGCTAGAATTTGATGGCTTAGGTGGAGAGTATTTTGACATTGTGCTGGAGTTTGATGGAATGGGTATTGTAGGCATGCAGTAACCCTGTTAAACTCTGATGGATTAGGTATGGTAAATTGCCTAGATGTGCTACCTGTTGGATTGTGATGGACTGTAGGACTTTAAAGGGTAGGGTTTGTATAGGCAAGGAAGGGAATAGACAACTGATAAGGGCAAGTGCACGTACATGTACTACACATGTTCTTTGCGCTGTTTCCTACAATGCATTTAATGCAGGGGTTTCTTAACTGATGTGAGCTGAATATTGTATAAATTATTTTCTTTTAAAAGATATGTCATCATTACAATACTGCTTATTGAACCGGTAAGTATGTAATATGTAATCTTAAGTAATTATTACCATATTAACTAAGACAGTTGTTTTCTGAGGCTCATCCCCAGTCACACACTAACTAACCAAGAGTCAAGACATCTTGTACAACAAGACAGTCAGTACAACTTGACAATGGAGGAACGACAGATGTTTGTCAAGTCATCTAGCCAGAGAACGACACGCCAGGGGAAGAGAGATGACGGGGAGAATACAGGAGAAAAGAGGGGAGGAAAGATCAGAGAGGCCGGAGGAAAGGGGGAAAAGAAACAGGAAAGACAAGGAGAAAGGCAAGGGCCGTCTAGCCAGCTGCCAAGACCAGGCACTGATGGACCGGCTCTTCCAGGAAGAGAACAACTGTCTGAGGGCTGCCATCCGAGCAAGCATGAACGATGCAGGATTACACATGGGGAGATCTTTTCGAGCAGTGGCTGAGACATCAGACATTGAGGCAGGGCAGGCAGGGCAGTGGAGGATGCATGGCAGGAGACAGTGGAGGGGGGCAGGGCCGTAAACTTCGAAGGCTGCCCCTTCAAAGAAAAGAAAGAGGACTATCAACAAGCTGTACTCATCAGTGAGCCTCGCACAGTCATTGCTAGCCAAGCGGACCTGCCTCACTGGGGCAGTGAAGAGCAGCAGCAAAGGTCTTCCTGCAGACTTCACCACAAAGTAGTCCAACCCAAGCTGGATGAATATCAAGCGACTGAATAAGACACCAAGAGGCACTTTTTACAGCAGACAGAACGGCCAACTGACTGCCACTGTTTGGAAAGACAGCCGTGTTATGATGCTGCTCTCCACTGTCCAACAAGGCTGGAGCTACCCCTTCACCCACACCCTCAAGGGTAGATGTCGGGATGAGTCAACAGCCTGCCATAAGATGGCAACTGTACCGGCTCCTGCTCAGGCAGTTGACTATACCAAGAACATGGGAGGGGTAAATAGAGGTGACCAGGTGCGATCTTACCACACCTTTGCCCCAAAATCACAGTTCTGGTGGCGGGGTATCCTGTACTTTCTCCTCAACATCACCAAAGTAAATACATGGCTAGCTTACAAACACCACCATCCATTCAAGACACAAAGTGATGACAGCAACAGTGACAGCACCAGAGAGGAGAGACTACTGGATGACCGGAAGCACTCAAATGTCACCCTTATTTTAGCAACCTTGAGTGAAGTTGTGTACCCAACTTCATGGAATGACCCACTTATGATTACAAGTACTATCTTCCCACATTGACAAATCCGTAAGAAACATGGGTTTCTCCAGGAAAACAAGAAAGCAAATCAATCATGTGTTAGTAACCGGACACCATAAAGGACAACAGTAAGTGATACTCCTGTTATGAGGAGAGCAGACAAAGTGAGTGATCACAACTTGTGAGCACCAAAATATTTTTAAAAGGAAACAAACAGACAAAAGCAAACAGAATGAAATTTGACACAGCCAAGCTCCAGTAGCCAGATATTAGAACGTGCTTCTCAATCAAGTTAAAGAACAGATATGACGTGCTGAAAGACTCTAAGGAATCAGGGAATCTTGTGGAGAGGAAATTGCAAAAACTTTAAGATGCTTGTAAGGAGACTGAAAAAGGAGTTCTCGGACACAAACAGAAGGGGCTAAAACCATGGATCAGCAGGGGGTCATGGAAATTGGTGGAGGAGAAAAGACAATTGAAAAAAAACATTGAAGAGCCAAAGTCAAGTGTACAATCAAACAAAATCTGAAAGATGGCTAAATGAACATTGATAAGGAAGTTAATAGTATCAGGAAGGGTGCACGAAAATGGGAAGAAGACCAGTTGAGAAAACAGCAGGTAATGGGAGAATGATCTACTCACAGATGATTAGGTTTGTTAGGTAGGAAGGACTGATGGCATGAATATTTTGAAGACATTTTAAACAGTAAACAACAAGTTGAGAGAAGAAAAGCAAACAGGTTTTAGAAGAGGCAGAAGTACTGTGGAGCAAAATACATGTATTTGTGATACTGTCACTGTAGAAACAGTGACAAACTGATAAGTGGTAAGAGAAGTCTTCATAAGTCTTTGTGGATCAAGGAGGCAAGAGTTCATCATCCGGTAACCAAAGGAAATTCGACCAAGAGAAAAAATGGGACTGATTCTTTGATAATAGATTATGGGGCGAGGCAAAAACAGCCTGATGATCTACATTAATGGTATTATCTGACAGAAATGCTCCAAGGGGAGCATTCACAATAAAGTCTTAGTATGGGGCTTGGATAGGGCTTCAAGATTTACTCATTTGGGACATTACCAGCTAGACATCACCAAGTTTTAAGTGGGAGAGGCTGTCATTGATCAAGTATATGATTGAGCATAGATCTAAAGACATTATAAACAAATGCAAGAGTGGACATGCCTTGCTTAGAATTAGTAAGGATTGGATTATCAGTGTTCCACAGAAGACGTAACCAAGATAAGATTTGGCAAAATCATCTCAGAATTTGGTAAAATTTAAAGTAATCTAAATTTGTACTTTGGGGGAAAAACACCAAATCTATAAGAAGTTGCAAGATTGCTCAGAAATTAACTACTGACAAAAGTGATAATCTGTTAAGGAATCAATGATTGTCAGTTAAAATACAGGGTGCCACAACTGCTCCTTTACTGTACGGTCCTTTTTACTAGACAATAAGTGATAACAATTGTAACAGAATGGAGTAAAGGGCATTGTAACAGAATGGAGTAAAGAGTAAAGGGCAAAATAGTTATCACAAATCTCATTGTCTTTAAAGTGAGTAAGAATGAGACTTATCTACATAGGGAGAGGGCACTGCTAAAATAATAAACTGGAAATACAGCTTCAAAATTACCAAAAGACAATAGAGATCCATAGTGAGAGTCATAAAGCAAATAACCAGGAGTTAGTGAGATAGTTGGATGAGGTTTCAAATTGATCTAAACGTAATGATATGTGGGAACCCTGGGCAACACCTGAGAAAGAAGTGTGAGAAAAATAAAGAGATGACAAATTTAAGTCAGAGTAAGACCAGGCAAGACTGTGGATTAGTTATCTCTGATGGTTTGTAAGGGTGGAATAGACCTTATTGTGCATTCATCGCCATCTTTGAGGTCAAACGCAGAATCGAATGTGTGTTGTAGCCGTTTTGACCTAAGCTCTTTCCTGTACTGAACGCTCATTGTGAAGATTTGTAAATTTGAAACTGAACAAGGCCTAACCAAGAGGAGTGTGCAAGAAAGTCCCTGAGTTGAAGGGTAAAAAATAATTTTCAGTGTGAACCAAAGATGACAAAATTAAAGAAATTGAGATGGCAACAATGTCTCAAAATTAGATTAGGGTTGAAAGTGATGTATATTGAGAAGTCAAGAACTAATGACAAGGGATGGAAAGATTGTCCTGGAAATTGTGATAGAGGCAAGAGTGACTTACAAAGGAAACACTTAAATGAAAACAATCAAGAGCGAGACAGGGCAAGATTGTCTTAGAATAGAGCTAAAGGAGAGTGATTAACACTGCAAACAAAAGAGGAAACAACCATTAGCAAGATGCCAAGGTTGTCTCTGAGTTGAGTTAAAGGAGAGAGTGTTTTACAGTGGAAACAAAAGAGGAAGCAACCAAGAGCAAGAGAGGGTAAGATTGCCTCAAAATATTTTTGTACAGTAAATTATTTGTTGATAATCTTTTTCAGCACTTAATGTAGTTTCAGCTCAAATAAATGCCTACATTAGAACCACTGCATGCTGTGTTTAATTCAAATGATTTATATGTATTTTTTTGATTAAATGTATAAAACCATTTTATGATTTCAATCAGCAGCAGTACAAGGCTTGACAGGCTCTGCTTAACCTAATAGTTGGATGGTTTGGCATAAACACATCTCAGTGTTGAAAGTCATGCCACTATAATATTGAACCATTTTGGAATGGTCATGGGTTTGACACTAATCAAAGCTTTCTCCATAAAAAGATAATCCAACATTGGAATGTCAGTGCATAATAATTTGGCCCCAGAGTAGACATTTTGGTAAACATGCTTTGTTTGGGTTTTTTTTTGTTTTACGATAGATCCTCATTACAAGACAAAGACCAGAGTAAACACATTTTGACATGGGATCAACTAATGAATACTGAACAGTGGACAATTTTATCAAATCGGTAAAAACAGAGGTGATTTTTATCATGTAAACTTCTCGTCCAAACTTAGCATCCACTTTTCCACATAGAACAACTTGAACACCTATTTAGGGTTTTTCCTTCGACAATATAAATCTAATTAATTCTTTATTGTCTTCTCCACACAGGTATCTTCAGGCCTTTGTGTTATAGTGCTTGTCTTTTTTAGGATGCCTTTGGTTGTATACCAGGAAGATAAAGTAAATAAATTACTACACCTCTAAAAATTAAAAATGTATATTCCATTACATTGTATTTTTGTGTCAAATAGACTCACCTGTAAAGAGTGGGTTATCTTGTTTATTGCATACAGTCAAATGATGAAGGTTTAGAGTTCCTTACAGGTTTCCATCTCATCATCTGATGTTTCTTGTGGAAAGTGATGGACAGGAATCACAATGGAGTGCTCTATAAACAAAAACAAAAGAATAACACAAATGTAAAATAGTCTTATATATTACCATTATCCCTTTAAGTCCCATATACTTTGTGCACAGTTACCCCCCACCCACATCCTGCATACTTTTTCAAACAAAACTTATTGTGTGTTTACATTAGAAAAACCAAAAATATGGTGGGGCGGCGCTCTCAATGTGCCCGTTTCAACCCCCATCCTGACTAGGATCCCAGAAAATCCCGCCACAACTTTCTCCCTGCTGCGAGCACCGGTGAAATCCAAATTGGTTGTGAGTACAATTAAATGCCTTTAATTTCATCTTTGATATCTTGAGAAGCCAGTAGGCAATTTTCAAGCTATTTTGTTGTTTGTCATAAATTTTGCAATTTTTGGAACAGATTCGTTTTAAATCCACTTCGTCATTGCGCCAATCCATATATCGGACTGGGGTGCTAGTACGACCGATAAAGTAAAAACCTAAAAAAACATGAAAAGGAGTACAGTGCCCCAGTTACTGAGTCTAGGGCGAGGGTGCTGAGAGGGAGAGGGGCGGGTTTCGCCCCCCCCCCCCCCCCCCACCATCTTGCTATGCCTGTACCCCCTCCCCCACACTCCCACATAAAATCCCTGAAAATATTTAAGAAGGCATAACTAATTTTACCCCGAATATTCATAAATGTTAACCCTCGAGGCGTCCTCTCCTCTCCTGGCTTTTGCACGAGAATGTACTCATCAACAACGCGGCGTCACGTTGTCTCTATTTTCTGCAATGCCAGCGGGGAATGTGTCGCAAATGGAAAGGTTTCGGCTTTGGTAGCCAATTTTTAACCAATAAAAAGTGGCACAATTACAGCTTCAATAAAGAAAGTTTGAATTAAACATGTTTTCATGTTATATAGACTGATAAAAATATATAAATTTGATTGAAAAATGTTGTTCTTACCGTTCCGATAATTGAAAGCGAGAAGACGCCACCTTGTACAACGACTTGGCCTTCAGGCGCAGGCGTGTTCACGTGTTGTGTGACGACATTCGAAGTCCATTCATTTCTACAATTTGCATAACGACAGACACACTATATCGTCTGCTCGGAGATTATGTATCCTGGTGAAATCAGTCTCAGTTTTCAATTGTTTGGAAACAGAAACTAAATAACAACGAAATGAGCTGACATTTTCACAGGTTGGTTTTATTACAAATATCTTGATTTGTGCAAAGAATGGAAGCATTTACAGACACTTTACTAATGTTGAGCTGGGGGTTCAGATATTACATGTGTTACAAATACATAATCTTTAATTTTGTTCTTCATTTTCGCATTCTTTATCCTACTTTAAAGTGGTAATAATTAATTATTTTTTTTAATTAAAGATAACATCGTTACTTACATTAGTTATATATTTGTATTTATTTTTTATATATTATCTTTTCATCTCTTGTAGTTGCTGGCTCTTCTGCAATTTGATTTGTCAATATATAATAAAATGATGAAATCATATCCACTTGAGAATTTTTTTTCAACATTGGCATGCCATGAGTCCGACTTAAAAACAGCAACACGTGATCTATCTTTTCTACCGAAGGAGAATGAAACTTGATCTACAAGATGAATCTTCTGTTTGGAAATTTTGACTATGGCTTTGACACACGTGATTATTAGTTAAATATTGCATTAGTGATTTATACGGAACTTTAAACTAGCTATAAACTTTTGGGTGTCATCGACAGGAAAGTTTTTTCTCGACATGTTGAAGCCCGATGATAACACACGGGTGGATTTCAGAATAGAAGTACTGGTCCCCGTGGGTCACTGGTCCCCGTGGGTCTCGCTCCTTCTCTAAGAACCTGGACCAACCTGTTCATCACTCGACATAGATCGTAGTGTTTTTCATGAACAACCAGATTAGGAACATCAAAATCAATAGTGTATATATAGCTGCTTCAAAGAAGAAATAACAAAACATTTAAATGCGTCAAGACGTATAACATAAAAACAAAAACCACAAGAAATATGTAACTGGTCTTATCTTTAAACATATATGTGTGTATGTGTATTCTCAAACGGTCGTTCCGATGGAAGGCATCAAGTCCCCCCCCCCCCCCCCCCCCCACGGAGCAACGCGCAGACCATCCCCACCCCCGGACACGGAACACCGCACAGCCCATACCAACGGTGAAAGTCCCTCCTCAGACCAAAACCGGAAAACGGTCGAGGACATCATTTCCATCTAATAAGTAAGAATATTAAGTAGGCCTACGGGACAGATATGGAAAAAATAAGAAATAACCGTCGCATTAGAATTTTTTTCCGTCGCATTAGAATGTTTTCCGTCGCATTGGAATTGTTTGCGTCGCATTAGAATTTTTCCGTCGTATTTTTTTCCCGTTATTTATTTATTCTAATGCAGATCCGGCGATGGGGAGAGTTTCGACCTCTTCACCTGCCCTGACACCGAAATATAAATTTTTAAAAGTAGTGGCACATAAATGGAACACCATACCACAATGATAAACGTGTTTTTTTTTTTAATTGTCGAATTTAAACAACGGATTCAGTTATTCTCTCAGTCTGAGCACGGAGGTGATACCCGAAGATGTTTTGGATGGCTCCACCAAGTTTATCCCAGGTGTTCATGGCAAGCTGTAGAGGGCGCTATATAACACATCCAGTTTCCCCGGTAAGCAGTGATGGACCGCAGAAAATGATTTTACATCGTGAAGAAAGAGATGACGCAGTTTCCTTTGAAACGGCCGCAAGCGGCTTGTTGTACCCAAAATGCCCGCAGCGGCTGCAAGCGGCCGCAAGATTTCAATGACTTCCATCCCGTAAACGAATTTCCCGAGTGATCTCCCGAATAAAGATGTTCCCAATGCTGAGCAGTGTTAACAAATTATCTACACTTATTCAGCCAACGCCAAAATAATTTCTGTGTCGTTTTAGATTTCTTAGTAATTTTTGCCGAAAACAATTGAGTTATATAATCGTATAATAATATAGATAGAGCGAGTTAAATAATCGTTAATAATTTAGCAATGAGAGGGCGTAAAAAAATCTTTTGCGAAGAAAACAAAAACAAAAAAACAGAAACAAATTGTGCTTAAAAAATAACTTGTCACAATGTAAGACTAACTAATATTCACCTTTTCATTTTATCAAGGATTACTCCCCAAATTTTCTGTCAACACAAAGACATATAAAGGCCAAAGGTAAACAATTTCAGGGCGTTACCACGCATCGTCTTCCATGCGTTTCAGCTTGGAATCCTTGCCTTTTCAACTGGTGACATGAGGTGGAAATATTGAAGGGCATGATCATTTCATTGCCATGGTTACATGCCAGCATCTAATTGATCCATTATTATACGACACTACACGCAGCGTGCGATGGCGGTGCATGGCATGGAGATCTTCGCCACCGATATAGGCTAGGTCAATTGTTCCTGCTTGTGGTTGATGACTTCAGTGAGCTCACTGATAATCAGTGACAACACGGTGGACTTTGATGAAATATGTCCCTTTTTTGCTTACTGAAGCCTACTTTTAAAGAAATTGTGTTTGATAGTCGGGAAAACATGACAAAGGAAAAGTCAGTTGTCTAATTGGTCCCCCCGCCCCCGCCCACCATTCCTCCCTACATGCAATGGTAAACTTCTGTCTCTTTGCTGTTTTTTCCCAATTTCTCTCTTTAAAAATTATTTTAAAAAAACGTCCCCCAAGGTGCGACCTCCAAATTCGAACCCACAACAATGATGTTACCACGGCAACCTGAAATTAAACAATAATAATAGTACAAAACATAAATCGCTCGGCAATGGAGATCACGAGACTACATGGCGACAACACGCATTACGACTTAGAGACGCGTATGGAAATATTAATATTTTATTCATATATCGATTCAACGAGAACTGAGATGCACTGGGCCCTTCCCAGTGCATTATGATTTTATAAAATAAAAATATGTAAACCGACTGAATACCATGAAGCACCGGCATTGTCATATGTCTACTAAGCAAAAATAAACAGAATACCAGTCTCAAATTGTCACTGTCACATAATTATAGCATGGTATTTTGGCTGGTAACCTTTTCTGGTAAGCATATTCTTGTTATGTGTTATAGTTTTAGTACAAGAAAAGTCTAGTTGTGTTAATTATTACTTACTATTTTACCTAACTTGCTTTGATCTTAAAAAAAAGTAAGAAAGCAACAAAGAAAATTGCGTTTTAGGCCTACTTAGTAAAAAGTAAGAAACAAAACTTACCAAAGCTTAATTTTTTTTTTAGTATGGCATTTTGAGCATTTCCATTATCTGTATTATTATTCTTATTTTGACGACGAATGATGCACGACAACTTGTCGAAACGTCGAGAATAAATCAACCAGCTCTTCTCAGAGCCACACCACTTCCATGAAGCAATCAGTTCGTGGTGTACCCAAGATTCAAGTAAGTGGTATAATGATGAGTGGTGTGCAGCCAAGGGGCAAGTAAGTTGGAGGGGCACGTGCCCCGGGCACTGCCTCATGGGGGCGCCAACTAGACACATATTAAAAAGGACAACTCTCCATCTTGAAATGCAAGTGCCCCTCGAGATTGCGACTAATACCTAAGTCTATGTTTAAATGGTTAATACAAATATCTCAAAATAGTCAGAAGATTTATAAAAAAAAAATTTTTTTTTTAAATAGACAAAGAGAGTGTAGGGGCTTCATCCTCTAAAACCTTGCCCCCGGGCGCCCTACGCCTAAATAAAGTATGCCTGTAACACACATACAGTTTCGGTGTTTGCATGGGTTCCTACAAAATGCACAGATATTCATTCGCACTAATATACTTCTACTGTTTTACAAGTAATTTACCTTTTTAATTTCATTTATCTAGAAGTTAAACTACCACTACATCTGCACGTGGTTTATATATTGGCCTTTGAAAATTTATTTACAATAAGCGTTCTCGTTTGTTGAAAAAGGGCATATGAAACAGTGTTTTGTATGATAAGGACATTTCTAACGTTCATGTTATCTCATCACTGTGTCTGAGAAATGAGAGCATTACAGAAAGAAATCAAATGAAAAGTTGTGCAAACAATGAGGTCATAACTACAGACAATATGGCAGCCTTGACTACCACACCGTGATCGCATAATTCCTCCTCGAAGCCCTCCACAAAACACGGTATGTCCACCCCGTCAAGACAACTCTCGTCTGGCAACTCATCCGTACCAGCGATGATCCCACGATACACGGCCCCAAAATCCTGATCGGTCGGTTGACTAATGGCACCAGGCTGCGCATTCACGTCATCCACTATAAATTGTTCATTTTCATACCCCAAGAAGATGATGTAATTGTTCCCCTTTTGCAGCGTGACGCTGACGCAATCCCATTTCCGTTCCAATATGGTGATATTGGTGAAAGTTACGTTTGACTCCAAGAAGTTATGCTTTAACCAACACTCTGGTTTCAGGGTATACGTGCTCTCCTGGTCACCAACATCGCCGGGTACCGGCATCTCGTCGGTGAGGACTATCCCGTAGACGATCCACTCCGGCTGACGGGCTCGCACCTCTAGGGACTTGAACTCCCAACCAACGGCGGGACTGCATGAATGCACGCCGGTGCCTAACAACAATACTGCTATGAGAAGTCTACACACTGTCATAATGCTTATAGGATGTCACTCAACTGGAGTTTGAACTGCGTGATCTCTGTAAAAAGTAAAAGATACAAACAAATTTAAAATTGGACTTTCTGTAACTGTCTAGTATATAAAATATTTACGCAGTTTGGAGCGTGGATGAGAGAATTCCACCATTCTTGAAGGGGTCACGATACATCAAATCTCAGTAAAAAAAAAAAAAAAAAAAAAGACAAATCTCTGTTCATTAAAAATTTTCAAATTTCACATTACGATCACCTTGTCTTCATGCAAATTGTTCTATACGATTAATTCTGAAAACTCCACCATCCCATTCAAATCTGTGCATCCGAAGCTATCACAGAAAATTCACCACGCTCACCATTTTTGTTGACACAATTCACCTGACGCAGTGGCGTGGCTAAGGGTAGGGGAGGGGGACAAAGGGGGAAGCTCCTTGTGGACCATCTTGCCCCTTGCTTGTCCCCCTCTCAGCCTCTGAACACCGTGAAATTTTGCTAGAATCAGACAATTTTAACTGCAGTTGCCCGTCTACAATGTCTGTGCCCCCCCCCCCCCCTTGCAAAAAAAAAACATGCTGGCTACGTCACTGACCTGACGTCATTACCCCCAATAAAATCCTGATGACATCACTTTGGGATCGGGAGTAGAGGTTTCACTGTTCCCGGCCGTACTTGTAGGGATGTTCAAACCGAGGTCTTATAACAAAAGGGACAATAGGTCCACGATTGCTGAGTCATAATGAAAACAATGGGGTTCAAGTTTGTTAGGACGGAGAGTTGCCATGGTTTAACAAAGGAGAGTCCACGATTGGAGGTCAGTCGTGTGTATAGACCACACACGACGAGTGTTGAGAGGCGCGCCATTATCTTTTAGTTCCAGAATCAAGGCATACATGACAGTAAGCCCGTGTCTGAATAATTGATGGCTTTGGCTGTCAGTGGCTGATGGCCGGAACGGCGAAAAGTCCTATTCCTCATCGTTTGTCGCTGCAGGCAGCAGCCATAGCCGTAGCCGAAGTCTCTGATTCTGAAGCGGCATTATGTAACTCTAAGGTCCAAGGTTGGCGCAGTTTGATTCCCAGACCAATGGCGGACAAAGTGCAGACTGAAGCCCGGAATGATTTCAGTGGAAGGGTGTGTTTTAGATTCACGAGGCAGACATGTGGAAAGGCAAAACAGTCTGAGACCTCCTACAGCACTGCAATGAAACAGTTATAGGGGGAAGGCAAGACAACATGGCGGCTTGCGAATATACTTACACGGCGCCGGTATAGCCTGTGTGTTGTTCTGAACTATCTGAAGAAACCGGGCTTGATATGCACGGGAAACTGGCTGGAAAGAATGAATTTTGCGTGTGATGGCGCGATGTACGGGTGTAGGAAGTGTAGCACTCTGGTACACACTGAGGTGTTAGCTGCACCCATGTGTGACGCGGCCACCAGCCTATCCGCTAGAATGATGACACACAATCTAAAAGCCTGTACCAGTCTGTACAAACAGCCACAACCCATAGCATACAAAGCAAAAGATCAGTGCCAAGGGCGTCGGTGCGCAACAATGGTGGTTAACGTTAACGGCAAATTCCTTTATGTTAACCAACAACACTAGAAAGTATTTGTATTTTGTGAATAAAAAATATGTACCCTTTACCAATATTGTTCGTTCTCACGCGTTGAATTCGCCAAGAAACTTTGTTGACGGTGCATAACTTGCATGCGCGCTAAATTTGGAAAACGTCCATAGACCAGTAGCGTAACTAAGGCGGGCACGTGCCCCCCCCCCCCCATTTGAAATCTGGACTTTTGAGATTAAACATTACCAGAATAAAATGTTACATTTTATAAGCATTTATGTAGTAACTTTGGTGGGTTTTTTTTTAAAACTATTTCTATTTATTTACATACATAATGTGTTTTGTTTTACGTCAACACGTCAGAAAACACTGAAAAGGGGCTTGTTTAGGAAAAATACAAACGGGAACTACAGTTTTAATTGGCCAAAAGTGCCCCCTAGGAAAAATGGTGCACCCCCTTGTGCCCCCTAAAATTTTACCCTAGTTATGGCGCTGCCATAGACAAATAACAGTGAGATGTGAGATGTCAAAATAGGCTGTGTAATGATTCTATGATGCATAGGAAACAAGAAAAAAGATGAAGAAGAAGAAAAAAAACAGTATCATAACATCTTTAAGCAACATGGACGCGCCGAATGACACGGTTTCAAACAGTCAAGACACGAATAGCGCCCGCATACCCCGTTGTTGTTGGATTATTCTTACAAAATAATACCGGAGTCAACATTTATAGATTATGGTACCACCTTGTCCTCGTGAAAAAGGGTTTTGTAAAAAAAAAAATACTGTGACCTCGACAAGAGAATTAAAAAATAACAACTCTTGAGAGGTGTCCAAGGCCGAAATAAAGATCTCTTCCTACTCAGTTACTATTCAAATTTCAATCAAAATTTTTAATACAGCTCCACAGAGAATTAAACTTTCAGTATTGCAATCAGCGTACAAAATTATTTCTAAAACATTTCAGACTGTTGTTAAATTAAGACAGTAAACGTTAATCTAAAAAGCTTACAGTTTATTTCAGATTAGACCTTTATTGGCACCTGAGCCTAGATGAAAATCCCTACTTATTTTAAAATGTTTGTTCGTCAGTTCCAAAATAAAGAATCGAAAATTAAAATTAGCCTCTAATGTTAATTGCACATGTTTAAAACGTGTTATTTTTTGTTTCTATTTTACAATTAAGTCAATATGACGGAGTCTTGTTACTTTTATTTTCTTTGTTATAAAGTTGTTATCTACTGTTTAAATGCCAACCTTCCACTACAGAGATTTAACATTACATTTAATATTAATTTTAATATTTAATATAAAAAAACACCTGTCAAGGGTGTAAGAAATGATTATGGGTAATATTTGATACCTACTTATAGAGTTCACTTATAATGTATAAATCAAAATAATCCTCCAGCTGTCTGCAGTGTCGAAAACAACCATAACTACCCCCAACTTTGAGTTTTGTACGCCGAAGGCGAACTTCAATAATGTACCATGTTTTTTTCTTTTTTTTTAAACACCATCCAAGTTTAGAGTGATGTGTTTCACATTCATAAGTGATCCTGAGTCCCGCACCAGAGACCCACCGTCTCAAAATCCACGAATACACACCACTGTTCTTCTTAATTTTGCAAAATTATCGGTGAAATTTGTAAATTTAATTCATTCATATACATTATTTTGTAAAAAAAAAAAAAGAGTAAAAAAAAAAATAGTGTGATTTTGTTCTGGTGGTGTGATTATTTCCATTCATACATTCATGAGTGATTACGAGTATAAATAGATTGTAAAATATAAATTTACTCAACCAAGCAACCCGGGTTTAAAATAATTAATGAATTAATTAATAATTATTTGTCTGATTTCTGATTTTTTTGCCCTAAGAAAAATTACCAAAATTGACAATAAATAGTCTGAAAAGTCTATCAAATCCCATGTAGGTCAGCCCTTGTACTCAAAGATTTCCCACTTTTTTTCTGAAGGCCAAACATCATGCCTGCTTAGCAATGTTAAACCTTGATAAGTCCGGTCTAAACTTCAGCCGTTTCGCTAGTCACATAATAGACCTTTGTTTTGCAAGTCACAGCCGCGAGTTTTGCCAACCATGGTGGGCAAAAGTGCGGACGGGCGGCCCTCAATGATAAAAATACAACAGTTTATTATTTGACCAATAATGCTATCAAATTATTACCCATATTAATGATAAATAAAATGTACTATCCAAAACAAAATTATCAACTTATACTTCACACAAAAAATGGTTAATTTGTTTGCTACGACGCGCCATTTCATACACTTTGTGACACTCAAGGCTTCCCGTACAAAATGGTGGTCAATATTTGTAAAGAACAAGAAAGGTCTATTACTTACACTTGATATAAACATATGATCACGTGCATCGACCATGTAATGCCTAAACGACTGTAACGAGTCTACAATGTGAAATATTGGGACAAAGCATAATGTGAGCTCGGTATGACTGAAGGACGCGACCTATATCTCGGCAGAAAAAAAATAACAACAATGAGGACAATTATTCCGTGTTCGACAGACCTTCCATCGGGACATTGCGCAATACATTCTGCCGAATGAGATGAATAATATGATTACGTGTGCATTGTATGAACTCTACTCCATGTAATTGATTTTGAAGAATCCACAATGTTGGCCCATTTTCAATGTATACCACCACATGCCCATATAAAACGATTCATAGTTTGCAGAAAAACAGGTTACCAGGAGAAATTCATTGTCACGTTGATTGCTTGAAAAAGGAATTCTTCATGTAAGAATTAACATAAGGAGACATTTCAAATTGGAGAGATTAAATACAACGTCCCGAAGAAATTTCTTCCGTTCCCTGCCATCAGCCCTTTGGAAACACTAATGCTAATGGCCTTGTTGCGGCCATTTACAGGCATCCAGAAAAAATACAAGCAATGGCAGATCAAACAGAAGTCCTCAACTTACTGGGGTTAAAAAAAACACATGTTAAGTTGGTTTTTGTGACGGTCCATGTCCAAAAATCGTAGAAAATGATTTCTCTTTCACTGGTAAATCAAAACTAATAATATTTTCAATAACTATTGGCCCCAATGGAAAAAAAATGAAAAGAACAGTCTGCAAACAGTTAATTATAATTCTTTGTAAGTAAAACATTTACATTTTCAATAAAACACGAGGCTAAAAGCTGCCCCGGCGGCCGTTTCGTGTTTATACAAGCTAAACCATCCGAGAGGTTGGTGGTCGATATTTTGTTCATACTCGTTTCGCATGATCTTTTGATTTGGTATCAAGGTGAAATACATGAAACAGTCGCCTTTAAACTATAAACTAATACAAAAGAAGATCTACTTTATGTCTAAATTGTTAAACACTCAATCTTCTAAACCTACCATATAATTATTTGTACCTTGGTCTTTCCTTATCTAAAAAAAAAAGCATAGCAATTAAAATTTAAGGACAATAATTATGTATAACAATAGAGCGCTAACCAAAGTTACAATTGAGAGAGTGGTTAAATTTTGTGAAACATTCCTAGCTATTATGATGTGACGATTTAATACAATCTTATTTATTTATTTTTGTCTAGTTGAGATATTTTGTGAATATATATATTTACATTTGATTTGTCTCTTCTTTTTTTTCGTTGGTAATTAGTCGCTGTTATACATTAATTTTGAGTATTTTTGTTGTCTGATGTTTGTCTTGATCAAAAAAATATCAACACTAATTTTCAGGATTTAGGGTGTACATAAAAAACCTCGACACACGAACAAAACATTCTGTCATAATCTTATGGCGGTTATAGACACAGCTGTGTATCACAACATGCATCAGTTATGAAAGAGACACAGAATTCATGGCAGATATTATACATAAAAATTAGGCTCTACACCCAATGTTATTAGGAATTGTGTCCACGCTCGGCTGAAGACGGTTCGCTTTGTGTTTAGTGTAACCATGGTGACGAAAACGAAGAGTAATACGACGTCAATTGGGAGAACGTTTCTGAGCCGGCCTTGACGGCCTTGAAATCATTTTGGTCTTTCTGTGGGGATTGACTGATGAAGATTTAGCATGACTGAAATGCAAGCGACTTGACGAGTCTGTTTTTCTAGAAAAACCCAAGAATCAAATCCACTCTATTGGGAAAAGCTTTTTACCATTTGTCTTTATAGCATTGATCGGTTTCAGTGGCTTTAGTCTTAACAAGGACTCATTGAGAGCAATATCAAGTTTTAAATAGAGTTTTCATTTCGAGAAATGCATAAAATGAACGTGCGTGTCTTTGACTTCTTAAAAAGTCAATACAGAGAGATTTCACGCACAAACAGACGCTGGAAATCCTTCAGCAGACGACGCGTCAGCCGTTGAGTTTGTACATGGATGGACCCGGGGGGTGGGGCGGACACGAAAAAGAAAAGGGCGCCATCAACGTTGATACTCGTCTCATTCGTGAGCCTGCCTTACACCAATGCACACACACACGGACGCACGCACGCAGTCAGGGCTCTGTCAAAAGCGAGCATACCCAGGCTGTGTGTGTGTGTAGCCATTATTAACATCATGCAATACACGGTTCGTCACCCTGACTGCTTGGTATACTATACCAACACACACAGATTCCGGACGCCGACTGGTCTACACATGAAACCGATAACGGAATTTACTATATTTTAATTCAAACGTTACATTTTGAAAATCATAAAAATCGATTGGGTAGAATGGGTGGATTTTTAAAAAAAGCTTCACAATGTTTGAAAACCATATATTAAAAGAAGAAATTGAAAAATCTCAGGGGTAGAATGGGCCAATTTGTCACTTTCGTCACGTTTTGTGACACTGTTTTAGGGGTGTCGGAATTTTCGTTCAAAGCAACATTACACATTGATTAACGGTATGATGATGTTGCCCGGCTACGTGCCTGGTGTTGGAGGGACGGATGCATTTTCCAATTTTTTTTATTGATTTTTGACAAATTTTTGCATTTACTTCCACTCCAAAAATATTACAAATAAACTATGCATATATAATTGGTCAAATACTGCCTTACTTTTATCTAATTAAATACATTCGTGTTAGAGTAGAAATTATTTACCCCTTTTTTTTAAATGGTACGTTAACACAGCGCCGCGGAAAGAATTGCGCAATATTGTGTCCGCCCCCCCCCCCCTGGATGGACCCAACATGGCTGCGAAATGAACTTTTCCCAGGGTCACACAACGTTGTTTGTTTGTTTGTTTGTTGTTGCTGTTGTTGTTGTCCCACGTGTAATCTTTAGTTAGCGCCTTATCATATAGAGAAGTCACGGATTTCTGTAAACAAAACAAAAACCCATTGTCCTCCGATGTAAAAAATTACCAATACATCAATACAGTAGGAGACTACTTTAATCCACTATCAAGTCCTGACAGACCATCATTTGTGGACAAATAAAATTAGTCTAGTCTCCCTTTCTAAACAACTAAAAAAAATCACGGTAATTACACTGAATAGGTAAACATTATTAATTATATTAGTAAGAATAAATTAAAGCACATAGAGACACAGAGTCACCACTATCATGAATTGCGTGTCTATAAATTAGGTTTTTCCCGGTCAATTTCGGCAAATAATTTGGGGCGGAAAATGTCCTTTTGGACTGTCTCACGGACCTGTTTTATTGTTGGAGAATGTCTTCGCGAATTATCCTAGGTTTCTTAACTATCACTGTGTTTAAATAATCTTTTTGTGTTTTTGATGTTTTATTCGTTGTTCGATTGTTCCTTATTCTTTGTTATGGTGATTACTCTTTGGGGGCAATCCCTACGGGATGCTGCTGGTTGTTTTTCGCATTTCCATTTAGGCCTATTCGTTTTGTTTATGTAATAATTTGGTCCGATTGTTAGTCTAAATCGTCTGTATGTATTCTAATGGTTTTTTTTAAGCCAGAATGAAAAATATAAAATTCAAACAAAAATACAAAGTTGTAAGAAACTGAAGTTAAATGATGATTAGAATTTAAAATGGTTGCTCATTTGCCGAAATTAATCTAATCGGGAAAACCTACTCTTTAAATGTAAAAGAGTGAAAAACCACACATTTTGTCCGCCATACCGCACTTGCAAAGAGCCATATGGCGGACTACTCTTACTAGAGTGAAAGACGGTTATTTTCGACTTGAATCAGAGTGAAGTTAGCTCCAATTTCACTCAAAAAGGGTGACGAACAGTGAGTTTCACTCTCCAAAAAAGCCATGCTGATATCACTCGGGCGAGAGAGAGTGAAATGTTCACTCTTTTACATTTAGAGAGTAAACCAGACAGTGACTAAAAATACAGGCGAGGAAATTGTAAAGCACTATTAGCACAATGAGTATTTAAACATTCACTTAAAATGTAATGTAAATTATTATTTTTTGTTCAACCGCAGAGTTCAGTGATGTAAGACTACGGCCATCAGTACTAATCCATCAGAAAGGCCTAATAAACGTAAAAGTTTGAAAAATTGTCAGCTGAGGTTTTTTTGTTTGTTTTTCTTTTACTATAACAAACTAGAAGTTTTTTTTACCATTAAGGTAAAAACCATTTTTTCCCTTTCTATTCATGTTATAGTTTGATGATAGGCCGTGTCTAAATTGATGGCTTAGGTAGTGGCTTTGGCTGGAACGCCGACTAGTCCTTTTCTTCAACGTTGGCGTTGCAGCCAACGGCCATAGCCGTAGCCGTAGCCGCCAATTCGGCTACGGCCTTACTCCCAAAGCAATATTGCACCGTCCATTTATAGCTAATGTTGTATCCATTTCAAAACTGTTCTGTATTTTCCCAATCAAGTCGAAAGACCGTCATTTTGTGAAAATGTGAACAAAAATATTTGAAATCGAAACCAAACTCTTTCCAACGGTACAACATCAATGAACTTCCCAAGTTGAAGCTGTTACCTTGGCCCAATTTCATAGACTGCTTTAAGCAGCAAGTATTGCTTTAACGATTTTCTGCTAAGCAAAAATAACCAGGATACCAATCACATGATGTTGTATGTGACATGGTATTTTGGCTGGTAACCTTATTATTGTGCTGAGCTACTTTTTGTGCTTAAGCAGATCTATAAGATAGGGACATGTGCTCTTTTCAGAGCCAACACGACACAATCCTCTTATTTGATAAGATTCGAAGTCAAAGCCAGTCAGGTTCTCCTCGGAACCAATACATTTTATAAGATTGTTCGTTCGACACCCACTTTCTAAAACCTCACGAGATTGTGAGATGATTCAACACTGTGTTTTGGTTTTTTTTTAAACATAAATACAGCAACTGCACCTCGTAAGACAGAAATATTTCAGTGGTGTTATCAGCACATACCTCACAATGACAAGACCATAAGCGAACACCCATATGTGGTATACTTTCGTGGTGCCATTGTTTCGTAGACATGCGAGGGAACTTTTGCTTTATTTATTTGGTAAAAAAAAAATCAAAAAACAGGACACATACCTCTTCCTTTTCCGTCATAGGGAACTAAAAACCATATCGTTACCGGATGGTAGAGGGCGTCGGCATAATGGTTTCATTTATCTTATTTTGTTTTCATAGTTTTTTTTTATGGAGGGTGGCGGGAGGCGGGGGTCAGCCACGTAATAACAATTTCTATAAGAGGTATCAAGAACACTGTGGCACATGAATATAAATTACTAAGTTTTATGGATCTGGGATGGTGAGATTACAAGCGGCAGAGACACGGACCCCGGTCCAGTGGTCTGTTAAACTGAACCGGGTCTCATTAAGTTCCACTTTATCGTATGGCACTCGCTATGTCACTCACAGAACTTCGCGCTGACTCACCACAGGTGAAAATCCCTATGGGTCAACTGCATACGAATGTTTGCTGCATAAACTAATGAGTGACCAGTGTAATGTTATGATTGGTCAGCACCAATTTCTCAATGGTCAAAAATGCTTCTCTTGGAGCCGGTGTCGCATGGTTTTGTATGCCCTTGAGTCTTTTTATGTAAACTCTATGGGTTTTTTTCAGGACAATGGGAGGCTTTGGAACGCTAGGTGGCAGCAGACTTACAGGGTAAATTTCCATTGTTTACCTAGTACTAAGCATGCGCCCATTTCCGAGAACAATACATTTTACCTGGTAAGTCTGCTGCCACCTAGCGTTACCAAATGTCTCCCATTGTTTAACTGGTGTTCGGACCTATAGGGCGATCCAATTCACATGCGACAGTTAAGTCCTATAGAGTTGGGATTCGAACCCGAGTCCTTATTGTTAGATTGTAGATACCTCTATAGCTTAAGATCGTTGACCGTGTGTTACTCTCAGTTTTGGTCAGGGGAGGTGGGTGGGGTTTCGTTTTGTTTTTGGATTTTTAGGGGAGGGGGCATTTGGCGATTGGTTTGGACTTTAAAACGTAGCAATCGCCAACACGGCTGCAACAACTACGGTCGCCACCATCGCCGTGAGAGACGCGGCCACATCACAAGCTTTCTCGTCATATTCGCCTTCGGGTTCGAAACATGGTATGTTGACACCGTCGACACATTCCCCGTCTGGTTTCCCCTCCATTCCGGAGTCGATCCCACGATGCAAAGCCTGAAAGTCATCATCCTTTAGGTCGTCCAAGGCACCAGGCTGGTCGTTGACGTTGACGATCTTGAACATGCCGTCCATGTGTGCTTCCATGAACAGCACGTACTTCATACCCTTCTTGAGGGTTTGAGATTTGCAAATGACTTTCTCCAAGACGATGGTGATGTTCTGACCCGCGTCCGGGACGGTCATGTTACCGTCGTACCCGTCTTGATCTGTGTCACCATCGGCGGTATCATCGGCATCCGGGGCGTCGCCGGTCTTCGGGGCGTCGCCGGTCTCCGGGGCGCCATCATCGTCGCCCATTGATCCAGGACCCTTTTTGAACCAGCACGTGATATTCACCACGACTTCATAAGAGGTCGATATGTTGACGTCTGATTCCGCCATCACGTGCATCTCATCGGAGGCCACCTGAATGTAGGCGACCCAATTTGCTTCGCTTGCTCGCTGTTCCAACGTCTTGGACTCCCAGCCTTCACCTTTGCAGGAGGTGTCAGCGGCCGATACGACGGCGACCAGCATCGTAGCCATAACAACAAGAGGTCGGATCAAAGCCATTGTATCGATTATTTCGTCAGAGAGACGCGAACACAGCAGTTTGTCTGTAAATATATCAAAACAATGTGTATTTGATTATATTTTAATCTCACAGATGCTCGAGTATCTTCACCTGAGGTTCCAAATCGCGTTCTCCTAGAGTGTAAATCAAAATAGCTGTGCCTAATAACCCCCCCCCCACCGTAAAACAGTTGAAAACACATCATAAATTCATAGATAAATGCAAATTATAGGGAACATCCAAGTTATTCCAAACAAAAGGTAAAAATAAGCTTCTAAGAGCAAGTGTTAATGTTTTAACGTTTTTATAAACGCAAATTTGATACCACTATAAAAAAGTTTATAATTTAAAGAAAATTGAAGTCCAAACAAAAGTTAGTACAGAGGCTGAGAACACTTAATAAACACTTCATCAGGCAGTAAGGGGCATTATGAAATAAACAAATAAACAAATAAACAAATAAACAAATGAACAAATGAACAAATGAACAAATGAACAAATGAACAAATGAACAAATGAACAAATGAACAAATGAACAAATGAACAAATGAACAAATGAACAAATGAACAAATGAACAAATGAACAAATGAACAAATGAACAAATGAACAAATGAACAAATGAACAAATGAACAAATGAACAAATGAACAAATAAACAAATAAACAAATAAACAAATAAACAAATCAACAAATCAACAAATCAACAAATCAACAAATCAACAAATCAACAAATCAACAAATAAACAAATAAACAAATAAACAAATAAACAAAAAAATAAAATTAAAAAATCGGGCAAAACATTGGGGAAATTCGGGCAAAGCAAGACGAAAAAAAAACATTGAAAGATTTTTATTAGAAATTGGTACTTGTGTTTTTATCTGCATGTGTAAAATTTCGGGCAAGTCAATCCCGCCCCATGTTTATGCCCAATATCAACTTCGTCCCCGGGGTGTGTCGAGCAGTACGAGGTTGACCGCTCTCTCACCCTGGTATTTGATCATTTGCATATCCAAACATTTTGGATACGTATGCAAATTAGAATAGTCTGGCTGCTTTTCGAAATTCACATCTTCGTCATAGTCTCGTTGCCCGGTACCAGATTTAATAGCCTGTTTAACGTTTGTTTCTATTGAAAAGTCGTTGTCCAATCAGGGTCCAAGTAAGGAGTTTCCGTCCCAGGGTTTACATAGTAAACCATGGGGACGAGGTTGGTCCAATATTGATTCCCTCTGTTAATGCCAAGCTGTTGTAAATATCACAAGCAAATAATCACACTAGCCTTCTGGTACGGCAGTTAGGTGATACCATCACGCCTTTGAGAATAAAAGCATCTGTAATTTGGCACACAGTCTGGGTATGGCATGAGAAAGATATTTGACTATCCTAAGTGATGACGTTTTTATTTGCAGTGACAAGAATGTTTGTGTACATGTGTACCATTCGTTTACATGACACTTCCGGCTCCAAAACGTCATCACTTTACCAACTGCATAGGGCCATCGCAAATTAAATGTTGCCCTGTGAAAAACAAATAACAGGTAGAATAACAAAGTATGGCAGCCGATTTGAAAATTTTGAAAATTGCTTGTTAATCCACCTATATATTTTTTTTCAAAGGACAAACCTGCAATGGCCCCATCATGACCAAATATCTTTCTAATTCTCAGGACAAAGTGTTACTGTGTGCCGAATTACATGCTTGTATTCCCAAAGATATTTTCCCTTATCTGAAAATGTCACCAGCACCAAGAATAATCAAAAGATAATGCAATAACTTGACGATTTGTTGGCCATAGAATAATATTCAAGCATTTTGCAGATGGGAGACTAATGGACTGTTCTTTACAATGACAAAACCTTTCAGGGAGATCTCGACAATAAAATTTCCTTTAGAAGTCCTGGTGCATCCCTGATATCGCTTCATAATGAGTATTCCATATCGTTTTAATGCTTAGCCTTCATGTACTAAAATGCAATTTTGAGAAGGTGATGCGTTGCCATGGTGATGGGATCGTGTTTACCCGACCGGAGCCTAACGTGAATTTGTCGTCAATGTCGGCAGCATTATAATGAAAATCTGGGCGTTGTTCGTTGATTTCATTTTTGTTGTCGTTTGCTGTCTGTTAATCGTTGTTGTCATCGTCTGTTTGTCGTTGGTTTCGCTGTGGTCTTTGTTGTCGCAGTATATTTGTTGTTAAACCAACTGCTGCCATTTTTTTTTCATAATTGCTTTTTCTGTTTTGTTGTCGTTTATAGTGTTGTTGTTGCTATTGTTTTCGTTGTTAATGATGTTGATGTAGTTGTTGCTGCTGTTGTTGTTGATGTTGTTTTTGTTGCTGCTGTTGTTGTTGTCGTCGTTGTCGTTGTTGACATTGTTGATGTTTTTATTGCTGCTGTTGTCGTCGTTGTCGTTGATGCTGTTGATGTTGTTGTTGTTGTTGTTGATGTTGATGTTGATGTTGCTGCTGCTGCTGTTGCTGTCGCTGTTGCTGTCGTTGTCGTTGTCATTGTCGTTGACGTTGTTGTTGTCATTGTCGTTGTTGTCGATTTTTTTAATGGTGTCTTTGTTATGTTCATGTTGCTGTTTGTAGTTGTTATTAATGACATGCTGCTGGTGTTGTGTTTGATACTCTTTTTAAAGTCTGTTTCCTTAAATATATTTCACAATAACTTATGTTGAACCTATACCACATCCAAGACTAAACGCTTTTTTCCCCAAAAAAACTATCAAACTATCAAGTGTTGAGCTCATTAGGCTTATATACAAACATTTAAAAACAAAAGTATTTCCATGATAGGTCTGTTATTTCCGTTTAGGAAACAGCCTTGGATCCCAGTTCATTAATTATTCCACTTGTCTGTTTTTATTGACCACTATGCAAATTATTACAGTCTATACACATAATTGTTTGCTATTTTCTAAAGAACAAAGCCATGATAATGAGTGCACACGTCACTGGCTTGTTTTTCAACACAGCATTGTTTCAAAAGTTCATTTCTTATAGTTGTCAAGTGTTTGATAAACAGCATAAGATTTGAGCTCTTCGAAAATATCATTTTGTGAAAAATGTGTCAGGTAACACTAAATAAATGCACGGTTTCGATTGATGTTGTCATTTAGAAATATCGTCCAGCTCTGAGACGTGCAACATCTGGATTTTCCTCTCTCAAGTATCATCCAATAAAAATTGATTTAGCCTTTAGAAGCTTACAATTTCGGGAACACAGCCTAAAGGAGGACGACGCAAAGAGTTGACGCAACTGTTCGAAAAGCCAAGAACAAACCAACGGCTCTTCCGAGCCAAGACTTTCATTCGTAAAGAGACCTTTCACATGGTTGGTACCCGCAAGAATGACTAGAAAATGGTAACTTCTTACAACCTAAACAGATGCGATGGTTTGTTACATGTTAGTACATAATTGCATCTCTTGCCGTTCAAATGCTAGGATTATGCACTACATTTGTATCATTCTCCCAGAATTCCGCATGAAGATGTTATGGTTTGATTACTATTGCAACAGTAATAAAACCTATAACATCTTCAATATATTGATACCCATTCCAATATCACACAAACTTTTCAGCCTAAAAGTAGTTTATTGGTTTATTTATATCTCATGTTATGTGTCTTGAAAACTAGAGGATGGGACTAAATATCACAACTCTTCTAAAATCATTGATGTGTTACATTTGTCTTGTTATGTGTCTTGAATAACAGAGATTGGGTCAAAACAATAATAACTCTTCTTAAAACATCGATGTATAATACCCACTTGTTATGTTTCTTTAAAATTAGAGGATGGGAATAAATAATAATAACAATACTCAAAATCAGTAATTTTTTATATTTCCTTGTTATCTGCCTCGAATTATAGAGAATTTGAATAAAAATATATATAAATAATTTTTTCTTAAATCAATGATTTTGTTAAAGTTTCTTTTTATGTGTCTTGGAAACTAGAGGATGGGACCAAAAAATAATACTCTTGTAAACACCAATAGTTTATTACAATTATCTTTATGTTATGTGTTTTGCAAACTAAAGATGGGAATATAAAATGATTTTAACCTTTCCAAATTCAATGATGTGTTTTGAAAACTAGAGGGATGATATAATTATGCTCTAGAATAGCGGGGAGGTGGGTTTGAATCAGAGTATAATATGCCAGTTAAATTCTGTCCACAAGTCTCGGAAAAATATTGGATTACAAATATTGTTCACCTAAAGTCAATATTATTGACAATATCTTTTTGTTAGACGATGAGAATAAATCATAGACCTGTTTCCAAAATCAATGACATATAACCGGACTTTGACCCAATGGAAACATTAAAAATATTTGCCAGTAAAAATGAACATGAATGTCGTGGCTCATACGTGTTTTGCTATGAGTCCTACAACCGCTTTATATGGTGGTCCTGACGAAACATCGTACATCGCACATAATTGTAGCAAATATCTTTGCAATTTTGCGATGTTACAAATATCTTTGCAAAATTTGTCCCCATTGTTTTGCCCTATTTTTTTTTTATTATATTATATCTATATATATATATATATATATATATATTTTTTTTTTGGGGGGGGGTGAGTTGCCCCTTTTGCCCCTTGGCTCGTACGCCTATGCCTCTAATTCAATTAAATTGTCATATGCAAGCCATCATTAACACCATTGTGCATTTTTCTCTTTCCTGATTCTAAAAACAAAAAAGCAATGTTATACACAGAAATCACGAATGAAGAGTAAACAAGCGATAAAGGCATGCAGCAAAAGGATGCCTGGGGTTGGATTTCACAAAACTAGTCCTAACTTAGGACTGGTCCTAACTGTTGACCAGTCCCATAAGTTAGGACTAGTTACTCGTCCTAACTCGAGATAAGACCAGTCCCAGCGCTTTGTGAAATCCACCCCAGAACAACCAATGCTACATTGTCTACAACAATGTACAGGTCTCTTGCATTATACAATCATTAATTTTCATGATAGTCCTTCGTCACAATAAAGACACTTTCGCTGTACAAAAACGAAAGGAAATTCTGTGTTTCTTTCGCATGCAACTGATTTAAAACTGTCACTTTTCGAAGATGACGACAAAATCCTTACCTTTTAAAAGAAGATGAAGATCAGAGCGTGTACCTAAGAAGGCGGTTTATTTTGACGGGTAGAAATTCACTCAAGAGCCAGTGTAGATGATCTCGCTGTATACGCGTCTCGCTTCGAATGCAGAACGGCGATTGAATGCGCAGGGTGTACGTGCGGCTAGAGCTGTTTCGCTCATCTGAAAGGGCGGTGCCTTAGCCAATGGCAACGCTACACGCTGGAGGATGTAATCCTTCAATTGAATTGGCCGAGTTGGTTTGAGTTGTTAGTGGCCAAGTAACAGAAAGAACGTCAAGACTCTAAATGAACATACCTCATTAAAAATGTCATGAAATTTGCTCATTTTACTATCAGTATTAATACATTGGCAATAATATTTGAAGTGTCACTCGCCAGTGTGGTACTAATATCTGATTGGATAAATGTGGCTTTTTATAGATGATGATGTCATACAAAGATGATAATGAACTACATTACGGATGCCTCACAGTACCAGCGCGGCCCTCATATGGCAAAACAATATAACTCAATTTTTTGTGGTTTTGAGATTGATGCATTTTCTGGGTAAAATGAGGACGCTCTTCACTTCTAGATGAGTCTCAATTCTGTACGTTGCTCCGTTTCCGAGATACAGCCATCTGTCTCGAGGCTTATTTGGCATTTTTGAAAGTTTTATTGTCGTTTTTCTCAAAATGCCCATTTTCGAATTGCATTGTTTTGCCATGTGAGGGCCGAGCGTATAACAATAGGCACTGCATACACCAACTTGAAGTATTGGGCACGATTATTTTTTTTTGACGGATGTGTTGGTTCGTGTCCGAATTGGCGGCTAAGACTACGGCTACAGCTGTTGCTAGTGTTGCTATGGGCATCCTATGCTTCAATCAACACCATGTTCAGCCGCTAATACGTCACGGCCTTTAACTCCCCCTGGAAACGGTACCAAGGCGCGTGCAGTGAAGTTGCTTTTCAAATTATTGCGCGTAAAAGGCACACGAACATCAAAGTTGAAGAGAGCGGACCTTTTCGAAACGTTGGCTTCGGCTTATATGGCTCCGGCTGCTTTTGGGCTCCGTCAGTATGAAAACAGACACTTTCGGCACGGGACTTTTAAATAGGTGGGCGGAGCCGAAACCAAACCCGCGGTTTCGCAAACGGCCTTCCTAGCTAAATAGGCCATGTTGTGATAAAATGGCATCATGCAGTTCTCGTGTTGAAGGTGAATTTTAAGTTTTCAGGATCGAACGGCAATGATAACCGTCGAAATCTAACCTTTGAAGCGGTTTAATTCAGTTTTGATCATTCATGAGGAATATCATTCATTTGTAACCGTAAAATGTTTTCGATATTGCAGTCCTTTTCTCAAAGGACGAGTGTTCCCATTCTTTATAATTGAATCCCCAACGCACTAAAAGCAGACATTGTAACCCATGATCAACAGACGTCAAGTCCAAGGCTTGGATGGTCTGAGCTACTTTGTTGTAAAAAAAAAAAAAAAAAAATACAATTATTAAAAAAAAGCCAGGTATGATGTTGCTATTCTTGCTTTATTTTTTTAATCAGTCAATTCCCAAAAGTCTTTCCTGGTGGTATGAAACATTGTGAAGTATCCCCATACAAAGCTACAGTATAGATGATTTAATTGATTTAGACCTTTTACAATTTGACCTTCGCTTTTCTTATAGGCCCAATTGAAAAGCTTACGTTCAGTCATTAACCGTTTAATTGCATTTGTTACTAAGCTATTATAATTCTCGTTCGTTATGAAAAAGCACATTATGTGGAGTCCCTCCAGGCAATGTTAGGTTGCATTGTTGATTATTCAGTCATTGATATTTGTTGTTCCTCTGATGTATTGTCTTTTTGTGTACTCGCAGATGATTTAACTTTACAGGTAATTTAACTTTATAATCGCCATAATGTAGATACAGCCGTTCAGCATGTAAAATAATATTGAACTTGTTAAAATAAGTAGATTGCATGTTTTGAACAAACTGTCGGTAAACCTGAATGCTCTATAAATACCAACGAAATTCGTTTTCTGCCAACGGCAACACAATTATCACTATCCCTCGGGTCTGATGGACTGAACTATATCAAGCCACGACCAAATTTCTCGGACTTGGTACTCGAAAAGGTAATCTGGAATTATTGATCTTTTAACATGAGTGAAGCAACATTTTCTAAAAATGTTGGGGTTATGAACTGTTTGAAGACTGTACCAAAAGTTGTATTTTTATTTTTGTTATAACACTATAATAATCCTTTTTATAGGCTGATCTTTGGGCTTCTTTCATACTTGAATTATGGTCTACTTTCCTTTGGGGATCGTCAACTATGCACGGCGTCAGCAAGCTGTTTACGTCACAAAAGAAAAGCTGTTCGTTTGTAAATAATGCAGTTTGCAGGTCTTGAGCTTAAGCTTTTTGTAAAGTAGCCCAAGGGGCTAAGTAAACTGTGCATTTTCTTGCCCCCAGGAAGTTTCTGTTGCCCAAATTTTAAACATGTATTGTCATAAATGTATCTTCCTGATACCAATGGTAGCAAGCAACCAGTTTATAGCGGTCAAATGAAGTTACATTCACACACTCAAAAATAAATTGACATAAACACATTTCTAAAATGTATTATTCACATCTGAAAAGGAAGAAGTATGAGCATTACAAACAAGTAAGTTGCAAAGTCTTTAGTAGCCCACTAGCCCATAACAGTTTTTACTAGAAAAAGTACGCCGGGCTATAGTGCTATAAGCGTAAGCCATGTAGTTAGTCTTGATACTTAACTCCTTTGTTTGCCAAACTTTATATTCAGAGTCACAGTTTGTAAAAATGTCAACCAAATATTCAAAAATGTGTGGAATTTGTTGGAAGCAAATAAACCAATAATATATGAGTATGTATTTTCTATTTAAATAGAAAGTTTGCGAAAAATGTTGAGTTTGGTCACAACAAAGTGAATGTTTTGCTCTCATTTATTTTGGCCGTCCATGCCAACCAGCGTTTCTCAACAAAAGACATGTATATTACTCAACATACTCCAGGAAACGCTTAATCACTTTTGTCTCACATGTGTTCTTTTATTTATTCAAGCTTTAAAAATTAACAACAATAATAGAATAAATACAGCACACTTTGAATTACACAATCCTACCAAAAAAAATCAACAAACAAACAAAAACGAAAACCGAAAGAATTGAAATTATTATGAATAACACTACATCCGCTAGGGATTGCCCAAACTTGAGTAAATCACCAATCTAACACTAGAATAGTATTTTTAAAAAGTGGTAACTAGGAACCTCATAAGACTTTTTTTGAGAGCGAGACTCAACTAGGCAATGACATTGTCTCGTGAAGAGGAGGGGAATTATTCCACCATGAAATTTGAGGGAGGATGTGAAAAGGCACTTATAGCCCTAAAGTTTAACTCTTCTGTTCGTTCATGTGGAACACGTAGTGCGTCAAGGTGCCTATAGACCGATTGCGCGACCTGCATCACGTGACCTATTGTGGGTATTAAATGTAAATAAACACGACGTCCTCCACATAGGAAAGTGCGGTACGGTACACGATGATTGTTGCATTTGTTTATTCAATCGGGGTTTTTCTTTCTCGAAATCTGTGAAAAATATTCCAGAGTTTGTACCAGAGACCTTGGAGTGGTTGAATAAAGCCAGCAGGAAAATTACAGCATGACTTGGAAATTACACAAGTAATATATATGCACGATGTGTACAAATGCACGACGGACCGTTTAGGACAGACGACCGCGATCACACACTTTTCAACACCAGAATTCCAAAGTTTTGAAGCTGAATCATCCAAAGAAATTGCTTTCCAAATCTGTGTGATTTATTTGCCTATTTGAAATTTCGCAAGGCTGGGTACAAATGCTCTTCCAACGTTTTCTCCCTCCCCCTTTGTTTTACAGTGATTTAGGCCTACGTTACAAACAAAACAACAGGCGGGTGGCTACATAGTCGTCTGACGCCGGTAGTGCATAACTCAAAATAAACCTCTTTTGTAGTAGAATACTGGTAGTTTATGAAACAGTATGTGATTAATTAATGTCACAACATACAACTTTAATAAAATGGCTTAGTAACTTTGTTGGTATTGCCAAAAGCCGACTTTTGGTGTGACTCTGCCGGTCACAGCAAGTTTGCACGTAGTATTCCATCAGCTCAGATGACGTGGTACCCACAATAGGTCACGTGATGACATGTGAACATTGGTCGTGCAATCGGTCTATTCGTGAGATAAAGGAGAACCTTCAACCTTGACCACCCCTGTTTTTGATACTTCATTGATACTTCCATCTCTTTTTGATACTTCGTTCTCATGAGCAGCGCGCCGCAGTGTCCCCTTTCTTTCACATACAATGCATGCGGGAGGAAATGGTGTGGCGAGAATGGGAACGCGCTAGAAAGAAAACACACATTCTAAAAGAGTAACCGGTAGCCGCTATATCAATCTTGGCAATGCGCAAGCGAAGTCGCGTGTTTGTGTATTGCCAGTTAGCAATGCGCAAGCGCAGTCGCGTGTACCAGTTTCCTTTTAGAGTATAGCGAAATTAATGGCTGCGCCCACTCCATGCTAGTAGTAGTAGTACTGTTACTCGAAGAGTCAGATTGTGCACGAACTAACAAAACACTGAAAACAGTATCATGGTAGGTAGCATCATGTAGCTCTTAGCATTAGCAGGCAGACTGATCGGCTGATCTGAAAGGTTAGACGCAGTAACGGGGCGCTGTATCGATACTCCCTTTTTGGAAATTTTGGCCCCAGGGCAGCATAGAGGTACGCTGTGATGACTTCGATACGCTATGATGGTGTGATACCCTGTTCCAAAAAAATGCCCGAATTACGACAAAGACTCAACAAAATAGCTGGACAATTGCCTACTGACTTCTCATGATATTAGAAATGAAATAACATGCACTGAATTGTACTCACGATCATTTTCTGTCCTCCAAATCGATGTTTTTAGGCCCAGTACACGCCAGCAAGCTGTCAGGTTAACTTTTTTACTAAACAGTCACGTGAGACTGCATCTTTGTCAACGACTGTTTTCTTACATATAAAATAATCGTTTTAACGCTATGAGCGTTGCATATTCGCTGATGCTCTGAGTTGCATATTGTTTTGCGCACTCAAAGCAGGATATCAGCTGAATCACACAACACAGTTGGTATTCTGTGTTGACTGCGCAAAAGAAATGTAACTCGGCTCAGAGCATCAGCGAAAGCGCATTCGGCGTAGTTAATATGACTTTTTACATGTAAGACAACAGTCGTTGATGACTATTCAGATCCCAAATCTAAGGACTGCATGGCGGCCACTGGTTTTGCTTTTGACTTAAAAGAAACCACATCGATTTGGAGGACATAAAATGATCGTGAGTACAATTAAGTGTCTGCTTTTTCATCTTTGATATCCTGAAAAGCCATTAAGGCGATATTTCAGCTATTTTGTTGAGCCTTTGTTGTATAGTGCAATATTTGGGGAACATCGCCTTCGTCACAGCGGATACCCCCATGCTTCCCTGTGACTCTAGTTACTTACTACTACTACTACTAGGCCTAGTACTACTAGTACATGTAGTAGTAGTACTACTACTTCTACTACTACCTAGTACAGTAGTAGAGTATGACTATCAAGGCATGACTGAGGGTTGTAGGCCCAACCTAGACCCAGTAACTGGGGCGCTGCACTCCTTTTTTGAGATTTTGACATTATCTGTTGTACTAGCCCCACTAGTGTGGCAAGGATTTTTGACATCAGTTAACCGATGTCAAAGGATTTTTGACATCGGTTAACTGATGTCAAAAATCCTTGCCACACTAGTGGGGCTATCTGTTGTACTAGCTAGTACGGCAGATAACATTGTCAAAATCTCAAAAAAGGAGTACAGTGCCCCAGTTACTGGGTCTAGGCCCAACCCAAATAACAGGATAGGCAATGCAGTCATCTGACTTCTGAGTTCAAACTTCGTGGTGTGGAGTGTAGTAGGAGAGGAGGATAGAGGAGGATTTAGGCATGATTGAGGCCACCTACTAGGGGGTATGGGTTCCATTAAGCCCCTCCTCCTTACGTGTTGACCAGTCACAGCCTTGGCTACACCACCCAAAGTCTGACAAAAGTCCAGCAGAATAAAATCCCATTGGAAAATGTAAACATGCTTGCGCGTACTTATTTTAGTGTGCATTCATCTCGTGCAGTGTGGCTTTGAAGAGATGCACATTGTGCTGCTCATGTGTACAGTGTTGATGTACATGTAGCCGATGCTGTGATTGGTCAACATGTTTGGAGGGTGGGGCTTAACGCTCCAGCTCAACACTGGAAAGAAAAAAACCATAAATGTTCACAGATTTACATATACCTTACACGGTATAAAGATAGTTATGGTAGAAATCTGTCCTTCATAAATATTTCTGCCTGAAGTGTTATCGTTTCTAAATGATAAATGAAAAAAGATCCCAAATTAGTTTTCGTCTCAGTGAGACGCAAACTCTGCCCATAGGAATGCGTACAAAACTGCTGAATGCATTTTTACCGTTTTCTCGCACATGGAACAACAAAATGAGCTGACATTTTCACAGGTTGGCTTTATTGCAAATATCTTGATTTGTGTACAGAATGGAAGCAGCTACAGACTCTTTGCCATTGTTGAGCTGGGGCTTTAATGGATCGGTCTATACATTGGAGGAGGGAGCCCAGTGTATTGGCAGTTGTTAAAGACGCACTCTCGTCACCATTACCCGACGACTATTTCTGTGGCGCAAAACAATCATGTACCCGTGCATAGTTTACGTACAATGTGTGCACCAGTCAAAGTTGATCTTTCGCCGCACGAATTTGTTCGCGCGCGTTGAAGAGCGGGCGTCTTTAATGGGACTTTATTTCTTTTATCTTGAAGTCATGGCCTTAACACTAAGTTCTATATAAAAGCATTGGAGTTAAAATATATTGTACTTCAGGATTAACATAACTTTATGTTATAACCATCTATATTTTATCAATCCTCATGTAAAGAATTTGTGGCCTTTTTCCTTCTTTAAATTTGCAGAGAAAATGGCATTGACTGCGGCTGAGAGGCAACGCAGACATCGGCAGAAACTGAGAGCCGAGGGCAAGTTGCCGCAGAAGAGCCCGGTGAAAGGCACAGGGAAGAGCAAGAATGCAACAGGCGGGCAGCAGAGGCGTGTCATGAGACTGCAAGATGATGGGCGCTGCCATGGGCAACCAAAGATGGCTGATGGGATGGGCGGCGTCGTGGTCCACGAAAACTTTGTGGTGAATGGGTTCGTGGAGAGAAGAAGTGAAGTTGTTGGGTTTGATCAAACCGGCATCAACCCTCACAACGAAACTAATCAACAAAGTGAGGGGAATGAACCCAACTCCGAGGGCTTACCCCTACTCAGAAACATCTTACAGTCATCAATAAGCGATGCTGTGTCGTGTAGTGTCATCGACATCAAGCAAGAACCAGAGTTTGAGTCGACCAGCAACGCTGCAGGACTTGATTCCACTCAAGATGCAGGAATGAACCCGAGCAATGATTCCAACACAGAGCAGGGCTTTATCAGTACGTACGACTATCATTCTAACTACTTGTCAGCAGAGTTCATCAAGGCTCAAGAAAAGCTTTTACGGAAAAGACAAGGGAATGCGGAGCGTCAACGCAGACGACGGAAGAGAATGAAAGAGGAAGGTTGCTACGAGATGTACAAACAGAAGCACGTTATCCACTGTGAGAAGCATCGAGCCACAAAGCGGGAAATAGAGAAAGCCTTGCCGGATACTCTAAGACGGGAGTTTATTGCTAAACGTCGGGAGGATGGGAGGCGACGCGTGGCTCAGTACAGGGCCAGGAAAAAACAAATGGCCTTAGAGATGCAGACATCGTTGACAGCGGAGGATGCCGTGGAATCAGGTAAAAATAACCAAGTATGGCTCTGGCTACGACTGCAGTACTGAGTCGACATGCGTTGCGTGGGCTTTTTTTTTTATTTATTTTTTTATGGAAGTCGCCAGACACACAAGGCCAGTAAGCCACTCGAGGTGTGGGCTAAAATTCAATTGTTTTGTCCAGGGGCCGGTGCCACCTACTCCTGTGGCTGAAACAGGGTTACCCCCTTTACAGTCCGTAAGGATGTAGGCTTGGGTATCATCCATCAGAAGCCTGGCTGGTAGAGCAGAAGGCTCTACCTCCCCAACTTTTACGGAGCAATTATGGTTAAGTGCCTTGCTCAAGGACACAAGTGTCATGGCCGGGACTCGAACCCACACTCCGATGACTCAGCCACCAGAGCTTGAGTCCGACGCACTAACCACTCGGCCAACAGCAACAGCTGAAGCCACCAATTCAGACATGGCCTAAGACATATCTGTAGGGAATCTTCCATTTTTTCCCCGTTCAGCCTGATGGGATTATTTTCTCAGAAATGCCAGCATCATTTTTCTTTGAGAGTACCGCTGACACAAAGACTTGACAAAGCCAAGAGAACAAAGATCTTTATAGCACCGCGATTTTTGTTTTCTCTGTCAAGAAAAAGTCAAATGCGAGAATCGTGAATTGCAAAACCTTGGCCTTGAGACACGGCATAGGATTGATACTAAACCTGGAAGCAAGGCTGGAAACTCGGTTCACTTTGAGCTGTAATTCAATGAATAAACAATGGTGGAAGCCTCTCGATGTCTTGTAATCCTCTTCTCAGAACAAAAAGACAAAGGTCTGGAGTCTGGGATTTCACAATAACCCCAACACAGTAGGCAAAAATCAACCAAATTTTTGACTCCATCTGTCGTCTTTGTGTGGGAAACCAAGCATTACACGACGTGTGCATGCTCTGTGCATGCTCAGTCATGTCAGTAATGGAATGTCTGGGTGACCTTTGTTCTGGTATTCCGCTTTGACACAATGGCATGTTTAAACGTCCCCCATTTGCTGGTTCGGACAATATTTTTGAGTATACTCGACATCGGGCACCTATTGGTTAATTAATTGCTCAGTTGTTTATGAATTTTAATATACATGTATATGTATTTACTTTTGAATTACATTTTTTTTTAGATCAATTGCTTTTCACTGTATCCCATAATGATCAACAAGCACAACAAGATGAAATTCTACATCCAACATGTTTTGTTATACCATGGTATTAGATTGTGAATTTTTATTGGTCGAGAACCAATCACGTGACATAATACAAAATTTAATGTCTTCCCGAAAAAGTGATGTTGTCGGGGTCCATTACCTAGATCGTCCTCAGAAAATTCATTTCATCATCCCCATTGATATGTATATTGAAGTTAACAATACGCCCGAGAAAGAGGTAGGTCATGTCGCCTGTGTCCATTACCTAGATCGTTCTCAGAACATTATTTCATCGTCCTCATTGATCTGTACAACCACATTAGCGGTACTATCTGAGAAAGAGGGTTACTATGCAACCACTGGTACTATGCACGCTACTGTACTTTCGATATGATGCTCACGATATAGGGACCAGTTGATACATTTTGGTTGATAAAAAATTTGTAACCAACGCACTTTTGTTGAATTGAATATTGTCGTCTGCAAACTATATCGGTAAGGGCCTTTTTAACAATCTTGCAATTTACTACCATGGTATAACAAAACAAATGTTGTCTGCTGTGATGTGGTCCATGCTGTTTTGGACACCCTCGGGGGGCCGATGGCACCCTCAGCTTCGCCTCGGGTGCCATCTGCCCCCTCGGGTGTCCAAAACAGCACGGACCACATCACACCAGACAACAATTGTATAATGTCACACATTATAAAAGTAAGAATGTATTGAAAACATTTTCTTGTTTTTAAAAGTTGGAAATCTTTCTGATTTTGTTTTACCAATGTGTCAATACCATCATTTTTTTACATGAACTTTGAAATTTCTTCTTGTTTCGCTTAGGAATCCAGGAGCTTCCAGGGACTAGTACTGAAGAACTCAAGAGGCACACACAGCAAAAGAACACACACAGACGATTTGCAAGCTGGAGAAACAAGAAGAAAGTCACCCTGAGCTGTCCAGATGGACAGATGGAGAATGATGTTGGTATGAAAATTTGTTTACTTCTCTTAGGCTCTTATCATTCTGCTGGGTGTTTCTACCCGACTGCAACAAAAGGGATCCGGATGTTTTGACAGAGCGAGGGCGTCCTCGCTTGGCTTTCGTTTAAAAAACCAATGGCGATGTCGCAAAAATAATTAGCTAAGTCCGCACAAAGGGAGAACAAAGAGAAGTCCTCGATTTACAAGATTGACAAACATATGTGTGAAATTGAATGAAGTTCTGAAAATTTTACAAAATATTCAATAAAATCCAAGTGACCCCCCCCCCCCCCCCGAGGTGAGTTTGTACAAACTGAGCCTGCTGGTGTTTTGTCAAGTTCCTGTGTGCACTGGCAATCATGGAGTCTGGTTCTCTTTGGGCTAAAACAGGCCCAGACTGTTTTGTCCCTCCAGCCTCAGTTTGGTTACACTGTTTTTGAACGGGGAGGTGGGAGAGAAACAAAATGGCCGCACTGTCTGTTGGTTAATTTTATTCACATTGTTTTTTCAAGTACCATTTACGTTACTTTTTATAAAATCAGCTTGATGCTGCCAAATGGTTAAACCCCATCCTGCCCAAATCCTTCTTTATATCCTCTTTGCTAAAATGAAGAATTCAGAAGGACTTAGGGCTGTAGGCCCATATAACAATTGCTTATCACTGGGTCAGGCATTCCAAGTCCAAACATGTTGGTGTGAAGTGACATAGGAGAGGAAGATATTGATGGACTGAGGTCAGGAGTAAGTGTGCTATCCTTAGATGACTTCAGTGTAGAACATAAAATCTTTTGCTTTCTGTATGGTTCTGTCATGAAATGAAAACATCAGCTTACTGGCTTGATAAAGATGGCTGGTGGTCATTCCAAGTGCAGTACTGCCCGTTTTGACGTAGAACGTCTTACTCACACGTTCCTTTTTCTGCTTGCATGTACAGGACTACCGCAGAGTTTCGTTTTGTGTCAGTCGGAGCCGCGACCATACGAGTCTAACACAGCGGCAATCAACCCTGGTGTTTTACCCTGCACACTCGTCAAGTGTCACACCCCCGTTTCGAGCCAAGCTGTCAATCCTGCTCCATCTCAAGGGGACAAAATCACCCCCAGTGGAAGACAGGCTACCGTGGGCAGAACAATGTCTGGTCAGGCGTCTCGTAGCAAGCTAGCTTCTTGTGATCGTCATGTAGCAAGTACATGCACCTCTAGTCTAGCACCCTACACCATCCTCCCAAGCCAGACTGTTTCGTCACAAGAAGATTTGAACACAAGAAATGCTGTTGCTGAAACGTCACAGAAAGACAAACCCAGTAGCTATCCGGCTGCAGAAGTTGTACCTCGTTATTTTACAAAACCCCCAATTTGGCCAAGTAGTCGCGCAATCGCAGAGGGTTTGCCCCAAGTTGGTATCTCAAACAGTCAGGACTATGGGAAACTACAGGGGACCAGTCAAATCACCAACGACCAGCAACCAGAATTTAACACAGTTGAGGTGAGTGTTGAGTTTACCTAATGAACAACATTATCATTGTTCTGCGCACGTGCACTTCAGAGCGATCATTTTTAGCCCGTAGGCGCACAGCGCCACCATTGCTGGCAGCGCAGGGTTTTGTACACAAAGACATGGAAAAACTGTGGTCTGTTTTACTTTTTATGCGAATTAAGTGTCTTCATCAATGATTTACACAATAATGATGTAGAACACTACTTATCAAATGACTGCAACTGAACAGAAAGTGAACAGTGAATTTCTGATAAAAACCCTTGCTATTGTAACGCATTAAACCCGCGACCATACAGTTTCCGTGTCTGTCACACTTAAAACTCACCTATTGTCTGCGCCGTTTTCAGGATTCAGTTTCTGTTTATTTATGGTCAGTGTTCTTCATCGTTATGTCATGCTGTCCTGTCAAGGAAATTGTGTAAATCGCTGAGCAAGACACCCAATTCACATAAAAAATTCAAAAGAGAACGATTTTTTCATGTCTTTGTTATTATTATTATTATTATTATTATTATATCTTTCTGGTAATGAAACCAAGGGACCCTCAAAAGTGACCTGCACTGTGACCCGTAGGCCTGAAGATACCTGTGTAGAGAAGATGTAGAAGAAATGTCAGTTTTAGATGTGGGAGGAAAACCCCAAATAGGGAAAACCCACGCAATGAGGTAGGGACTGAAAACCCAATCCACATGCAAGGCTCCAGTCCGGGATTCGAACCGGGGTCCACAGAGGTGAAAGGCGGGGAAAGAAACCACTGAGCCAACCTGAATGCCCAACGAGCCAACCTGAATGCCCAACATTGTTCCAGCAATGGCTGGGCGTCGCACAGCACTGGCGTGTACAGTCTGAAATGGATTGGTCTATAAAGTGTATTTTGTTCCACTCTTTTTCGCAAACAGTCTTTGGACACCCAAAATAAGCTTTCCAAGTGAAAGAGGAAAAGTTCTACTGTCTGAAAAAAAAAACCCATGGGCAACCTCGTCCTAGAATAGATTTTCACCTTTTTTGTTATTCCCAATCTAGCTTATGGAAGGAAACCTTGGCCAATTGCAGACCGACGAAAGTCCAACACGGAGGCAATCTAGCCAGCCCATCTTTGTCAACGACATTGACAACGCCGTTGTTGAAGCTGTATCGGATGCTAGACATCAAGACCCCATGTATGATCATTCTGATGAATCGGACGATGACGATACACCCGAGGTACTACTGGAAGATCTACAGAAGGTTGAGAGTCAGTTCCCAATGGTGCATAACTATGTGAAGGTAGGCATAGTAGAGGGTCGCTGGAGAAGTTAGGCTTGGCGTTATTGCGTAACGCGCACGGTGACGCGTACGTTTGGAAATTTCAAGCTCTTCAGTTATTATGTAGCGCTTTATCTACGGGCGTCTCAAATTGCGTCTGAATTATGAGACTCATTTATATAGCACTTTGTAAGGGTTTACAAGGGGATGTGGCCAATCTGCAGCCAACCATGCCAGAAACACTGAGGCAAACCTCTCTCTTAACAATAAGTGTATACTTGGTTCTTTTAAGTGCATTACACAACACAAGGGACCTACAGCTTTAAGCAATAATAATTAAGTGTCTTGCTCAAGGACACAAGTGTCAAGACCAGGACTCAAACTCACACTCTGCTAGTGGTCAGAAACACCAGAGCTTGAGTCCGGTGCACCAGACCGCTTAGCCACGCCAGGCCACATCATCAAGCTGTCATGTTGCGTGTACCCACGTCATAAAAAATGTCGACGAAAAACAATCAGTTACACGTATATCCCTCTGTTAGGGCAGATGTGGTGATAGAGAAACAGTTTGTAAAGACAATTCCATCAAAAATATTTTAAAGATGAGAATTTATAACTTTGATTTCTTACCCGTCTCAGAAAACGTCAAGAGACGTTGGGAACATATAGCTAGTCACAAGACTCGTAAAGCCGACATGTGCTTTCATGATGCTATATGCACATATGCATGACATACTCTGGCGTTACGTACGCGTTGCGAGAAAACGTGTAGCTTGACCTCTCTGTTGTTTTTAACGGGTTAATGGTATAATATATTATTATTTTTCTAATGAGTAAAATTTTAATAAACGCACCATACAACCAACCTGTGAAAGTTTCATCAACTTTACAATCAGTGAGCTTTCAGATGGAAATATTTCTCTGGAGGATTGGTACTGGTATGAACATTAGATTCAATGAGTTTTCAGATGGAAATATTTCTCTGGAGGATTGGTACTGGTATGAACATTAGAATCAGTGAGCTTTCAGATGGAAATATTTCTCTGGAGGATTGGTACTGGTATGAACATTAGAATCAGTGAGCTTTCAGATGGAAATATTTCTCTGGAGGATTGGTACTGGTATGAACTTTAGAATCAGTGAGCTTTCAGATGGAACTATTTCTCTGGAGGATTGGTACTGGTATAATTTTATAATGAGTGAGCTTTCTGAACAAAGCTATTCAATTCTCAGAGCTCGAATTTGGGGGAAAAATCCACCAGACCGCAGGGCTTGTAGCTCAATATTTTAACTGGACCAGAATTTATTTTTACGAGACCAGAATCAAAATGAGAAAGAAAAAGTATTTTATACAGTTGAACTTATGTAAACTGTTTTTAATTTGAACAAGCACTAAAATCTGTCTGATTAATCTTATGGGTAAGTACACTCCACAGAATTGAAGGATATTGATCAGATTCATAGTCAACATTTGAATATATGTTTTTCTCATTGAAGACATTACACAGTGAGGTGCATGTATAATTATTCAAGTGAAAAACACAAGACTGCCGGTCTTGTCTGGTTGCTGTGAATTTACTGGCCCGATGCTAAAATCACTGGCCATATGGTCACATGTAATTTGGTCACATGGTTCCACGTCACTTCCGGCTAGATCCTCCTTCATTGCCATTGGTTGAAAGACATGATAAGGTTTGAACTAGGTTTGGAAAGTTCCTTCACCCTTATTTGACCTGGGCAGGGTTTGAAGGTTTGCAAAAATACCCATGCGAGGCATTTCTGTGTGGAAAGTTTTCCACACATGAAATAAACAAGCTTGGCTGTTCACAGGCAAGAAGGCTCATTGTCTAATCTGGCTCATGTATTAGTTCATGGAGGAGTTCATCTTGGACTTGAACCGGCCCCAGATGGAGTCTAGACCTTCAAATCCCGACCAACTCGGTAATGCGACCAAAGACGCACCCAGCCATCACGGCCTCCAAGTCGAACGCAACAGACCAGCTGTCCCCCCCGCACCAAACCGACCGAAGCAAGGTGATTGCCGGATGTGCCCAGCCCGTCGATCCGGGGGAAAGCAGACGAATAGAGTGTGCAGAGAGTGCCACCATTTCTGTTGTGGTGAACACTCGGTCAAGATTACTTCAATCTACTGTCGAGACTGCCATGTGCCATGAATATTTTTTTCATGAACTGTGACCGTTAAGCATGACTGCTGTATACATGTATGTTCGCAATGTTGTGATTTTTGCATCAGAAATTTCAAACAAAAATTAATTAGATTTTGCCCGACATAAACATGGGAAGCCCCAAATACTCAGTGTTTTGGGGTTGTGGGGGTTGTGGGGGGAGTGGGGGGGGGGGGGAATAATTCAACAACGTCGGTGTAAGGGCAAAATCTAGTAAACTGTTTGTGAGATTTTTTGTTGATGTCTTTGTTTGATTGGCGGCTAATTGTTTGTTTATGGTTTGATGGTTAATTGTTTGTTTGTTTGTTGTTTGTATGTTATGTAATTAGTGTAAATACTTGTGAAAGCAGACAGGAGGAGGAAAGTGTAAATAAAGTGTTTACATCAGAAATGCATACAGAAGCTTCATGGTTGTTTCTTCCTCAATTGTATGATTGGTGAAATTTGGGCAGGATTAATTTCAAGTAATAATCCACAAGGGAAACTGACTTGGCAATTAGAAACCAATTTAGATGTTGACAAACTAGGGAGACCGCCAACATTAGGATTAAATAGCTCAGTCGGTAGAGCGCCAGCACGTTCATCCGGGGGTCGCAGGTCCAAATCCGTCAATTTTTCGTTGTTCACTCCAAAATTGATTTATAATTACCTCTATCTAGTCGGTTTCTCTCGTGGTTTGTTAGTTGATATCGCAAAAAAAAATCACATTTCCTGAAGGCGGTTCCCGTTACTGTACCCCGAATTCCAAGGTTGTTTCGCAAACAGGGCGTGGTCCCTGGCTATACAGTGGTATGACTTCTGATGGGTGCCTCCCAAACAACAGGGGTGTGAGAATTCAGCTTTTAAGCTGATTGCAGCTTTTTGTGTTGAGATTTTACTCTGAATTTTCAGCTTTTTTGTACACCTGCTCTGTACAAAACTATGGGAACTTTTTAAATTTCAGCTTTTTTTGTTTGTGGCCACTCACACCCCTGCAAACAAAGATATTGACATAATCGGGAGGAGAATGCCGACATTAAAGCTGAGATAGTTCAGTTGGTTGAGCACCAACACGTAAACCCGGACGGAGGTCACATGGTTCTAACCCCGCTCTGGTAACTTTTTCTCCCCTTACCCCAAAACATACTTAATTCCAAAACTAATTAGTGAGTAAATGTTTTGGGCCAAATAACTCTTGAAACAGTCCTTGGGTCTGGGAAGATTCAGTATGCAAAGTGTATTGGATTTGGGGGACAATATATGGGGGGGGTCAATATTGGGGTCAATGACCCTAACTAGATGCGTGAATAAAATTCCACAGTTGTATTTAGAAACACTCGAGCCCTGCAAGGTTTGAATTAAGCTGTGAATTCTAAAAACACTGACTGCAGTCAAGGCATACACAAGTTCAAAACTGAATTCACAAACTTTACTTTGGCTACAACTTGAGCTTACGGTCATTTTAAGGTCATATGGTGTGTTGTGACCAACACAAATGCATTAGAAATAGGGCAGATTTAGGACCATTACACAGTCCCAACAATGAGCCGATTTTATGGCCTTGGACACTGCGAGGGTTTAAAGAGTTAAAACAGAACTGGGTCGGGTTGGCTTCGGGGTATCTTTCCTCGCCTTCCACCTCCATAACTATGGTTCGAATCCTGCCGGGGGCACTATGTGGATTGGGTTTTCAGTCCCTACTTGATAGCATGGGTTTTCCCTGGAGTAAATCTGGGGGGGAGGGAAGGGTGTTTGCCTCCCACAATATAACTGACACTTTCTTCCTTGTCTTCTCTCCATGGGGTTGATTAAGTTCGCTTTTCTCAGAATCCTTGGCTTTACAACCATAATTAATGAAATGAAACAATGACTCCAATCAACATTAACATTGCAAGAGTATCAAGGGACAGATTGCAAGCCAAAATATCACGACCCATTCTCATTTTTCCTTTGCAGAAATTTATTGAGAAGTAGGCACTTGCAAACTCTTTGATAAAAATAAATAATACAATTCAAATTAAACAAATATTTGAATAATTTATTGTATTTATTTTTTTTTTTTTTCCAAAACAGAAACTTCAATCCGACATCCACAAGCTGAGAGAGGCCAACAAGAAACTTACAAAGCGGAAAATTGACTTGAACGATTTGAAAACCAACACCGATTTATTCCTGTACTGGACCGGGTTCCCAGACTACAGTACCTTCAAGGACATATTTCTTATTCTTAAACCAAGCTTAGCACCTACTCCTTGCCAAAACTTCATCATCCTCTCCCTGGAAGAGGAATTTCTCTACGTTCTCTCACGAATTAAGACGGGTATTCCTGTGAAAGACATTGCTGAAAGGATTGGGATAAGTGAGGTAGATTTCAACTTCATGTTCCATCGCTGGATCACGGCGTTACCTCACAAACTCCAGTACATCTTCAAGACACGGGATGAGAGAGCCCGGACAGAGGCGGGCAAACCGAGTATATCATACGATGAAGTCATGCCGGACTACAAAAACGTCTTGATTGATTGCACCGAGATGTTTTCAGAGCAGGTTTTTCTGAATTGCGGCAAAACGCCTGCAGAGCAGACCGAACTCTGCAAATTTGTCATGGGAATTTCATTTCCCACAGGGACCGTTGTCCATGTGTCGGACGTGCTGTCCGCTGAAAGCGGTTATATTTTGTTGCGACTTAGCCGAGGGAAGAATGATATCATGGTGCCGTTAGGTGACAGGGACTCGTGGCTGGTGCAGGGTCAACCAGGGCAAAGCCCTGTTGAGAAAATCTTGGGTAGGGTTCGATCCTTGAATATCCTGGAAGATAGCGAGATCCAACTGCAATACCAGACTTTCAGGTCGATGGTTAAAGTCTGCTTACTCTTATCCAACATAATCCAAGAATAATTCCCGAGATTTGATTCAGAAATAGCAAAAACTGTCGATGTGACAGAACATCATTAACATTTTAAACAAAATCCAACACAACTGGACACCAAATTGTTGGACTCTGATTATGGTGGAATGCCTGATCCCATGTAAAGCATGATCAGTCTACTAGTGCAGTCCTCAGTTTAGCGAAATCAAGCAAAACACGCTGTTGGATTTTAGTGTGTTTGGCGAGTTTAGGATTTGAGAAACATAAAATTTACCCGTCAAGGTTCAATTGAAACAGGTCCTCAAACTTGGCGATGTTCCTATTTATCTCGGTTCCCATCCAAAAAGAAAGACGCTCATGCGTGGATATCAAAACATGACAATACAATATTGCTGGTTCTTGAAAATTTGAGCATCCGTTTCAATGAAAGTGATTCTTGAAAACTAGGTTGAATTTATGTACTCTCCGTTAATGATGTTTAATCTTTTTAAAGTTGATCATTCTTAAAGTAGGTTTGAGACCATTCCAGTTATTAGCATTCGCAAGGATGTTGTTGCTGTTTCGTTTTTACTAGCTGGAAACGGCAGTTGAGGTTGACATGGTTGATGGGTATAACAGCACTATTATATGCATATAAATATGACGTCACTATGAGCATTTAGTACAGGAACAGGCTGTGGTCAAAAAAGCTACAATGCACATTTGATGCTGTATTTGACCTCAAAAATGGGGGCGGATGCATAAGGTTTATTAAAGAATCAAGTAACTAACCAAACACATTCACAGTGATAACTGTAGAGATGTGTCCTCCTCCATGGTTATAATAAACTAAACTTCGTGTCGTGGCCGAGCGGATAAGGGCACCAGACTCAAGCTCTGCTGTTTCTGATCAGCAGAGTGTGGGTTCGAATCCCGGTTGTGACACTTGTGTCCTTGAGCAAGACACTTTACTGTAATTGCTTTTCTCCACCCAGGAGTAAATGGGTACCTGTGAGGGCAGAGATGGTTCATGTGAATGATTAGCTTGGAGTGCGGTTACTCGCAGCACCGGCTGTATACTCCCCAGGGAGCTGAGATGGCTTTTAAGGAATGAAATATGCCAGTGACCAGGGGCCCAGTGACCAGGGGTAGTAATGTCAGAAGCCCCTTGAGATGGCCTTCGGGCTGTGATAAAGCACTATATAAAAACTGGTTATTATTATTATTAAACCATAAATGAAGGTTCAAGAACTTGAGGGGTTTATAAAGTAAACAATGTTGATCTCAATCCAGACATGCCAAAGCAGAATATGACCAGTTTAGGACAAAAATAACCACTCAATAATACAGTGAACAATACTAAAGATGGCAAAATTGTCAAAGTTAAAAGTATACCAAAATGTCACCAATTCTTAAATCAAAGATAACCAAAAACAAACTCTATACTCATCTATACAATTTCTCCTTCTGTTTGAGAGTGAAAATTTAGTTAAAAGTGGAAATAAAATGTAACTTTTCCTACCTGGACATGCTGGAAAGGAGAGGTTAGAGGAAACAGCATTAAGGCATGCTAGACCACACCAACATGACCAACCCCAACTGGGTCCCTCTAGGTTTGGGTCAGTCCACTTTCCAGCAGGGGTTATCAAGATAGTATCAATGAGTGAAGGATACCTTAGATAGATGTTAATATTTGCATCGGGGGAATGAATATAAATTTCAATTTGCCTTACACCGATGTGTGATAAGCACTGTATACTTAGTGCTTTCGAGTCCTGTGAAAAAAAAAATTGTTTGCGGTACCTGCTGCCAATAATACTGGATTCGAACTGTCCCCTCGTCAACAGGCGTGCTTGGTGGTCTAGTGGTTAAGACATCTGCTCTAGTCATGCGGGAGTCGTGGGTTCAAATCCCACCCGAGTTACCTGGGGATTTTTTTTCCACAGGACTCGAAAGCACTGAGTATACAGTGCTTATCACACATCGGTGTAAGGCTAATTGCAGTCTATATGAAGGAGACCTGTGGATTAAATTCATTTAAAATACAACAAAAACTGAGTGGAACTTGTTCTCAATGACAGAATGAGGGGACCTCATTTACACACAAATCAGGCAAAGTACTTTTTAAATTTTTTGATCAACTCTTTAAGAAGCAACAAAAGACGCATATATACATTTATATTGCTAATATTATTTATTAACATAGTACTTGTTCGAGTTCATGTAACAATAGTTGTGATGTATTATGTCATATTGTAGGCCTTTGAGATTTAAAGGGGCTGTGTTGTCATGATTGTAGCTGCAGTCCTGTGGCTGTGAACTCTTACCCTGATACCGCTCTTGCGGTCAAATCACAAAGGGTGCCGTCTTTGCCAAACTGTGATGTGACCGCCGGCGCGCATGAGCTTACGAGAGCCACATCGTGGGGTGATTTTTTTGGGGTGAAAAACATAAGAAATATTACCCTTTGGGCTTAACCCCGGAATGTTTTTAATGGGGAAAACATTAAAAAAGGGATCACAGAACTACTGTTGGAAAACCCCAGAATGTCGCTCTTGTAAAGATGTCTGAGCGCATAATAACCGGGTTATTCCATTATTACTGCTATAATCATAATGACGGCCCCTTTAAGGATCACAACAGCCCCCCCCCCCCGACAAAGGGCACCACCACAGCAAAAGCAAGAGGTAAATAGAAAGCATTTTTTGGCCAGTCTAATATCTAAAACATAACTACATCCCAACTTAATCCTGATGAGCAGTTGGTTTTGGTTTGTACCTCTGGACCAAATGATAGGAAAATAAGCAAAATTGCGAGTACGGTTTGAATAACAGCTGGTACAATGACTTGCTTGGTCACAACTACACCGACCAGCTCAAGGACGTAGCGCAACAAGAAACCACTGAGCTGAAAGACGACCTCTCACAGTCTACTAATCACAAGTTACCGCTTAAATTTGAATTCAAGCAAATCCACCATAGAGACAGTCACTATGTCACATGGTACAGGGCAAGCTTTTGTATGGTGAAGTAAAAGAGACAGCGAACACCAATTCACGATTCTGAATGAATGTGTATGGCACAATGGCACCAGGCTTTGCCCTTTTTGGAGGTCGCTCTAGGGAAGCTTGCCCCGAACCATTTGACATAGCAACGGTCTCTATTAAGCCATTTTGAGATATGGTGGACCCAATACTATGACACTATTAGGTTTGGGTCAAGTTTGTGAACACCCAAACTGAACAGTGCACTCCTATAGTGTCCGCCATATCTCAAAAAGGCTAATTGTCAGAGAAATTCAGATTTAAGGCTGTATCCGATTTGGTGGCTGCGGCTAAGACTGTTGCTAAGGGCATCCTATACTTCCAACGCATGATGACATGGCGATCCAGCAGTAGCCGTAGCCATAGCTGCCAATAGACCTTTATCATGCTGCCACCATCTTGGTCATGTTCCTTGTATCCAATAATAGTAATGAATGCTACTACTCATTGTACAAAAAGGGACCAGACTATTTCTCCTTCCAGCCTCGGTTTGGTTACATTGATTTGAATGGGAGAAAATCAAGATGGCCGCACCATGATTAAGGTCTATTCGGACCCAGCCTTAGAGGTGACTTGTGACTACACAAGTCAGTGTACCAGACATTATTTAAATCTAACTTGCAATCGGCTCATTCATTGCGGGGTATGAATCAAAAAGTGACACGCGTTACTGAAAGACAATTCAACAATAAACTTACAAAGTGTTTAATATGGATAGCTTAATTGAATGGAGGTTAAAAAAATAAAAAATAAAAACGATAAAGCAAGAAAGATGATTTTCTGTACCGGTACTTTATCATTTGACCTACCAAAGTGTGTCAAAGCGTGGGTAGTTGCTTGGAAAATGTAGTGTGCTAAACAGTATTTGAACTTGTTTCCCTTAAAATTGCTTGGGTACAGTGAAAATATGCAGGTTTTTTCTGATAAAGTAAAGAATTTTCCCCCCAAGAAACATACAGCCTAGCAGTAACTGATGTCCCACTTCCTGAAAAAAAGTTTTAAGATTGTCAACGTAAAGCCAGAAGGAAGGAAACAAAAACTCTTTTACAAATACACAGCTCACATATTACACAAACATTTCCCATCCTTCGACTGTCAAGTCTTTCAGTGGAAGCTAACTGAGACTGATGGGCTAAAAATAAAGTGTCGTTCCTTTTTGCATGAGGAGACTAAAATATTCCCGATTGTTTGGTGCATCCAGGGAACATGACCAAAATGGCATTCAACAAACTAAGGTTTATAAACCAATTTCTATCATGCCTTTTCTGTCCCATTGTTATTTCAGTAGCATAAACATACAAACAGTGAGATAAAACCCTTTTGTAAAACTCTAAAAAACGACCCCCCCCCCCCCCCCCACCACACAACACATTTGAAGTGGTAAATTAAGGACTTCCTTTTGTACTCCTACTAATGTATGAATCTCGGTCTGTAAATCCACCCAGGTGTGGATTTCACAAAACACCAGGACTAGTCTTATCTCGAGTTAGGACAAGTAACTAGTCCTGACTTATAGGCCTAGTCATAAGTCAGGACTAGTCCTGAGAGATCCACCCCAGATCCCTTTTGTTCCAGTCCTCAGTCTCAACCGGTAGACACACTTCAGACCATGTCACACAGGGCAATTTTTCCAGGTAACTTGGGGGCAACCAACTGCACTGCTTGCAAAAGGAACACTTTGACAGCACAACAGACATTCTTCTACAGTAGCTGTTACTTACTATCCCCAAGAAAATAATGAGAAAACTGAAATGTGAATGAATTTTCTTCTTGGAGATTGCCTGGAACTGGTTGCCTGTAAATTGCCTTGAGTGGTATGGCCTTTTAAAACACACACACATACAGCAACAAAAAACAAAACCGATGCTTTAGAAATAATAAAAACATCTATTGCACGAGTGTGAAGATCACCAGTACATTACTAAGATGGAGCTTATCGGCTAGGTATCTACATGTTTGGTTAAACAAAACATGGAAAAAAACCACCACTTTTTAGAACATTCTCAAATGAATAGTAGGGCAGATGGGGAAAAATATTTGGGAATAGGGAATATATATGTTGTGCCTTTGATGATACAATCATGGAATTTGGCACAGAGTATGTAGTGAAACAAAATATTGGGCTAGAGGGCCAGCGCAGATTCGTCCTCTGAAAAATATAGGTAAAAATAACACGCAGTGGTAGCAATTTTGACAATTTTGAAAATTGCTTGTTATTCTACATATTTTTTCAAAGGACGAATCCGCAATGGCCCTATAGCCAATTATAATACACCTCTTGCTGGTTATATTCTGGTTGGCTGAAACACGGTCACATGCAATGGGTGGGGTCAACTAATAATTATAGGCTGGTGCATGAGATTTGCACCACCGTGAACTCTGGACGCGTGTCTAGACGTAATTTGCGGGAAATAGTTCCCGAGCCCGGCACTATACTCAACATGTTTGACTGGTTACAGCGCCCTCTCATGGTGTGAACATTGAACAGCAACTAAACAAACTGAATCTAGGGAATTTAAAAGTGTTTCTTCATCCGTTGAATTGCTCATGAGTTAATTGTTTAATTAAAACAGTTCAGCTCTTTTTAAATATTTGTTTAAAATTGTTTTCTTCTTCATAATTATTGTTGACTGAGGTGTGTTATAAAACACATATGGACTGGCATAATTTGGTCACTAGTGCACGTCTATCTCCTCTCGGGCCTGTGACCAGAAGAGGGTCCGTTTTCCCTCAGCCTCTGGAAATATGACCCTCTTCTGGTCATTCACAATCCCTCAGGATGCACAGACGTGCACTAGTGACCTCACTGCCAGTCCATGTGTGTATGTCTTTCTCATGACATGCTGACTGTGCACTAATGACCTCATTGCCAGTCCATATGTGTATAATGTCTTTCTCATGACATACTCTGACTGTGCACTAATGACCTCACTGCCAGTCCATATGTGTATATCTTTCTCATGACATACTCTGACTGTGCACTAATGACCTCATTGCAAGTCCATATGTGTATGTCTTTCTCATCACATACTCAGACTGTGCACTAATGACCTCATTGCCAGTCCATATGTGTATGTCTTTCTCATGACATACTCTGACTGTGCACTAATGACCTCATTGCCAGTCCATATGTGTATAATGTCTTTCTCATGACATACTCTGACTGTGCACTAATGACCTCATTGCCAGTCCATATATGTATATCTTTCTCATGACATACAGTACTGACTGTGCGCTGAATTTCATGCCTGTGTCACCAAAGGCACAATCCCATCACGTACCTGCCGTACTAGAACTCTTATTACTTTACATTTAAATTCAATACCACACTTCTGAATACATCTGTGTACAAAAAAGTCATCTGCCTAATATTCTGCTTTGTTCTGTGAGGCTTGCTATTGACAGTATAAACAGTTCAAACAAAAACAAGACACAGTAGTTGAAATAGTAAGTGAAAGTACAAACGACAGTGGAATTGCAGTTACACAAATGAAAGATTTTATAGTCCTGTGGAATGTCAGTACATTTTAAAACTCAAAACTTAAAATACATGCAATGGATATTTCCAACAAACCTTTACAGACGAAATTTACCCTCACTGTTTATTAACATTGACATTGGCAGTACAACAGTCTTCCTTTTGTACCACTTTTTTGTGATCCATTTTTTTTTTCAGCATGCAAGAGACGTAATGAAATCTGTTTACTGAAATATGGAATCAGTAAAATAAATTAAAAAACCCACATTCCTTGAACTAAAAGATGAACTCACTGACTTTGTTTAAGTGGCCGACTAGGGATTTCATGTTACATGTTCATATTGCTTATTTTGATTGCAGCAATCAAAATAAGTAAAGGGATTTTGCGGTTTTCAAATGCTTTTTACTCAGCTTAGACAGTATTTCAGATGAATCTATTTTTCTAGGTAGTGCTATAGGTAAACCTGATAATTAGTGAGTTTCAGATTGAAAGTATTCATTACTTTTTTTGTAATGAAATATTCAAAAGACGTACAAAGATTCCATCGAGACGCTGACGACATCCCTGACAACATATAATTTGATTTCTCATGATTGAAATTGAGTAAAAATAGGTTTTTCAAAGTGCAGATATAACCCGACAGCATATAAGGGCAAAAATGTTTGGTCCATGATTACCGTTTTTTGTAGACCTACTTGTACCCAATTATCTGGAAAAGTCACAGATTCTTCATTTTGTGTCAACAAATTGTGTTCACACACACACAACAAAAAACAAAACAAATCTACATCAGTTTATTCCAGAAGACCTATGTTTCCTGAAAAAAACACAAGCTTTTCCACATCGTCTAGAACTGTGTGGATGGTTTTGAATCATAGATAAACTGCCCATATGGTGAATGAATCTACACAGAACACAGTCAACCCTCCAACTGTCTGACCATTCAATCTCATCCGTTGTGGTTTTGAATGATAAACAATGCCCATATGGTGAATGAAACCACACAGTATACAGTCAACCATCCTACTGTCTCACCATTCAATTTTGCCCACTGTGGTTTTGAATGATAAACGATGCCCATATGGTGAATGAATAGCTACACAGTACACAGTCAACCCTCCTACTATCTGACCATTCAATCTTGTCCGTTGTGGTTTTCGATGATAAACTGCCCATATGGTGAATGCAAGTACACAGTATACAGTCAACCCTCCTACTGTCTCACCATTCAATCTTGCCCACTGTGGCTTTGAATGCTAAACTATGCTCATGTGGTGCCATGTACCCAGGCACCTGATCCAACTAGCCACCGCAGCTTATAAGCAAGGTTGTCACGTATCATGATAACGCAATCCGCCTCGCTTAATAAGAGAGTGGCTGCTCTATCATGATACCATGATAGTATCATGGGAGGTTTATAAGTGAGGCGGTCATGCTTGGCAGCTCGCCACAATACACAACCCTAAGCGGTTGAATGGTTTCATATAGTTTTGTCACCTCACGGGAAACTTTTACCAAGAGTAGAAGAGTGAAGTTCACAATGAATCTCCTGGTAGTTGGCATACAGTATCAAATTATTCTCTCTGTACAAAGAATTGCCAAGCCAGTATTAGCTACTTATGTATAACAAATGTGTCCATCATGATCTTTTATACAGTACAAGAAATAGCACAAAATTTTCATCCGTGATTTTGTTTGATCTCCACCCCGCCATTTACATACAATATGCCGTTGATATAATATATTCATAAATAATATATATCTATACATGTATACACAAGGTTTGTTTGTTTGTTTTTTGTACAATGTAAAATGATCAAAGAACCTTTCACAGGATCACTTCTTCGATGTCGTCAATATCATCAAGGCTGTCGTGTGACATGTTGCCGGGAGCTTTGGAATTGCTGGCAGCTTTGTTTGTTGGGCTGCTTGAAAAGAGACCGCCTGTTGGATTGGAACCTCGGCCAACATCGACTTTCTTCTCCCAGGGATAAGAGACGGGTTTGGCTTTGGTTGACGACGTAAACATGTTCTTATCGTCGTTGAACGACGATTTAGCCGTTTTTTCCTCATCCGGGTTGTTCCCGAAAAGATCCGCCATGAGGTCTGTCTTTTTGTTGGTGTCATTTTGGCTCGCAGCTGGCTTGGGTTTTGAGAACAGGTCCCCGTTATCTGCACCGTCCTCGTCGTCATCATCAAAGAATGACTTCTTTTTGGGTTTCGGCTGCGCCTTCGTCGATGTGAACGTCGGCGCGTACCCGCCGAAAGCCATCGCGTTGGCTTTCTTCCCCTGGTTCCCATTGGCAGAGGCCACGTCGGGGTGGGATGGCATACCATTGTGGAGGTTCTCAACCGGCCTGGTGAAGTTGTAGGACTTGCGACTCCTGCCAGAGTCGGGTTTGACACCCTCGTCGATGTCCCTCATCCTTGCCAGTAAGAGATCTTTCTTGCGACGCTCCTCAGCGAGACGATCTTCCTCTTTCTGTTTGTCTGTATCAATCAGAAGAAAAATACACACTTAGACAAGAAAATATTGTCGTGTGGGTGCAAAAATGTTGCACTCAAAAAAAAAAGAATGTTTTCGGTCCATACGTCTATGTAAGGACAGAAACATATCTCCCTGAAACTGTGTACCCACAAACTCAAAACAAGCCAAAACATTATTTTATGCTAGATACATTGTTACAAAATAGCATCTGGGCTTTTATATACTTTTCATGCTATTTTAACATTTTAACCATTTTGCTGAGGGCAAAAAAAAAATCAAAAATCAGACTACAATAGGATGAATATCATGTCTGGGTTAGAAGACGGAAATAAATGCTCAGTGTGGGAGGAAAACCAACGATGGGGAAACCCCCTGATTGTGTGGGCCTAATTTCATAGAGCTGCTTAAGCACAAAAAGTAGCTAAGCACAAGAAAATGATGCTTACCACAATAAGGTTGCCAGCCAAAACTACCATGCCACATGTGCAATTTGTTACTGGCATCATTTTCATTTCTGCTCAGCAGAAACTTGTTAAGCAATATTCTCTGCTTTAAAAGCAGTTCTATGAAATTGGACCCACAGGTAGGGACTGAAAACCCAATCCAGATGCACAGCTCCAGGTATGAGGAGGGATTCGAACCGGGGGTACATGCAGGTGAAAGGCAGGGGAAAAAAATCTTTAAGCCAACTTGATGGCCAAATAGACCCAGGCACTCATGACGTCACGTTTTGTTTACATGTGCGCTTTCGTATGCTGGGGACCAGGGAATGACGGGGGCTATGAATTTGAAGCTCCCATCATTGCCCTTAGGAAAACACATGTAAACAAAGTTGTCATGTCATCAGTACAGTGGTCTACTAGTACTAAGGAGAATTTTGGAAAATTGTATGGGCTCTCTCTCTCTGCAGAAAGCCACACAGAAAAAAAGCAAGTCCAAAAGTCGCGCACACACAAACTTAAGTTCTTATAGTAAACATGCAAATAAGATAGTTGCATAAAAAATAGGCACATGAACACCGAGGGCGCACTTGGCATTCTTCAACACCATAGTTTCTAGTACAGTTAGTGCATAAATTTGTTGTCTACGGGCAACAGACAATCAATCAAGCTACAAGACATTTGGCCACTGCTTTAACATTTGTAGCATTAGGCCTATTACATGTTAGAAAGTAACATCAGGTTATTATGGTTATAAATGCACAACAATGTATTTTGGGGTCAATACTATAGATGTAAGTGTATGATCTCTTTTGCAGGGTAAAGCACGAGTTTGATGACACTGACTTGATGACATAGAATAAGGGCAATGCTAAAACCAGAGATGAGATTCATTGCCGATGAAAAAGTCAGAAACTAGGATCCAAATTTCGGGAGACACGTTGAAATGATGGTATTTCCAGCTTTTAGTAACCCCTGCAGTCAAAGATTTCAAGGAGCTTTTTTGAGAGATTTTGAGAAGAACAGTATCTACAGCACAAGAGAAATAGATCAGAGAGCTGGTGTTCTTTATATCTGAAGAAAAGAACAGCTACTTTTTTCAAAATAGGCAGACATAAAAAGTCTGAAGTCTGACAAGTCTCATCCCTGTAAAAAACTATAATTACGTAAACCATGTCAGACATGTTCAAAGGCAAAGAAAGTGCAACTAATGCAAGATCATTCCAGAACATGTAAGAAGACCCGGCGTAAAAACAAGAGAAAAAGCAGTCCACTCAATTACCCGCATCGCTGGAGTTCGTTTGCTGGTTCAGCCCAGCCGGTCCACCCTCATCTTGGCCTAAATTACTACCGTCCCCTCTGGAGTACTTGTGGAGGTCCCTCACGCTGTTTACAGCAAAGGCGGGGCTGGAGCTGGCTGGTTTCGCAGCGGCAGGTTTTTTGCTCCCGAAGAAGGGGACGTTGTCTTCGTCCTCATCTGAAGAGTTGTCAAATTTGCGGGCTTGCTCTGTGTAGATGTCGTTAGGGAATGATGGATAAGAGGAAGGGTAGATCTTGTTAGCTATTAGGTGACTGAACTAGTGAAAGCAGTTTGAGCATGGAGCTAAAGTCTGGTGTAACCATTTTGTCTTCACTCTGTGCAAAATGTAAGCATCCATAGTGAGGCTGAAGTAGAAAATAGTCTGGCTCCACCCTTTGGCATTATTGAGCTGTTTGCAGAGGATACCTGACATGGGCTCGATTTCACAAACAGCTAAGATTGATCTTAATTGCAAATCACTCTTAGTTGCTAAGCAAAGTGTGATGTCACAATACAGAACACTTTGGTTAATACTGACAACTCATCTTAAGATGAATCTAGTGCTTTGTGAAATCGACCCCAAGATGGTTGCACTATTAGTATCACTGTGCCCAAGCTCTAAACTAATGATGGAAATGTCCCAAGCTCTAAACTAATGATGAAAATGTGCATTTTAATTCGCCATTTCATTAGCAGAAATTTGTTGTATGTATGGGGGGGAAATATTACCTTCTTCCTTCTTCTTCCGTTCTTTTTCCTGGGGAAAAAACATTGACAAAAAAACAAACGGATTTACATCAAATATAATCTTTTTTTAAATTAACTGACTAACAGTGCAGAGTTGTTCACAGCAGATTGGATTAGTTCAACGTTTTCACAGCCTGACAAACCAGTTCGTGATTCTTTGTTATTGTGTGTAGGTGCAAGGGAGGGGGAGGGAGGGTTGCTTTGGCATTAAGCATAGCACCGAGGGGCAAGGTTTAAATTTGTGTGCAAACTATAAAACCGAAACACACATCAACCCCACCCACAGACTCAAAAAAAATTTAAATATTGACATGGGTGAAAAAGTAAAACAAACAAAAACCAGAGAGCAAAATCACTCATTCCCCCACCCCCCATGCAAGCATTCCCCTTCCCTTTCCATAATTTTTTTTAATTTTTATTTTATTGTTTTAATTTCTTGTAATAAGACAGACGATCCAGACACTCTCTTGTGCACCCAGCCACTGCAAGACCAACACGGGTACAGCACACCGAAGGAATGTCAAGTTTTTACCACTTCTGTGGCCTCGGAATTTCCCTTTAACCACGATGGAAGACCAGTCGTTTGTGGGTGGGTCTCAAAGAAGTCGTCTTCATCGCTGAATATTTTGGGAGATGAGTCCAATGGAACAGACTCTGGTTTTGTGTTTTGAGTTGTGCTTCCAGGGTTGATTTTTGACCTCGAGTTCTCTTGCTCGGCGGCGGGCGAAAAGAAACTGGGTTTGTAAGTGTCTGAGTTTTCGTGGGCGGGCTTCGGGAGCGAGGGCTTGGGTTTCTCTGCGGGAGTGGGATTTACGAAGCTTGGTTTGTATTCAGAGCCTTTTGGTTTAGTGCCAAAGAAACTGGGTCTTTTGTACACCGATGGCTGTTGATAAAGGAAAGAATCGGACAAAACATTGAGGTCAAGCTCAAGGGTAATCAATGGAACAGTTGTGATTTACAGCTGCAAAAATAAATGTCCATTTTCGGTCATTTGACGAAAGATTTGCCTTCGACAATGTAAGTGTTTAATAATACAGATGAACAGATCAGAGTCTTGATTTCACAAAGTGTTACTGAATTCTACAGGATATGTGTCCTACTGTCTTGTCCATATGCCATTGCTTTTGTGACACTTAAATATATATTTAGCAAGACTGGATCTAATGAATATTGTATTCTCGGTACTGTTTGGAACGTTTCACTATTAGATCCATAGTGATTTGTGTCATTAACTAGTTGCCACAGGGATTCTTCCATTACATTCTCGGAATTGCCATGATCTATTATCCGGGCGACCTTTGTTCCGGTATTCCGATATTACACATTGACATGTTTCAACATTGCCCATATGCTGGCTCCAAAAAAATACTTTCATGGATAAAACAACAGCCGGCGCCTACTGGTTAAGATTAGTTTATCACAAACCATCAGACAAATCTGAGCACTTTGTAAAATCCGGCCAAGAAATTCTTAGTCAAAGTAACTTATGTTATGATGATACAAACTTTTCAATTTTTTATTTTATTTTTCAGGGGGGCCGGGGGAGGGAGGGGGTGGAAGGGGAACAAAAGACCACAAACCTTTACCTCTTCTTCTTGTTTTCTCTTTACAGCTTCTTCCTCATCTCTTCTCCGTTGTCGTTCCTCTTCTTCACGTCTTCGCATCTCTTCCAATTCCTTTTGTTGCCTTTGGTCTTCCTCCTTCTTTCTCCGTTCCCTCTCCTCTGCCTCCTGTTGTTTCTGTCGCCCATCTAACCTCCGCTTTGCATCTGCATCATCGTTTGACTCTTTCTTCCTCTCCCATCCCATGTCAAGATCCCGGAGGATCCTTTCATGCTCCGAGAGCTCCTCTTCTTTTCGTCCTTGTTCGAAATTCGTGGTGACCTTCCCATGCTCCTTCTTCTCTTCTTCCGTTTTGTTTTCCTTCCCTATATCCTTGGGGGATTTCACCCTGGATGCCATCTCCTCCCGCCTCTTCACCTCCTCGGCAGAGAGTGCCCGTTGCTGCTTCTCAGGGGGTGGGTGAGGCGTCTTCGACTGGTCAGCTGTGGAGGTTGCCTTGCTTACCATGAGCGGCTTGAAGCTTGTCGGGGACACCCCCTGTTTCAGTTTTGTTGGAGGTTTGATAAGACGATTGCTGTAGATGTTTCGAACTTCAAGCTCCTTTTCTTTTTCCTGGCAACGAGAAGTTAACAAATAAGAATTTTAACTACCGAGTAATTGATGCGACAAACTTCAATTCTGTACAATTTTTGCAAAATTTTGCGACCATTAAAAAGTATAGATGTTACTCACTCTGAGTTGTAGTTGATACCGTTCGTTGTCCATCTGTAATCTCTCAATCTGACCCATCAGCTCTTGCTCCTTGGCCTGTCTCTCATGGAGCTCATGACGTTGATTCTTCTTCATGTTGGCCACGTAGCGTTCAAGGTCCTTCACCGTCTTGTCCCGTTTCTCAACTTTCTCCTCAAGCCGGTCGGCGCGTCGCTGGAGCTCATGTCTCTCCAGGAGGCCCTTGTCCTCGGCGACGGCCTTAATGCGCTTCAGCTCGTCTTGGGTTTGAATGAGCTGATCGTCTTTGTCCTTTAAACGGCGGTCTCGGTCTTTGTCGCGCTCCTATTTTTAAGACAGAAATGTATGAATTAATGGAAAGTGGGACTCCTCTCCCAAACAATTTAAATCTACCTGACTACGAGGACCAATTTGAAAATTGTGTTAACTCAATTGTGGTTCAAGACATTGAAGACAAAGGCTGGTTTCTGATGCGTTTGTGTGTGCTGCTGAATTTGGCAATTTTGATTGCTCTCATACATTTTGTAAATAACGATGTTAGTCAGATTTGAAGCTCTGCATGATGTTGAAAGTAAGAAATAAACTAGTTTACGAGAGACTACCATGTAATAATCTCTTCTTGAAAGAAATGGTAGTTCTCAGACGAACCAGAGCTGAGATGAATCTTGACGTCTCAGACAGTGTGCTCCGTTCGTCTTCAGAAGCAGAGAATATTACATGGCTGTCTCCCATAAACTAGTTTATTTTTCTTAGATTGATGTTAATATTTGCATCAGGGGAAAGAATATAAATTTCAATTTGCCTTTCACCGATGTGTGATAAGTTGCCCAGTTGCCTGTGGATTTTTTTGACTCAAAAGCACAAAAGGCAAATTGAAATTTATAGTTTATTTCTCATAAATAATTATATTTGTGCAGCTTGTTCCATGGTATAAACTCAATGTGTTGTTTAGGGTAAACACTGGGAGATGGTAGCCTTTGGGAAATAATTTACAGAGGACTCTTCCTCAGTCACATTTTTTTTTGTAACAGTAAACAGCCAAATGTTGGGACTCTCTATTGTTGTTCTACGATTCCCTTCTCTAAAGAATGCCTCTGTAGGGACATGGTTGGACAAAGAAAAAACGTTATGGGGATCTTTGTTCCGTTGTATAAAAGTCCCCACAACGGTGTGTATACCTGTCCACAGAGACAGAGTCCTAGATATGAGGGCCCGTTTCTGGGGTAAAAAATTTTCACAACTTTATAATTCAAATCTTACCTGTAAGAAGCTACTAATCTCATGGGATTAACATTCCACAGCCAGATATTTTTTTGGGCGGTGGGCATGGTGGGTTTTGGACACCAGATATTCCTCATAAATCAGTCATTTTTGGGAAATAATTCAGCTCTCAATGTTAAAAAGTTTCCGTTCTGTTCGTTCTCTCAAACATGCCTTCCATGCGTACGCAGATCTAGCGTGTTGGTTCAAGACGGTTGCCCGTATTTTGTCCGTATCGGTTGACTCGCAAACACACACGTACTAGGTTTGCGCGATGAACTGTGTTTAAATTTTGCAGAAATGCTTAACGTTGACAGCTGAATTATTTCACGAAAATGAGGGAATATCAAACGTCCAAAATCCACCGCTAAAAACTGTATGTGACCATCATGACCATGGAATGTTAAACCGGTGCCCATGAAATGTTCCAATAAAAATTTACAATTTCCTCATAGAGGTGCCCTTTTTCAAGAAGAAAATTTCCAAGAACGAAGCAATCAGGCCTGCAGCCCTATGTCGTGTATGTTGGCGGTCTCCCTACTTTGTCAATATCTTTGTTCAGGGGGTGCCAGTCAGAAGCCAATGAACCTTTTTTGGTTCTAACAAAGAATTGATCAAACATTGATTTAAAATTTACCCAGTCAGTTTCCCTTGTGGTTTATTGCTTTGTGCGGAAAAGAAAAAAAACAAGTTATTTACAAGAAAACTGAGAAACAAAATTTACCTGATACTTGCGTATTCTGCGACGCATGCTATCCAGCTCCGCGCTGTGTTTCTTCAGCATCTGCGGCAGCTCGCTCTCTTCAGCATCGTACTTGGACAGTGCCCTCTCTTGGCGGCGCTGGAGCTGCTTCAGTAATTTGTTCTCGCGCACCACCTCGTCGTGCTCCTGCTGCAGCTGGTTGAACTCATTGCGGAGCCGGCTGATGGTGTGGCCCTTGGCGGACAGCATGCGGCGTGTCACCTCGGTGTTCCGTGGGGAGGCCTGGCTGCTCGCTATGCTGTTGGAGCGCTTGGTGTTATTGGCAGCGGGTTTCTTGATTGGGGTTTTCTGAAAAGCTAATCAAGACAACGGGAGGGATGCTTTAATATTAGTATTCTTATCTGTCAATAAATGCAGAAATTCATCAAGATGAAACACTCCAATTCAATAAGAGATGCACATATCACAAGTATGTATATTTACCAACTTGGCCAGCATGCCCTTGTACAATTTCTCTGATTTGGCCAGCAAGAGGGCGCAATACTAATTCCAATTTGAAAGTACAAATATCCTTCAAAATATGAAAAATATAAATTGTCCATGCAATACATTGATTACACTGTCATCTGTCAAGAAAAAGAACCCTCAAAAGTTGTGTATATTAACTGCATTATTGGAAGTCTAATTGCATCAGATTTCTATGGTTTCACCCCCGATTTAACCCAAAGGGCGCCCTCTTGCAGTCAAAATTAAGGCCTATTAAAAATGATGGCTATAAACTTTTATCATGGTGTGGCCATCTTGATTTTCTCCCATTAAAACCAATGTAACCAAACCGAGGTTCCTTTTTATACAATGAATATTAGCATCTACTACTGTTATTGGATACAGGGAACATGACGAAGATGGCAGCATGATAAAGGTCTATTCTTTAAGAAGTACACAAAACCCTTCACATTCTACTACAATCCTTGTATGCAATTAGCAGAAACAGCATACAACAGGGGTGTGAGTGGCCACACACAATAAAAAAGCTGAAAACAGCTAGCATAAGGTTGTGATTTAAACAGTTCCCATAATTTTGTACAGAGCAAATGTAAAAAAAAAATCTGAAATTCAGAAATCTAAACAAATAAATCTGAAATCAGCTTAAAAGCTGAAGTCTCACACCCCTGATACAAGGGTCAAGTGGTCAGACTATTTTTTTTCCTTCCAGCCTCAGTTTGGTAATCAAGATGGCTGCACACTGAAAAACTCTAATCAATGGGCCTTATTTTTGACTGCAAGAGGGCGCCCTTTAGGGGTAGATTGGGGGGCAAACCATAGAAATAGTGTTGTAAACCAGATGCAATTAGACTTCTAATAAAAGCAGTTTCAACTACTTTATTAGAGGGTGTTTTTATTGACAGTTTTACAATGTAATCAGTGTAAGATAATTTGCTTGGAAACTTTGTATTCTTAAAATGTTTTGAACTATTTTTGGACTTAGTCATGTTAGTATTGCGCCCTCTTGCTGTCCAAAATACGGCCTACATGTATTGCTCTCTCCTTTAACATCTTGGGTCACCAGAAAAATCTATTCCACATGCGTAAGCACATTAAATTTGGAAATTAATAAACAACAAATCAATAAACAGCTCAGCCTATTTATTAGGAATATGACGTACATGTAGTGAGTACCGTCCATATGTGTACATACACGTATGTGATGAAGACGTCCACACATACATGTACGTGTCTTGATGCCACCCTCATTTAATCCATCCTTTATAAAATACATTCATAGCGAGCAATGACGGCCTTCCCTTCATAATGCCAAGGTATCTTTATTCAGAGCGGTCGTCATGGCAACAGCCAACCAAAGGGAAATTAGACCCAATAAAAAAAAACTTGCAGAAAACGACCAGCAAAGTACTTGCAAATGGAGGCCTAATGTAAAATACAGTTATGATGTTTTATACATGACTTGCTTTTTGCTCCCTTAAGCATGAATGAAAGTGACATTTTCATAAAAAATGACATGTTAGGTTTTAAGAGTGTCGCATTTTTGACTTGAGTGAGCCAAAAGTGCTTTCAAATTGCATATATCAAACACTAATCGGAACACTAACATCAATAAAATACAGTATACTATAAACTATGATGGAATCCCAGAAAATAGAACATCAGAAAATACAACAGGCTGTCTTCCTCATACTTCTAAATCTTTGTGTTTTTATCGGCTGATATTTTACATCAAGTAAACGCGTTTATTACTAAAAGAGGGTGAAGGTTTTATCGAACTGATGAAAAAATGCTGAGAACCAACAACTTTTTTTTTTAATTCCAGAAGAATTAATTTACAGAATATACTAAAAAAACAACATGAACAAAGGTACTAAAACAAAATTTAAAAAAAAAACATCAGAAAAAAGTGCACTTGAAATGACGTATATGTAGAAATGAATTAAACAAAGTAAACACACTTCACTATTGGTTATAATGTATTGAGCCATACTATTTTATAAGAATATAAATTAGACTTTACATTCCCAGAAAAAAAACTACCCACCTTTCTTATTCCGGTTGTTTTTGCTGCCATAGTTGGAACTTCCTCCGTGACTCCTGAACGTTGACCTACTATCGTGGCTTGAGCCACTATTGAACCTGGACGGCGTGTCCCCGTTGCTGATCGGCGCTGCCCTCGCTTTCTGCTTCCTGCTCGGCTCCTTCCTCACGGGTGACCCCTTGCGCGAGTCTTGATCTGAGTCTTCCGAGTTGAAGGAATCAGAGTATACAGGCGAATAAGTCTGTGGGCTTCTGTAAGGAGAGGGCGATCTCGACCGAGATCGGGATGGCGATGGCGAGTCGTCATACCTACGAGACCGTACCGACTTCTTATTCGACATGATTGAGTCTGATGACTTGGCGGAGAAGTTCCCAGAGGTCGAAGGGGTAAGGGACTTGATTCTGGAGGTGTGCCGAACGACGGAGTCTTCCTCAACGGGGGATTGTCCACGGTCATATGCTCCTTTCAAGTATGGGCTGCTGACTTTGTGATTTTCCTGCTCCCCGTCCGAGTCAAAGAAGGAGTCATTATCGTAAACCGCAGTCATCACTCACGATGCTCCTTCCCTTTGACGTTTCTCAGCAGATGTCTGGATTAGAAGTGAACCTTGACAGATTCAAAGGAAAATGATATATTTTGTAATTCAATTTTAAGTAGGATTTGAAACTTTGCATGGTGGAAATACAACATACAGTAAGGTTTGCGGTAGACACCATGTAGTTAGCTCTTATCTCTTTTGAGTGTGGGTGGTTCTGAAAAGAACCGGTTACAACTCCTTTTGTTTCAATTTTGTTTTGGGTCATAATACAGACATTAAGTTTGTTTACTTATTTACTTGTTTTACTTGTTTTGCTTACTGTTTCTTAAAAGTGCTCAGGTACATGTAGGCCTGCTTGTTTTGTTGTAATACTTGTATGATTTGATGCATTTATACTGAACGTAAACATGAGAAAGTCTCGTAGATTCCAGGTGGCATTATCACTTTATCAGATAGCAACTCACACACTAGTTCCCTGAGACTGGTCACTGACAATCGCACGTAAGTCTTTTTTATGTAGTCGTATAACTAAACGTTTCAACATGTTACACATGTTCAATTTCACGCAGGTGTAACTATTGTGAAATTTTGTGCAACATGCTTAGTGTTCCTGCAAACGTGACAACATCATATGTGCATCTAAACTTCTCTAATGAATGAACAACTGGCAAATGAATTTGGCACCTTTTAACAAACTTAAAAAAAAAACAAGTCCATGGAGTGTGTGGTAAATTCTACCCCCATCTAAAGTACTAATCTTGTGCATTTCCTCAGGTTCTTGGCCTTACTACCAACGCTGCCCAGGGACAACTCGGGACTCAAATTTCCTCACACCTTCCAGACGCGTGGGTGAAGATTCTGTAGTACCGATCTGTAGATGGCACCAAGTACTCGAAATAAACAAAACTGCCCTTTGAACAAGATGTGTCACCAGGAAAGTATAATCAAATGAAATGACTAAGTGAACAACTGAACTGGTGTCAGGTCACTTCGTACCTTTGCCACTTCGTACCTTGGACACTTCGTACCTTTTACAAGGTACGAAGTGTCCAAAGTCACTTCGTACCCTGGGCATGAATGGACACTTCGTACCTTTGGAATTGAAAGTTACACTACGGTGATGAATGGGATATTGATGCCGTTTAATGACACAAAGGTCACGCCAACGCCGCCAAAGTCATATGCTGCCAGCCGTGCCACCGCGTTAACCACGCCGAGTCTCGTTTAATGACCCATTGTCATGTCAAAAGTGCGTTTGTGCAGTCACGCGGGGCTGCGTTATAACTGCCGTAAGCTTTATTTTTCATTATTACAAAATGCTATAAATTTCCCTGTATGGACCAAATACCATCACTTCAAGTCAAGACTCAAGAACAAGATCTAAGAAATAAAGAATAATTTGAAAATAAAGTAAAAAATTAAAAAAAACAAATATCCTTCAATCAAATAATTACTTTACAATAAAATTATAGACTAAGGATATAAAAATAAATGAAATAAAAATAAAAACAAGTTACCTTCAATCAAATAATTACCTTACAATAAATATACTTCGATAAAATACCAGGAACAAAGGAGAAGAAAACAACATGCCTTAAATTTCACAGAAAATAAAAAAAATAAAGTGTCGTATTACACACAAATTACATGATATAAATACAAAATCAATAAACAAAATTTTAAAAAAAGTGCGGCCGTATGTGTTCGCTCTCTCCAGGCCTTCTGTTAAGAAGGGCGCCCTCTGTTGTCATACCTTAACATCATCATGGCGGACGGTACAACTGATTCGCGGAAAAAAAATTTCGTTCCGTGATTAAAAATATTTCTCCAATAATACAGAAGCAACTTTAAGGCTTCTATGATTTAAAATAACATTATCTACATGTATCTATTATTTAAAGCTTCGTGTAGTGACTACGAGTGCATATAAAAAATCAGACAGTGCAATGACTATCTTATAGAACTTAGAAGGTATGAAGTGACTTGGCTGGCGGTACGAAGTGACCAAGGTACGAAGTGACCAAGGTACGAAGTGACCAAGGTACGAAGTGACCAAGGTACGAAGTGACCAAGGTACGAAGTGACCAAGGTACGAAGTGGCCAAGGTACGAAGTGACCAAGGTACAAAGTGGCCAAGGTACGAAGTGACTCAAATCCAACATTGTAGTGTGCTACTACTACACAGAGCTCTGCATTGAATGCACAAAACACTATGTATCCCAGCTCTGGGCATCAGCGAACACTCAATCCGCGTAGTTAATACATGTACGTCTTTGTAAGGAAACAGTCAATGATGAATATCCAGATCCAGAATGCAAAGTGTCAAGTGACATCGTAAAGAATGAAATTGATATTACACAAAAGAGGTCAAAGGTACAATAAAACAAGTCACTCCGAGTCCAAGTCCAACTCAAGTAGACCATGGAGGTAGAATTAGACAGACCAAGCAAGTTCCACAGCACAGAATGCTTTGTTATTTGTAATTCATGTAATTGTATCAGTGTCAGTCACTGTCATTCTCAAATACCAAATATTAATTATTAATGAAAATAGTGCTCTGCGTCTGCAGCTGCGGGTCTGCATTTCTGATTTTTAAATTTCAGTACGAACGTAAAAAGGCAAAAAGAAGCGAACAAATTAAACCATTAAATTATCATTTACCTGGAAACATTTGACGTGCATGTAGCGTTAATAATCACCCAAATTGTACAATTAACAACTGTTCCGGTGAAAGTTTAAACCATGTTTTTTAGCGAAGTCACATTGAAGAAAGTCACTGAAGCTGATACTGCTAAGGAATGGCATGTAAATCAAATCTACGCGAGCGCTGTTCAGCTGTTTACTTGCTATGGAGATTGTCTGGAATGGGGAAACAATAGGTCACTGGTGCACAAAACGTTCCCTGAGGTTTGTATGTGTACATTACCGAGTACCAGTGAAACGTCATCAACCAAAGCACCTGCTACAAAATGGGTTTTGTTGTGTTTTTATGCCCAGTATAAGTTAGACTACGAGCGTATCCACTAAAACTGCATTTATTCGATCTAGACGTCTAGGAGACAGACATCTCCGCTGCTAAATTCTCAGAGCCAATGTGGTGAACTGCAAAATAAATGGGGAAATGAGTTACATGTAGAATGCCGGCGTACATTCTTTACATAGATATTCTTTTTGTCATAATGTGAATTGAAATAGTAAATAGGCAATGATTTTAGGGTTCTTGAAATTATATTTTTTTAAACTTTGTCAGTGTTTGAGACTGAATTTTTTTGTCTTCGTCATTATTACGACACTGGCGTGCTATTATTCTTTAATTGTTTATACCGACAACCGAGAGCTGAAGTTTCATCTTTAAAAATGCTCTTCCGCGTTTTTGGTTAGTTTGACCCTATAATTTAGACTCCAATTTCTATTTTTTGTTTTTTGTTTTTTTTTTATTAAGAAAGATTTGATATGAGAAAGTTAGCATAATGTTCTTCGCTGTTAGAGTGCGCCCGATTTGTAATTTCAGTCTTATAGTTGAACTACTATAGCATCTCACGTCAGCAGAGGTAAAAACTTTTAAAATTGGGGAGGGGGTGACAAAGTCATACATTACTCACTTCAATGTCACGTGCCAAAAAATACTATCCTTGGTAGAAACTGCATAGTGGGGTGGGGCAATATACCGTTTCAAATGTGGTTTGCCCCGCTAAGCCCCAGCAGCAACACCCACCGAACCAGCGGCGCTATACCCACCGAACAAGTGGCACTTTACCAATGAGCCGGATGTTGTTGTTGTTGATATTCTATAATAAGTTGCGGCCGCAAGATAATAAGTGGCGGCCGCAACTTATTATCTTGCGGCCACAAGATATAAGTGGCGGCGCTGTAAAATACATCTCATTCAGTGAAACATTATATGCACTTTCCAAGTGGCACCAATGGGGCTTCATACAAGAACGCCAATCTAGTTGTTGGTGGGTTTTTTTGTCGGGTCTATTAAAAAAAAAAAAAAAAATCAATTTCATGGCGCTGCCAAAAAATAAGATTATATTATGTCAGCACATTATACTCTGCTTACGCAGCCAGCGCCGAATTACCAAAAACCCTGTAAGCGCCCGAGAGGGCTGCCTAAGCGCAAACAAGATAGTTGACCCTTCTATATTAGCCGCTGTGTCCAATCGTGTGTGGTGAGACGCCCTAGGTCCAATCGTGTGTGGTGAGACGCCCTAGGTCCAATCTCTTACCCGATTCATACCAAAAAGTAAATTGCAAGGTCACACATCCACACAGTCAGCTGAAGCAGTAAAAGAATACACATTGAGCATGGATTGAAAATTAAGATACATAGCTGAATTAATGATCGAATGACGTCAGGTTACTTCCCATCCCAGTTGCATTGTGAACAGCTGTGGTCTATTGGGACTGTTGCAATCATGCCCCATGGTATTTCCAGAGAGAGAATGATTGCTTTTGCAGGTGATGTAATTAGATATATCACCTCATGTGCAAGTTATGTAGCTATGTAAACAATCTGAGAACGAAGCTGGTAATTCCCTTTAATGGGAATATCCCACCCTTTACACTGGGCGGCTATCCGGACCAGGGCTTAATTTCATACAACTGCTTAAGTACAACAAAAGTGGCTAAGCACAAAAATTTGCCAACAAAAATAAGGTAACCATGCAGCCAAAATGACATGTCACGTGTAGGCCCTAATGTGACTGTTCTCGCTCATATTGCTCATGAGCAGAAAATAATGCTAAGCACTAGTCTGCTTATAAAGCAGCTCCATATTGGGCCAAGGTCTGATCCGGTCATTATTTTGCCGGGGACAGACTCTATGATGGTGGGGTTTCACAAATCATAGAGACATAAACAAAACAAACCAATCAACAAACCAACAACTGCAATGATACTGACAACAATTGCACGACTTTACGTCCTTATGATTGACAACCTGCCCCAATGTCTGTTTTCAATTACAGAATTTGAAGTTGCGGCCGCAAGATACTAAGTTGCGGCTGCAACTTACTAAGTGGCGGCCGCAAGATAATAAGTGGCGGCCGCAACTTACTAAAAGTGGCGGCCGCAAGATATAAGTGGCGGTGCTGTGAAATACATCTCATTCAGTGAAACATATATGCACTTGTCAAGTGGCACCAATGGGGCTTCATATTCTTGTGATACGATTTAGTTTTCAATTATTGCTTTAGAAACCCCAAACTTTAACTTTGTTTTATGCTGAAAATCATAAATTGGGTAAAAGTGGGTGGGGGGGGGGGGAGAAGAGACCCAGTAATGAATATTTTTTTCTTTGTCTTGCCTATTCAAAGGCTACCTTGATCATTTTTAGGGGTCTTTTTGTAGTTGAGTTGGCGCCCAGCCATGCTTCAGTTCACCAACAAGTGACTCTTTAAATATTAATGTTTTCCCCGGAAATCAAAGAAAAAAACACTTTACAAGACATTTTTTCAAAGAATGTTGAAGCCCGAAATGAAAGGAACTACCGTGAAAGAATGCAGACCTCGCTCGGGGCTCTAGTGCATGCTGATGTTTTCCTATGGCTTTCACCGCGCGGCTGTTAACATGTTTTGGTTGTTGGAGAGATCTATGAGGGCTGGAAACACATAGATATGTCTGTGTGGCTGGAAAGGAGGCGTGGTCGTGAAATAGCGCCCTCTTCAGGCATTTTGTGGTACCCTGTATTAAAATCAATGTACTGGGGCGTTTACGAAACTACGGATTATATTTGGGCTTGGGCTTAGGCTCTGTCAGTTATTTTGAAAACGTATGCTTTCCTAACGAGGATTCAAACTGGCGGACGGAGCCCAAGCCGCAGCCCAAGTCCAAGCCGTGATTTCGTAAACGGCATATACACTGATGACAGTTCAAAGCACACGGTGACTAGGTAGTAGCATGTGTGTAGTGCAGTGAGCGCTGCTGCTGTCAAATCCAGTGTAGTCAGACTGTGTGGTTTGAGTGCAGACTCAGTGAAATAGTTCGAAGGAATTTGGGATATTTCTCTTGGTTTTTGCTCCGGAAGTGTGATTTTTGAAACGCAATCATGGTTATCAAATTGTACTTCACCACCATTACATCGACACAAGAGGTAGGTTGTTGTTGTTTTTACGGGAACAGTGTACTACTAGTGTTAGTTTAGACATTGTTATTGTTCATGACCCAGTAACTGGGGCGCTGTACAGCGCCCCTACGACGTACTGGCTAAAATTAGTAACTGGGTCTAACTTAGTGTTAGTTCAGTAGTTATAAATCACGATGCATTTCGTTAATAATCATGTTAATAATAATTATCTGTAAAATAACATGAATGACAATGTCATCATGATGATGTTATTTTGTTGATACATTTCTTCAGCAACCGTACAAAAACAACACAGACAAATTATACAAATTGCTAAGCATGCAGCGAAGGTCAACCTTACATTTTTACAAAATAATAAAAATAAAAATTGCACAGGCGGCAGGCCTACTGCATTTGTTGTGAATGGTAATTTGCAACTTTGATTCGTGTTTAAATTGGTCATGTTCGTTTTATTTATTGTCTTTTCAAAAAAAAAAGGCCTACATAAAAAAAAAATGCTTAAAAGAAATAAAGATTTTTAGATTTTGGGGTGAACAAATGACCAGATGACTGGAGTGGGATTTGAACCGGCAACTCCCAGAAACATACTGCGCTCTTCCAACTGAGCTATCCAGCCCTAATGAATGTTGGCGGTCTCCCTATTTTTAATGGCTTCTGACTGGCACCCCTGAACAAAGATATTGACAAAATAGGGAGACCGCCAACATTTATTAGGACTTGGGATAGCTCAGTTGGTAGAGCGCCAATACGTTTCAGGCAGGAAACTAACTAGTATTAGTAAACTAGTAAAATTGTGGGTAAACCATGTAAAAATCTCTTTTTGGAATTTTGGGAGGAGTGGTTGCTCTCTGAAAAGAGTCGGTGTGGTCTCGACATTTCGAACAGTATAGTCCTACTCGTCTTCAGGCGGTCACAGGTTCAAATCTCGCTCACAGTAAATTTTTCTTCGTTCACCCCAAAATTGAATTAAAATTAACCCAGTCAGTTTTCCTTGTGGTTTATTGCTAAATATCTGTCGCATAACACTTGTATGAAATTGCCAACCGGGCCATATCCTTTTACTTTGTTGTGACTGGATTAGATGTGGGATTGGACCTTCTCATTGGTGCAAGACGTTTCTGTTCTGTAGTCCACGACCCATAAAAGTCCAGGGCTCACGCAAATTGCCGCCAATAGAGGGTGCTGTTCACTCCAGCGTGGATTCTATGTAAATCCAGGCCTGGATATAAAAAGTATTGCTTGCAGTATCTCAGGTTGAAGGCTTGAAGGATTTCAACCACTCTTTTTCCTCTTCTTCCAAAATTGATGCAGATCGAAAAAAATCAACGGCAGATGGATTTTGTTCTGTCTTCCAAAGGGTATGATCTGGAAAAGATCGATGTTGCCACTAACCAAGACGCCAAACAAAAGATGAGAGACTTGTTGAATAACCCCAAAGCCTTGCCGCCTCAAATTTTCAACAACGATGTTCACTGTGGGGTAAGGCAGAGACTCAAGTGTAGGAATTTTAGGTTACACCTAAGTTAACATCAGAGGAACAGTTAGTAAAGTGGAACTTAGGAAGCAGTGGCGCAATTTTTAAAATTTATTATTATTATTATTATTATTTATTTTTTATTTATTTATTTTATTTATTTATTTATTTATTTTTTTTTTTTTTTTTGGGGGGGGGGCTATTTAATGTATCGAACCACTCGGTTGTTTATATTTTTTCGATTTTATTTTGGGGGTCAAGGGTGGTTCTGCCTGCCCCCCTCTGCTTACGTCACTGTTGGATCCCGGAACCTGGCAAATATCTTGGTACAATGCAATAATACTATTACTTTGAGATGTGGCATCTGTGTTTTGAATCAGGTTACTGATCGAGTGTCATTGCCGAGCGGTCTAGTGCACCGGACTCGAGTTATTGTGGCTAAAGTCATCATGGTGTGGGTTCGAGTACCTGTCATGACTCTAGTGTTCTTGGGCAAGACACTTAACTTTAATTGCTTCTCTTCACCCAGGGGTAGTTGGGTACACTGCAAGGGAAGAGATAGTTCTTATTTTTTTTTATGGAAGTCGCCATACACACAAGGCCAGTAAGCCACTCGAGGTGTGGGCTACTAATCAATTGTTTTTTCCCAGGGGCCGTTGCCACCTACTCCTTGGGCTGAAACAGGGTAACCCCCTGTACAGTCCGTAAGGATGTAGGCTTGGGTATCATCCATCAGAAGCCTGGCTGGTAGAGCAGAAGGCTCTACCTCCCCAACTTTTACGGAGCAATTATGGTTAAGTGCCTTGCTCAAGGACACAAGTGTCATGGCCGGGACTCGAAGCCACACTCCGATGACTCAGCCACCAGAGCTTGAGTCCGACGCACTAACCACTCGGCCACAACACGCCATTATGACTGATTTAGCTTTGTGCACTACATTCTTGGCAGCACAGGCTCAGGCCTTGATCTTAACCGAGGCCACCGAGGCCATTGGCCTCATGCCCTGTCGAGTTGGCCAGCATGCCCTTCAGAAAAATTACATTGTCACTACCAACTTGGCCAGCATGCCTTTGTACAATTTCTCTGATTTGGCCAGCAAAGGCCTGCCCCCGTTTTTCTTAAGACCGAGGCCTGCAGGCTGTATTCTCCCAAGGGAGTTGAGATGGTTTGAGAAATAAAATAAATGGCCCAATGATTTTACCGAGCGCTATGAGCGCCACTGCGTGACAGCCATTAGCGCTATTATATTTATATTATTTTTTATTGATGATATGAAAAGTATACTGAGTGACGCCTTGATCAAAGACCAAGATTCAGAATAGAAGCTCTTTTTGATGAATTAACGTTTTGTCTTGTTTTTGTTTTTGTAGGACTATGACGCATTTTATGATGCTGTCGAGAATGAGAAACTGGATGAATTCCTCAAGTTGTAGAGTCCACCACCTTCAGCCATGTCAGCATCTGGAACAGAAATCCCTCATCCTTAAAGGAATTTCTTACTAATCCTAACTCTAACAACTCAGAATCCTCCAAAATTCATCTGTTACTTTTGCTCAATCTCGATTGATTGGGCCAGACCAACTGTGCTTGGCATGGGGGCCTAGCATACCAATCTCCAGTCAAAAGTCCAGCAGTTACAGTTTTGAGATACCATAAAGCGTGGAATTTTGGAGGATACTGGAGTGCTTCTCGCCAAAAGGCCAATGGAATTTTAAGGGTTAAGAAAACAGCGTTATCAATGAATACAATTTTCACTTCATCATGCTTCTTGAGATTCTCTTCAAACTGGTTCGCATTTCTTGAATGTCGTCGTACACAGTCTGAACTAATCCAAACCCCACACTGGTACTTCACAGGCACCCTACTGAACAAAACACACAAGAGTATCGTGTATCCTATTGGTACGTACGTCATTGCATCATACACGTGCGTATGTGCTGCACAGCCAAAGTTTTTGACACTTCCGGCTCCAAAGCTGGTAGACGTTTGTGTATAATTTTACCAAAAATTGACCCACTTTATCAGTCAAAAACATCTCTTATGACAGAAACTTTTAATTCTAAAAAAGACCTTAGTCTTTGGAGAACATAAAAGCCAAGTTCAATTGTTGGGGATCTAAATGCTCTTGTGACTTCATACTTCCCGGAAGTTTCTTTTGTAAATCAGTTCCACATTTTCACAAATAGTTGCGTCATAATTTGGGGTATTGCAACTTTCAAATTATGAACTTCAATCTCTTTTCCTGAATACTGATTAGAAATGGGGTTTTCCAACATTGATTTTGATTGTATATCAATTGTATTCAACACCAATTTATAAGTTTATGAATCAACGTTAAATTGGTATCATACACAGTGCCTAACTTTGTAATATGTTCCATAAAGCGTGAAAGATAGTTCCCCAAATTATTTTTTTCTACACAAATCAATCAGTACAGTTATAAATCATTAAGGAAAACTTCAGTTGATCAGTGAAAGGTTAAACATTCCAAAGAAAAACAGATTAATCCAACCAAACAGTTGTCAGACCCTATTTTGTTCATACAGTGTTACTATGAAGTTTGATCACATACCTGTTGGAACCAGACTAATTTTTGACTCAAGCCTCACTTTGAATCTCATCAGAAAAGCAATGGTGAAGGTAAAGGAACAATGGCTGCTGCATGATAATGATGAATAAATTGCTGTATATTTTTACAAAATGGCTGAACTACTCAATTTGCCTTGTGGGGAATGTTCAGTTTACTGCTTATTTAGATAGAATTCAACCTATTTATCAGCATTTAAATACTATTTGTGTGTGTAGTTGTATTCATGTGCCAAGTGACGAGAGCCAGTCCTTAATAATAAATTTCTTCCTAAATCAAATATGCTTGTCATTATTTTAGACTTTTCTTGCAGGGTACCAAGCTCACAATTTCACTGAGCATTGGAAAGCTTTTTCTTGACAAGCATATTACGGGTCAGATCTTGGCCCAATTTCGTAGAGCTCTGCTTAAGCAGAACATAATGCTTACCCATCTGTATGCTAAGCAGAAACAGGTGGGGAAGCAGTCATTTAAGCAATAGTTGTTAATTCACTTAAATTATTAGTTTTGTAATTTGTTTTGAAATTGTATAAACTTGTTGCAAAACAAATTGTGTATAGGGTTTCCCAGTAAAACAGTATTAAGCATTTAATATGTATGTTTTTGTAGAGAGCATTTTATGTAATAAGGTTCTGAATGCTTTAATTTTACCAAAAAGTCCAGGCGTATGTGTCTTTCTAAAAAACTTCTTTTTGCTTGTTTTTTATTTTATTTTGTTTAGGTATTCAGTGTGTTTGGATTTTTGTTCTTGCCTGTAGTGTTACTCTTCACCAGCGGCATAGCCAGGATATTTTCACTAGGGGGGTTCAGGGGGGCATTACTTTCTAGGGGGGCCCAGGTACCGTGTTTTTAAATAAATGACATGTATCTACATTTTTTTCATTTTTCACATCCCCCCCAGCCCGGCTACGCCACTGCTGGTGAACAACTAATGTGTGCTCTTTTATTAGGAATTTATATATGACATTTTGCTAACTTATTTATTTATGCTACTATTTATTGTGCAAACTCAAAGTCAAACATGTGCATTGTAAGTTTATTGTTTTCACCCTTGTGAAATGTAAAAAATGAAGGAAAAAAAACACTTTCTCTTATTTAAAATGTTTTTGTGAAAAAGGAATCCCAAATTCTTCCAAACTGATTTGCTTGAAAAAAAAAAATTCAAATGTGATTAACTTTTGTTAACTTTTTTTTCAGTACATATCTCGGGAAATGAGAATTGCAAAATTGAAATCTGTTAAAGGCAGGGTATACCTTTGGTAATTACATATTTTAATAACCATAAACGCTTACTTGCCTTTTAAGTAGAGAAGCGTGAGTGAAATATTTTGTAGAGTGTAGAAGTTACATTAAAGCAAGCACGAATCTAATAAAAAGTATTGCTTATTGACAAATAACACAAACTTTGTTCAAAACAAGATACCGGATTGTTGTTAAAGCTCATTTTGTGTACTGTTGTGAATTGTTTGTCCTGAGCAAATGCCTAACTTGGAGGGGGGCGGGGTTGGGCGGGGTTGCTGCTTGGCTTGATCCAAGTTTACCACCCGATACTCCTCATTTGTGTCAGTAGTAAGTGGAACGAAGGAACACTGAGCCCTCCTTCATAAGTGACAGAGATTATAATCCCATAACCTAGATTACTCTAGTGTTCTTAAATAGTGTCAGTCAGTATAATCTAGGATGGTGGTGCTCAAAGTTAAGTCATCGGCAAACTCTTTTTCTTCCTCCATGTTTGAAGGATCTTGATTGTAATGCACTAGCATCAATCGATCAAAAACATCTTGAGACGATTTAAGATTGATTTCTCTAGTATTGGTTCAAGGACTTTGCATTTGCATATAATTTCTGTCATAGAATACGCGTTTCGACCCTAGCAGAGTCTTTCTCAAAGGCTTTTGGACTGTAGTTACTTCAAGTTAAACCTAGGAATAGAATGTTTCTGCATCCTTAAAATGATACGCTAAAGAACCAGAGAGTTTGCTGAACTCCGGTTTTTCTCGACTAAAAGATTGAAATTTGAATTTAAAAAGTCATTCATGGCTTCTAAGATTTCATTTCTTTTGAGAAAGATTCTGCTAGGGTCAGATGTGAGGCCATTAACAACTTTTTTTTTTGCATTTATGCCCTTGTGGTTGGTAAGAAGTTTGCAACAGCTCATTTTATTTAATCATGGGATACATTCAGACATAATGCAAAATTAATTACGATTGGTCAAATTGAAAAAAACAAGAACAAACCTACAAAGAAGTTATTTCCTCCACCCACGGCCCAACAACTACCTACAATCTCAGTGCACTCATCCAGGTCAGTCAATGACCTCAAAATAATGTTTGTGATGACGAACCACCATCAACAGAAAGAGTCCACAGGTCAAAGTGGTTGTTGGGCACGGTCATACTTCACGCTAGGCTTGCATTTCAGTAAGTAGCGAGGTGTATCCCGGAAGCTGAATTGCAGTCAATTTACTCACATTTTGCCTTCATTTCTTCAGAGACTCAAACTTAAAACGCCACCATGGTTATTAAAGTGTATATCTCGTCTGTTTCATCGAACTTGGAGGTAGGTTAATGCCGTTGGCCAGTGATTGTGTGGGTGTGTGTAATGTACGTTGGGTTCAATAAATAGCAAGCAGATGTACACAAGCTGCCAAGGCCTACATGTACATGGTCTATTCGGTTCAAAGGCAGTGCTATAAACAGGCTCACGTTGTAATGAAGAGCACATTACACCCTCCCCTCTATATGCAAAGGATTTACATATAACTCCTACCAATCTGTCAGTATAAATGATTAACTCTGAAATTGGGTCATGTCACACGGAAGGATCCAGGCAACCTCCAGGCAGTCTCCACGAATAATAAACATTCACTCGTCAATTTCCACACAGTTTTCTTGGGGAAAGTACTAAGATACTAATGGAAAGATGCATGTTGTCCTACTGATTTGTTCCTTTTGCATTCAGTGCAGTTGGTTGCCTCAAACTTGCCTGTAAAAATTGCCCCATGTGACAAGGCAAGGCCTTTAAGTCTCTGCCATATGCATGTACTACAGTGATTGTTTGTACTTCCTCATCATGCTTAAATTGGCATTTTGGCCATACCCAATGTACAAAAACATCATGTAGTTTCCTAACTAGGTGGTACGGTGCTATCTAACTTTAGCTTCGTAATTTCTGGGTCTACAGTGGTCTTGACAACGCTACTCGCTAAATTTCATTTTAGTTCCTTCAGGCGTGAACGCGTCGGGAGAGTTCTGGTTTCAATTTTCTTTTTTAAATGTCAATAGTTAACATTTGACCTACCAATCCCTAAGGAGGAATATTTAAAAAGGGAAATGAAGTCCAACTTGCTTTAAAAAAAAACACAAGTGGCAGTTGGATACAGCAGTTTTGATCATTGCAACTATGTTTTGTTCCCTTTCCTTTGTCAAAGCACAGCAATACATGTATAACTGTGCAGTTTCAACAGCAAGCCACGCCCACTCCACACTGAGTTTGATTTGAGTAAACACGGTCAAAGGAGTCAAGCTTTGGACTTAAAATTGATTCAAATAAACACATGAAAATATAGTTGGGATAATCGTAACCCCCCATCCTCCCGTCGGGACGATGGAGGGTTACGTCAGGAGGATGGAGGGTTACGATTATCGCAACTAATGAAAATAAAGATTACAGATTTAAGATAACAAAAAGTTTTGAACTGCAGAAAAGGAGTGAAAAATGTAGTGAAAAGTGCAAGTTTCACCCTCGATCCTCCCGACAGTCGTAGTCCGGAGGTTTACGACAAACCAGGGTAAAAATTTTACAAATGTTTTTGATGTTTTATTTGAACATTTTACGTGTAACCAATTGAGTACATTAAAAAGTGTGAAAAAAGAAAAGGGCTGGATAGCTCAGTTGGTAGAGCGTTGGTACGTTAATCCGATGGTCGCATGTTTAAATCCCGCTCCAGTCAATTTTTCTTTATTTACCCCAAAATTGATTTAAAATTTACCCAGTCAGTTTCCCTTGTGGTTTATTGCTTGATATTAAAAAAGAAAAAGGAAAAAAAGGAAAAAATCTAAACACATGGGTCGTCCTAGCCCTGCGATATCTGACTGTCATGACGATCGAGGATTACGATTGTTGCAACTACTGTAGGTTTATAACATTTTCACAAGCTTTCGGTTTATTTGAAAAGCAGGATGTCCATATCTTGCGATTGGTGACAACACAGTACAAAATTCTTATCAACCACCTTGCAGTATTAAGAAACAACAATCAGGGATAAGAAATTTCAGACTTTTGTCTGAACTCGGACCGTTTTATGACTGCATGGTGAAAAAGGGCAGCTGTTATTTTCTTCAGATGTAGAGAACCTGCTCTTTTATCTACTTCTCATGGCATGTTGTGGCCAAGCGGATAAGATCACCAGACTCGAGCTCTGGTGTTTCTGACCACTAGCAGAGTGTGGGTTCGAGTTCCGGTCTTGACACTTGTGTCCTTAAGCAAGTCACTTTACCATTATTGCTTCGTCCTTCGGATGGGACGTAAAGCCGTAGGTCCTGTGTGTTGTGTAATGCATGTAAAAGAATCCATTCCACTTATCGCAAAGAAAAGGGGTTTGCCCAATGTTCCTGGTTTGATCAACTGCAGATTGCGCCACAGCATCTTGTAAACCGTTACATGGTGCTATGTAAAGGATCAGGTCTCATACTTCAAAACGTAAACTCTGCATACCTTTGGGATGCCCATCGGGTGTGATAAAGTGCTATATAAGAACTGCGTATATTATATTATACACATATGGACTGGCAATGAGGGATATAGTGCACGTCTATGCAACCCGAGGGCCTGTGAGTGACCAGGAGAGGGTTCTATTCAGGAAATAGGACCCTCTCCTGGTCACTCACAGGCCCGAGGGGTGCATAGACGTGCACTATTGCCCGAATAATGCCAGTCCATATGTGTTTTATAACACACCTCAGTCCAAAATGTCGGTTAGAAGAGTAAAATCGCGTTTTTTTGGCCGGAGATTCTTCTCGATCCACAGACGCCGCCATTTTCGTTCTTTTGAGGGTGCTGTTTACCAGTCAATAGTTTTTGGGTTTTTGAAACTGTTTCCCGCTTTGCGAACTATTTCCCCCAAATGAAGCGCGTGTGGTGCAGATTTCATGCACTAGGCTATATTAGTTCACCCCACGCGACCGTGTTTCAGCCAATCAGGATAAGGAACCAGGGAGAGGTGTGTTATAATATGTTTTATAACACACCTCTCCCTGGTTCTTTATCCTGATTGGCTGAAACACGATCGCGTGGGGTGAACTAATATAGCCTATTGCATGAAATCTGCACCACACGCACCGCACGCGCTTCATTTGGGGGAAATAGTTCGCAAAGCGGGAAATAGTTTCAAAAACCCAAAAACTATTGACTGGTAAAGAGCGCCCCCAAGAAAACGACGGCGTCTGCGGATCGAGAAGAATCTCCGGCCAAAAAACTGCGATTTACTCTTCTAACCAACATTTTGGACTGTGGTGTGTTATAAAACACATATGGACTGGCATTATTCGGGAAATAGTGCACATCTATGCACCCTTCGGGCCTGTGAGTGACCAGGAGAGGGTCCTATTTCCCTCGGCCTTCGGCCTGGGGAAATAGAACCCTCTCCTGGTCACTCACAGGCCCTCGGGTTGCATAGACGTGCACTATTTCCCTCATTGCCAGTCCATATGTGTATAATATTATATTTTTCTCTAGCATAGAGGATACTAATTATCAAAAGTTTGTTGGAATTTCTCCTGGGTTACTAAACAGCTAAAAGGCGAAAATGCCATCATTTTAACATGTCTCCTAAAATTTGAAACCTGGTTTCAGGCGTTTTTCTGAACAACAAAAAATCCATGTTATTGAACTGTAACCTTTGGTTTTCATCCAGAACCTTTTCAGTGAAACATCACAAAGAAATCTCTGAAGTTATTCTTTTAAAAATTTTTAAAAACAGGGTCACCTGTTCAGTATAAAAAATAAATAAAAAATAAACATTTGTTGTGACTATTTATTTCTGATTTTCTGTCAGGCATGTCAGATAAGAGTTGTCAGCATTTTCATTTTTGAAGCAAGATTCGGACAGATTTGAAACTGGACACTCCAGTTCACCTATTCTAAATTGCCCAGTTTTCGATTGTCCTCTTTTTCTGTTTGAAAATCCATTTCGTAGATCAAAAAGCATCAGCAGAGGATCACAATGGTTTTATCTAGCAAAAAAGTCGAGTTTGAAGAAGTTGACATCGCTTCAAGCGAGGAAGACAAAACGAAGATGAGAGACCTGTGTGGGGATCCCAAAGCCTTGCCTCCCCAGATCTTCAACGAGGACGTGTATTGTGGAGTAAGTTATCAAGAGGCGCAGGGGACCAATTTAACCAAGCTGTCAAAGCAATTTAAAAAAAACCAAAAATGCCTGGCAATCATGGCAATCAGCAAAGAAAAATCTTGCTTGGAAACAGGCTACCAGTAAAAATGAATAATGTGCAAAAGGCTTGCTTAGCATACAAAATTTGCTAAGCACCATTTTCTGCTGAATAGTTAAATGAAATTGGGCCCTTGTTAGCAGACCATTAAGGTTGTTCTTATCCCTAATAAATGGTTTCTTATATACTGCTCAAATCCATCACATAGTGATGCTTGTGGCACGCGGACATTATTTCCCCTGGTCGCTGGGCCATTTATTTATTTCCTTACACTGGCTCAAGGACACAAGCGTCATGACTGGGATTTGAACAATCCTATTTTTGACCCTAAAAACGTAAAGAAAATGTAGTCAATAAAGTTAAGTTAATATCTCAAAAACTGGTGCACAAACTGCAATTATTATTATTGTGCAGCTCTGTCAATTATAACGGTTCCGGATTTAAATGAATGTGCAGTCCCTTCTGATTAAAACACTCAAACGAAACATTCAAACTCTTTAAATAATATCATCTTGAATTGATCTAATGTTGGTGTTTGATTTTAAAGACAAAAACGGTATACCGACTAATAGACTAATCCATTAAGCCCCGCCTACCTTAGCAACTGCCTAGCAACAGCACATGGTGTGACTATCTTGCCATGATCGCAGCGGTGGTTCGGTTGTGGCCACATACGCGTATAGGATACACACAAGTACATGGTTTTCTTGAACGGTATGGATTTAGTTTTGTGGCCTTTTGAGCAGTGCCTTGAGTCCAAAGAACAATGCAGACAGGAACACTGTTAACATGGTTAAACCACTTTTACACGACTGTACAGGGACCACTGCCGTGGGACTTGCCCCACCAGAAAGACAAAAAAATTCAAACAAAAGTTAGTACAGTTGTGTGTCAGACCAATGGCGTCGATTTGTTTACTTTTCTAATGGGATTTTAACGAGGGACTTTCATTGGCGTTGTCAAGGGTGTGATTGGTCAATACCTTAGTAGGCGGGGCTTAATGGATCGGTCTAATATTTATCAAAATTGGTTACATCTTTGATTAGTGAAATAAAAACTTGTACTTATAATGTTTTTTGTATATTTTTTTTTCACTGCAGGACTATATTAAGTTTGATGAAGCCGTCGAGGACGGCAACTTGGATCAGTTTTTGAAGTTGTAGGATTTGGAATGATCTTCTCCATCAGCATAAAAATACTACTTTGATTGCATCTCATTCCTTAAGCAACACATTCCGCATGTCATATAGGGTTGTTGCAAGTCTGCTGTTACTCAATATATAAAACAAAACAAGAATGACCAATAACAACTGCTTTACTGCTGTGCCGTTGCGTTGAGCTGTATTTTGTAATGAGGACGTTGCTTTTACACTTGACTGAACACTCATCGGTGTAGCAGCAGGTCTGTGAAATTACGTGTAGCTCTTTAAAAAAAAAAAGACGGTGGCATTGCGTATCCAGCAGATGTGGGGGGAATGGAAACTTAAACCCTCACTGAAAGTTTCTGTATATTTTTCGTTAGAGTTGTATATTATGCTGAATGTATCCTTACATGTATGAAGAGATGCATTTTTTTGCATACTCTAGTTTTTAGCGTTTTTTTTTTCGTATTTCATACTCCACTCTGGGGGGAGGGGGAATCCATTTTGTACAACTATTTGCCTAGTATCAAGTTTACACAAAATTTAGCTTTTCAGATTAGAACTTTTTCATTCCATACTCTGATCATTGCCAGTTTTGTAACATACCTACCCCTGACTACTCCCAGAGATTCAAAAAAAGGGCTCATTGTGTTGCATGAGTTTGATGGATTTGGTACCAAGCCCCTAACCCACCCACTCTTAGCCCGAGGTCAGGCGTACAGATCTTATCAGTGTCAAAACATTTGGGTGTTGAGCTTCCGCAGAATGCAGTATACCATGCCCGATATGTGGCAGAGTGTGTCCCCCCAAATAATCCTATGTTCTTCCCCTCTTGTGCAAAAGTATCCCCCCCCCCCCGACAATCCTTTAAAAAAAAATCATGCAGTACCCTAGAACACAATGGGATTGTGAGAGGTAGACCATGTCGCTTATCGAGCACCAAATGGGAGTATTTTGATGGATTTATCTGATTTAGGCCATTGCATAGCCAGAGGTGGATTTCACAAAACTAGTCCTAACTTATGACTAATCTTATAAGTTAGGACTAGTTACTCGTCCTTACTCGAGATAAGACTAGTCCTAGTGCTTTGTGAAATCCACCCCAGGATATCTAGGAAGTTAAGGCCACGTTACACACGGCATTTTACAGGTAGCCAGAGCTGATTTCACAAAGTATTTCCATAGTGTTTTGTATTGTGACATCACACTTTGCTTAGCAATTAAGATTGATTCGCACTTAAGATCAATCTTGGCTCTTTGTGAAATCGAGCCCTGGTCCAAGCCATCTCCACAAAGGCCAAACCTTCACATTTAACTTTCAAATAATTTTACTTTCGAGGTAGTAAGACACTGCGAGAAAAATTTCTCCTGTCCTGCCATAGGCCGTTTACGAAACCACGGCTTGGTCTTGGGCTCTGGCTCCGTCCGCCTGTTTGAAGCCCCGTAAGGAAAGCACACGCTTTCTAAATAACTGACACAACCCAAGCCCAAGCCCAAGTTTCGTAAGCGTCCATAATGTTCCCTTTACATGCAGTGCAGTTTGTTGCCCTCTTAAGTTGCCTGTAACATTGTCTTGTGTGACATGGCTTTTAGAGCTTTGAACAAGCCAACACTTATTCCAGGACCAGATTTCACAAAACACCAAGATTCATCTCTAGACGAGTTGTCCAAATCGCCATAGTGATTTGTATTGCGATGTCACACTTTGCTCAGCAGTTACGATTGATACACATCTCAGAGGGCCTCTGTTGTCATGATTATGTGCATTTTAAAAGATGAACTCTCACCCAGATACTGCACACGCGCGTACACATGCACATGCACTTGCAGTCAAATCACAAAGGGTGCCCTCTTTGTCCAACGGTGATGTGACCGCCGGCGCGCACAGTAACGGGGTTATTCCATTTACTGTTATAATCATGAAGACACCGCCTCTTTAAGTTGATCTTTGTGAAATCAAGTCCAGGAAGCTTATTCATGTATACTCTTCAGATTATTATTTGTAACTTGAAATAAAAACACCAGGTGAAGGTGAACGAAAGAAGGTTCAATTTACAATGGCTAAGTTTATTCATTGTTTGCTAATTGTTACATAAACTTTAAAAGCTTGTACTGATCATGAAGATTTTATTAATTTCATTTATGGGGATTAAACCAATGAAATATAAAACTTTCTTGTGGTAATTAACCGTGAAGTTTGCAGTCACACTATTGTCAATAACCCATTACCAAGAAATACATTAATGTACGTGAATATTTACAAATCGGCCATTTGCGAATCCGACTTGAAGAATGTCAGATTTGAAGAATGTCTGGTACAATGACTTGCTTTAGGCACAAGTTACCTCTTTAATTTGAATTCCTCGGACTATAGAGACAGTTGCTATGTCACATGGTTTGGGGCAAGCTTTAATGTACATGTATAGCAGCCTCCAGATGAGCAAAAGCCTGGTACCATTGTGCCATATCAATTCATTCAGAATTGTGTACGGGTGTTCGCCATCTCTTTTGAACTATGCAAGAATTCGCCTCGAACGGTTGGGTTTACATTCAGTTCACTATGACAAGTGTACACAATTTATCCGTCATTACCGCCATGTCCTTCGAGTTTAAATTTCCAAACAAAAGCTTTCAAAGTCCACTAATGACATTCCTTTTCGGTCAAATCTATACAATATAAATTTTTGCAAGATCAGTAAAACCGTTTTTGGGAGAACTACATATTACATCTAGTAAACTGAAAAGGACCCTGTTGTTTCCCGTTTAAATAAAGAAATAACTATTTATTTAAAGGCAAAGTATACCTTTGGTTTTTGGAACCGTACTTTTGCCTTATTGCTATATAATTGTAGATATATACCATAAAACTAACCTGTGAAAATTTCATTTCAAAAGGAGGCAGCGTTTTTGAGATATCACCAAAAATCTGGAGCGGTTGCGTTCACGCAGAAGAAGTATCCGTCATTGGAATACACATTCTGAGAAGCGTTTGGACATAACTTCTCAGATTCAATTTTTGGGGGGATAAAAAGTGATATATTTTTCCATAACTGCAGTGCTTCGAAGTGAAACGTTTATCAAAATGCATTATACTATCCAAAGCTGCTGTACTTCTTACCAAGTAAGTTTTTATTGCCATAAATTTTCAGAGTCATTAACAAACGTATACAGACCCTGTAAGTCTTGCCGATACATCCCAGATTGCAAACATCAGACAGAATGCACTGGTCTCTATACTTTGACCTGAAATTACGTGTGCTACAATCTACGCACTTCAATACATACATTCATCAGACATTCATAAAGCACCACTACATCAAGAACGCAGTGTTGGGTTAGCCACTCCAAGCACTACATCACAATATTGTACACACCTCCCGAAATGCCAGATTAAGAACATAATTCACTACAAATTTAAACAAAGAGGTCATAAACTGGATTTTAATTCAGACGTTTGTGCTAGAACGTGCACTTGCAATAAATCGGTTTGAAACGGTTACATGGAAGGCTGCAGTTCTCGTCGCAATGTTTACAGGCAACTTGGAGACAACCAACTGCAGTGCACGCAAAAGAAGCACTCTCACAAAGTTTTTTTTAAACATGGTCTGTACTACCCCTATTTATGTGAAAATTGAAAATGTGAATGTTTTCCTTTTTCTTTTCAAACTGGGTTGCCTGTAAATTGCCTATTACGATATGACCCTAACACTTCCACAATGGTTACTATCAAATCGTTGCAGTTTTCACTAAGTGCCACATTGAACCACAGTGGTAAAACCACGTTTCGAGATAATGCGAATTGACATTGCTTATGTGTTAAAATCGCAGTTTTGTTTTTATTTCAATGTCGAAAATCAACATTGCTTACTTTGTTAGAAAGCTGAAATCCCAAAGGATACATAACTGTATATTATTTGGTGTGGGAAACAATTATCAATGGCTTACATACTTATAAACAAAAAAAGTCACTTTGTGAAATCGAAAAAAAATTCAATATACACAGTTTTTCGGGTTTTCACAAAGTTACGTATTCCCTGTGTAATAGTATAGGGAATGGTGTCAATTTGTGAAACACACACAATACGCGCACTGTGTGGTGTGGTCCATTCGGTCACTTTGTGAAAACTGAAAAAAGACATGCCAACCACGTTGTGTTACATGCAGTAAAACATGCACAAGGCTACAATCTGTCATTGTGTGGAAATGAAAAATTCCAGTTTTTATGATTCAAAATATAAATGTCATTTATATTTTCAATCTTACTGAGGTTAAAGGTGAAATAATACGCATAAGTAGGGCAGCTGTGGAGCCGAAAGTAGTAAAACTTAAAGTCTGTGCGTGCACCAAATACTGCCGTGTGTCATGCAATAACTTGCCAACAGGACACATGCAGTATGGTGTTAGTCGGACGTTAAAATCGACCCATGTTTGAAATGCATGCTGGAGATTCACAATCACAGAAATCTACGCAAATATGTGTATGTACATAAACAACCAATGGCCATAACTTCAGAATAAATAAAAAGTATAGGTTGACTAAATATATATACATAAAACCAGTAGGGTTGATGGCCTTAGCTTTGGATCCAAACCAGACCTTCGTCAGAGGCAAAAACAAGCACAAACATAAAAACGGATCCATTTTATAGAAAAAAGGGGGAGTGAAATTGTGGGAAGGAGAGAGAGACTTGGCCCATCCTCTTTAACCACTCTATCTGTTGTCTTTGTGTGGGTGAAACAAAGCGCATCACGGCAGGTGCTTGCTCTGTGCACGCTCCGAAAACAAAATGTCCAAGCAACTTTGTTCCGGTATTCCGACACAATGGCATTTTTACAGATCGCCCATTTGCTGGCTCGGACAATATTTTCGTGTAAACATGACATCCGGCTCCAAATGGTTAAAGGACTTGCCAATAAAAAAAAAAAAAAATTTAAATAAACAAAATAAAAAATAAAAACTGCAAATGCTGTATAAGCTTTAAAGGGGACTGATCATAGCAGGTCTGCACCCAACCTCGTCACTGTGGGCAGAACGCCGTATCGATACCTCTCATCACTAACCCCTGGTAGGAAGCACTGAAAAACAATACTGATTGGCTCCTTTACGCGGACCCTTGTTAAAAACTTTTGAGCGCCTGTAGGGCGCTTAGTACGCGCGTGTCAAAATGCAAGGATTTCGATACTATCACACTTCAAATGAACCCGGTTTTTCAACGGTCACCCTAAACTGCATTCAGTTAGACATATCAACAACAAAAAAGAAGAACGAGCGGGGACCAGTTGCTCTACGACTTGATGCCTCTTTTGCGGGCTACCATTTTGAGCAGGCGTGTAGAGTGGATCGGCCACACGATTAATTAAAATCTCTCCTATTTGGGGAGATTTTCCTGTCACAACACCAGGGGTTATGGTGGAGCAAGGCATGCTGGAAAAAGTGGCGCGGCAAGATCTATCACCCCCTGGGAATGAGGTTGGCCTGCACTGTCATTATTATACTATGTGACGTCAAACATGCGTGCGCCGCTGTGCAGTAACTGGGTTAGTGTTGATAATTTCCATGTACAACCGCAGGCTTACAATGATCTTGATGACAGTCCCCCTTTAATCTGTCAACACATTTACATTAAGCTAATGCATTAATATTATATACAATCCACAGTTGAATAACCAGTCATTATCAATTAAAATCATTATTTCTATGACGTTGGTTACTCTAATTAACTCAAATATTGCCCCTCACCTCTCCATGATAAACAGAAATGGTTACAAAATGGTTTCTTGCAATACTTGGTTGTAGTTCAGACATCTTTGTCCCGGATGTAAGTGCCAAACGTCAGATCGTAACACTGGAACTCGGAGAATTGGCGATCGTGGCGCCGGTAGGTATCGAGGAAGACCTCGCGCAGGGCCTTTCGGCTGGTACCGCATTTAGCAGCCTGGAACCGGTGCAAAAAAAAGAGCATACAAGAAGCCAGTCACATTGACAGTTATGTGAAAACAATACGATGTTATGTAGACGGTCACTGATCCAAAGATTTTAGTGGTGTTTTAGCGGCTGGAACCCAAAGTTCTTCCAGTCCTTGTAATTGTTGGTCCTGTTCACTAATCATTTTGCCAGGAATCACTTCCACAAAGAGCTATGATTGGTCTTAAGATGTGTATCAATCTTCATTGCTAAGCAAAGTGTGATGTCACAATGCAAATCACTATGGCAGTATGGCCAAATAGTCTTAGGATAAATCTTAGTGTTTTGTGAAATCAAGCCCAGGACTGTAAAAAACTTCCACTCAAAATAGCCTGGGATAACTCACCAACTTAAAAAAAAAATAAAGCAGCCATCTTGGTCATGTTCCATGTGCAGTACAGCAATAATGAATACTGATATCAAATAGGAGCCCGACCATTTTTTCTTCAGCCTCAATTTGGTTACACTGATATGAACGGAGCAGAAACAAAATGGCTGCACAACGATAAGTTCATTTACAGACTGGGATATGCTTACCAACTAGTAATCATTCCCCGCTTGGGCAGTTTTCAAACGATTAATTTGTACAAAAATTTCAAAACAAAATAACGTCTGATGGCAAACAATAATAATAATAATTTGGGAAGGTAATCATCCTTACTGGCAGCTGCGAAGCTGGATTGCGAAGGACGCAGCTACAACGTGGTTGAGCTGCAGGGATGTAAAGGCGCTGTAGCCGGATATAGAGCCAGAGCCACAGTGGTGGGAGGCAAGCACTTTACGCACTAGCCACTCATTTCAAATGAAATAACAGCATCATTGAAGCTGAAACTCTTTGTAATGTGGCGCGCCGTGGCCAAGTGGTTAGTGCGTCGGACCCAAGCTCTGGTGGCTGAGTCATCGGAGTGTGGGTTCGAGTCCCGGTCATGACACTTTTGTTGGGGAGGTGGAGTCTTCTGCTCTACCAGCCGTCTTCTGCTCTACCAGCCAGGCTTCTGATGGATGATACCCAAGCCTACATCCTTACAGACTGTAAAGGGGGTTACCCTGTTTCAGCCCCAGGAGTAGGTGGCAACGGCCCCTGGAAAAAACAGTTGATTTGTAGCCCACAACTCGAGTGGCTTGCTGGCCTTGTGTGTCTGGCGACTTCCATAAAAAAAAATAAAATAAAAAATGCTTTGGCAGATTTATTGACTACAATCCGGATTTATAAGTCTTTACAAACCTTGCTTGCAAACAGGGTCATGACGAACTTTCCAGGATTGAACACAGTCAGAATTTTCTTCACAAAATCGCTGTATTCCTTCTGCAGAATTAGGAATATTTGTATTAGGGTTGAATATCGATTAAAAATTCAGAAATGCATCTTTGTAGTTCATGCAACAAAAGAGGAAATGATAAGTTACTATAACTAGTAAACTAGTAAACTTGCGGGTACGACCATGTGCAAATCTCTTTTGGGAGGAGTGGTGGCTCTGAAAAGAGCCGGTGCGGTCTCGACGTTTCGAACAGTATACTTTACTCTTTTCTCCTGAAGACGAACAGAGTATACTGTTCAACACGTTGAGACCACACTGGCTCTTTTCAGAGCCACCACTCCTCCCAAAAGAAATTTACACATGGTCGTACCCGCAAGTTTACTAGTTTACTAGTTATAGTTACTTATCATTCACACCATGCAAAGCTTCAAACATCACTTTAAGAGGAAATGGTCAACCATAAATAACTTTTCAGCTTTCTATGGCTCTATTATTGAAGAAAAAACAGGAAATCAGCAGAGCAGCTGAAAAGTGGCATGCCTGAAATATTCATGAGCTTTTTTTTTATACTAACTAATTAAAGGTTCTGGGTTAATGTTTTCTTAAAGCAAATAACTTTGAGATGAAAGAATGGATGTTACTTTTCATCATCAATGTTGGAGTAATCCTTCAAGGGCCCATGCAGAGGTTTTTTGTCATGGAACATTTTTGTGGTTTAATGTATGGTTTGAAATTAACAAAACGTAGTATTGACTATTTTGATGTGTCTGTTATGCGTTAATACACTTTAATTGAGCCCCGAAAATGTGTATACCATCTGATTGCGCAATGATCCATGACGTAGGCTGTGGTAAAACATTTCAAAGACGGCTCTGGCGCCGAGTGGTCAACAATGCATTGTATGTTATTGTCACACACATGGCCCTGGTCAGCCGTTCCACTGTCTACGTCACAGATTTTATGTTAAAGAGGAAGGGTGGGCGGAGCACGGCAACAGCCTAATTTTAGAAATTGTTATTTCTACGATTGATACGCATGTAAAAAATATGAAAAAAGTAAAGATATACTATAATAGGCATAATTCATGGGACCTTTAATGTATTTAGAATGACTCTAAAAGCCTGGTGTCATTTAGTCTTGGTGCAAGTCGTTAACAAGCGGTTTCTTGTCACATGACCACCGCGCTTAAACCACTCAGCCACAGTTGACGCTTGCAGGCGCTATCATTCTGATCTGTGCTGCAAAGGGTGGTTCGTGGACTAAGTCAGATTAGTGCATGTAAATAAATAGCAACCCCAGGCAGCTTGTGGACTACGTCAGGCTTATTTGTACAACAGTCGTAGGTAGTTCTGACAGGAGAAACGTCTCGCACAGAGAGACTAGGTCTCACTTACCATTTCAATGTTAGTTTCGAAGCTGACGTAGGAATATTTTTCTTCTGGGGTAATGTGAATGGTCACGTAGCCATCCTGTAAAAATGAATACATTTTTTTTTTAAAACTCTTTGACTGCATAAATTAATACATAATTCTAGTGTTTCTAGTGTTCTGAAATCATTTAACTGCACCGGCTGAATATGGTGGGAACTGTGCACAGAACTCTTAGTGTACTGTGTAGATGCATTTACCGCATTATATCAGATTTCTGGCTGGCATAGTTTTTTTTTATTATTTATTATTTTTTTTTTATTAATATAAAAGCAACTGTGAACAATAGCCACATCAGTATTTGACTAAAGGGGTCATTCTGATAGGCTAATCAAATGGTTCACTGCAGTTCAGAGTAAAAAAAGGGGGGGGGAAACGACAGTACCTGTATGTATAAAACAAAGAGACAAAAATATGTAAAAGGTGACAGACATAAAAACATGAATGAACTCAATTGATTTCAAGTTCATGAAAGAAATCATTTTAGAATGACACCCTAATCTATTATTATTATTGTGTGTTTATTCACCCCATCTTGCAGCCTTAAGGCTGATTTTGCACCGTGGTTACAATAAATAAAAAGCTGAATTACACGATGAACACAATAAAATGGCGAACTACATAAGATACAATATGCCTATACATGTATATATACAAATGTATAAAACAAAATTATTATTTTATTACACAATAGTTATAATAAAATGCATACTACAAGAAAAAAGAATCAACAATAAAGAACACGTCAAAAACAAAAAGAATTGACAAATCAATCTAAGAACATGTCATTCAAGATCAACAATCAAGTTGAATCCATTATGAAATCTTTTAGTTGAACCTGTATGTTTACAAACCAGCCAGTTTGTTCCAAACTCAATGCCGTGAACCTTAGTTTATTTGGGGAACCAGTCAGCAAATTTTCTTGCCCTGAAAGTTTTCAAAGAAAATCTAGAGCAATACATCATTCAAAACCACAGCTAATGCCATTGAAAGGGTCAGACAGTAGGAGGGTTAATAGGTTTTATCTTCTTACCTTGGGTAACAGGCCATTCATGGAATAACCACAAGGTTCAAACAGAAATTCATCGATCTGACAGTCCGGTAAAAGATCTGCAATTCCAGACTCCTGAGAAAAAGACAAAAACAGCAAAGCGAATCAATTATACTTTCATCTTTCAAGTTTGATTTAAATTTCACTAAAAGTCTGCAAGAAATCAAGTTAATGAATATAGCGTGTTGTGGCCGAGCCGTGCAGAGCATCAGACTTAACTTCTGATGGCTGAGAGTGTGGGTTCGAATCCCGGTCATGACACTTGTGTTCTTGGGCAAAAAACTTGACTTATAATTGCTTCTCATCACCCAGGAGTGAATGGGTACCTGCGAGGGTAGAGATTGTTGATGTGAATGATAAACAACCTGTGTGCCAATTTAGTTACTGGTGATGCATACTCCTAGGGAGTTGAGATGGCACCAGGAATGCTTATGGCCGAGGTGACGTGGTCTACAGTGAAATATGATTCTCACTAGTTTAGCACTTCATGTCGGAGGTTAGAGCCGTACTATTTATGCGGAGTTTTCCCGACAGTTATTCAAACAGCCAACTAGAATAAGAAGTTTTTAGAAAGCACCGGTTGGAAAAAAATGGTACCCCTCTTATTTGTCATTTTTTATGGGTCAGGAGTCAGATCCCACCCAGGTCGGCATGGGGTGTTCCAGACAGGTTTTCCCCAAAACCCAACAAGGTTACTCAGTATACTGGTTCTGAGGCATTGCATGGTGAGTTATCAATGTATATTTGGTTTGCGGTGACACCATGTGATAAAAACAGTAGATTATTCTTGTGAGAACTTGTCCTGCTATTTATTTTACTACCGCGGAGTAGATTTCGGATTTCTGGGCGACAACTTAATTCTGAAAAGAACTGTCCAGTTTATTAAGTACTAGAGAGGTTAAGTCACACGTTTTTGCATAATGTGTACGTGTGAAGTGTACGTCAGGCCATAATTTATATCAAATAATAAAATAACTAGACGTGGATGGCCTACACGTCTATGGCCTAGCCAATGCATGGGCAATCTGCAGTGATGTACACAAGAGGTCTTTTGCAGATTGCTTCAGAAACAGAAAAAGAAACTTACACGTAAGCATTATATGAACACCGTGTAACTTAACCTCTCTATTATATGGGGAGAATAAAACCCTCCTACAATCAGTGCACTTTGTTCAAAAACCCATTCATTCCACGGAAGTCCACAGTAGTGGAATTTTGAAGAACATGTGTACTGCTGTAGAACACAATGCAATTCTACCCAATACCACAGCAAATTGTGGAATTTTGATCCGCCTGAAGAACATAGAAACCACATACATGTAGTCCCATAGCATCAGGGCCCAATTTCATGGTTCTGCTTACTGCGTCATTCTGTGCTTACGAAGACCATTCGCCGCTTACGAGGTTAGCGCCGAATTTCTGCGCTAGCTGTGTAAGCGAGGAATCCTTAGTTACGTGAAAAAAAAAATTCCTTGCTAACCCGTGAAATATGCTTAAGTAAGCGCAGAATTTTCTGCTTCCGCAAGCGCCGATTTTTTGCTTACGGTAAGCAGAGCCATGAAATTGGGCCCTGGAAAACAAGACACTGTGTGAGCATAGCAGGTCAGTTCTACATAATCCTGCAGTAACTGTTCAGTGTGGGACTTGCTAGCAGATATGCTAACATCTGGGGGCCCAATTTCATGTAGCTGCTTAAGCAGACAATTTTGCTTAACAATTTTCTGCTAAGCTAAAATAAGTAGGATACCAGTCATAGATGGTACATGTGAAATGGTATTTTGGCTGGTAACCTTATTCTGGTAAGCATTTATTGTGCTTAGCTACTTCTTGTGCCTTAAGAGCTGTATGAAATTGGGTCCTGATGTTTGAAGAACACAAACCTTGGTGACATCTCTCCCATTACGGCCGGTCGTATTTTCAAAGTGCTTCATGACCTTAGGGTCAAGGTTGGTCATCAGGATGTACACATTTAAGGTCAAGGGTCATAGAACAAATGTCAATGTTACAGACCATTTAAAAAAAAAAAAAAAAAAAAAAATGAAAACAATGGGAGTACAACTAGGATTTATGTATGAATTTTATGAGACTTCATGATCGGTTGGAAGTTCCTCCTCCAAAATCCATTGTTGTTGAGTTCCCTCAAATAAATAAACAGAATGGTGAAGAGCAACTCTTATTAATGTTAAAGCAAAAATTACTTTGTCAGTTCAAAAGGATATTTCAAGAGTTTGATCCGGTTGATTCTGGTTGGAACCATCCAGTGTGTACAGGTACCTGAAATACACAAAGATTAATAATTTACATGGATCATAGGGTTTGGTCATACGTAGTGATATGGAATTATCACATTAATTTATCAGCCAATTTAAAGGGGCTGTGTCGTCATGACTATAGCAGGCCTGTGGCTGTGCATGGAAAGATGAACTCTCACCCAGATACTGCACACACGCATGCTTGCGGTCAAATTAAAAAGGGTGCCGTCTTTGCCAAACTGTGACGTGACCGCCATCGCGCACGCACGCATAATAACTGGATTATTCCATTTACTGCTATAACCATGACGACACAGCCCCTTTAATATTGCGAATAAACTGATTGCGTCACTTTACATGTCAGTCGCATGCCTGGGTGAGAGGTATTTTGTTCTAGAAAGAAAATTAAAATAATAAACAAGAAAAACGTGATTGCTTGTGGAACGAGAAATAAGTCCAGGATTCATCAGCTGATGAGGCGAGGAGCTGGTGAGCTCCTAATAAAATAACGAAGTGATCGTCAACTATATTCTTCTGTCTCATTGTGGAACTTTACTGCATGCAGAAGGAACACTTTGACAGCATCCTTGTCACACAGGGCAGTCGTGTAAAAGTGGCTTAACAGTGTTCCTGCCTGCATTGTTCTTTTAACTCAAGGCACTGCTCAAAAGGCCACAAAACTAAATCCTCACCGTTCACGAAAACCACGTCTGTGTGTGTATCCGATACGTGTGCGTGGATCGCAGTGACCGAATCACCACTGCGATCGTGGCAAGAAAGTCACACCATGTGCTGTTGCTAGGCAATTGCTAAGGTAGGCGGGGCTTAATGGATTGATCTATTCTGTGCACACTCGGCAGTGGAATGTCCAGGCAACCTTTGTTATGGTATTCCGATTTAACACAATGACGTGTTTCAATGTCGCCCGTTTGCTGACTTGAAAAATATTTTCATGGGTACACGTCAGCTGGCACCAACTGCTTTAGCTGTAAATTTTTGTTGCAATTCATTTCTTTTTTACTGTGATGGCAATTTTTAAAAAACCTTTTTTTGAAATCGAATGACATAAAATTACTTCTCTTTTAGAAACTGCATAATACAACAATTCTAGGAACAACAACTGCAGTCACAACATACATAAGTTCCCTTACTTTATTTGAAAGTTCACAAAGGTCATAAGGTCACATGACCTTATAAATGGAGCCGATTAAATCAGCCCTGCCCATACACAGCCTGCGAATCGGGCCAATTTATTCGGCCCAAGACATTGCTACATGTAGGCATTAAGCAGTATAATCTCGATGAACAAAATTTCTTTGATGGATTTAGAAGAAATTGATTTGATGGAGTAAAACTGTCCCAGAAGTGAACATACCAGCAATCGCCGTTGATTCGTCCCAACATGTAGGCTGCTCCATCTGCCAAACACAAAATCAATGCATCCATGAGCAAATGTTATTATTATTGTTATTTTATTCAGAAAAAAACAACAAAGGCATAGAAACACAAAGAGACAAGGTTGGAATAGGTTGATTCAATCTGGGATAGCCCAAAAAGCCAATAACAGAGGCTTATTTCCATTTTCCATTGACCAGCAAAGTACTTCCAGAAATACATTTAAATACAAAGAAAGAAAAAAAATCAGCAGAAACAAAATTCACAGACATAAAAACAAAACTTACCCAGAAGAACAAATAACAAATTTAAAATGAATTACAAAATATCACAAACAAGTTTTTGTAGGCCACATTTAATGAAGAGGGCTTTCAAAATAAAACAAGAAATAATTTCAATTCTGTATTTCTGTCACCAAATTACAAGTACAATAGTCCAGTAAAATAGTTCTACATGAAATTCCCTCATCTATGAAAAATATCAACAATAATACTGTTTGGTATGTCATAACAAAACATATGAACATTACTTCCCCAAAATGTCAACATCAACTAAATTAGTTTGTTTCTGATCTGCTGTCTTTATATATTTCTTGAAAACAAGAGAATTGAAGTTATGTAATCTTATACAAACTATTTACCAGTTGCCGCCAGGATCCTTTTTTTTGGTCCCGCCCCCCTGGCAGGAGGTTTTTTTTTGGCGGAATAGTCAAATCTTTTTTCTTTGAGGTTACCGCTGGCACAAAGAAACCCTGACTTGACAATGATAAGAGAAGAAAGATTCTCTCTGTCCGCTTTGTTTCTCGACTGAGAAAATGTCAAATTCACACAGTGCCCTTGTGTGGGTGAATCGAAGCGTGGTCTGTGCCCGCTTCGCAGTTGAATGACTGGGCGACCTTCGGTCCTGTTGTCTTAAGTTACATGATGGCGTTGTAAGAGGGCTTTCCTTTCCAGACGGGGGGAAACATTTGCGTGTAAACATGACATCCGGCACCAACTGGTTCAGGATGCGTCTTCCCTTAAATGTCACTAATACAGAAACATTAACACTTTTTTTCTGCCCCTGTAACTGAGATTATCATTGCAGTTTATCGCCGACTGGCCTATAATAAAATAAAATAAAGTAATAATGGCAAGCTTACTGTCAAACAAAGTGTCCAGGTACTTGACCTCACTGGCAAAGCTGCGATGGGGACCTTGCTGGAGCTCTGGACGAAAGAAGTTCTTTCGGGAGTAGAACAAATCCTGCCCAAACAAGAATTTCACAACATTTGGCATAACAGAGCAGTAAAAATAGCAATGAGAGACTCTGAGGCTTGAGTGGAAGCAGACATACCAGTAGATTTTCCGTAGTTTACGCAATTCCGAGCACGTGCACGTTCACTTTCGAGAACAGTGGATTTTGCCTGATGATGAACAGAGCATCCCGTTTTGAAACTTCAGGTTCAAATAATAGATTTAACACGCTGTGCTTCTTCAAACCTCCGTCTTAATAATAATAACCATACCAGAGTCTTATTATAGCGCACATATCTACGAGCAAGGTGCTTATTACTGTCATTTTTTTACGACAGGTTTTTAAACTTGGAGCCATATGATTTGGTCCTAGGTGTGGTTGGTGTGAGGAAGCTCTGGGAAGATGAACGGAGAGATCTAGGAGGATGGTGTGGTCAGAGCAGCTCAGTGATGTAATTTGGAGATGTTGCGTTTAGGGCCTTAAATGTTGGTAGCCAGTGACGAGCTTTGAGAATTGGGGTGATGTGATTGTGTTTCTTGGAAAGGGTTACCAGCGCGGGCAGCGGAGTTTTGGATGCATTGGAGTTTGTTGAAATGCACTCTCTTAGTATACAAGATGATATGGTCCAATGACCCCCTTGCACCAACGTCACCTTCGGCTACTCTCTGCCATGCTCGCCATTTTGGGAGTCAAATGCACCTAGAAATGATAGTGAGCACTGTAACGCCGCAGCACCGCAGATGTGCACTACACTGTATACCACACAGGGGCATTGACTCCCAAAATGGTGCAGCCAAGAGTTATTGCGGTGATGGCGTGACAAAAATTAGGTCCATAGATTTTATCATTAGTGAGCTTCCACATCGAAACTAATCTATGGTTCTCTTTTCGCGATGGCTAGTCCCATAATCCAATGCATCTGCGAATGTCTTTCATCAGCGTTTTGGGGCCATTAATGGATGCACATGTGCCAAAAATTCATGTCCTGTGCATTATTGCATTTTCAGCCAAAGGTGTTTATTGCAGCTATTGATACCTTACACCAACGTCACATGCGGCTACTCTCTGCCACGCTTGCCATTATGCGAGTTAACGTCTTAACGCTATGTCGCCTAAAATATGTACTACACACTGCATACTACACAGGGACATTATCTCCCAACACGGTGCAATCAAGATTATTGTGACGATGACGAGAGAGTGAATTGAGTCGATAGTTATTGTTTTTTACCTTAATGACAAAGTCACAGAACTCCTTGGCTAGCTTCATGAAGGGCTCTATGGCATTCAGGAGAGTGGTAGTGCCGCATGTCTTGAGAATAAAGCGTCTTGTTGACAGAAACATGCTGCTCTCGCTGAAAATCACAAAAGAAAAAAAGGCTTTATGAGCTCTGCTTGTCCTTTTTGTGAAAAAAAATTACTTTACAAATAGTTAATTTTAATCGATGTTAAATTTACATCATTTGTGTTTTACCCTACACCAATGTGTGTTAAAAACACTGCATACTCAGTACTTTCCCCTGAGTCCTGCGAGGAAAAACAAAAAACAAAATAAAAAGCTTTCGGACTGCCTCTAGCTATCAGGCAAGCTTGGTGGTCTAGTGGTAAGACATCTGCTGTAGAATGGCAAAGGTTGTGGGTTTGAATCCCACCCGAGTAAAACATGTCTATTCATCTTTTTTTTCAAAGGACTTAGGAAAGTACTGAGTATACAGTAATCCGAGCAGCATGTTTCATGGTGGTTTACACCACCGCAGCTATGGCCACCACACGCAGGGTGACACGACAATAGCGCGTCAGCCGCGCATATGTACCAATCAGCATGGAGGATTCACAGTGCGTGTGCGTCGGCGGCCATATCTGCGGTGGTGTAAACACCCATGAACGAAGCTGCTTGATAAATCTATTCAGTGTTTAACACCCATCAGTGTAGGGGTAAAACACAAATATTCAAATAATTAACGTTTATGAATGCAGCGGTGAAAATATTCACATGACTTGCATTCCATCTTTCAATGATTGAAAATATCCTCTCCAATGCACGAATACAAACCATTCATTATTCGTTTCATATGACATCCCAACAGATGTTCGTCATTTGGAGGAAAAAACTATCATAGAATTACGAAAGCCCATTAGCGCCAACAAAAGAAAAAAATTTCAAATCCGTTATTACGGATTCGAATCCATAATTACGGATTCACAATCCATAATTACGGATTCACAATCCATAATTACGGATTCACAATCCATTATTACGGATCGTGAATTCGTAATAACGGATTTTAATCCGTATTTACGGATTCGAATCTGTAATAACGGATTTGAAATTTTTGTTTTTCGTTGGCGCTAATGGGCTTTCGTATAGAATAAATAAAGAGTACAAGATTATATTCTGGCATCCACTGCGGGGGCATTTTGTACTGCTGTGTGCAGACCTTTATCATGGTGCGGCCATCTTGTTTTTTTCTCCCATTCAAATCATTGTAACCAAACCGAGGCTGGAAGGGCAAAAATAGTCTGACAAAAACAGTCAAAAAAATCTGAAAGATCACACAAGAGTGTACTCACCTGCAATCGGGGACACCCTTTTGTTCCTCTTTTGTTTGTACTTTTTTTGCAACACCTACGGTATGTTTTGTACACGTTTGGCAACTGGGGACACTTGGCGAACCAGGGACTCTATTGTTCCCTTTTGTTATAAGTCCCCGGTTTGAATGTGTATACAAACTCACACGCCTCCGATAAAACAGATTATGGAGAATTTTGGGGTGGATAGGCATCCGACTGAAAGCCTACAGGGCCACCAGGCATGCCAGGGCTCGATTTCACAAAGAGCTAATAATACATGTAAGACTGATCCTAACTGCGAATCACTCTTAATTGCTAAGCAAAGTGTGATGTCACAATGCAAATTACTATGGTGATAATGACAACTCATCTAAAGATGAATCTTAGTGCTTTGTGAAATCGAGCCCCAGGGAACACAGGTCTTCGGTAACTGATGGGGGTTTCCCTGGTTACATTAAATGAGACATAATAAAATACAATAAAATAAACTGTGGTTACTACCGCTGCCTTAGCAGCATTGGGCAAAATTACCTGAGGACATACGCGTGAAGATCATCTCGGCATTTCTCACTCACTATCTCACAATGGACTAAACCAAGCAGTTCAACAAGGCGTTCCCTGGGATTTAAATGAGAGGAAACAAATGTATGAAGGGTGATGATACGAAGAGAAATGACTTATGAAGATTCTGAACTTATTTTGATCACAACATTTCACTAGTTGGCGCCGGATGTCCTGTTTAAACGCAAATATGTTTCCCCTGCCTGGAAACGGAAGCCGTCTTAAGACGCCATGGTGTAGTTTCGGACCACCGGAGCAAATGGAGGTAAGTCGGAGTGAGCCGGCAATTGAGCCATGGTTCCGTGTTTAGTGCCGTAGGTAACGGCTGATGTTTTGCAATTCACAGAGCATGAATTTGACATTTTCTCAGTCGAGAAACAAAACGGCGATCAAATAAAGAAAATCTTTGGCATTTTCAAGTCAGGGTTTCTTTGTGCCAGCAGTACCATATAAAAAAAATGATTCCGGCAATTCCATCGGACAAATAAACAAGAATCCCGGCGGCAACTGGTCAAAAGGGAAAAAACTAGTACAATAGTTTCAGAAGATTAACGTGGTATTCCCTGGTATTTAAATAAGAGATACAAATATTTGAAGATCGATGTAATACACGTACATATAATTAAAGAACTATTCACGTATAAATGACTTTTGAAGGTTCTAAAATAATTTTATCACATTTTAATGGAAAAATAAGTACAATAATTTGCATGGAATCTGAAATGTGATGGATTTATCCAATCAGGCTACCCCCCACCCCTGACGTTTCATGTAATTTAATAAAAAATGCAGAGTATGATTAACAAATTTGGCCATCCTATTTCAGATCGTGGCAACCACCTATGGGGAAAAAACCATCTCACTGGCCTGTTTGGAATGTCATGCCCGAGCGGTCTAGCACACCGGACTCAAGTGCTCATGTTCAGATCAGCAGGGTATGGGTTTGAGTCCCGGTCTTGAGACAGTTTGTGTCCTCAAGCAAGACACTTAACCATTATTGCTTCATCCTTTGGATGGGATGTAAAGCCACAGGTGGCATGTGTTGTGTACTTCTACTTTGTTACTCGGCAGGATCCTCAAGTTAGGACATAAACGCCAAGGAGCAATCATAGTTCAGTGTCTTACTCAAGGACACAAGTGCCGGGACCGAGACTCGAACCCACATTGTGATGACTCAGCCACCAGAACTTGAATTCGGTGCTCTAGAACACTCCACCAAGACACGTAACGCACGTAAGAGAACACAGTACACTTATCGTTGAGAGAAGGGGTTTGCCCCGGTGTTTCTGGCATGGTTGGCTGCAGATTGTGCCGCAGCACCTTGTAAACCCTTACAAGGCGCTACATTTAGAAGGGTCTCATAATTCAAACATGGAATACCTCTCAAACCTGTCAGTCAGAAAGCGCTCTGAATCTTGTGGCAAAGGCGCTTATAAATAACTCGTTTTATTACTGTTTGAGTGACGTGTTGACACCAAGCGATTTAACAATTGGTAAGAACGAAAAAAGAATTAGAAACGCCCTCAATTACATGAAGAGAAACGAGGCACAACGATCCCTTTTATACTCGTTATAAAACGCAAGGACTAGGAATACTAAGACATGTACTTGGAGATCTCAAAAAGTAAAGTAGAGAAATGAAACTGAATCTGACCTGGGTATGGCCTTCAGGTCGTGATTGATCTTATCGGGGATATCACTCCGGCCCGAGGGCTCACACCAAATTTCCAAAAGTTTTTCCGTGCCCTCGTAGTGCGTCGTCAGCTCACTCCCCGTGTCACACACCCCAGAAAGGTCCATCTCAGCATGACAGGGGGGGCTCTCTCCACAGAGTTTTTAGTCAACGCCGTGATGAAAAGTTCTGTCTTGAGAGAACAATGTCACATTTTTGGGATACAAAATAACAAGAGTTTACAACTTCAAAATTTAAAATTTGACTATTAAAATCCTGGCGTCAGCGGGGAGGTTAAAAAATAATCCACATTATTTTTACCAAATATGGTCATAATTTTTTTTTCAATGGGCCAATATGGCCAAGATTCCATGTAATCCTCACCCCTGGTATACCCCACAAGCCTGTAGACTCCCATTGGCCAGACCCTAACCACTGCAGAGTAAGGAGTGTTGAAAGACAGCAGCCACCTGTCTCAGTGTAGTAATTGATTGACCTTGTGCTAAGGATCCTTGGCACAGGGCGGTATGCAATTTGTGAAAACAGCTTGTGCGGCATGTGGATCTTAAATAACACAAGTCTAAGTCTTCCCTGGCACTCCAATTTACCCCCCCCACAGTGATTTATAATGGCTTTGGGCTTGCAGGGTGGGTTATTGACCTTAAAGACAGGGTGGACCAAATTTTAACCTCATGGATCCAGCAAAGTTTTTGATTAATGGAGCTGCTCCGAGGGTTGTAATACATAAGCATTTTCCCCCACCTTTCCAGTCCAGCACCTTCTTAGATCTTACAATACAAAATACAATACAAGCCCTCACCCCATCCCATATGATAAATCATCATGGCGTGAAGAAAGGAATGATTAAGTCGTCTTGTTCAAAAACCGATGTCGGAAAAGTTTCCATATCCAGCTGCCACTTTCTAAGGGATTTTTTCGATTTTATAATGGATGTTTGGCTTTCTTTACCTTTTTTTTAATATTTCTCTCAAGGAATTGGTAGCAAAAATGCTAAATCTTTACCTTAAAAAAGAAAAATCAAGCGACCATTTCATCGCCCAGCTGGAACTTTCGCGCATTCATGTCCAAACAAACTAAAATGACATTTGGAAATCATATTAATGGAAACTTGTGTCTTGTGACAAAAATGTGGCTCGAGATGAATGCTTTCCGCAACCAGAATGATTAAAAAATACATTTACTTTCATACAATACTATGTTATTAATCAGTACTTTCCCTTGATGCATAACATTGAGAATAAAGACCAAAACTTTAAAAAAAATCTTGACTTTTAAGCATTTTTAGTCAAACTCAACACAGCAATTATGATCACAATTTGGTCTATCACTTAACAGTTAATGGTCACACATGTGTAAAGTGTCTTTTGATTTTTCCTTTTTACCGTCACAAAATTACTTGTTTCTCTGGTTGACTTAGCCCCATACATTGTGCCAATATGCTGGACTACCTCGAGGGAGTCCAGCGTATTGGCACAATGGGGCATGCATTATGGTAGCCCAGGTAGGACGTTAGTTAACGGAGACTGATGTCCTACCTGGGCTAGCATTATCATGATTATGGTTGACTCTGCACTACAGAACTGGACAGACCTAATTAATAGCTTAAAATGTAGCCTGCAAGCCATTCTTCAAAATGCCATAAAAATTTAATGTAAAAAATATATTTGAAAATGTATTTTTGACATCGGTTGAACCCTTATGTCAAAAATCCTTCGCCACACAGTACAATAGTCCAATACAAGACTAAAGAGTAGTCAGCTAGACCTACATGTAGAGTCTAGCTAGCATGTCTACATAGTCTAGTCTGGTCTAGTGTAGTTGGGCTATGCAGGGGGAAACACCAGAAAAGTACTCACCTCAAGCAACAAGCGAAACGGAATTTACCACAAAAACCGTAGCTTTAGCGATACGTTTTTGTATTCTGTTCGAGACAAATAAGTAAGGGAATATTAAACAAGCAACTTATCAGGGAGAAGATGACATGTGTCTGGAGTCTTTTTTTAGAGTTTCACACGAGCGCAAGTTTTTATTAGGAGCACAACGTGCATGACCTGTTTGTAACAGCGCCCTCTCGCAACCAACAATAGGCGCGCTTAAAAAAGAAACATTGGGCATTAGAAAATGCCCATAATTATATGATTATCTTTCTTTAAACTAACGCATTTCTATAATATAATGCGCGAAATTTGGCTGATTATTACCTTGATAATGATGTTTGTTAGTGATGATCATGAGTGGTGTTGACGAAAATTCTGTATTTGTCGGGATCAAGCTTCATCACTTTTTTGGGCTCAAACTTCCTCACTTCTTTTCCAGTGATAAAAATCCAGTCGCGGATGCCTGACTTTTTAAATGTTGAGGGCGCACTTGTCCCTTTTTTTTAGCAAATAGGTCACGTCCCTAACTTATTTATACAGCGAGAAAACTTACAATGTACTTGGCACCAGACTATGTAGTTTATATAAGTCATTCATCATGTATATCTTAACGCACAAAAACATTACTGTGTTGATGACGCACGGTCACGATCGGCGTTATTTCTGTTGTTGGAATGACATCACTTCTTACCTCGAAAAGAACGATTTGAAGACTCATCGATACAAATCGGTAAGTACAACTTAGGACTAAATTTATATGAGCAAAAGTAGTTGCATTTTATGTCCCTGAATGTTAAGTTATTTCTATCTTTTCAGTTTAAAAAAAGTTAATTTCTTTCCTGCTTTGTTTTTTCCATCAGCTGTGACCTGTGTTTGGTGCGTTTGGTGTTGTTTACATTTTTTAAAATACAGCACTCTTCTGAACGGTACCTCTCCTGAACCATAGAGCAAGAACTGAAGAAGTGGGGTTTCCTGCAAGTACGATTTTGTCTTATCCAACAAACAAAAAAGTAAAATCTACGTCACAATGTCGTCTGCATTGGAAAGTATCCTTTTTAATTGATGGAATTATTGGTGGACATGATATGATTGAGTGAGGAGGGTTTGTGACCACCCTATCCCCACTAGTGTGGCAAGGATTTTTGACATCGGTTGAATCCTTAGCCACACGTCCAAGCCTATCTTTTGTGCAGCTCGTCCCTCAAACCACCGCTTAGAAACCTAATGGGTGCAGCGCTGGATTTTAACCAACTAAATGTGTCCACGTACCTCTTAGCTTCCCTCCGGTACTTCGGCTGTTGAAGTTACTAACCTTATTAAGGGCAAATAATCATTTGAATTTTGCTCAAAATTACTCCACACAAATAGATATCGGCTAGCGATCAGGGCCATTTTGATTACCCAGAATGCAATGCCATCACAAAGTCGTGGGTGGCGCGAGAGTGCAAAAACAATTTCAGAATGGAGTCAGCAAAAAGTGCAAGTACCAAACTATGCGTGCATGCAACCGATGCCACGCATAGATTTGGTGCATGCACTTTTTCTGACTCCATGCATTCTGTATTCTAAGCTGTTTCATTAGCTGTAGCTGTCACGTGAAACAGCCGCTGAATTGTTTTTGCACTCTCGCGCCACCCGTGATGTATTTCGAAATGGCATTGCATTCTGGGTAATCAAAATGGCCCCGATCACTAGCCGATATCTATTTGTGTGGAGTAATTTTGAGCAAAATTCAAATGATTATTTGCCCTTAATAAGGTTAGTAACTTCAACAGCCAAAGTACCTTTTGCCCACAGTCAACTTACGCCCACCGTGACCTCAGTGACGGGCGCTGTTGCATGGGGCTCTATGGCAGTGATGACATCACATGCATAAGGTCTATCGTGTACCCACCATGTATGTGAATTGTCGGGTGCCAAATTAGCCCTGGTAGTGATAGGACATCAGTCTCTGTTATATAACTACTGATGTCCTGGATATAAAGGGAGAGCCCTGCGTTATTTTGTTGTTTTACCGGATTTAATTAGCTGAAATTTCATTCATGCAGCGTATGTTCCCAGGCCTTGAACTTCACTCTTGAAGGGGCACAGCAATTTTCCTCTGGTAAGGGGCACTTCTATGAGGAAAATGTCAACTTGTAATGGAACTTTGCAAAGGGCACCACGGCAAAAGCACAGGGCACCACGTCAATTGCTGTGGGTGCCGTGGGTTAATTCGAGGCCTGTGTTCCAATGTCCTGAATTGTAGTGTGCTTAATCTGTTAATATACAGCTCATACATTATGTAAATTTCCCCGAGAGAAATATTTAGCTTTCTTAACCAGTTTTCTTCTTCAGAGAATCTTTTCAACCTGAAATTTGCTGCAAAGCAAATGGAGCGCAGCTCAAAGAAATGTGAGAAAGAAGAAAAGGTGGAAAAACTGAAACTCAAAAAGGTAAGTTTTATTGGGAAGATCCACTTTTTGGTATTGCATCTAAGTGTCATCGTAACATTTCACTCACTCACTCAGTTGACAATTGTCGGACATCTGGGATGGCTCTCCAGACACTCCTGTCTTGCGTGCAGGTCTTCAATTCATTAGGTTCTTGACCAGTGTCCTCTCACAGTATATCCACATTAGTCTTGGTGGGACGTCCTCCATTTCTCCTGCCCTGGTTTGGTCTCCATAGAACTAGATCAGACACCACCTATTTGGAGCTCCTCAGACAATGACCAGCAAATTCTGTGTGATTTTTGTGCAACATTTGTCCATACTATGAAACGAAATCATTTTATTTGACTCAATTATTTCATGTAACATTCTCCTTTGTATGTGAAAATGTGTGTTCAAGTATAAAATTGTTTTAATGTATTTTAATGTAAATTATTATGAAAAATGTCATTTGGATGTAACATGGACACCGTGTCCATGATATTACATCCAGAATTTTATTTTTCACATTTTTCAACACTCAAATACACAATTGTGCAAATTCACTTTTTGCACTAATTACAAGGTACAAAATGTACCAGGCAAAACATTTGTTGTGATAGTTAGTGATTAAATACAGCAGAAATGGGGCAGGACTAAAATCATGCAGACGTCATACAAATGTCACAAACTGTGTCCCAACTTGGTGGAATGACCCCTATGAGTCTGGTGGGTCTGAAAAGAACTTAACCCTGGCGTCAGCGGGGAGGTTAAAAAATAATCCACATGTTACCAAATATGGTCATAATTTTTTTCAATGGGCCAATAAGGCCAAGATTCCATGTAATCCTCACCCCTGGTATACCCCACAAGCCTGTAGACTCCCATTGGCCAGACCCTAACCACTGCAGAGTAAGGAGTGTTGAAAGACAGCAGCCACCTGTCTCAGTGCAGTGACCTTGTGCTACGGATCCTTGGCACAGGGCTGTATGCAATTTGTGTAAGCAGCTTGTGCGGCACGTGGATCGTAAATAACTTAAGTCTAACTCTTGAAAGGCACTCCAATTCACCCCCCACAGTGATTTATAATGGTTTTGGGCTTGCAGGGTGGGTAATTGACCTTAAAGTAAGGGTGGACAAAATTTTATCCTCCTGGATCAAGCGAAGTTGTTGATTAATGGAGCTGCTCCGAGGGTTTTAAGGTGTAAACACAGAAGTAAGTTTTCCTTTTTTCCAATCATTTTAGGCAATACAGAAAGGGAACTCGGAGGGAGCCCGCATCCATGCAGAGAATGCCATCCGGCAGAAGAACCAGTGCTTGAACTACATGAGAATGTCGTCGCGTATCGATGCAGTTTCCCAACGTGTACAGACTGCAGTTACAATGAGACAGGTCACAAAGTCCATGGCTGGTGTTGTCAAGTCTATGGACAGTGCTTTAAAGTCTATGAACTTAGAAAAAGTGAGTTGCCAAAGATTTTATGGATGTCATTCTATTTTGCCATTGGCGTCATCTGTTGCGTACTCGTTCTACTTGGTAAACATGGCGTGTCTGATCTGTTGTCTCAAGCCAGCTCTGTCAGTAGCCTCTTATTTCCAGATATAACGGCTTCAAGACTGAGCTGGACTAGTGACAAATTGATACAGACATTGGCTATGCTGTTAAAAAAAATGTAGATCAATTAAAATCAGATAAAAATCGGTTCAAAACAGGTAAAAACTGATAAAAACAGAAAGAGGTAAAAACACTGTGAGGTCGTCACTCCCACATCCAAATGTTTTACCATACACCAAGTCAAACAGGAATGAGAAATTTCGGACTTTATCTGAATTCAGATTATGTCTGCCTGGAGAAAAATAAGTAGAGTTGTTATTTTCTTCAGATATCAAGAAATCCTGCTCTTTGATCTAATTCTCTAATGCTGAGGAGGCTGTTCCCAAAAAACTCCTTGAAGTCTTCTCCAGGGGTTACCAAAAGGTGGAAATGTCACCATTTTAACATACCTCCTAAAATTTGGAGCCTAATTTCAGACTTTTTCGTCAGCAATGACTCTGGTAACGATATACTGTTGGCCACAAACATTATGTGTCATGTGGTTTTGGTACATCACGTTCAATCCCGTTGGACACTGAAAGAGATCCAATTTTGATAACTCAAGGCTCTATTTCATTGCCTGACTTGCCTGACATTGACTAAAAACCACAAGATGTTTCAAGTCTCTTACAGAAGATGTTTACAAATCTCTGCAGTAGATCTTACAAGTCTCTGCAGAAGATCTTACAAGTCTCTGCAGAAGATCTTACAAGTCTCTGCTGAAGATCTTACAAGTCTGCAGAAGATCTTACAAGTCTCTGCAGTAAATCTTACAAGTCTCCACAGAAGAGCTTACAAGTCTCTGCAGTAAATCTTACAAGTCTCTGTAGAAGAGCTTACAAGTCTCTGCAGTAAATCTTACAAGTCTCTGCAGAAGATCTTACAAGTCTCTGCAGAAGATCTTACAAGTCTCTGCAGAAGATCTTACAAGTCTCTGCGGAAGATCTTACAAGTCTCTGCTGAAGATCTTACAAGTCTCTGCTGAAGAGCTTACAAGTCTCTGCTGAAGATCTTACAAGTCTCTGCAGAAGATCTTACAAGTCTCTGCAGAAGATCTTACAAGTCTCTGCTGAAGATCTTACAAGTCTCTGCAGAAGATCTTACAAGTCTCTGCAGAAGATCTTACAAGTCTCTGCAGAAGATCTTACAAGTCTCTGCTGAAGATCTAACAAGTCTCTGCAGAAGATCTTACAAGTCTCTGCAGAAGATCTTACAAGTCTCTGCTGAAGATCTTACAAGTCTCTGCGGAAGATCTTACAAGTCTCTGCTGAAGAGCTTACAAGTCTCTGCTGAAGATCTTACAAGTCTCTGCAGAAGATCTTACAAGTCTCTGCAGAAGATCTTACAAGTCTCTGCTGAAGATCTTACAAGTCTCTGCAGAAGATCTTACAAGTCTCTGCAGAAGAGCTTACAAGTCTCTGCTGAAGATCTTACAAGTCTCTGCTGAAGATCTTACAAGTCTCTGCAGAAGATCTTACAAGTCTCTGCAGAAGATCTTACAAGTCTCTGCAGAAGATCTTACAAGTCTCTGCTGAAGATCTTACAAGTCTCTGCAGAAGATCTTACAAGTCTCTGCAGAAGATCTTACAAGTCTCTGCAGAAGATCTTACAAGTCTCTGCTGAAGATCTTACAAGTCTCTGCAGAAGATCTTACAAGTCTCTGCTGAAGATCTTACAAGTCTCTGCTGAAGATCTTACAAGTCTCTGCGGAAGATCTTACAAGTCTCTGCTGAAGAGCTTACAAGTCTCTGCTGAAGATCTTACAAGTCTCTGCAGAAGATCTTACAAGTCTCTGCAGAAGATCTTACAAGTCTCTGCTGAAGATCTTACAAGTCTCTGCAGAAGATCTTACAAGTCTCTGCAGAAGATCTTACAAGTCTCTGCAGAAGATCTTACAAGTCTCTGCTGAAGATCTTACCAATCTCTGCAGAAGATCTTACAAGTCTCTGCAGAAGATCTTACAAGTCTCTGCTGAAGATCTTACAAGTCTCTGCAGTAGATCTTACAAGTCTCTGCAGTAAATCTTACAAGTCTCTGCAGAAGAGCTTACAAGTCTCTGCAGTAGATCTTACAAGTCTCTGCAGAAGATCTTACAAGTCTCTGCAGAAGATCTTACAAGTCTCTGCTGAAGATCTTACAAGTCTCTGCAGAAGATCTTACAAGTCTCTGCAGAAGATCTAACAAGTCTCTGCAGTAAATCTTACAAGTCTCTGCAGAAGAGCTTACAAGTCTCTGCAGTAGATCTTACAAGTCTCTGCAGAAGATCTTACAAGTCTCTGCAGAAGATCTTACAAGTCTCTGCTGAAGATCTTACAAGTCTCTGCAGAAGATCTTACAAGTCTCTGCAGAAGATCTTACAAGTCTCTGCTGAAGATCTTACAAGTCTCTGCAGTAGATCTTACAAGTCTCTGCAGAAGATCTTACAAGTCTCTGCAGAAGATCTTACAAGTCTCTGCAGAAGATCTTACAAGTCTCTGCTGAAGATCTTACAAGTCTCTGCAGAAGAGCTTACAAGTCTCTGCAGTAAATCTTACAAGTCTCTGCAGAAGATCTTACAAGTCTCTGCAGAAGATCTTACAAGTCTCTGCTGAAGATCTTACAAGTCTCTGCAGTAGATCTTACAAGTCTCTGCAGAAGATCTTACAAGTCTCTGCAGTAAATCTTACAAGTCTCTGCAGAAGATCTTACAAGTCTCTGCAGAAGAGCTTACAAGTCTCCGCAGAAGAGCTTACAAGTCTCTGCAGTAAATCTTACAAGTCTCTGCAGAAGATCTTACAAGTCTCTGCTGAAGATCTTACAAGTCTCTGCAGAAGAGCTTACAAGTCTCTGCAGTAAATCTTACAAGTCTCTGCAGAAGAGCTTACAAGTCTCTGCAGTAAATCTTACAAGTCTCTGCAGAAGAGCTTACAAGTCTCTGCAGAAGAGCTTACAAGTCTCTGCAGAAGATCTTACAAGTCTCTGCAGTAAATCTTACAAGTCTCTGCAGAAGAGCTTACAAGTCTCTGCAGAAGATCTTACAAGTCTCTGCAGTAAATCTTACAAGTCTCTGCAGAAGAGCCTACAAGTCTCTGCAGTAAATCTTACAAGTCTCTGCAGAAGATCTTACAAGTCTCTGCAGAAGAGCCTACAAGTCTCTGCAGTAAATCTTACAAGTCTCTGCTGAAGAGCTTACAAGTCTCTGCAGTAAATCTTACAAGTCTCTGCAGAAGATCTTACAAGTCTCTGCAGTAAATCTTACAAGTCTCTGCAGAAGAGCTTACAGGTCTCGGCAGTAAATCGTCGAAGTCTATGCAGAAGATCTTACAAGTCTTTGCAGTAGACTTAATTTAATTAATTGTTGTCTTCCTTTGTATTTATTTTGTTTGTTATCCTTCTCATTTCAGGTTACAAAAATCATGGACCAATTTGAGAAACAATTTGAGAGTTTAGACGTACAGACAGCAGTGATGGATGATGCAATGGCTGGAACAACCACACTGAATGTCCCAGAGGCACAGGTTGATACGCTGATGCAAGAAGTGGCTGATGAAGCAGGGTAAACTCTCATATTAAACATAGATTAAACAAAGACCCTTGCACCAATGTCACACTCGGCTGCTGTCTGCCACACTCCCCATTTTGGGAGTCGCATTAACTTCAAACTTCCTAAATTTGCAGGAAGTAGGAAACAGGCCATGCCTTATTTTTTGGGGGGACTAACAGTGTGAAGACCTGGACTGTGTGGTAATGACCGGGTAGGTGACTGGCCACTGTTAATGGACCTTCCCTTTGGCTCGGTCCATTAACAGTGGCCAGCCACCAGCCAAGGTCATTACCAGATAGTGAAGACTGGGCCCTCACACTGTTATTGCCATTAATAAATACCTTTTAATGAGAAAAAGATGGTACAAATCATTTTATAGAATTGTGATGTTTCTTTCGCCGATATTTTCTATTCATGTTCAAGGGCCATTGTTTAGCATATTCAATTTTTGCGTGGCTTCTAATCTCTTACACATAATTAACTATTTGTGCATGCTTTTTTAAGAACAAGACTATGAGCTTTGAAAATTTAACAGTAGGCTTACCATAAATGGAAATACTTTGGTTGGTGGTTGGCTTTAAGCTTTGCATTCTGTGGGTTTCATATTCCTACCATCTTCCTTAAATTGATACACTGTCTGCACGCTCAGTCATATGAGCGTGGATGCGGCAGCAACATCTCTTGCAAATAGAAAAACAAAAGTACACACAAAGAAAACAGTTGATTTGATTGTTCCAAGCACAACATGCACAGTTACACAACAATATGCTTGTTTAGGGGCCATTTATTTGCTATTTCACATAGCTGGTCTTTATATCACATGTTAATACACCCCAAGGTGACCAGTCTTCGACCAATCAGAGTGCCTAAACACTTTGAGGCATTGATTAATTATTTATAATTTTTTATTTGTATTTGTGCTTTGTCATTAGACTTGATCTGAACATGGAGCTCCCTCAGGGACAGACAACAGCCTTAGCTGGAGCCAGTGCAGCATCCATGGAGCAAGATGAATTGTCACAGAGACTGGCTCAGCTGAGAAATCAATAAGGAGTTCATCGATGAGTCGGTAAAAAAAAATGTTGTATTTCAATTTTTTAATAGCGCTGTATCTCGCACAAGAGATACACCGCTTGTGAAAATATTGTGTCTCGGCAGCGTTTGGGATGGTGGTTTGAAACACAGTGTATAGAACCCTTGTGTTGACGCCACATGCGTCTACTGTCTGCCCGTGGTCTGCCATTTTGGAAGTCAAATTGCATGTGAAGATGTGATGTGCTCTTTACTGTTATCTAAACGTTGTATCTTGCACGAGAGGTGCTCCGTGTGTGATGAGGTTGTATCTTGGCAGTATTTGGTTTGTGTACGTTGGGGACAGTTTCGGAGAGATAGACATTGAAGCTGTTTCAAGCACAATGTACCTTTCTTTGACACCACATGGGGCCACAGTCTGCCCCTAGTCTGCCATTCTGAGAGTCAATCTGCATGTAAAGTCAAGTTATGTGGTGCACGTCTCTCCACGTGCGCGTCGCCTAAAATGCACATTGCACAGGAGCGCACAGGGAATCTGACCTCCAAAATGGCGCGACCCGAGATCTATCATGGGTGATGACGTCAGAGGAAATTTTTTCACCGACACAACTTTATCAGTCTACAGATTTTTACAGATGTTGTTAATAGAGTTGAGATTGGTTACAGAAATTCCATGATAGAGTCACGTACTATTGAAAGTGAAGACAGTGACTACGTTATACTTTTCCAGCCAAGCATGAGGCACATGCAATCCTTACCTCACGTGACTGCCTCACTCATTTTTGCCCCAGTATTACTGCAAAGATGTTATGTTTTGTAAATGAAAAATAATGCTCATTTTTCGTCACGTATGAGTTTGTCAACTCTTACAAGGCGCTATGTATAGACTAATCCGAGCAGCGCTCGTTCATGGTGTTTTACACCACCGCAGCTATGGTCGCCGCCTATGCGAAACATAACAATAGCGCGTCAGTGCAACATATGTACCAATCAACACGGAGGATTCATGGTGCATGTGCGTCAACACGCTCATGAGGCGGCCATAGCTGCGTTGGTGTAAACGCCCATGAACGAGCTGCTCGGATTAGTCTACATATGTATGTAGTTCTTATAACTCAAAAGTTGCTTTGTATACCTGTCAATAAAATAGTGCCCTCTTGAGATGCCCTCTGATAAGTTACCTTATAAACAATTATTATGCCATGGCCTAAGGTTATGTCTGTATCAAGAACGAGGCAACGGAGGCAATTGCCTTCGTTACGCCTAATCATTGCCTTGATGCCCTTGAAATGTTCCAATACAAATTGACAATCTCCTCATAGAGGTTCCCTTTACCAAGGAGAAGATGCCTTGTTGCCCTTGCCCTTGCAAGAAAGAAGCAATCAGGCCTGGGAAATGTAATCAACATATTGTACATATTTGCATATCATCAGGGCCAAAGTTCATGGCTCTGCTTACCGCGGAATTCTGCGCTTACAGTTACCATTCTCTGCTTACAGTGTAAGCGCCGAGTTTCTGCGCTAGCTGTGTAAGTGAATAATGCTTAGTATTTGGGAAGTACACATGAGCACAAGTAAAAATTATGCTAACCTGTGAAATATGCTTTAAAGCCCCAGCTCAACATAGGTAAAGAGTCTGTAAATGCTTCCTTTCTTTACACAAATCAAGATATTTGTGATAAAACCGACCTCAGCTCATTTCGTTGTTTCATTTGCGAGAAAACGGCAAAAATGCATTCAACATTTTTGTTGCATTCCTATAGGCAGAGTTTTCGTCTCACCTGAGACGAATACTAATTTTGGATCTTGTTTCATTTATTATTTAGAAATGCTAACACTTTAGGTAGGACTATTTCAAGTAAGTTTTTTACCATATCGGCGCGCACGCGTGTGTAGTAACTGGGTTATTCCATTTACTGCTTTAATCATGGTGACACAGCCCCTTTAAAACAAGTTAAACAGTTGGAAAACTGCTAACGTGATGGTAGATAAGTAGTACCACTTCAGTGGGGTTACAGGGGCCAATTTCATAAAGCATGTAAGCAGACATTTCTGCTTACAGGGCTATCCTTCACACAGTTTCCATTTCATGATGCAGCTTACTTTAAGCAACGCAAAGGGCACACTTAAGTTGCCGGTGGTTCTTGTAAGCAGATGAGTGACGCAACAAAGTAAATCAATTGTGAGCACACACACTCGCTGTCACATCTTCTTGATCGTTTATGAAACACTGTTTTGCTTAAAAATATCAATTTTTTTTTTTGCTGTAGCAAACACAAAAGTTGCTTACCTGTACACAGCTGCATAAACTGACCCCAGTTAACAGCACCGTGAATGTAATGGTCCTGCGAATGTAACTTGTAAACCTGCCGAATTAATTGTTTATTTTCAAGTACAATTTGGTAAACATGTAATTTACCATTAATTTGTTGAAAGAAAACAAAGAAACAGAATAACAGGGTTGTAATTTTTGATACATAGAAGATACAATTCACTAGTTTGAATGATATTGGTAGAAAATTCATACTTAAAAAGATGTGTAAAATATATAGCTTATAAAATGTTTTTTTTTTTTTACATTTGTCATTTCAATACCATTGTTTGTGCAGCAGGGAATCGGAATAGGCAACACACATTCATTCAGCAGTGGCGTAGCTAGGGTTTGTGGCACTCGGGGGGGGGGGGGGGGGGGGGGGGCAAGGTTAGAGGATGGTGCCCTGTCACTTTGTCTTTGGTGATCTTAGCATTATTTTGAGATATTGTAAACAACCATAGGGCTAGATATTAGTCACTATCCCAAGAGGCACTTACATTTCAAGGTGGATATCATCCATGTACAGAAAACAAGTCAAACTTTGTCGATTTGTCACCCCTCTCTGGGAGGTGTCCGGGCCAAATACCCCCCTGACCCACCCCACCCTTCCACCATCTACTCTCTTAAAATTTTAAATGAAATTTACTCTATTCGATTGAAACTAGGGACAAACTGTAAAAGATTTGTCCCTGGCGCCAGGGACAAATTGAGACCAGCTGGTCACAATCGAAAAGAGTGATTTTCAATCTAATTAGAGTGTTTTTCAATATCATTAGAGTGATTTTCAATCAAATTAGAGTGATTTTCAATCAAATTAGAGTGATTTTCAATCAAATTAGAGTGATTTTCAATCAAATTAGAGTGATTTTCAATCAAATTAGAGTGATTTTCAATCTAATTAGAGTGATTTTCAATCTAACTATTTAAGAGAGTACACAAGACATACATAACTTAAGGGATATTGGCAGACTTGACTTAACTGTGGAGGCAAAGTATGATGGCTATGCACCCCTTCATTTGACTGAGTAAAAGATCATTGGTGCACTGTATGTAATTATTGTAAATACATTTCTGACACTTGAGTTAAACAAAGATGACATTGTAGGTTTCAAGTATTGGTGAATCGAGTGATTGTAGGGAAGGTTACAAAGTCATAGTTGGAAGAAAAAAAGTCGTACAATGTGAACTAAATCATTATTTTCTTTAAAGGAAAAAATTTCCCAACAATTTCCCAACATTTCTGACAACAAAAATGAAAATCTTGTATCTGAATTTTTTGAGATGTTCCAACTTTAAACTTGTCTCAAAAATCAGGGGTTTTTTTTTCAAACTACATAATTAGCCGCATCAATCGTCAATTGTTTTTCTCTGGACAAAAAGAGGAAAGGCCAAAATAATTATTGGAAGTATTAATCACAAAAATAAATAAATAAATAAATAAATAAATAGTTCCATGTAAACGATCATCAGGGAAAATAAAACTGGAAAGATGGTTGAATTATTGGGATGTAAAATGCTGAACTAACCAACATAACTACCATTCACTTCTTCACCATAAAGGGTTATGCTCTAAGTTGGTAAATTAACCATTAACTTCTTCACTATAAAGGGTTATGCACTAAGTTTGTATTTCATTGTCAATAATATTTTCCACTATTTTTCCCAACTCAGTTATCTTCATCCAGTAACATTCGTTTTAATTTGTATGGTCATGTTTTTAAAAAATGAGAGATATTAATCTAGTTTTATGTTATCACGCAAAAGTTGATTAGTGATTATTTATTTTTTGGTCAGTTTCACTTATTAATAAAGTGTAAATAAATGAGGTTTTCTCAAGCTGATGTAAAGGACTTGTTCTGTCTTTGTGTTGATTTGGTTATCAGAGATTTGTGTGTGTGTTATTTACAAAGTTGTTTTTGTTACGATTACTGTTTTTTGGGCAGTTATTCCAAATCGGCAGTTTTCTACAAATACTTCAACAGTTTGTACGTTATTGGTGAGATTGAAAATATATATATGTTCAGAGATTCACACATAACCTACGTGGTATAAAGATGGTCATGGTGGAAAACTTCCCTTGAAATTTTGCTTGCAAGCTATAGTTTTCTTAGAAATGAGTAAAACAGTTTGATGTGTTTTGATCTCGCTGTTTTAAAACAGTGAAAACGCAAAAAGTATAATTCCCCGCTATTTTGTCGTGACTTCGATGAGCGCTTGATCTTGAACTTTCACTGGTTTGTTGTGCCATGTGGACCTATATGTGGATCACATTTCAAGCATGGATACTGGTGTTGTTAACTATTGTTAGAATCCTTTCCAAAATAGTGAATCAATTTTTCCATAGTCTACAATTTCCTCCAAATACAAATTTAAAATATGTTTGCATATAGGTTTTCCCTATACATAACACTTAAGTTACCACTGTTTTAGGAAAAAAGAAATTTTTATAATATTGATTATTCTGATGGCCCCTAAATTTTATATACAATGATGGACAGCCTCTGATCTCAAAAGCTAATCTCTATTAGTTCAACTTCAATTTTCTAAATTGGCTGTTAGTGACAAGGGGTGCGTTCCACTGGCGATCAGCGCAAACAATAGACGTTTAATTTTGAAATTCAAACTTTAAATACTTTTGGGGTTCAGGGGCGAATTCCCCGGAATTTAAGATTTTAGTTTTTTTCAGGGCTTAAAAACAATGCCGTCAAATTGCCAAAAATAAAAGTTTTTTTTATTTTTGAAATGTAAACTAATACCACTAATGAAGTCTAAGGGGCTGAAATTCTGCAAGGGCAGTCCGGGGGCGAAGTCCCTGCCGAGAATATTCAATTTGGTATTGCAAAGTTGGACTTCCCAAACTACAAGGATTAAAACTAAAATGTTCAGTCAGCAAATCCAGGGCTCTCGGGTTGCCGAATGGATTTTTTGTGCAGCCCGAGCCCTTCTCGTGTAATTGTGGTACCCAATTTGCCGACTGTGGCTATAAATGGCGACTTAGGAAAAAATATTGGTGGTGTCATACCCCCACACCCCCGGTCGCTATACGCCGCTGCCTGCATCTGCCTTGAATAGTCATTCACACGAAAAGTAAACCTTGGGGGTCATCAACAGGTCATTTTGTGCCTGAATAACAGTAATGAGAGGACGACAAGAATGAAAAAGAGAGAAAAAACCTTGATTTGAAGCACGCGCTCATTGGCACATGATCATGTCACTCACCAAAATATCAACCAATCACAAACCAGAGTCGTGCGTCTCAAACACCTGTGGTCATTTCGCAATACGAGCACTTTTACTTTCAACATAAATTATAACAATGAGCTCTGCAACTTGCTTACAAACAAACAAATTGAATTGTTCACAGGTTTTTATGCATACTGTTGGATGGCCAACATTATCGATGATTTTGAAGAATTGTGTTCTGAAAAATAATTTGAAAAACAAAAAATAGGCTATAATAATAATAAGTCTGCAAAACTCTGTCTTCTCAGCCTTCAGCAGACATAAACACATGTAAAGTCCTTTATTTCCAAATCTGCAGAAGCAACACATTTTAGTTAAGAATTTGGAGAGAAGACCTCGTTGACGTAAAAAAGTTGCGCATTATCATTTTTGGTCAAGCAGACGATTTTTGGCCTCACGGTATGTAAATTGATGGGTCTTTGATTGTCGTCATACAACACGTGAACACGCCTGCGCCTGAGGCCGGGGTATTATTGTACAACATGGCGTCTTCAATGTTTCAACGGGAAAGGTAAGAACATTTTTTAAAGTGCAAATTTCTTTACTATCATCACCCCATATCACGTTGAAAGATGTTTAAGTTAAACGTTTGTTAAAATCTGATTGTAAATTAGGCGATAATTGTGCCGTGTTTTGCCGGTAAGAGTTGGAATAATTGGAACGCCAGCAAAGTAAAGTGTCACCTGGTCACGGAACTGGTCAAACGTCATCATGGTCATGCACGTCTGTAGCGCCCTAGGCAAACTGTTGACTGTTGTGTTTTGACAATTTGCTATGACTGTCCGAATTTTCTTTTTATTAAAGATCAAATTAGCGTTTTAGCTATACCAATTCCTCGAGAGGAATATAAAAAAAAGGAAATAAAGCCCAACATCCATTAATTTTAAAAAAATCCCTCAGAAAGTGGCAGTTGGATATGGAAACTTTTCTGAAAACTCTTGCTAAAGACCCCATAATGGCGACAGAGGGAGCATGTTCACTGTAAATTGTAATTTTTTCCAACAACCCACCCCGTAGAAAACTGCTCATTATTAGCGCTCCTTATGCAGCCATAGTGGGGTCGTAGCAAGATTTTCCAGCCCTTGTAATGTCTACCATACGCATTTAAAAAAAAATTTTTTTTAACGTATACGTATGTTTTGCCTGGGGTGCTACCATCCAAGTCAAAATTTCAAAAAGGAGTACAGCTCCCCAGTTACAGGGTCTACTTTGGTGCAACAATTTCTGCCCCCAACTTGTATCAAACAAATGTAACAGAATGGTGGTTTATAAGGATTTTCTTACCTTCACATGCTTTAAAGAGAGTTGAACTTTTAAAGGGAATAAAAACCCTTTTAGTTTCGTTTTTTTTCTGGTGAAGTAGAGATATTTTATTAATCCTCATAACTGTATCAGCCGTTAGGTTCAAAGCTTGTTTTAAGTGTGAGGATATTTTGTCGCAAGACTCTGTTTGCATTTTTATGCATATTCCCACATTGCTACTGATCCAAAGTGTTGGATATCCTCATTTTGTTTATTCCCTTTAGTCCCTGAAACAATGAGCAATGCCTGCTCTTAGAGGACATTGTCCATTCATTTCTGACCATAGATTTGTTTCTTTTTAGGTGTTAGGATATGATACTCTGTTGGCATCCTCTATTTAGATTCACACATCAAAACTAATCTCAAGTACTCTTTTTGTATAGAGCCGTCCCAATTAGTCTTTTAAACATTACGCAATACATGCTGCTAGTGGAAATACTGTCCATTCATTTCGTATTACAGGTTTCTTCTGTTTGGGTAATAAGATGCTAGACTGTCTTTGCAGCCTCTATACGCATCTATTTAAGATAATCAAAAGTGCAGGATGAAATGCTACACAAAGTGGTGTATACCCTGTTCTTTTCTTTCTTATCCCCTATCCTATGAGCTCTGCACTTCATGAGAAAACTACTGTGTTTCTTCTGTTTAGGTGTTGAGATGTAACACTCTATTTGCATCCTCTGTACACATCCTTACATCTCAGCAGATTGAAACTTTGCAGGTAGTTTATCTTCTTACTTACAGCTGTTTTCCTTCAAAGCTGTGATCTTTATTCTCTAAGATGAAACTACTGTGTTTCTTCTGCTTAGGTGTTGAGATGCAAGACTCTATTTGCATCCTCTGTACACATCCTTACATCTCAGTAGATTGAAACTTTGCAAGTAGTTTATCTTTTTACTTACAGCTGTTTTTCCTTCAAAGCTGTGATCTTAATTATCCTCTTGAGAAAACTACTGTGTTTCTTCTGTTTAGGTGTTGAGATGCAAGACTCTATTTGCATCCTCTGTACACATCCTTACATCTCAGCAGATTCAAGCTTTGCAGGTAGTTTATCTTCTTACTTACAACTGTTTTCCTTCCAAACTGTGATCTTTACTCTCTAATATAAAACTACTGTGTTTCTTCTGTTAAGGTGTTGACATGAATGGTGTCTATTTGAATCCTCTGTACACATCCTTACATCTCAGCAGATTGAAACTTTGCAAGTAGTTTATCTTGTTACTTACAGCCGTTTTCCTTCAAAGCTGTGATCATTACTCTCTAAGAGCAAACTACTGTGTTTCTTCTGTTTAGGTGTCGACATGCAAGACTCTATTTGAATCCTCTGTACACATCCTTAAATCTCAGTAGATTCAAACTTTGCAAGTAGTTAATCTTTTTACTTACAGCTGTTTTCCTTCAAAGCTATGATCTTTACTTTCTTAGAAGAGTGCTGTAATTCTTTCTGCCTTACAATGTCAGCCTTTTTCTTACCTCAAGAGGTACTTGGTCTGTTTTGATAATACCAATTAGAAGTAAGTTTCATTTTGACTGAACTCGACTTTAAACATTTAGCATATTAAAATTCCAGAAATGTTAGACTTTGAAAACCTACACAAACATGAATAGTCACATTACTAAGCCTCATATGCATGATCTGCTCAGTACCATTAACATGTACATTCAAATCTCCCCACAATATTCAACTGTTCTACTTCTGTCTCCTGAACAATTCAATCATTTAACTTCAGATAACTGATCACAAGTTTGATTTATTAAGTAAGAGGTTGTTCATATCATGTCTAGTCAGGTGATTATTCAGTCAGCTATTGAGTAAGAGTAGGTGCAACATGCTTCAAAACTTAATACCGAATGCATTAGTGGGTAGCAGGGAGTTGGAACTGATATTCTGCAAAATTACTCTGAATGTGTTTTTTTTTTCGGAAATAAATTGGTAGGTTGCATTATGGATTTTGTTCTGACTTAAAAGTTGAACAAACATAAATGTGTTTTTGCCCCTCTTTTGCAAAAAGAGGTCTTGGATTGTGATGGACTTTTAAGAGATTGGTTAAGTTAATTATACCTCCTTGATTTAAAGATATCAGTAACAAACTGACGGGTTGTTATTAACTCCCATTAATAAATACCTCGGAGAGTTTATGCACTCTGATTAGGCGAAGACTGGTTATGTGGGGGTGTGTTAACATGTGATATAAAGACCAGCTCTGTGAACTAGCGAATAAATGGCCTCTGAACAAGAATATCATTGTGCAAAGGTTCATTATGCACTGTGCATGTTGTGCGGGGAACTATCAATTTAGCTGTTTTCTGTTGTGGGAGATTAATTATTTTGTTGTTTTGAGAGATGGCCTGTGTGAACGCATATACCATGCATATACTTGAATACGCAGACAGTGTATCAATTTAAGGTGCCTGATACCCTACGCAAAGTATTTTCATTTATGATGCTGTTAACTTTCAAAGCTCATCGTCTGGTTCTTGAAAATATGCATAAATAATTAATTGTGTGTAAGAGATTAGGTGCCACAAAAAATTGAACAGCCAAAAGAATGGCCCTTGAACATGAATAGAACAATTCTGAAAAAATGGCAAAAGAAAAATCACTAATTCTAATGATTTTTACCGGGTTTTTTTTGGTAAACATTTTTGAGGTAATTATTAATGTCGATAACAGTGTGAGGACCCAGTCTTCACTGCGTGGTTGACCTTGGTTGGTGGCTGGCTACTGTTAATGGAGCGGCCAGCCACCAACCTGGTCATTACCGCGCAGTGAAGACCAGGTCCTCACACTGTTAATTAATCAGCCTGAGTAATCAGTGTTATACCTTCCCTGATAATAATGTTATTGCTTAACCCTCATCCTTCAAATCATACAAAATCCACATTGTATTTTGCATGATTTCTGAGGATTGGGGTCTATTAAGTTTAAAGACTTGGTTGATTTTGGAAGATTGAAGGCTTCAAAGAATTTAACCTTGGAGAATCATAGAGGGTTCAGGTTAGCTAACCTAGTAGATGCTGTAAGAAATAGAAGAATTGAGGGCATAAGATGATTCAAACTTGTGTAGATTAGAGGATTAATGGTATCATGCCACTGGAGGATGTTTGTATTGGGTCATCAACATTATAAACATCATGAAAATCACTCTCACCACAATGTTCCTTCTGTGAGTTCTTTTCTTGCACACCAGGTTTGGGGACTGGCCTCCCTGCGCTGTGGTACTATGCTGCCTGCGAACCAAGGGTTGGCGGGGTCCAGAACCCTTAAATTGCTGACTCGACGGCGGGGTACGCACAGTGATTTGGTCAGACCTGAATTTGATGTGTTGGTACCTATTTTGTTAAAAAATAAACATGTCTCAAAAAGTACAGAACTAAAAATAAACAGTGAAAATACTAACATTGATATCTGTAATTGATAAGGTTGAGATATTTTGTGTTATGCTAGAGCCTATTTGAAGAAAAAAAAATCAGAAGCATGGAATGTCCTTTTTCCTCTGAAACACACAAGTACCATTGACAGCACAAGATTGTAGAATGTAGTACATTCTTTTTAATACACTCTGATCACAAACACATTGTGTACATCTGATATGTCTTACATGTATATTCTCTGTACATGAGTAGAATTAGAAGTGATTGAGTACAATAATTGCCTCAATCTTTTCAAGTCCTCCAGCTATAAAATACTTTGTATGTACAATTATGTCACAATGCCCTAAAATTTCAAATACTGCCACCAATGTGAACAAACAAACCTAAGAGTTTGATAAAAATGTCAGTAAAGTGTATCAGAAAATGAAACCTTTTTAATGTTATTAAATTTGTGGGTATAGTAGTGTATGTAGTTTCATTGAAAATAGTTTTTAATGTCCAAAAGTGCCAAGGCTATAATCTTTTGGCGTAGCATGAGTGGCTAGTGCGTTAAGCGCTCACCTCTCACCACTGTGGCCCTGGTTCAATTCCCGACTAGCACCATGTAAGTACCATAAGGGTTTTTCTCTAGGCTCTCCAGTTCTCCTCCCTTTGGAAAAATCAAACACTTTCGATCTCTGGCTGTGCAGTGTGCAAGTGGTCATATCGATTGCTGTGGCTGGCTGCCAAAGGCACCCTTGCAGCTCAAACACATTGTATCTGTATCCTTCGCATTTTTGCCTCTCAGCTGCAAGTAAGGATGATTAGCCTCCCAAATGATTTTAAATCCCTTGGTATTTTGGGACACATACTCAAACTTGTTGGACTTAAAGCTATAATGTTTGCAGGCTTCAGAGTCTGAAAACGTTTCTCTGAAAACTTTCCAAATGATTATAGAAAAAAATTATAATCTTTTATTGATTTTGTAATTAGTGTTAAACCTAGTACCATATGCCTTTTTTGATTGTTTATTATTAACTGTGTAGTTTATATTTTTGACTTGAGGGGCTGTTCCGGGGAGACCTTTTCAAGTTAATAGGAGACTTTGGGGATGCTGGGTGGCAGCAGTGACTGTAAAATGTTAGCATGATCAGAACTATGCAAACAATGGATATTTACCTGTTAAGTCTGCTGCCACCTAGTGTTGCAAAGTCTCCCATTGGCTTGTTGGGAGAGGAGGGAAGGGCTGAGCAGCCCCATGATTACTGATCCACTATAGGAGATTATAGATTAATATGGTGGGGGACAGGGTTGTTGGTTAGAGCATGTAGGGAGGGAATTGGCCCACCTATCTGGATTTGCCATTGTGATTTAAAAAGTATTTAGTACTCTAATTGAGGTTAGAATGGGTAACAACAGTTATACTTTTTCTTCAAATTGTACTTGTTGGACATGATGATGGTTAACACATTGGGAATTGTTGTTGTACTCAGAAAATAAAGGACCATAACAAGTATCTCACCTGAAGATGTAATGAATTCATGATAGAAGAAAATGGAATTATGTTAAAGACCCCTAGAAAATTACATCCAAACAATAATGAGAGGTTAGATTGTGGTTATCCATGGATCAATTGCTCATGTTTTTGTCAAGATGAATTGAAGGGGTCTAAGGGCAATTTTATTCCTCGCTCTTTTCTCAGGGTGGGGGTCTAGCTTTACACCCATGTGTGTATTTTGCTTCTTTTTGAAGCATCATGTTTGAGTTGAGTCAGCAGCTGGAATTGGTTTCTTGTGATGATGGCATCAGTATCTCAGAATAACAAATCCATTCAAGTCCTGACTTCCATTATCATAAGTTTGATCGACTTGTGTGGTTGTGTATCATACCATAATATGCACATTATGTCACTTTATTTCTTATCTGGAGCACCATACTCAAGTTGATTCAGTTGCTGGATTCAGATTTGTGTGGCAATGGTCTTCAGAATATGAGTCCAACAGGGCTTGACTTTCATAAACTTTAATTTGACCAACCTATGTGGTGGTGTATCATACTATGTGCATTTTATATCATTCTGTTTCTTGTCTGGAGCACCATGTTCAAGTTGAGTCAGCTGCTGGATTCAGATTCTTGTGGTGATGGTCAAACTTAAGTTTGACCAACCTGTGTGTTGGTGTATCATACTATGTGTATCTTATATTATTTTATGGAGTATCATGTTTGAGTTGAGTCAGAAGCTGGATTCAGATTCTTGTGGTGATGGTCATCAGAATAATGAGTCCATGTCCTGACTTCTCTAAACTTAAGTTTGACCAACCTGTGTGTTGGTGTATCATACTAATCATCAGAATAATGAGTCCATGTCCTGACTTCTCTAAACTTAAGTTTGACCACCCTGTGTGTTGGTGTATCATACTTTGTGTATCTTATATTATTTTATGGAGAATCATGTTTGAGTTGAGTCAGCTGCTGGATTCAGATTCTTGTGGTGATGGTCATCAGAATAATGAGTCCACGTCCTGACTTCTTTAAACTTAAGTTTGACCAACCTGTGTGTTGGTTTATCATACTATGTGTATCTTATATTATTTTATGGAGTATCATGTTTGAGTTGAGTCAGCTGCTGGATTCAGATTCTTGTGGTGATGGTCATCAGAATAATGAGTCCATGTCCTGACTTCTCTAAACTGAAGTTTGACCAACCTGTGTGTTGGTGTATCATACTATGTGTATCTTATTATTTTATGGAGTATCATGTTTGAGTTGAGTCAGCAGCTGGATTCAGATTCTTGTGGTGATGGTCATCAGAATAATGAGTCCATGTCCTGACTTCTCTAAACTTAAGTTTGACCAACCTGTGTGTTGGTTTATCATACTATGTGTATCTTATATTATTTTGTGGAGCATCATGTTCAAGTTGAGTCAGCAGCTGGATTCAGATTCTTGTGGCGATGGTCATCAGAATAATGAGTCCATGTCCTGACTTCTCTAAACTTAAGTTTGACCATCCTGTGTATTGGTGTATCATACTTTGTGTATTTTATATTACTTTATGGAGCATCATGCTTGAGTTGAGTCAGCTGCTGGATTCAGATTCTTGTGGTGATGGTCATCAGAATAATGAGTCCATGTCCTGACTTCTCTAAACTTAAGTTTGACCAACCTGTGTGTTGGTGTATCATACTATGTGTATCTTAAATTATTTTGTGGAGCATCATGTTTGAGTTGAGTCAGCTGCTGGGGATGGTCATCAGAATAATGAGTGCATATCCTGACTTCTCTAAACTTTTAAGTTTGGCTGATCTGAATTGATGGCTTCGGCAGCGGTTATGGCCGGAAAGCCAAAAAGTCCTATTCAGCCAGCGGCCATAGCCATAGCCAAAGTCACTGGATTTGAAAGCAGCTTTTAACAAACCAGTGTGTTTGTGTATCACACTATGTGTATTTTATAGTATTTTGTTGAGCACCATGTTCAAGTTGAGTCAGCAGCTGGATTCAGATTCTTGTGGTGATGGTCATCAGAATAATGAGTCCATGTCCTGACTTCTCTAAACTTAAGTTTGACCAACCTGTGTGTTCGTGTATCATACTATGTGTATCTTATATTATTTTGTGGAGCATCATGTTTGAGTTGAGTCAGCAGCTGGATTCAGATTCTTGTGGTGATGGTCATCAAAATAATGAGTCCATGTCCTGACTTCTCTAAACTTAAGTTTGACCAACCTGTGTGTTGGTGTATCATACTATGTGTGTCTTAAATTATTGTGTGGAGCATCAAGTTTGAGTTGAGTCAGCTGCTGGGGATGGTCATCAGAATAATGAGTGCATATCCTGACTTCTCTAAACTTTTAAGTTTGGCTGATCTGAATTGATGGCTTCGGCAGCGGCTATGGCCGCAAAGCCAAAAAGTCCTATTCAGCCAGCGGCCATAGCCATAGCCGAAGTCACTGGATTCGGATGCAGCTTTTAACAAACCATTGTGTTTGTGTATCACACTATGTGTATTTTATAGTACTTTGTAGAGCACCATGTTCAAGATGAATCAGCAGCTGGATTCAGATTCTTGTGGTGATGGTCATCAGAATAATGAGTCCATGTCCTGACTTCTCTAAACTTAAGTTTGACCAACCTGTGTGTTGGTGTATCATACTATGTGTATCTTATATTATTTTATTGAGCATCATGTTCAAGTTGAGTCAGCAGCTGGATTCAGATTCTTGTGGTGATGGTCATCAGAATAATGAGTCTATGTCCTAACTTCTCTAAACTTAAGTTTGACCAACCTGTGTGTTGGTGTATAATACTATGTGTATCTTATATTATTTTATGGAGCATCATGTTTGAGTTGAGTCAGCAGCTGGATTCAGATTCTTGTGGTGATGGTCATCAGAATAATGAGTCCATGTCCTGACTTCTCTAACTTAAGTTTGACCAACCTGTGTGTTGGTGTATCATGCTACATGTTTATTATAATTTATTATTATGCTTTATGTCTGGAGTACACTGTTGAAGTTGAATCCGCAGCTGGAGTCGGATTCTTGTGGTGATGATTATGAGATTAATGATTCCAAGGCTTGATTCCAATGATCTCAAGTTTGACCAACATATGTGTTGATGTTTAAATAAAAATCTTCACCATACTATGTTTGACAAAATAATATTAGCTGTTGGAAACTGCTGATACCAACCACAAGGATCTGTTGTATAAATGCCAAAAATTGTTAATGGCTTCACGTTTCAACCCTAGCAGAGTCTTTCTCTTTCAAAGGCTAATTGAGAAAGACTCTACTAGGGTTGAAACGTGAGGCCATTAACAATTTTTTGCATACTTTGTTTGACCACTACAGGTCATCTCTGTAGATCAACACTGATATTACATCCTTTGGAGTGTGTTTTACTTGTAGTCATGAGCATCATGTTTAAGATTTATAATCTGACTGAACTTAAACAGAAACATTTGGATTCAGATTTTTGTTACAATGGTCATGATGGTCATTTGAATAATGAGTCAAATGCTACACTTTCAACAATTTTAGCTTGACCAGCCTGTGTGTTGGTTTATTAATTAGCAGAAATCTATACTAGTTTTAAGAAAACATTTGACCACCACCTGTAGGTTATACCTCAGATCAATACTGATGTAACATCCATGTAATATGATTTTCTTTTTGATGGGAGCATCACAGTTGACTTGTCAGAAGCTAGATTCAGATTCTTGTGGTGATGGTCATCAGAATATTGAATCCAAGCCCTGACTTCATAACATGTTGTAAGAACATAAAAGAGTTTTCTTCAAGAGTATCTCTAACCTCATGACTATATGGCAATTCTCCACCAGGATAGATGACTAGAAAGCATGCCATAATTGCAAGAATTGACTCAAGGCTTGTTTAAAGGGGATGGGGGAAAGGGGGCCGGTACTCAGATATGATCTCAGTTTGTTTCTAAAGAAATGCCTATAGAAGGAAATAGTTGAAGTGATGGTACAACATTGGTAACAGTTCAATTTGTAAAATTCATTCAGTTTTAAACCAGAGCATTTTCTCTAATTAACAATTAAAACTGCCCTTGTAGATGATTGTGCCTGATGTTAATACGGACTGTGGGAAATTATGCAACTTAGGAACCCTCCTGTACATATGTTCCACAAAAATGTTTACCTCTTACATTTGCATAACAATTGCGTGCTTTCCACAAAGTTTTGCATGTTCTTCATGAGTAGTGCACAAGTACCACAGAGTTCCACAGTGAAATAAATTAAAGTCCCAAACACAGTACTCCCACCCGAGTATTCTACAAAGTCCTGCAGGGTGATAATGTGGAATTGGCCTGCTATGTTTACATAGTATTTTGATTGCTTGTCACAGGCTGTGGTACAATGTGGAACTGGTCCGCTATGTTTTTGATTGAGTGCTGTGTGCTGGTTAGGATAGTAGGATAGATAGGATTGTAGGATTTTGTGCAAATGTTTGATTTGTGCAATTTTACATTATACATTAAGTAGATGACGCAGGAAAAAACAATCTTTTACCCTCTTGGTTCTGTGATTTTGAAAAAAAAACAACAGCCTAAAATAAGTTGTTTGATATAACAGAAAAAAAACTGATTGTATGTTTCTTTACAAAGAAATACTACAATTGGGCCTAAAAATATATTTTGAAAATTTCCCAAGCTGTGTCTACATGTAATTGTCGACTTCTCATGTATAGCCTGACTCAAAATCTGACTTTGTTCTTGAAAGCAAGTTGTAAACGTTTGATATTCCACATATCTCTAAATCTATACACTGTTGGAACGTTGGACAAAAAATGCCCAACTTATTGCCGAACGTTGGTTCAAAAGTCAACATATACATCTATTGGGCAATTATTACCCAACAGTCGTTGGGCAATGTCTTTACTAAATAATTAAGTAAATGAATTACCCAAAAGTTGGTCATTTAGTACTTCCCAACTTTCGGTTGGCTTAATTTGTCCAAGGGTTGGTAATAATAGGTTTCCCATTTATTTGGCAGTAAAAGTTACACAATTGTTGGCTAATCATTTTGGCTCATTTGTTGGGCAAATTTCTAAACGTCTGCTTAATAGTTGGGAACTTGCTATGAAATAATTGGGAAACTGTGTATCCAGTTTATGACCAATTGTTGGTAAATTCTCGTTTATTGCCACGATACATTGGGCACAAATCTATTGAAAAAGCTCAATAGTTTGGACTGAATCTAACCATAAAATGGGTATTTCGTTTCCAACAGTTGGTTTATAAATAACTCCACAAAAATGTTTTTTTCTCCCTCTTCTTTTTATTAACAAACAAATAATTTCTACTCAACAAGGCCTTAACAACATACAGTTTTTTTTTCAAATTGAAGAAAAAAATATAAGGAAAGAATAAATTGTTTCAAATAAATAGCAGTTTTATTTGTAAGAAACTTTAAAAGTCTTGAGGAAATATGGCAGATGTTACAACATGTCTGTTTCAAAACAAGTTGTAACATCCACTACTTATCCTCAAGACTTTTAAAGTTTCTTGCAAAATCCAAATAAAAAAAACAGGGAAATCATATTTGTTTCAGAAAAATATTTTAACATCTACATCTCCTAAAAACCTTAATGACTTCTCAAATATAGAAAAACAATTGCTTGGAAAGAGAAATGCTTTGATTTTCTGGATTTTTTTGTAAGAAACTCGAGACAACTTTTTAAAGAGAAGTAGCAGATGTTACAAAATGATTGTTGAGAGTTTCTTACAAATAGAACAAATCCACACAAAAAAACAAAGTTGTAAATCTTGTCAAGACCAACTGCAATGGGGGTCACTGTATAAGGACAAATCGCCTGGTATCCTCAAAATACAGGAACATACATTCTGTATTCACTGCATGTCTGCTGCAGTCTTTTTAGTGTCTGAGTGATGGGAACATACTGGAAAGAGTCATTTTTCAGGGTTTGACGAACATCTCCTGGTGAGCTATCACTTTGTGAAACGAACGGTTGACCCAGAACTTTTTCTTCAGGGCTGACGAGATATCCTTTTTCTCTGAAGTACTTATCCTGGTTGTGCTGAGATCTAAATTCATTAAATGTTTTTTTGAGAAGTTCATACTGGTCAAACACTTGTCAGCCCTGAAGAAAAAGTTCTGGGTCAATCATATTAGGCCTACATGTACCTGCTTGAACCTCCTGCATTACAAGCTGACACCTTTTGTGCATGTGATTAACCACCACTTTGATCAACTCTTCAACTTCAAGCATCACTTTCTGAATGCTGGAATAAGGCATACTTGATGCTCTCATGCTTGCTATGAAATATGAAACAGACTCAAAGAGCTCATCTTCACCTGTCCACTCATTAATGTCGTCATGTGGTTCATCAAACTCATCATTCTGCTGAATCAGGTGTTACCTGAGGCATATTAGGCTTATATGTACCTGCTGCAGTGTCTGTGTGCTCTACCAAAATGTGGCGCCTGTATGATGACAGATGTTGAAATGTTGCCAGACATCCATCTTGTCTGCAAATAACAACGATGGAAGTGCCAGAATGCACACCATGGATTATTTCAAATGGTTGACTAAGTCTTTAATGCCACCACAGATTGCAGTCAAACATTTGTAGCACAGCATTATCCCTGATCACAAGTTCCTTATCACACCAACTCACATGATTCTTCCACTTTTCAACAAACCTCACCTGTACACCAACTTTCGAAATAAGTTGCGCTATATCTGCTTCTGTCAGCAATCGAAGGACCATCATGTCTATGCCATTATCTGTAAGAAAAAAACAAGCATTAAGTTAGTCATCAGGCAGTTTTAATATGTATAAATAGCTACACTTTATACAGACTGATTTGGGTATTTTTAAAATTGTAGTCTTTGTTTGTTTTAGTTTTGTGTATCATTATTTCGTCGCTCGTACCACGAACTGACCTATCTCAGTTTTTGTCGTTTCGAGTTAAACGGGTTTACAGTTTAGCTGTTTTTGGATTGGTCATTTCCCACAGAAATATCACTTCTTTGGAATTGATAATACTACAGCAGGTAGAATAAAAGTCATAGATTCACACTGTTCTCAAAAATGTGAACACTGATTTTGATGACATTTTCAGGTTTGTTTTATGATATGCATTTTGGAAACTAGATAATCAGAATGAATGCATTCTTCCAAAATCACACGATGCATTATACCTTTATTCAATCTATTTATTTAAGGTACAAGTTAATTTAAAAATGAGTTCACTGGGATTCAGCAGTTGTGTCTATTGTTGTTTGGTGTCCAATGTCTGGTGAGGTGTCTTGTGGTGTGGTGTCCAATGCAGTAATATCCAATGCTGCATTTTCATCGGGAATGCTGCTGATGCCCCCTGAGTCACCCTCATAGACTGAAACAGAGTAATGCAATAATGGTTTTAGGTGGCGAAAGAAAACAGTTTAATGCTTACATTTGACATTGCACCTGAAAAAAAAGAACCATTGTTTGAATAAAAGACCCTGTCTATACACAATTAAGGAGTAACATTAGACTTAGTGAGGATTCTGGATATGATGCACGCTCAGTTGCAATATCAATAGCTGATGACATATAGAACAAAAAACAACAGAATACTGTAATACAGACCACATAGTATTTATGATTTAGTATAACACTAAGACTCACTCTTTGCTGAATGGCCTAGTAATGAGGCGAGAGGCATGTCGTCTTCACCGCTATGGCTATCCTCGGGTCCTGTCGAATAAAACATTTAACGGACTGATTATTGAAACAATAATTATTTCATGTACTTGGTACTTTCAAACAAAACGTAATTCTGAAAGAATGTAAAACGTATACAGACACTGATAAGAGTCAACGGCTAATGTTTCATTATTTACACATCTTAAGCTTACCTCCATTGTCATCCATGCCTATCACTGTTCCCTTCCACCGTCTTTTCCTGCACATCATCTTCTGTCTGGTAAAGTCTCGATGGGGGCTGAAATTTCAGGTGTTTGATAGCACAATATTTTGACTACCATCAGACCCCTGGACTAAAACATCCGTAGTGTAGCTTACCAGGGTTGAGTCCAAGACTATGGTAAAAAAAATTAATAAGGATGCTTGTCACTCTTTTTGTCTTTTTCACAAAATCCTTAAGTCATTTATAAGTTTAAATTTCAGGATGACTGTTAACACTTGCTATACTAATGTTTATGCTGTAGTAATTCAATGGAAAATTGTTTTCACTTCCCAGCCGGATAATCCCTATCGTGTAGTATTTAAATTTTTGTTTCAACAATGTGGGGTGGTCCTAAGTATTTTGTCGTGATTTTTGAACAGTTATCATTCAGCCTGTCCGCCATCTTGACAAATTTCCCCCAAAACGCCCTCCTTTCAGAAATTCATGACAGAGGCTACATTATAGTGGCTACTCCTTAAAATACAAAATAGAACCAAGGTAGGCAATTAATTACGATTTATGAACAGCATCAAAAGTGAGTTTTAATTTTACTCTGGTCTGCTTAACATTGTTAGGCTTTTGTCACACGATAGAGTGAATAAAATTACAGTAGGCCTACACTAAAAAATAAGTTAAACAAGCCTTCCTTCCTTCCTTCCTAGTATAGAATAAAGTGTAGCCTCAAGTGTTTGAACAAACTCTTTCAATATTCACCACCCCACCGCCATCCCATCAACATGGCCCGACTGAGACAAGACAACAATTTAAATCGGCTTCCACCCAGCCAGCCTATCGTTAAACTTTTTTAGTTCAACATAATAAATGATTTAGAGTAGAGACTAGAGCATGTAGAGAGTTAGGCCTGTGGTTGTGAATGTGATGCCGTGGGCGTGGGTTAACCACACAAAAGGCGGACGGGTCCAGGGTCAGGCCTAGGCTAATTGACACAAAATCTGTGCATTGAATTGTCAACTAAGCCATCCGATTTTATAGTATTCATAAGAAATTAATTAAAGAACGAAACGTTAAAACAATTTAAGCTATATTTTGATCAAAAATATACTCACACATGATAACACGCCACGTCGTTGTTAACTTGGACTGCTCCCATTCCACAAATACACAAAGTTAGTGTGCATTACGTTCAATTACCAGACACGCGTCCTCTATAGAAATAACATTTTATATGATTTTGTTTGATTCATTCATAAATATTACAGGATACAAGGTTTTAGTAACAGAAGCTAAACTCCTATTATTTATTTTTAGAAATGTAATTATGAAAAATGATCTTTAAAAAAATAAAAGATTCGGCTCTTGAGAAAGAATATCATTTGAATATTCATTTAGGTCACTTCGTGAAACGCGCATAACAAGGGTGTCTGGTCCCACGAAGTGACCTATCGCGATACATCACTTCGTGAACCCAAAATTTTCATTTTTGACGATGCGTCGCTTTTCTTTACAGCTGTAAACAACAACAAGAGATGAGATTTTGTCCCAAAATTTTGAGAAAATGAAGATTTCACTATATTTAATCCAAATATACAAAAAACTCATTTTCGCCAAAAACTGAGATAGGTCAGTTCGTGGTACGAGCGACGATTTGTCTATAGGGATATTGTTCCCAAATGTTGGAGAATAATCATCCAACAATTTTCTAAGTAAATATGAGCACAGCCAAATGTTGGGTACAATGGGAGCATGTATTCCCAATCTTGAGGGACAATAGGACTGGCAGCACAACTTATGGGCAGACCAGGACCTCTTTTATTGGGAGATAAAAGTACAAAATACTCAACATTTTAGCAAACAAACATACCCAATTTTTGAGGAGAATGGGAACAAATGCCAAATCTTTGGACATTAGAGGCATGCATATTCCCAATGAATCTTTGAGAAAGAGAAGCCTAAATTACCATGCCTTGCAGTGCACATTATTAATACTTAACTCATTATATCCAAATTGATTTATTATCAAAATGTTAGGACTAATGTATCACAGGTGAGTTACGGTGAAGAGAAGGATGAGGCTATTATATTGAAAACGATAGACCTGGCATCACTCATGCTTAACGTTAGGCCTATATCGATTATGGACTCAGCTTGCACTTGGCGTTAAGAACTGCAACCCTGGGCTAGCCGCACATTAGCAGACATTTGCTTTCAGCATGGAGCTTTCAGACAGGCACATGCACAGGCAAATTCATGTGCCATAAGTTATCTTTATAACAGTTAGACCTATATTCTGAGACATGCTGCAAAATTCTCACCTATAAACACATCCATTAGGTTGCTAACGCCCCACTTCTCCAGCGAGCCAAGTACTTCGTGATCCACCATTTTATGTGTGACTGGACAGCTGTGCAACGTACCCGGCTGTGCGCGCGTGCACGCCGTACGTTGCAACGTTGTCCTCTAATGCGCGTGCGTACAATGATTAGATTCCCAACGAGTGGAAACCGTAACCCCGATCCATTGCAATCATGCCCATCTGCTGAAATTATTATCCCACTTTCTACCCTACACTTCGTGGTTGGATCAAGCAATGTATAATACATATTAATTGGGCAATGTTTATCCAACTAACTACTAAAAAAACATCCAATGTTCGGTCAATTGTTTTTACTTGCCCAACCCCAAAATTTACTCAATTGTAGGACAAAAAATCACCAACAATTTGAAAAGGGAGTTTACCTAGTGTTATTTTGCGCAGCATGTTTAACAGAGATAGCCTAATAAATGTTTTACTATCAGAATGAACCTCAATCCAAACTGTTTCATACCTGTATGTCTTTGTGAGCTTTATAAATCCATACCTTTGTTCATGTGCATAGTGTTACACTGTACTCTCTAACATCTTGGTCTTCATCAGCTTAGAATCGAACCAAAATGTAACTTTTACCTAAAGCCAACTATGAACTGTTTAATCCTTTTGTGATCATGATGATGTTCTTCAATGGGGCTCAGTGGTTTCTTTCCCTGCCTTTCACCTCTCTAGACCCTAATTTCAATCCCACCTCAGACCGGAGCCTCTGCATGTGGATTGGGTTTTCAGTCTCTACCTGATTACATGGGTTTTCCCCATTGGAGTTTTCCTCCCACATCCAAAACTGAACGTTTCTTCTCAGTTTCTATTCATCCTTCTATTGGTGCTAAATGTGCTGTTGGATCTGTAATAAAAATGATAGTAGTAGAAATCACTGGAGTTTATTCATATCATGTTTGTAAACTTTTTAGTATTTCAATAATGATGGCTAAATGATCTCTTCTTTAAGAGTTTAAGCTCTTTAAGAGATAAGTTTTCATCTCTTGAGATTATTCCTGTCATGTTTGTAATTTCTAATACTTTACTGCCTACTCATCATTAGGCACATAGCCCTGCATTATCTTCCAACTTAATTGTCATAAATGAGGGTTGAATTGAAAGGGAGCCTTGTTTGACTTTTCAACTCCGTGTACCTAGGCTTGGACACTGTGGGAAGAAACTGTGTGCCCAGTGTCGTCCTCTTCATGTTATTCATGACGTTTATCTTCCCTTAAGGCTTCATCTCATATTATGCAAGACTTTGTTTCCCACTTCATCCTATCAAATATGTTTTTTTCTTCTTGCTCGTCAGTTTCAATACCCTTGCCTACCTCTTATTCAGGACATTTGTTTCCCCCTCTTCTCATCTTATCCAAGACCTTCAGCTTCCTCTAGTCTTTGTTTCTCTTAAAACCTTATTCTTCCTGCTCATCATGGTGAGCAGTATTACACCAATTAGGCTACTCAGGACAAATAAGACACATGGTATGACATTAAGAACCTAAGATGCAAAATAAATAGTAACTCTGTGCAATAGGCAGTGTGGTGTTTTTTACACCCATCTCTCACAACATTTCCCAATTTAACAAGACAATCAAATTATCAAACCAGTTAGCTATTCCTGCCCTTAACTGGATCAAAGTGATTAGCAATCACTTGAATTAATTCTTATGATACCTCTGAAATAACTAGATTCTAGATTCTAGATTCGGATTCAGATAACTTTATCAAACCAGTTAGCTATTCTTGCCCTTAACTGGATCAAAGTGTTGAGCAATCACTTGAATTCGTTTTTATGATACCTCTGAAATAACTAGAATCACCCAACATGGCCAAGGCAGGGTACAGGATGTAAAAACCAGTGTCTAGCCTAAATAATTTAGCAACGTTATTTGTTGACTTTGATTTTTTTATTTTTGTTCACAAACAAACAGTGAAACTATTGTCTGAACACCTAACAAGAGGTGTTTCGGGCTAAGCCCGAACACCTAAAAAATGATACTCCATATGCAAAGTCCAAATTCCCCTAGGCTTTGCCTTTGGAAAATAGGATGCTGAATTGTTCATTGTCATTACATTCAATGTTGGTACATCATCAAAATAATTGTACACTTGCCGCTGATTGTTGAAAAGGGGCAGCAATGTATTCACAAAGAACCTTGATAACTGCGGCTCACCTGCTGAGCACAGTCTGTTAGGAAAAAGGAGAGCATCCAGAATTGTATTCAATCCATGATTTAGATATTAACCAACACACATACAAATGGTTAAGATCAGACTGTGGCGTAAATTTGTTGTGAAAAGTGGAGGGGGGAAGGTAATGGAAAAAAGGGAATAATGCTGAGATCACGAGCAAAGAGGCCTGGGGAAGGTTACATGTAGGTCAACAGCAGATGTTCGATTGCATCATGGATGCTCTCTGTGTTGTTTATGCTCTACATAGTTTGTTCAAATAATTACAGATAGGGATCTGTAGAAATGTTTTATTCATGTACTAAACTATCGGGTGCTTTGTCAGTGAAAACCACAATTTTTTTCTTTTAAGGAACAATAATCAGGGGGGGGTGGATGATCCTATGGACTATCCCCCCCCCCCCCCCCCGGACAAAATTTTATGGTCAGTGGGCTTTATCAAGAGCCTAACACTAAATTAACTTAAAATGGTAAATCCTATTATTTGTTATTTTGACTACATCTATTTGGGTGCAAACATACTCCTCAGTTAAACTAACTAGAAAGTTTTTTCCCATTCACCAATAAAAACTGGAATGCCCTGCCCTGCAATGTCATCTCTAGTAAATCATTGCACCTCTTCAACTTCAACAACTTTTCCATAACAAATTTATGGCGCCATCCAATACCCTGCCTTTTAAAATTTTGCATACAAGTGAAAAATAACACTTCTTTCTGCAAGTCAATATTTGATAAAGAGGAGACTGATCAGCTGTGAGGAGTGTATACAACATGGCCCTGTTATTCTGCTGATTCTTCAACATCCAACAACTGCATGCAACAAAACAACAGGAATCAAACAAACTTACCATTCATCCTTAACCTCAGTTCCAGTTTCATCAAGCAATCAGATTCCCTAATCAGACAACTTGTTCATTGCATCAACTAGAGTTATCTGACAGATGATTATACATCATACTGATAACGAACCTGGGTATCTGTGAAAGAACATCATTCAGCAAAGGCAGGGTACATGTAAATAAACAGTTAAGGCTTAACAAAAAATTTATTTGAAATTCTGTAATCACATAATTTAATTGACAAACAAGTAGTAAAACAAGTAAGGTAAAAAAACACCAAAAGTGGAAAAGGGTAATCCTCATTAACTCTTTCACTACGGAATAAAACTACAGCTGTGACAGAATTGTTTCATATTTTTTTAATTTTGAGCCGCTAGCAGTGGTTCTCCGGAGCATGAAGTAATACAATGAGCAGCTATGAGTGGCGCGCCGTAGTGAAAGAGTTAAAGAAATTATCAAACCAGACTGTTTGAAATAATTCAACATCAGATAAGTTAATATTCTCATCATTGTAAATGAGTAAAGTTATAGAAGAGATAATGCGCTGTTTGCATCTTCAGTGTAAACCCATTTCTTGGAATAACACCTTTTCAAAACCAATTTCTGGCTCTATCATGTTCCCTGCCTTTTGAAAATATAAAACACTTGTATTTATTATTTTTGTTTGTTTCATTTTTACCCTACAGTCCGGTGGTTTGAAAGTGACTGATGAGCTAAAGGTACAGATCAACCTGATAACTGGTTTCTGAGCTCAACAAGGAGGCAACATTCAAGATATTGGTTTACTCAGACAGCTCTGTTACTCTCAAATCCTTTGGTGAGCTGGGGTGGGGGATAACAAGGCTGCACCCCCCCCCATCCTAAACTCGTAAAAAAAAAATAAAAAGTGAGAGAGAGGGAGATGGGAGAGGAAGAACCGAATCAGATACAAACAGTAAGAGTAGTCCAATCAAATGGAATTTGCTTTTTACTCTTTGCTCAAAATCAAGGGGAAAGTGGCAGAGAATCGTCTCATTCTGCGCCAAAGAGCATCCAGAATCAAACATTAGATTTTCTTTGTGCTTTGTAGTACTGAAAAATTGCTCTCGATTCTTAGCCCCCCCCCCTCCCCCACTTAATTTTTTTTTCTAGATCCCCTGATGAAATCTGGTCTGGATACAAAAATTTGAAACACTTTTTCCATTTAAAGTTATTTACTTTGTGGTGTTTTTCTTGACAAAATTGTTACTGATGTCCTCATTAAAATGTACAAACAAAATAATTGTTGTACTTTGGCTTTGAATTGATTTAAAGGCTCATTTGAATTATTTAGAATGTTAAATTAATTTGACGCCTTATTGTAGAATTCTTTCAGTTATTTTGCTGGATCTAGTTGATTGTTGACAAAAAGTTTGATAATTTAGTACACTGACACATCAAATTGAAAGACTCTTTGTGTTATGATGGCATCTGCATCATGAAAAGAACAGCAATTTGATATAATTGAAGACACCAAAACATTAGACTAAAAATCAACCCTCTTTTTTGGAAAATAAATTATGAAATAACAAAGTAGATACTTGGTTGTATCTTTACATCATCGACTGGAATGTTTAGGGTCAAGCCATGACGATTGATATTTAATCACTAAATTTGGTGTTTGTTCTGTATTATTCCATGTTCATTATACATTGTGCCATTGTACATTTTTGTGAAACAAAAACTGTGTCATTGTGTCTTTCATCTGTATTGAAGTAAAAGAAAAGAAAATTGTGTCCTAGTGTCTTTTTCCTTTATTGAAAAAAGAAAAGAAAAGAAATTGTGTCTTTGTGTCGTTTTTCTGTAGATAGGAATAGATCTGCTTTGTGTATGTTTACAGCACAGACCTTTATCACAGCTGCCGTCTTGCATTTTCGAAGGTATGTGATGTACATGTAACTGATGAGACAGGAAGGGAAGTTCATGGAACAGTTTGTGTCAAAGCAAAAGAGTCAAGTTTTCAATGAAACTTAATTTAATAAAAACGCCCTTCACAAAGTGCTGTCTTCTGAGAAGCAAACAGTAAAAGTGAATCAATGTGCAGTCAGGCACTGAAAAAGTAAATGCACAGTAAAAGAAAAAAAACTACTAAAAGTTGAGAACATGGCTGAAGTTTGAAAGGTCTTGTCATTTATGATATAAGGAAGGTAATTATCTTGCAAAAGAAGTACTTGAAACATAACATTTTAAATGCACGTTTGTTATCTATACCGAAACAAGCCTGGAAAGCAGTTGTTTTATTTGTTTTCAAAAATGTTCTGTTGAACAACTGGGTCAATTTCATAAATATATGTGTATAAGATTAAAGAAACTAAGATGGATTACTTGATAGAAAATGATAATTTTTTTCACCTTCCTTTGAAAGGGCCCATAAAGTGAATATTTTTTAGGAACATTTATTATTAGTGCTGCTTTCTAATCCCCTTAAGTGTATGAAAACTAATTGACATCCTTTTTGGTAAACTTAATTGATTAGTGCAATTCTTTAAACAGTTAAAGTTTTCCATGCTTTTCCAGACAACTGAGGGCGCTGTTACCATGATGTCATTTCAGGGAGACACTGGTTTTCTGCTGAAACTTGTGCAGTTGTTAACCAAAACATTTGCTCATTGGCTTACTGCCATGAATTGACACAACGAATCACTAAAGAAAAGAAAGTTTACAACAGCGAAATTAACTAAATTCTGCCAACTTTTTGTGCATAAACTAATTGCAACACTGAGGTTTCTGCCTGATATGACATCACACTTTTGCTCGAACCAAAATGTTCCAAAATACCTTTGTAAATGGCAAAATGAAAATTAAAAATAAGGTTAAATTGTCACAAATGGTGAATTTCCAAGGATTGCATTAAAAAAAATTTGGGGGGCCCTTTAAAGTTTCAAGTGCTGTGCTCTACATGCAGCAGAGAAAAATATTGCGGTGGGTGAGGGGGGCGGCATAGGGACAAAGTACATGAGCCTGAGGGATGGGATGAGGGGTGTGGAAGGGGATAGAGGATCGGGCTTGGTCTGTGTGAATTGGAGGAGGGCCTAAATGTGACAAGGGTAGGGCCTAGTCAGGATACGAACTATGATGGTTTGAATCATGCGATTATAATTCTGTTTTTTAAGCCTAAAAGTACCGGGGAACATTCAAGCGCCTCCCCTTTCCACGTTGGTGCACGAACTTGTATGTTCCATCATCAGACACCAAAAAAGCCAAGTATGAAGTGCCCATCAACTACCTGAGGCTGGACGTGTACAAGCAACCACATGTAAGTTAACATGGCGCCCTATGTTGAGTGCAGCCATCTTGGTTTGTACCATTTAAATGTAACCAATTAAAGCGAGGCTGCAAGGGGAAATGTTAGTTTATGATTGCTAATGCCAAAAAGAATAATCAAGATTGGGGATTGTTGCTTAGTTAAGTAATACTGTTTGTATAAAAATGAAAGACTTTTTTTACAGGGTGCACCACACTAAAAGGGGCGAAAGTTTTGAATAACATTTATTGGCGGAGGGGTAATAAATATGAGATTGCGAATTGTTATCAGTTCTCAATAACCTTGGGTTTCGTGCTTCAACTTTTGAGGAGACTTGGTTCGCTTGGTAAGTGGAGGGTTGCTATATGAAAAAATGGCAGTAAGCCAGTTTGGGGAAAAAACCCTTAAAAAATGGAAAATAATTTGATAGATATTCAAACTACTATCGTCACAAAAACAGACTCTGGATAACAAGGGTTTTTGTCACTGTGAAGTTACAGGGATTTTACACAAAGTGTTGCACCCTACACGGTCTTGTCAGTTTTATCAAAGCTGTGTATTGAGTTTTAACTTATCATTGTTGTAGTATCAATAAAGTTCGCTCCAAACATTTGACAAGATGAATGGATAATTCTACCATAAATTATCTATACATTTAGTTTAACGAGAGACCTACTGATGTGAAAACAAAAACTTAATGTCACAACCTTCCAAAACAAGCTGAGATGGATTCATTTAGTGTGATGAGATTATTGGATACATTGCTATTAACCCTATCAGGACAAGGCTTTGTTTACAAATCTATTTTTTAGCCCGATTAGTGAGAAATTAACATGTTGAAAACTTACTATTGTTAAAAACTTGAAATATTTCACCCACAAAATCCAAGATGCCGCTAAATGTGGCAGCCGTTTTGAATTCCAAAAAGCATTTCAGACTATCACGCGATTCGTCACTTCTACTTTTCTGGCAAAAACAAAAAAGTCAAAAACAAGGGTGAAATTATGTTCAAAAAGTCAAAAATAAATCATTAAAAAACATTAAAGTTGTGTCAACCAGGGTCAAACAAATGGGTGCCATGGTAACAGCTAAACCAAGGTATCAAGTATTTTTGCCAACATAATCCTAGATATAGGCCTACTTTGGGAAAGGCCAGAAAATTTCGCGGTGATCGGACTGAACGAAAGTTAACGGCAATAACATGGTATGGGGCACATGGTGCCCCTCCCCGGCTCTGAAAGGGTTTGGTACTGGGTGTTTTGTTTACTCAGTCTAGAATAAAAGTTGACTTAATTCCAAGTCTGAGATCGCGTTTTTTATGTATTTATTTGTTTAATTTTTTGTCTGCATCATATCAGCTACGCAAAACACAATTATTTGTTTTCTATCAAACCCCAAAGTTTTACTGTCAAGAGGGCGCTATTTTTGCACCACGCAAAACGCCTTTTGCCGCTTTCTTTATAAGTCCTTTGTTTTACCCACAAGAGGGCGTTATTTAGGCTCCATTATTATCGGCAGATAAAAGAATAACACACGATCATAGACTTGGAGCTAAGTCTAGAATGGAAGGTATTTAACTAAGAGTTATTGCCGTTTCATGTCATTTTTAAGTCTACAATGTTTCCGAAAAAGGATAATTTGTGCACTGTTTGAGTGTTTCGTAATTGCTGACCAAGGGAACAGTATTTTTTGCAGTGGCGTAGCCTGGGTGTGGGAAGGGGGTACAAAGGAGGGTAGCTGCCCCTCCCCCCTTAGCATCTTGCCCCCCTTGCTTGCATGAAATATTTTGTTCTTTTAAAAAATATAGGCCTACCCTTCTTCACTGAAAGAAGAGGTTTCTTGTTAACTTATTTCAGAATAAGAATTTAAGGATACCAAAAACATTCATGGAGAAAAAAAAGAAAGACGGAGAATGATAATATGATTCTTTGTGTGCGTCGTGTGATTGAGTACAAATGTTTGATGTTTACTTTTTAAGAAGACGGCTGGTAATAAAACTCTACATATGCACACGTTTGTCTTGGAGTAGAGAGTAATGCCAGAGACACTCCTTGATTGGGGGGTGGGGTGCACACGCCCGAATCAAGGAGAGTCTCTGACATTACTCTGTGTTTTGAGTTTTAATATTTATTTTTAAGATGGCTAGTGTAATAAAACTCAGACACGTTGCGGTGACACTAAGTAAGACGTGGGTGAAGAGTAATGTAAGAGGGACATTTTGTGATTCGGGGATGTGCCTTTTGTTTTGATTTTTAATTTCTGTTTTGGCTAAGATGGTTGTTGTAATAAAACTCTGCGGTGACACGGAGATGTTGTGAAGGAAAGAGCATGGTTTCGGGTGTGTTCCTGTGTTTTGTTGTTGGGGTAAGTGTTTCTTAGGCGGTTGGTTAAAAAACTGGACGGTTACACGCAGTAGGCTTAGTCGCGTGGTGGAAAGATTTTATAAAAGAGACACTCTATGGTTCGGGTGTTCGGGTGTATTGTTGTAGTTTGTTTCTAAGACGGTTGGGTGTAAAACTACTCCCAAATTAGTATTTATTTGGTATTAATTGTTTTTTTTTTCAGGGATCACTATGGGTTTTAATAAATCATGTGATGAGAAAATAAAATAAAAAACAGAATAAAATCCAAACCTGAGTGAGGGAGACTCATAATTTGGCTTCGTCGATTACCGGTAAATCTCAGTCACAGTAATATTGACACAAAACAAATTAATAAGATGGAATAATGCACCATAAAGAAACTTTCACCAATGATGGAAAATTAATGGCCAGTTAGCGGTGAAATATAAACATTTCAAAAACCCCTAGCCCCTGTTGGTATACTGACGGTTGGGGCCTTTACATTACCAGGTGGAATTGATGGGGTTTTGTGGAGGGGATTACGTGGAAAAGTTAACTTTCCTTCTAATAATTTTTGTTTCTTCTCAATATTATCCTACATATTTCAAATAAGTGATTGAATGTAAAGATTTAGCTGGTTAGCGGTAGAATGTTGTTTTAAACCGAAGTGTCAGAAACCCATAGCACCTATGGAAATACTGTCCGATAAGGACAACACTTTCAAAGTACCAGGTGGGATTGGGGGGTTTTGTGGAGGAGGTTACGGGGGGCAAAGATGCACTTTCCTTCTCAATAAAATTTTCTGTGTCAATTATCCTCAATTATTTAAATTAGTGATCGAACAGAAAGAATTAGCAGGAATAGCGGGATGTTGAATGTAGTCTCAAAATCTCAAAGCCCCTGTGGAAATACTGGCGTTTAGGGCCGATATACTTTCAAAGTACCAGATGGGATTGGAGGGGTTATGGGGACAAAGTAACTTTCCTTCTCAATATATTTTTTGTGTGTCATTTATCCAAATTAATTAGTGGATGAACATAAAAAGTGTCTAGTTAGCGGTAGAATGTTGTTTATTTAAAGTTTCTAAATCTCATATCCCACGTGGAAACCTATGCTAAAGTACCCGTTGGGATTGATGTGTTTTGTGGAGGGGGTTACGGGGCAAAGTTACTTTCTTCTCCATTTGCGTCTCACTTATCCTATTTAACTCAATTTAGTGATTTAATATAAAGATTTGACCGGTTCCCGGCGGAATGTTGCTGATTTGAAATTCTCAAATTGTATAGCCCCCTGTGGAAATGGCGTTTAAGGCTATAAAAAATATACGTTCAAAGTACCAGGTGGGATCTGTGGGTTTTATGGAGGGGGTTACAGGGGCAAAGTAACTTTCCTTCTCAATTTAATATTTGAGCATCAATTATCAAAAATAAGTCAAAGTTGTGTTGGAATAATTTCCCAAAATAATATGAACTGTAAAACTATGATTGGAGTTATTCAAAAGCTCATGGATAACATTATCTACCGAGAGAGGGCGCTATCAGGGACGCTAAAAATGTCTGAATTCCGAAGTCATAATGGAAAAATGCACAGAAATGATACTTGTCTCTGTAAAAATGGTAAGAGGTAGCCAGTCTATATCAAAAAGGAAGCGTGACTTTTAATTTTTTCTCAGCGGGAACTTTGATTTGTCATTTTCTTCATGTTTCGTTGCTGAGTGAAGTTTTAGAGCCATGCAATAAAAACATAAACAGGTAAGGGTCACATTGGTGATTTCAAAATCACTAAATTTGGTAAAAGTGGGCCCTCTTAATTTGGATCCATGCGACCATGCCTACGAATGTAGCATTCGTAGGTACTACCCCATGCAATGTATGTACTACACACGTGCAAGTACAAAACGTGCCCATACAGATGTACAGCACACAAACTTGCTATAGTGTTGGTCTGAACAGTCTTTCACATCACCAACACAAACATGGTAAATTCATAATTCATCAACTAAATGTTGTCTTATCAGTTCTAAGTAAATTGAATAACTTCATATTCAACTTCCCTTTTTCGGGGGGGGGGGTTGAGATGGGGTGCGGATGGGGGCGGGGGCAGTGGGGGAGGGGTGCTTGGGAGGAGAACTGTCAGACATTAAATAAACAAACCAGAGTGTTGATTTTGTTTTCAAAGATTTATTACTCATTATTACTACAGATATAAAAAATTACATACACTGATTGACTAATGACAGAACAATTGTTTGCCCAATCTTAAAAAAGACAACAATACAAGTAATTGATTAAAATATTGATTAGCATCATTACAAAACCTCAATAAATTAAACATATCACAAAAAACAGTATTTCTAAGCGGAACACATCTGATATGCTGAAAAAAATTAATAAACAAATAAATAAAATAAATAAAAGCCCCCATAAATCGCTGTTTCTATATTGCAGCCAAAAGTCGACAATTAAAGCAGTTTTTGTGTCCAAAAGCATTGCCCATTACAAGACAAGGTAACCAAATTAATATTAACAGATCTAAAGTAGAAAAGAATTGGAAAAATACAATATTTTTCCTGTATAGTTAGCACTAAAATATACTAAGGGATGTCCAGAGCTAAGAACAGATATTTTACAGTGGCTATAAAAACTAGAAAAATGCATTAAAATATTTTTATAATTAACTTCGTACTTCTAATTGCTTTCAATCCTTCTAAAATTTCTTGTTAATTCTCAATAAGAAAATAAAGAATATTTTGGGAGTAGTTTTTTTATAATCTGCTTCACACACAGCAATTGAAGTCTGGGCTACTTCTAAAAAACTAATAGGCTCAGGCCATACATGACTTTTAATGATTTAACAAATTGAGAAGACTCTAGCCCGAAGTGTTGTGCTTATTTCCTCTGGGATTTTAAATTCCTAGTAACCCTCATACCTATTTCTGGAATATAAAGCCCTGTTCACACAAGCAAGCCAATTCCCAGAAAGTAAAACCCCAGGAAATTCATGGGGAACTTTAGGTCTGTGTTTGTTTCACACTTGAATGTTACTGGGGAAGATAGACTAAACCTGTGATTACAACGCTTAACTCTACTCCCAAGCAGGGATGGCTATTTCCTGGGAGTTTCTCATTTCCCAGGAGTTTGCCAAGGCTAGCAGTTCATGTGTGAAAAGCTCAACCAAATCTTCCCAGGAATTTCCCTGGAATCTTGCAAGTGTGAAAAGAGCATAAGAGAATCTTCCATACTTTATCAATTAAAAGCAACTGCAGTCTCAGCAACCAACACAAAACTAAAAAATCTGATGTTTTACTTTAAACTGTTTGTCCATTAAGCAAAGATGTTGTATAAATAACTCGGAAGTTGAGAGTTCACCGTTTTTCTGAAGATAAATTCCTCATAAAAGTACTGATTCTTTTTATAGAAATAAAATCACTGCATTTTATTATTTTATTTTTATTTTATTTTTTTGCAGTTCCTTCTGTTCAAGTCAGAATTTTTCTTTCTTTTTTCAAATGAATATTTAATGAAAAAGTGCCCCCAAAACGCCAAAGGTGAGGGTCATACAAGTTTAAAGAGGGAGAATTGATTTGTTCTAATTTTACACATAAATATCACAGCTATCACAGTTTTGTAGACCTAGTCCTCCTCATGAAGCTGTTTAGCAGACAGTAGTGCTTAACATTTTTTTTTAGCTCGTCAAACTTAGCATGGATTCAGTCAGATACAACATTCATTCCACGGTGTTTTGGCTGGTAACATGCTCCTGATAATTAGATATGTATGTTCTTAGCAAGTTTGTAAGCTTAAAATAGCAGCTCTGAGTTGAAATGGGCACCAGTGATGTTCATACACATTTTGTGTACAATGTTTTAACACACAATTACACTGCATGGTTAGGGCCCAATTTCATGGCTCTGCTTAGCAGAAAAATCCACATTTTAATTAAACCTACAGTACTTTACAGTTTAACTTTTCACTTACACAGCGAGCACACAAAACTGCCACTAACCCTGTAAGCAGAATTCCAGGGTCCAGATGTTTGCCATGCGATAAATCAATAAATCAAAAATGTTAAGTTATGATAAATTGACTTTCAAAATGTAAATAAAGGATTTTTTATATAAATTATATAATTTTGTTTTTAAATGTTGATTAAAGATTATGATGCCTGCTCAAACCCATTTTACCTTGAAAAATGAATCGAAATGTTAAATTGCTATTTTTGTAAGTTATAAACTTTCAAATGAGATATCGCACGAAAAATTCCATCAATGAATAATGACGCGTAGAGTGATTAATTAAAGAAATGAATTCTTGTGTGGAGCATGATAAACAAACTCCACATGCTGCCTGCTCAGTTTAAGCCAGGTTTCTCTGTGTCGTAACACAGAGACAAAATGCAGGTAAAATGACATTGGAATATAGCCTACTTCTGTGAATCAGCAGTGGGCATGGCCATCGTACAAATGGTACATCTTTCAAATTTCGTTTGCTGGAATCAATTCATCTTTAGGGGTAAAATCAGATTGAGCACAGATCATATATCTTTTAGATATTTGTTTAATTGGCAACAGTTTGGTTCAGAATTCATTGTGAAACCAAAAAAGGCTTTACATTAGACTAATACCATTTGATTCTAAATAGAGTCATTTCTATGGACTTGCTGTACAGAAAATGTAAAGTAATATCAAAAATTGATAAAAGCATTGCAGAGTGTGTTATGTTCACAGTTGTCTGCTGGAAAATGCACTTAAACTATCTGAGCACTGATTGAAATTCCCTCAGACCATTATCATGCTGCTATCATGTTTGTCAGGTTCCCTGTCAGCAATAGCAATTATAAATACCCATTATCATTATCACTAAAAGACACCAATCTAATTTTGCCTCCCAGCCTCGTTTTGATCACATTGATTTGAATGAGAAAAAACAAGATGGCTGCTCCATGATGCAAGTCTATTGGCCTGGCCAGCTAGTTCAATACTTCCCAAAGCCTTACTAATACTACATACATGTAAACCACTGCTGGCATAGATTGCTCCTAACCATGTTGACATCATCTTGTCCAAATTGGTCAGCTGTGCATGCTTGGATAGACTTCTGGCTCTTAAGACAGCTGTAAATAAAAGTGGAACAAAAAAACATTTGAAACAATTACGAATATGTTGAAACCTTCATTGTTTTCAAACAGAAAAGAGTGAAAAACATTTGACATTTTTCACACTGTTTGCATGAATGCCTGTCTAGATAAATAATGATGAGTTTATGTTCATTGCTCAAGTGTTATTCAATTATCAAAAGCCACGTTCCCACGGGATTAATATTTAACCAATACCATGGTTAACTTTCCGATGGGTAAATCTTACCGGTGTCGGCACTTTGACTTTTTTGTTGTGGGTAAACTAACCGATACGATGGTCAAACTAACCTAGACGATGGTCTATACCCAAAAACGAATGCATTGTCATGGAAGCATATGCTGTGTCACAAGAGATTGGGGCATGATGTGTGCAGCGAACCGGATGTGGTTTTTTACCCGACTGAGTTAACCGCAACGTCGCGTCCGCAGGTGGGACTTTGCGGTTGACCATCGTCTTGGTTAAGTTGACCTGGTCAAGTTAACTGGGCAGAAGTTGGCCGGTTAAAACTACCCATTGGACCCGGGTAAGTTAACTGGGTGAAATCTTCCTGGGCTGACTGCATCGGACTTAAAATGGCTAAGTTACCCATTTGCTCGGTTAGTTTACCCAAAATAAATCCCGTCCGAACACGGCTATAAAGTGTGCAAATAGATTCAAACTACATGTACAAATTTCCTCTTATACTGCTCTTCATGATTTACATCTTCATATGTAGCTTGAAAGTCAGGACCATTTATCATACAGTAGCAAATTGTACAGATAAAAAAAAAACTGAGGGTTAAGTTTTTTGTTATATGCACCAGGGAAATATGCGTTATGTTGAATTCGCCCGTGCGCTGTGGTGCGTTGTTTAATTTGAACTCTGTAACTTGATCATCACGCTTGACGTACAGCGTTACAAATCATGTAAATGCCCGTTTGAAATCAATTTCGCACCACAGCGCATGGGGCAGATTCAACATGACGCATATTAACATGAAAGGGTCTATTGTTTATCTTTTTGTGCGATTTGGAGGTTTTTTTTCACATTACTTCTATGTAAATGATTTGACCCAACACAATAGATGCCTTTTGTCACGTTAATGTTTGTAAATATGCAAACATCAACAGCAAAATGACTCAAGCATTTGCACTTGGTTGTTTTTTCAAATACATGTAGAAATAACAGACAAGAGTATTCACCAACTGGGCAAGCTACATGTTAGTTTGCTTTGATAATTAAATCTTTGATCTCCTTTTCCTTTCTTCCAGATTAATTAGTCAGCATTCCTCATGACACATTGGGCAACATATATGAGATGGACACCAGTTACACACATGTTACAGCAAGTTGAATACATAGAGGCATGACAGAGAGACGACTCACTGCTAGGTACTATTGGACCCAGGAGTCTTAGTGATTTGAACTGATCAAACCATGGAGGATTGTATCAAGTAGTAGATTCTAACAATGGCCCCAAATGAACTGCTGGGAACACTAACCCAGAAGGTAACCAACATACACTGCACTTTCAACTCAGATTGAGTCTTAATGATTTGAACTGATCAAAGATGCAGTGACAACCAAACTACTTGCTTCACCGGAGCTCACCACAAGATCATGAAGACTATATACCAATTGATGTTAAAACAAAAGACAGCCAAACATTCTACATGGTAAGCGCTCACCAAAATACTGCTGTGTTTGCTTGTGACTTTTTGCAAACACCTTTTGAAAAGAATTGTCTTGCTCGACAAAACAAAGGACTTGCTTCGGATAAAGACAATTACTATGGGAAAGCAATTACATTTAAAAAACCTTTGAGGAAACACAATGAAGTCATCATCAGCAAGGAATCTTCGTTACTCTCTTCTGCAACCTTTGGAATGCAATTGATAAGGAGTACTCATAGACTTATAAGGAATGTGTTTTCCTGTTACTAACCCAGTCAACATTGTTGGTCAATATTAGACTCAGCAGACAGTATTCAGAACAAATGTACCCCCTTTTAAATTTGGCTGAAAAATGTATCAATTGCCTCTGATTGATTTGTCTACACATTCAGCAATGTTTGACCAGTACTGACTAAGTTGTTGAGAAAGTTTCAAGGGGTTACTACATGTATCCTGTGCAGATCTGCTGGCTGGTCACCTACATGTATGGTATTTGCCTGAAAGTTCTCTCATATCAACCATTTTCATCAGTTTTCAACACATTCTCAAACTTTGATAAATTTTGAACCAGTTACCTGCACAAACTGTGTGTAGTTCGTCTACATGTATGCTCTACCTTTTACTCCCATGTCCATCTGCTTCCTGGTACCTGAACTTAACTTGATAGCATTCCCAATTGTTTCGTTATATGTATCGATGCAGCTAATAATGTTCTGTCTTCAGCTGCATGTGGAGTACCATGTTACCCCTTCCCTGGATCTTCCCACTGAAACTTGTCTCAATATTTTCATGGAAGACTCTGTTCAGCTGTCAAAATGTCCAGCATTACTCTCAATCAGCAGTAAACCAGTTGCATACAGTGTTGAGTTCCATGGCATCTACTGGATGGCCAACCACTTGATGTTTCCCCAGTCAGGTTTGCCTGAAAACTCTCATAAGACTCTGCTCAGCTTGCACAATGTACTCTGGACAGCTTGCATTCCTGTTTACATCATATCATATGGTGAAGCATCTAGCAGGACTGAATACATGTAGTTGCTCAACAAGCAGGATGTACTTCAGCCGTAACGAGAATAGGTATGTGTGTAACATTTGATCAGAACTCAAAAACCTCTGTTTTACTCTGTCTGCTTTAAAAAAGTCTATCAAAAGAAAATCAAACAAACCTTCTGTAACAACTGTACATGTTGTTGAGAGGTTTTATGGATCAAATTCACACAATGCTGATTTGCCAGCTGGTATATCATTGTGTCCAATAGGGAAGCAGTTCCATCAGAATGATGGATACATCTTTTTAAGTGTGCAAGGGGGGGGGCTTTCAATCAGAAAACATTTAAGTCTATGGGAATAATTTGAAAGGGGAATCCATGAGACCATGAGCAGCACAGTTGATAGCCTTCGCCTCCATGGCAATCTCCACTAAATTAGAGATATGGACAACCTTGATTGTTTCTTTGACATCCAGTTTAAATAAACAAAAAATATAGACTAAACATGAGAGATCACATTTTTGAAAAAAGCAGCTTGTACAACAGCAATTTTCATCTGTAACAAGAATAGGTATGTGTGTAACATTTGATCAGAACCCCAAAACCTCTGTTTTACCTATATATTTGCTTTAAAAAGTCTACTAAAAAAGCCAAACAAATCTTCTGTACATGCTGCTGAGAGGTTTTATGGAACAAATTAATTGGTAAAAGTTCACAATGCTGATGTGTCAGCTCTTTTGTCACTGTGTCCAATAGGAAAGCAGTTTCATCAGAATGGACAAATCTTTTAAAGTGTGCAAGGCCATTTTGATTTTGTAAAGATGGCAGGGGTGGGGGGCTTTCAATCAGAAAACATTTAAGTCTATGGGAATAATTTGAAAGGGGAATCCATGAGACCATGAGCAGCACAGTTGATAGCCTTTGCCTCCATGGCGATCTCCACTAAATTAGAGATATGGAGAACTTTGGTTTGTTTTTTTGACATCTAGTTACACAAAAATATGGACTAAAAAAGTTCACATTTTTGAAAAAAAAATCAGCTTGTACAACAGCAATTTTTCTTGTTTGGACAGATGAATACTATCCATCAACTAAAGTACAGACTTGCAGCCACCGACCTGAAAAGGCTTGACAGGTATCTGATGAAATGAATGATCTCAACTTCTGTATGTAGCTGCAAAACATCCAAGTCAGTTTTCTTCTGCTTTCTCTCCACCATGACTTTATGTGAGGATGATTTCACTGGTGAGTTACTGAATGATTGGAGTGAACCACAAACACTGTAAATATACCATAAACCATTTCCTGAATGATCCTAGTGAAATTCCAACTCAAAACATAGTTTACCTTTCAAACATCTAGTTAGTATGTCTGATGACCCATGACTAACACCAAGTAACAGTGGTTAGTTTGATTATTCAATACTCAATTTTCTGTATCAAACTTATGGGAAGGATCTGACTTTTGTCAATCCGAGAAATACATTTCCTCTCTGAAATGCTTTCATGAAGTCAAGAAAATACCGTTTGAGAAATCATCATTGCTCATTTCAATTTATGCAACCAAAATAAGCTCAACAAACGTGTACAAAATTTCGGACAAAGTGTGATTAGCTTTGCATTTTTTTTCACTGAAATGTTTTCATTTCATTTAATATTTTCACAAGTTAGATGAATGGTGTGTTTACTGAAACTTCCGAAGGGAAATAAAGTTACTCTACCAATAACAAATGAGTTGATGTTTTGTTTTTGAAAGTAAAACTTCAATTTGACTGTCTCCATGTAGACCTCTAGCTGTTAATTTTAGGCCGATTGTGTGGGAAGACATTTGGTAAAAACAGACTGTTGGTTGGTGAAATAGATGACATTCTCACAGGTTGATCGTCTGGTCTGCTTGATTTTGAACTGTGAACATAAACAAATTAATGAATAACTGTACTCTTACAAAACCCATATATGTATCGCACATTTATGGACTTTGTAAGACCTTATTCACTGACTTCATCCTGCCACCATCTGATGAGGTAAATTGAGGATCAAACTGTGAAAATGAAAAACTAAGTACACACGGGACACAGGATGGGCCAATTATCAACCTGTTTATAGGTCTTGGTGAGGGAGTCCACTGCAGTGACGTATTCTTTACCTAGGCTGGACAATATGTACCTATTTCAGACTTTGATTTCCAATAAGTTAAAATAAGTTAAAGAGGTATTGAAAATTGTTTTACCTTCTCTTTAATCTCAGATTCTCTACATGGTGTTCCCTCTGCAAGTATGTCTTCAAGTTGACTTCCAAGAACTTCATGCAAGCCCTGGGCTCTCGATTCAAATTCATCTGGCAATAATGGTAATGACATTTGAGAAATTTGAAACATTGAAACAAAGTCTGGCCTGCATGATGAAATAGGTAGACATTAGGGGCAATTACATGGGATTTCTTTCTTTCAAATAATGGTAGAGAAAGTTCCATTGACATTTGAGAAATGTTTAATATTGAAAAAAGACCAATTTAAGTTGAAAAAATACTGTAAATGTTGTCATAGTTTGGTGGGAAAAAACACAAAATGAAACATCTTATTTTGATGACAAATCTGAGAGTAAACTTAAAAAAGGGTTTTGTTTACAAAATGTATAACAGTTTTGAAATGATAATTTTTATTGTTGATTAATGACCCACATATACATGTTGTTGCACTCAAGACTTGAATGCACTCATTTATCAACAACTGAGCCAAGTCCTTCACATTTGTTTCTAATTTGATATGAATAACCGTGTACACCATATGTACCTCTCTTGATAGTTCGTTTGTTTCCTTGTGTATTATTTTGCAGACTCAAGTATTCAATTATTCTTCAAAGACTCTGTGAATGTATGAAACATCCATCAACCCATGCTCCAAGCTACAAACTGCAAGATGCACTGCTTGAGGAGATCTACATCATTTCTGCAAGGATTTCCTGAACACTGAAACATCATCAACCCATGCTTCAAGTTTCATTCCAGCAAAGACTCTGTGAACAATTTGGACATGAATAAAACCAAACTCACTCTTGGCTTTGTGATGCAGATGATTAGAGATATCTAATGCTGCATCTCAAAGCCTGGATTGGGGACATCATTTCTTTGAACACTTCAGTTCTGTAAAGACAGTAGTGTGTGCAAGGCTAGAGACATTTCTGAACTCACATTTCCATCATACTCTTTGGAACCTCACCAGTAGAATATGATCAGCATACATGGACCAGATCGTTTGTATAACCATCAATGTTCATATGTAAAAAGACTTGGGATAGTCAGGGGAACACTTTCTTCAATCAGTTTATATAATTGACACTGTTTTCAAGAACAGAAAAATTTGTAAAATTAATATCAAATCAGTATTTTACAGATGTTTGATGTGATTGACATCAACATTTTCCCCGTTTTTAAGTCATAAAACTTCATATATTCGTAATTACACAAATTAACACACAAGATTTAGGTCTATATTTTCGAATTTTCTCAAAAGGAAATGCTCATCTTGCCTAATTCTTATATTGAAGTACATAATGCTTGCACAGTGCCAAAAACCAAGGGCTCTGGCTGTGAGTTTTCAGGAAGAGACAATCTTTGTGACAAGTTTACAGTTTTCTCAAACTGCCATGTTTGTTCATGCATTGGTTTGTACATGACGCTCTGTACCCAGACCATGTGTGTTCAGTTTTCTTGAAGAGACAATCTTGTTAAACAATTAATTACTCATTAATTAGATCTGTTATGATAAAAATAACAACCCATTTGCACAATTTAGGATCTTAAATTCCAGTCATGTTTTTTTCAATGTCTAAGTCAAAGTGATTAACATTTGCAAAACCAATGGTTTCAAAAACTTCAAACACAGTTTCCTCTAAACATGGAAGTTTGGCTGCAGGGACTAAGTTGTCTCTTTGGGAAAACGGTGATGATATCTTTGGCAATAAGCATTATAGTAGAAATGTAGCATTAAGGTATAGTTATCTGTTCATGCATGAATATTATATATAGGATTAGTGTAGTAAAAGGGATTAACTAGGAGAAATGGTATTTCTAATTTCTTTTTAAACAATCTATTCATAAAACCAACAAGTGTACTAAAAGAGATAGGATTAAAACAATTAGTAGTTCTAAATATCTTGTCAATACTTTTAGGATTAATGGCATTGCACTAAAACCCAACAAGTGCAGTAAAAGAAATACATGTAGGACTTCAACTGAAAAGGTATTTCAAAATATGTTGTCACCAGCTTCTCCCTAAGCCACCAAGAATACTGAATGGGATAGGACTAAACCAGAAAAGATATTTGTAAATAGGTTGTCAACAGCTTCTCCCGAAAACCATCAAGAGTTCTAAATTAGCATCTCACTAAAACCATCTATTGAACTAAATGTGTAGGATTAGGGAAAATGGTGTGTATATTTTGTCAACTTTCCCTGTTCAAATGTATTTTTTTAAACACAAACAAGAAACATTAAGTACACTTTAGTCAATGTTTATTGACATATGAAGTTTTTAAAATCATCTAAATCTATGACTAAGAACCATGAGCAACGAAGAAGCTGAACAAAGTATTTGTTATGAATGTCAAGATTCTACTACATCTCAACCCTCTGGTTTAATTCATATAAATGCTCTTATTAAATCTACTCAGTTCGTACTTCATGCACCATGCAAACGCATGTTAAAGTATTTAAAGTTCAGTGTAGTACTACTTCACAAGAATTCAACCAATGTTAGTTTGTGACTTGAAAGACCTACAATAGGTTAGTGCAGGAGTTACAATAATCTTGTTGGATTTGACTTTAAAATGAAGTGCATCCAAGTTAATATTAGCATAGGAATTCATGCATGAACAGAGGGTAATTAGTATTTGTAGTTCTAAATAATGTTCTGAACAGCCTTTCACAGAAACCTGAACTTTCAAAATCAAGTTACTGAAAACAAAAACAAGCAGTTTAAATTTTGTTTTGACTAAATGGAGAACATGAATTGTTCTTATGACAATTTATAAATTAGATGGTGCGGTCACATAAGTATTTAAATGCTCTATTTAAAGTCAATACGCAAGAAAGATTATAAATCCATTGGATTCAGCTTTTTTTAGCATCCTTGAGTGAACAAATTTTTACTTCTAATCTTATTCAAATTTCATGTGAAATTAGAAAGTTACCAAGTTTTTATGAAAGGCTGGTCTATCTTAAACATTGTAAGTTAATTTAATTAGTTAGTTCTAGAGTGGAGGGTGATTCTATAATGTCTGTTGGTAGTTGGGTACAAGATTGGTCTCAAATGTACTTCTGAAGTCAAAATTTATACTAAAAAAGTCAAGCATTTACGGTACAAACTATTCTAAACAACTTACTCTAAAATACATTGGCTGGAGCAGCTAATATTTTTTTTTTTTTTATACTTTTATACACACTCTCAAAAAGGTCTCGATGCAAAATACCATCACTGAATCTTTTTAGCAGCATTGACAAATTGTCTTCAAAAACTGACATCAAATGCTGGATCTTCCCTTTACACTTAAAAACAGATATTTCTTTTGCCCATCTTTTCCAGTGAACAACTCTGTTGCTAATGGCATATGTTTTAGTTTTTGTTTTTGACCCATGTGCTCAAAATGGCACTCCCGTGCATGCATGCCATCCTGTAAGGAAATAGCATTTTCACAAATCTTACACATCTCTAACCAAGTCGTTAAACATTGCCATTGATGGGGCCAAATGGATCTCTCTTTTTGTACTAGACTGATAGGTATATGAGACAAAATCTCAATTTACACTCTCTTGTTGCATTTCATGTATTTTCTTCTATAGAAACTCTTCTGAAGTACATTAGCCAATCTTGTTCACCACATTTTGACTTTTTAGCAGCATGGACAAATTGTCTTTAAAAGCTGACGTCTAAATTTTGGATCTTCCTTTTACATTTCAAAATCAATAACGACCAATTTATTTTGCCCATCTTTTCCAGTGAACAATTCTGTTACTAATGGACAAATTATTTTGTGTATTTTACCAACAGCAAATGAATGTATCCCCTCCCCTCTTTGGCACCCCGGTGCATGCAAGCCATCCTGGTGCTCGCACAAGTGTTCCCCGCCCACAGGTGTCAGCAGGCTGGTCGGTGAGTTGCTCTCTGTCTGCATTTGCAGGTGTTTGGCTGTTTGTGGTGTGTCAACCTTCCCAATCTTTGGAGGTCTGGATGAATCAAAGACCCACAGTTGGCTACAACATGGTAAGGATCCTTTGAACTATAATGACCAGTTTTCTTTCCACAGAGGAGGATGTATCCATCTTCCACTCCAGGGATTGCACATGGAAGAAATGCCTTCAAGTCTCCTCTGAACTGTACATTTCAGGAGTAATCGTTGCATCATGGTATTTTGATCCATGAGAATGGAATATCTGCAAATGTACGTTTTTGTAAAGTATTTCTGAGATGTTTGTCATACTAAGAGATTTCGGTCACAATTTCACAATTGTTGAATGATCACTGTCTAATCCTCTCTGCTTTGTGTTCCAAAAATCAAGTTTTGTAATTTCAAGGAAAAATGCACATTAAAAAGAGCAATAGTCAATATTTGAGAAAGCAAACATAAATCCGTACAAAGTAGATAAAATTAGAAAAACAAACTCATCAGCACAAACACTGAACAACGGTTTTTCAGAAACAAAGTTGTTAAATGTTTTTAAAAACAAACCAACACTTAAAAATGTTCAATCTTAATCTGAAAATCCATAGAATAAAATCAACCATGTACTCCAACAAATGAATAAGATACTAGTAAAAGAAGTAGAAATGAATGAACTATTTTCAGAAAGTTTGTTTGGTGAAAAAAATAATAAAATCTTCCATACAAAATGTTAAATAAAAGTCAAAAAAGTTTCAAACTTCAAGCATGAAGCAAACAAGATGCTAAAGAATCCTCACATTGGAATTGAAATGGTTGCCATTTTACCAAAAGCACTTAGAAAACGCTACTTCTAATTCAAAATCAAAAACTCCCATACTGCTTAAAATAATACTATCGAATGGAAAACATACTTTCTGCAACATTTCAGTTTGCTAAAAATTAAATCCTACCTAAGAGGCAAAACCATTCTCAATGAGAATGGATAAAATCTAAACCGATGTTTAAATATTTTACAACAAACTCAAGTTTGTTCAAACTATCTCTTATTGAAGAGACAAATCTAGCTTGTGTGAAAAAAAAATGTCCAAATGATGTTAACCAAGAATATTCAAATCCAGCTGGATACTCTTCAATATCTTGGTATGATGAAAATCACTAACTGCTTTTCAGGTAGTTCAAAAATCTATTTCACTATTTCAAGACGGGAGAACTTGAAATGAGTTCATTTCTATCATGCATGTCATTGCACTGCTAAAAATACCCAAACTGTCTTGTCAGTTATCACCATGACAATAATCACAGATTGAGAAAGGCAGCAGTCTATTTGAGACTTGAGCCTCAATGTGATTCTCATAGACTTGAATGCTAGACAAATCATAATAGCTTACCATGGATAAGGATCCATTTCCGGTGGCATAGTGAACTATTTTTACTTGTAACTCCAAAGATGTCAGCATGTTTTGGCTGAAATGTAACACGTCAGGAAAAAAGTATTTTTGAAATGAAAATAATGGGGAAGATTTGTGCTACACATATGGCAGTTCCTGGCCAAATTCTAAAATCATGGCAGTGCCTAGCCAAACTGTAAACTGATCCCATCATTGTGAAAATGTTGGGGGTGCCAAACTCTTTTAAATTGCTGTAGAAGGATGGCCTGGTGTGCAAAGGTAGAGCACCATACTATAACTAGGGCTGCACATGGGACGATGTGGTGGGTCCCTCAGTATTGACGGAAACTGTGGTGTTAGACACGGGGTCCCAGTCCTGTTAGATAGGTCCATGGTAACTTTAATTGAAGTTAGAATTCATGTACTGTAACTATACATCCTCAGCCATGCACTGATAGTCTTCAATCAAAGGCAATACCAAGCATGTTAGGGTTGAATATCAATCAAGGCATTGACCAAGCTATTAGGGTTTTAAACGGAGACATGTCTTCAGACCTGTGTGTTTCCTTAGAAATAAGAAACACTATTTGATGTAACTCCGTGCCTGCAATAAATATCTAAAATCATCAGAACAACGATCTTGATTTTCAATGAAGTTTTTCTCAAGAAGTAACATGACAGTTGCTGTCAAAATCCCAGAACTCGGTCATTACAGTGACCACTCAGTAAGACACCAGTCTATTACTAAGATGAGTGACTTATTCTTAGTCTTGTGTGTGTTGAAGCAAACCAAGATGGCCACAGGTCATCTGATTAAGATACAGATTGTTGCTGAAAATCAATACAGTAATATGTAACACAATATCACACAGTAATAGTATCCAGTCTAAATCTTTGCTGATGATACATGCAGTGACATCCCTGAAATACCCCGAATGGGTACAGTGAAGCTATTCATCAGGCAGGCAAAGCCCAACTGGATGCCCAAACTAAAGTGGGTTACAAAATAATGCAGGTACAGTCCACCTAGATACCCTCAGTGAGGTATAGATACATTACAGTAGCAGATTTTATTCGTGCAGACACTACCCTCAATGATACCCCTATCCTGGGTAGAGAGGGGCTTAATCTAGTCAAGGAGCTACTGTCAGACCTACCAAGAGAACTATGACACAAACTTCAGCCAATGAAGGAAGCAATGCACTATGAGGCTTTATGTCCAAAGCATTAAGTGTCAACATCTTAACATCCAGTCAACCTGTACATGATTGTACATGTGAAGACACTTTGATGAACTTAAAGTGTAACAGGAAATCCTCATATAGAGGTTTCTTTATTTGAATGGTCAATGCCTTGATTGAATTTTGCTAGATCTAGGCAACCTTAAACTTTTCACTCAGGCTTGGGGTATTTAGGTGATTCCTTTTTTAAGTACAGTATTTACAAGTCGGACCAAAAAGTACGAACAGTTCTTTGGGGTTAGCTTTTTATCACTGCTTTCAACCAGTGAAGGTTTTGAAGAAACCAATAACCTTAAGACTTAACTTGTCATAACCAAAAAAATCAAAGAATGAGTTCAAATTCATAATTAACCTTCAGAACAGAAAAAATTGTTCTAAAACAAAAAAACATATGATCATTGTGTGATCAAAAGCAACCAATGAAGTCAGCCAATTATTTTAGAAACAATCTCTATTACCAACCGTGTTGGTAATATTTACCTTCTTTTGCATTACCCCAAGCCTGGTTAGTCCTTAAAATTAACCTGATATTAGGGTTGTACCTGGTAGAATTATAGTCCTGAGAGTTCTTCACATTTACTTAGAATGAGAATTAGCAGCAATTTTGCAGTAATGTGTTAAGAAAAGGTTTAGGTAACCCTTGAGTATGAAGGGAAATCCACCTACCTCTATTGTCATGTGACGTTCAAGGTGATGTCACTCCTAGCTTGGTATACATTCTCCACACTGTCTCAGTAGCAATCTTTTGTAAGCTGTTGCCTTCCAGTGAGCACTTACAATGTAGAAGCAATTGGTAATGTGATGTCCTGAATAACCAAAACCCAGGATAAACTGATCACAACCAGTGTCTGGGAACCAAATCCCTAGGGTATAAATCAAGATCAGAAAACAATGTGTTTATTAATTGGTTATCACAATAGCCAGTAAAGCACAATGTATTTGACTTTGTATTTAATGACACTTTAAATAATGTGAAGAACTTTCAGGACATTGTCTTATTCAACCTTGCTTGGTATTGCCCAGCCTCGTTCCCACCAACTCAGCCCAAATGGTCAAATTAAAGTGTCTACTAAGCCCGTTAGGCAATGTGTTTTTAGTTTGCTCTGTATGAACCAAACACAAGCCCCCTGCCTCTTGGTGAAGTAATAAATACGCACTCCTACTGTCTGAGTGAAAATCAATTGAACTGAAATCACCAGTGGCCGCTATATGTAAAGTGATTTACAGACGCCACCACTTGGCCCTAATAGGAAAAGTACATCAAATATGGATACACCCATAATTACCACTGTTTGGGGCAAATGAATGTACATGATACACAATCACACTCGGTATAGTCCTGGTTTCTTTCCCTTCTTCATTCCACTTCTACAGCCCCTATTGGGCAAACAGATGTACGCAGTGACAAAGTTGCCCCCACTGGGCAATGTTGGGCAAAGTGATATACATGTACCAACAACCTCCACCAGTATAGCCCCTGTTGGGCAAACAGATGTATGCAGTGACAAAGTTGCCCTCACTGGGCAATGTTGGGCAAAGTGATATACATGTACCAACAACATCCACCAATATAGCCCCTATTGGGCAAACAGATGTACGCAGTGACAAAGTTGCCCTTACTTTCCCTTGTTGGGCAAAGTGATATACATGTACCAACAACATCCACCATTATAGCCCCTGTTGGGCAAACAGATGTATGCAGTGACAAAGTTGCCCTCACTGGGCAATGTTGGGCAAAGTGATATACATGTACCAACAACATCCACCAATATAGCCCCTATTGGGCAAACAGATGTACGCAGTGACAAAGTTGCCCTTACTTTCCCTTGTTGGCCAAAGTGATATACATGTACCAACAACACCCACCAATATAGCCCCTATTGGGCAAACAGATGTACGCAGTGACAAAGTTGCCCTCACTTTCCCTTGTTGGGCAAAGTGATATACATGTACCAACAACATCCACCAATATAGCCCCTATGGGGCAAAGTGATTCATAGACAGTGGGTAACACCAGCCCCTAATGAACCACACACTACATCCACCACCTGACCCTATTATTGTTAAATGGATGTACAGGTGACAAAGTGGCCACTACTACTAGGAACTTATGATTTCCCACCTTCACCCACCATTAGTCCCTGTTGGGCAACAAACACCCTACAACTAGCCCCTGTTGGGCAAAGTAAGTAAGACACAGTGGCCAATGCTAGCTCCCTTACTTTTACATACTACACAAACTACTACCTTATTGGCAAGAACTGTTTTTCCTAAAGACAAACTATCAGCTCCTTCCCTATTGGATAAAGTGATTGATCAGCAAAAGCAATCACTAATCCCAAATGTTCTATTCCCTTAGGTCCATGCCATAGTAAGATACTATGGGATGGATTACCATGGGAACGAGGCAATTAACATTGACCTATCGCCATTCACAACCCAGCCATATCTAAGACAAATGAGTGATAACAAGCTAAAACAGGTACTCTCAGGAAGAAGATGCAAGTTGAGATTTGCATGTACAGTTGGCTTTTGATGTACTTGTTCATCTGAGAGTGTGTTGGTCAAATGTACATGAATAAAGAAACACATATTGGATTTGTATGAGTTTCATCATGTACTGCTAGGAAAAAGAAAGGAAAGTTGCTCATGTGTGTTTTGGATGAACATACAATGAATAACATGAACACAAGCTGCATATGAACGATCATCACGTGGTCTTCATGTTGAATAAGTACATCTAGATATTCGTGTGTACTAAATGATGCATATTGTACATCAAGTAACATGTACATGAATAATGGAACACATACATCTTGTATGTATGAGATAGGTTATCACTTTCCAGTATTGTAGATCAGGTTGATCACACAATGTGCTTAATGCATTGTTATTGTCTATCATAATATGAATGGCGATAGGTCAATATCGTTTGATTGAAGACTATCGATAAGCTCCGTGTATTTTAAGGCTATATACACCACTGGCTTTTTGGTCAAGTAGTGAAACTGAGGTAGGACATTTCATCACATGTTGAAAGATAATAGAAGAAACATTTATTATGTCATAATCAAAAAAGAAAAACTTTAGCTGGGATACACATTGGATATGCATTCTGATGAACTATTACCAATCAGAACAGGTTTACATCTTTTGTTGAATCTCAAGGAATGCATTCAAACTCATTAAGAACCAGATCAATGTAGATGCCAATTTGTAAAAGTGTCAGTGTAAACTTGGCTACTGGACACAAATAAATCAGCAAATACTGGATTAAATAACAATTCAGTTTTAACAGTGAACTGGATCGCTGGCCAGTGATCAAGTTCATACTTTGGTTGATACTTTGAATGATAAGTCACACAGACTTCAAGAAATGTTGAAGGATTATTTGAATCAGTACAGTAGAAAGATGAAATTGCATCAAGTAAGTTCAATGATCTCATAGATGACATGGAAGAGTACTAGAGATGCAAAGAATATTGAATATTATTTGAACTAACGCTCTATATTGTGAGTGTAAGTTCACAGGTGGTAATTTAAGCCAAATACTTGGATGTAATTTTCCATAGGATTCAAACTCTTTTAACTACTTATTGTTTTATACCAGTGGTGTATACAGCCGGTCCAATGTCCATGCATACAACTAGCTCTAGGACTAGGGCCTTGCTACTCAGGATTTTAAGTAACAGAGATGTAGGCCCAGACAGTTTTAGTAACATGTCTTTTTGTAGCTGGACTAAGCCAATTATAAGTAGGTAAGTTTACCTTGTGAAGAAGCTGCAAGGAATAATCCAAGAGCTGTACATAATCATCATAGGAGTGTAGATACCATGCTGGATGGTAGTGAATATTATACACATATGGACTGGCAATGAGGGAAAAAGTGCATGTCTATGCAACCCGAGGGCCTGTGAGTGACCAGGAGAGGGTCCTATTTAGGACCCTCTCCTGGTCACTCACAGGCCCGAGGGGTGCATAGATGTGCACTATTTCCCTTGGGGGCGCTCTTTACCAGTCAATAGTTTTTGGGTTTTTGAAACTATTTCCCGCTTTGCGAACTATTTCCCCCAAATGAAGCGCGTGCGGTGTGTGTGGTGCAGATTTCATGCACTAGGCTATATTAGTTCACCCCACGCGATTGTGTTTCAGCCAATCAGGATAAAGAACCAGGGAGAGGTGTGTTATAACACTCATTAGTTCATCAGCGACACTCATGTAGTCCCTAGATAGACAAAGTCAAATGCTTCTACATTCATTGAACTATGGGGGTACATCTTGGGGTAAACACTACTTCATTAAAATGTGCACAATCAGTCTGTGTTGTCTTTTCCAGGCAGACATAAGGTGTGTTTTATATCACAACTTTTTATCAAAATGATCAGAACTTGTAACATTTAAGAGTGTGGTGGATACTCTTCAGGAACAGCTGCAAACACAGACATTTATTTATTTTATGAAAAATAAGCTACTCTATAACCCCAGGCAATTTAGCTACCTTATTATAGCAGGCATAGCTACCCTAACAGCACTGAGCAGGCATTACCTACCTTATTTTTAAATAAGGTAGGTACAACTTAAAAGTTGTATGCATTTGTGACTCTAGCAGGCCCTGGGAAAGCCTAAATTGTTGTTTATGGAATCACTTCATCAATTCTGAAGTGAAGAATCATGAACATTTTGGCCATCTGTACTAGTTCATCTACACGCTAAGCAGAAACAAATTTAGTGCTAAAGACTTGCATGTAAAATCCATGTTAGTTTCTACTTAGGTAATTTAAGATGTTCAGATAAAAAAAATGGACTAATAAAGGCATTCAACATTGAGCTATATGCCTGTAGAACGATGTATCTTCACTTCTAGAATTAACTTCAAATCAAGGTTAAAATAGCAATCAGGAGTTGTTCTATTAAAAAGTCAATATAAAACTGTTGTCATCAACTTTGAAGTGAAGTAAAAAACATCGTAGCCATCTGTATTTTAGTTGAAATCTGCCAGCTCAGCAGATACACATTATTAGTGTTCAAGACTGACTTGCATGTAACAATCCTTGCATCCTTTTGAATGATCTCTTCTCTTATATAACTTAAAGTAAAGGTGAAATAGCAATCAGAATTATGACCAAACTAAATACAAAGCTAGAGTCCTTTAACAATTTAAGGACTATTTCAATCAGGCAAAGTACAAACTACAAATAGCTAGGTTGTGATTGAGAGCAAATTGACTAGTAGAGGTGGTGGTAAAAACCATCATTTAAAAATTTCCCAGGGCCTGCTTAATAAAGGTTTACATGTGAGCTGTAAAAAGTGCATGGTATCTGTTATACATGAGGATGTATAGTAAAGTGTGCAGTGCATGAATCTGTAAAAACTTCAATTAAACTTACCATGGACAAGATAGAGGCAGGACTGGCAAACCCTGTGTCGATAAAAGGCACCATAGTTGCCCTTGATACTGAGGGGCAGATTGAAATGGGGCGGATCTAGGATCTGAAAAAGAGGAGGTGAAATTGGCCGGAGGTCCTGTCATGAAGGGAGGGGGGGGGGTTTAGGGTTGGTCGCAAATAGTATTGTGTCTAAAATGCACTTCGCATTTAGACCAGTGATATAAATATTCATAGGTGCACAGTATTTGACCATTCGGAAATCACAACTACCTTTAGATATTTTCACCAAATGAGACTGAAAATGATAAACTTTTGTAGTCATCATGACGTTTCAGAAACGTTTAGATGCACATTTCAGCAAGAAACTTGTTTTAAACATGTCTTACAATATGCCAAAGATCATACACATTTGGTAGTCATCATAACGCTGAAAATGCATTGAGATGAGCCAAACAGCTTGACCAAATACTACACAAGACCAATGAAATCATTGGTTACACTGTAGTCAAATCAATAAGGAAAGCATCATGCATAAATTGAAAAAAAAATGGTCAAAGTGCCCTAGATAGGGACACCCCAAAATAATCTTGAAAACTCCAAAGAGATTAATCGTGCCCCCCCCCCCACCTATAAGAAAAGAAAAAAAGTCCCAAAGTACTGGAGTACATAAGTACAAAAGTACAAAAGGTAATTGTAACATAGGAAAAGTGAATTGGACATGACAGGGCTTTCCGGCAAAAAAGTAGGGGGGAAAGAGGGAGGTCCAACTTAAAAAGTAGAGACCTCCCATGGATCCGTCATTAAATTGCCACCACATCGTCAAAAAATTGAGCCACAAACTGAGTATGGTGTTAACAAACAGACACCCCAGGGCCAGGGTACAGAGAAAATATGCTACTCAAAACAGTGTAAGGAAACCAAAGAAACAACTGAAACCCAATAAAACACATCTATAAAGAATGCGTCAATACATCAAAAAATGATCAAGATGCACAAATAAAAATGATCAGACCAAATTTAGTCTACACTTAGATCAAGCAAAATTACAAATCTCTTAACTATATCTATATAAGTATTTTGTGAGTACAGGTACTTCAAAAAGTATTTAAGTTACTGCCTCAAAAATGAACGAGAAGGAAAAAATCTTCATAAAAATTATAAGTATATTTAGTTGGAACTTTAGCTAAATCAATTAGTTACTCATTTCCAAACCTAAGCAAATTAACTCTTTTTAGTCAGTTTGAAGTGTAGTAGAATTAGTGAAGTTATGGAAGCTCAAACTTACCAAAAATGATCATTTGGGAAACACGTCAGTTTATGGACTTGACTTGTGAAGTGAAGTACTTTGGACTCATAATTATATGAGTGCCTTGCATTGTTTTGAGTAGCAGGAGAGTTTGGCATCCTGGAAAATGTGTGGGGAAAAAAAAGAAAGTTTTAGGAAAGTTACAAGTTAAAAATAAACCAAACGAATGCCATGTATAAACAAAATCTAACAATAACCCGTCTGAAATAGTGAAATAGAAAAAGATTGGCACCATAAAAAACATCAAATAAATCACTTGGACATGAGCAACTTCTCTTCTATACAAATTGCCTCAAAAGTAGGATGCAATAAACTGTTATGGTTTAAATCTTTATACTCAACAAAGTAGAAATGGCAACCAATTCAATTAGAAATTCCACTTTCTGCTATTTTTAAAAAAGCATTTGAAACTACTCATTACTCAGCTAGAGTTCTCAAAAAACATTAACAAACTACATTTAAATTACTTAAATGAACTGTCAAACTTTTGTGCTGGATTTTGACATACTTAAAAATTTGTGGTCATATCCCTCTCTCTCTACTCAGTTAGATTGTACGGCCATTCTGCTCTATTTTACTCAATTTCTTTCACACGAAAAAACAATTCACCGTTTGTGCTCATGAACTAAGAGCAAGGCTGAATGCATTAGTTACTTGAAAACCCATCCAATTATTTAACACGTTTCTTGAGTAGGACATCAATTAAACACCAACAGTTATAACGTTTGACTATGACAGCCAAGACTTCTTGTCATAACAAAATGTACAAAGATATTTGATTAAAAACAAGCTAAGGAACACACTAAAAATGGCAGAGATTTAGTAGGGTCTTCTTTGTGACGTTGGCAAATATGATCAGTGCAGCTGAAAGGAAAAGTGACCTTAATCTAAACATGGCAAACTATTAAAGAAAACTAGCAAAAACTGTACCTTTGTTTGATATTTTATTTGATAGGATCAAAAACCAGGATGCAATATGCAACAAAAAATTCAAAAGTTCAGAGCAGACACTGAGGGCGCTATTTCCATGAGCAATGCCAGGAGTGGTGGATAAATACATCTGACTCAGTGTTCAAGTCAACTGATTATTAGAGTTCATTAGATCCTTCCCTTGTTATAGTCAACAGAGGGCGCTTTGGCCACACAGACTAACAATATTGGGGACAATTGAACACATTGCACTTAGTCTCTCACTGAATGGTGTTGATAGAGGGCGCTCACTGATAGGTCTGTTGGCACCTGTGGGCGGGGAACACTTGTGCGAGCACCAGGGGGGGCTTGCATGCGCCGGGGTGCTTTTCTTTGTTTTTTTCAAGTTCAAGGTCAAATTTAAATATGAATAGATGGCAGTGCCTACCAATAGATATGAATAAAAAACAACAGATATGAACACTTGTGTGTACTTTGTCTTTATCTTAGACATGAGTCCTCTATCTATGTCCCTACCCTCCCCATAATATATCAAAGTCCCTAAGCCCCCCATAATGCATCTGCTTTCTATTTCAATACAAGTTGCAGCACTATTTTATATGTGGACTTTAAGGGAAGGTACATTTCTTTTCAAGGAGCTTATGTTTGTCTAAGAAAATTCCTTGCAATTGAGTGATCTTTTTAACACATCTCTTTTAGAGATAAAAAACTTTTTCTTACTTTAAAGTTTAAAATTGAAACACTTTCTATGTGTAACCTTTTTACATATCTCCTTTAGAGATGAATAAACGTAAGTTTTTCTTACGAGTGCTCAAGCAGTTTGACTTCTGGTATAAATTTCTGGAGGAAACAAATGCTTTTTTAGCAAAATTTTGCAATTTTTACAAACGAAAGTCTCCTTGAAAATAAGAGTTTCAGACTGTATCCATTTTGGTAGAAATTTCAAAGAAAAAACTTCAACGTTTATGATAGAGAAAAAAGACAGTGTCCAGTTGAACTTTTTCTGGCACATAATTGTTTCCATCAAAATTTAAATGATTGAACCTCGTGACCTTTTTGGTCCGTGTTGATCAATTGTTTCTAACAGTGTACCTTCCCTTCACTCACCGTCCACATTACCAGAAGTGTTTCAGACCTTTATCACACCATCTTTTAAATCCTTCTAAGGCAAAGCAACTGATTTTAATAAACACGATTTTCATTGATTGACCATGAGATGCGGTGCTAAACTTATAGCTGTTCATTGCTCAGGTGATCTGAATTCTCAGTATTTCAACATCTGTGTACACACAGATTACACGTTGATGCATTGTTAATTGAAACAACACCTCGTCTTAAAAATGTACTATTTCCTAGTTGTACAGTGTTGAACTTTTTGTTCATTGCTCAGGTGATCTGATTTGGCATTATTTCAGCATCTGTGTACAACAGATTACACATTGACGTATTGTTAACAACACATTTTCTTGTTGATGTTGCTTTGCCCTTCAAATAATACTGCACTGTTTAGTAGTGCTCCAGTGTTGAACTTTCTGTTCATTGTTCAGGTGATCTGGATTGGCATTGTTTCAGCATTTGTGTACACACATATATTGAAGTGTATAATCATGCCTTGCATTGAAACATACCACATTAGAAATGACTAATTTTGATTGGCTGCATGAAACAGCAAAAGTACTATTTCAAGTCGCCAAATAGTCATTGCTCTTCCAAGACAGATCAAAACTATCGGCTAGATCTGTTCTTCCAGCTGAACTTTGTTCAATAAATGACAAGAGAAAACAAATCAAAATGGTGGCTTTTGCGTGATAAAGGTCTGTGCTGCAACAAGATTGAAATAGAAAGCAGATGCTTCCCAACACATAACAGACAACAAAATAAACACAACAGACTCGTTTTTATTATGTTATAAACACTATGTACACTGGCACATCATATTAAACAGTGGTACACACACTGGTTCTTCAAGCTATTTGTTCATGACAATGTAAAAGAAACATCAAATGATACTCTACATAATAATTCTTGGAACAAGACTGATCCGAAAGTCTGATTGTTTTGTAAACACAATTCACTCCTGAACATTTTTTTCTCTCACAATTTTTTCTTCTTCAAACGAAATACTGTGAACAGTGTGTGTACCTTGAATTTGTATATAAAACGTTTATCTTTAGAAAGACAAATTGGCGGTTTATTCAGTTCAATGGCTTTTGAAGAACAGCATATTATTTTTGTTGCTGTACGTTTTCAAGCACGGCAATCAGTGGAGGTCGGCAGTAGGTTTGTGGCAATCTGAGTTGGTTAAATCTGCATCGATCATCTTTACATTTCATCGAGATGCATCTCTTGAAGAATGCCTTCACTCGTTAAGATCTAGCAATCGTTGAGAGGGTTGATAAAGTACAGTAATCAAGCTATGCTCTTGTCAATACATGACAATGCTCCTGGTGTTGAGGCTTGATTCAGCCTCAGTGTTTCTCTCCCAAACTACATCATGATCTTAGGTCATATACTTTGCACAACTATAGTGCTCTGCTGGTTCTTGCAAAACCATCATTCATTTGGAATGCATAGCTTTAGTGTTTCAGATTCATGCAACACCCTTTTGCTTGGGATTTGTTGACAACTGTTGTGTTCTGCTTGTGATTCATGTTCATACATGGTGTCTACCAGATAAGTTGGCACTAAACCAGACTGCATCTATTCAGTATATCAGATTGGTTATATTACGATAATATTTAAATTTACATATATAATGTGCCAGTGTACATTTCCATATCAAACAATAATACTTCTTACATCAAATTCAATCAAATTCTATACCCAACCATAAAAACTTATATTTATCTAATATGATAATTAAAAATGAGTCTCAGAAATTCCTTTCATAAAATGTTTGTGTAAAGCCAAAGTGCAGCATCATTATGGTGGAATAAAGAGGCCAAAGTATTCAACTTCGCCAGTAGGCCCTATTGAGTATTTCAATTAACAGCATCAGACACGTATTCTTGTATTGTAGACAAGCTTTTCTTAAATGTTATTAAAACTTACAGCAGACAGTACTGCTGTGGAAAGAGGACAAGTTAGTTTCATTTCTTTGGCTGGAATAATACACCAACATGGTGAATGTCAACTTTGACAATTCTTTATGATTGCTTTGCAACAGTTATAGGATTATTTCTTCCCTTGATATTGAAACCTGTAAATCTTCACACTCCTGTGTGTATCTGTCCAGTAATTCCTCATGATTCAATGAACACATTTTCTTGAAAGCTGACATACTGGTTCTATAAGGGACTTTGAATAATACCCCCTTTGAAAAAATCAAACTGATACTGCACTTTGGCTTTACATCCAGGCACATGGAGAAATTGTTTTATGCCTTTATCATCAATTAAATTAGTTCCTTGTTCACATTTAAAAATCAAAACAAGACGTGATTGTTAAGATTTCCTTTCCCTTATTGCAAAGTTGCTCAGGAGAACCTTTCTGCGTATAATTTCTGTTTGGCCAGAACAGAAATTAAGGCAAGATTATAGCATTAGTCATTGGAAGCTTTTGCAGTTTGTTTGTCAGATGATCAAATCTAACTTAGTGTAGTAAACTTCTCAGAATGACCAGTAGTGGTAAAACATCTTTGCATTTCAGGAAATGATTCTACATAAATGCTCATACTAAAGTGTATCTGTGTTAAGGCATAAGATAACCTTATATCCAAAGGCCTTTCCTACCATGTGCCTGGCATTATGAAATTTGATATTTTATTATTCCCCTCTTTGAGGATGTTTCTGATGAATCAGAGCCAACTACCAGCAAATCCATGGCAATGAGAGTATAATAATGACAACAAATCTGAATTCTTCACTGTAGTTATTTTCAAATTGTTAAGGTATCACATTATCAACAACAGAAAAACACCGTTTGACAGCCCTGTTTGACAGCTGATTGGCTTTGGAATCAAACATTTCCCTTGAGGAAAATCATTCAATGTATACAGCTCGAATCACTGTTTCAAACTGAGATGTGTATTGACTCGGATTGTCCCCCATTGTCATGGATTTGCTCTTTTCTACTACCATTCTCTGTACTTTCAAGTTCTCATTGCCTTGTTGTTTAGTGTAGACTACAGGAAGCTGTTTTGCAAACCTCACTGAAGATCCAGACAAGTGAGATGAGACATCAATGATCATGAATTGTTCCATTCACAGCTGATTCATATCATCTACACCAAAGGCTCACTGCAAACAAAAACAAATAAATGAATTAGACTTTCATGTTGATTTAAGCTTTGAAAGGCAGGGTACAGGATAAAGTATCGACGGTTATTGTTGTTGTGGTCTTTTTTTCTGGAAGAATTAACTTCTGAAAGTTCTGCAACATCCACACACTTGAAAGCAGTGTATTTACAAATTTCTTGCATCAATTATAAACATCCATTGCTGTTACATATCACTAGCAGGAATTTCTCTATTTTTGTTGTAGGAAATGGTCAGTTGTGAAATAAGGGTTTCATCTTTTCTTTTACACCAAAATGAGACATCTTTGACATAACATTCATTATTGATTTCAAGATGTTCTCATGATCCAGCAATCAGACAAAGCTGCAAATGAGATGATGTTGGAAGACTGTAATGATTTCAATTTGTTTGAATATCAAATTTCCTGTACCCTGCCTTGGCCGATATGAATCTTTAACGTTAATCTGTAACATATCAGTTTATTTTTCTAAGCTTATTCTAAAATTATATCAAGCATACATTGTCCAGATTATTCTAATCCTTGACCAAGTTGTAGCAATTTATTTTAGTTTGGATCTTCAAGAAAACTCCCTCTAAGGGAGCTGAGTAAAGTGGGCTGGCATTGAGGATGGATGGTACCGTCTAAAAAACAAGTGAGCTCAATTTATCTTGATTTCTAATGCAGGCCTACCTCAATTCTGTGATTAATGCAGTTTCAAAAGATCAAATCTTTGTTTAAATATTATGAAGATCAAATAATGTCATGTATATCCATTGTCATGACTTCTATAATTCTAAAATGATCCCTATTAGCATACACCAAGATCAAAGGTCAGTGACTTTAGAAGACAAAAGAAACTTTAGGAGAGAGGAAGAAAATCAAGATTTTTAAAAAGGGGTCATGTTTAAGCTTGGATCTATAGAGATGAAAGGCAAAGAATGTACCACCACAGGAAATTATCAACAGACAGAAGCATTTGAAAACAACAGTGTGTGAATGCAACGTTTGTTATGATTGCTTTTCCTGAATTATTAGGCACTGTCATTTTTTTTGAGTTCAGTAACAATTGACAGATTCTCCCAAGTGCATTGTTATACTTCATGGAGATTAATATAAACATAAAGACACATTTAATTCATTTTATTCAGAGTTTCTTCTAAAAATATTTCCGAATGAGTAAATTATGGACAAACAGAATCAATCCAAATGAATTACAACGTTTTGAAAGACAATCTTATTGAAAATCATCAGGAATTCATAAAACACTGTGTCTATCACCATTATTATTCAGTCTATACCTGTAAATCCAATTTAAGGGTCTAATTGTTCTTTTAAAGGGAATGTACAATTCACATGGGGTGTATTGCCCTTCAAGGTTTTTGAGGGGAAATTCCAGATTGGAAACCTGGAGTATTTATGAAAACAAATAAATATAAATTGCATGATCAGTGCAATGAAATTCAGGCAAATTTTAAATGATGGTTTCAATATATAATAATTTTCTCTCATTTTGAGCACCATACAGTGGAAACATGCACTTTACAAGACTCTGGTATTATTATAGTTAATAATTTGGGAAATTTTGAATTAGGCTGTCTGTCCATGTACATTTCCCTTAAAAGAAAGAAACATCCAAAGACTTTGAACTAATTTTCAATCACAAATTAAGTTAATAAGGGTAAATATAATTCTTTAATACATAACCCTAACAGCTACCCAGTCACATGCATGAATTAATTTTACAATATTTCTTTGGAATGGATGGATGAAATGAAATGCAGTCTTTGATGTGAAGTGGAGAAATCCATCGTTACTGATAACAGTTCTGTTGGTAAAATGTTCGTTATGATTCCATCCATTTGCAGTCTTAAGGCTCTCCTTTGCTTTTTATAACAGTTTTGATGATGTTTGCGAATGTGACTCAATTCCTTGATATCATCAGATTGCAGTCAAGGATCTCCAGTGGTAATTGAAAACAGTTCTGTTGATAGAGCTGGATGTGATTCCTTTCATCGATATCATCAGAATGCAATGTTAGGTTGTTAAGGTCTCTTTTGGTCGCTGATAACAGTTCTGTTGTTATTGCTGAATGTGAATACACTCCTTCATATCATCAAGTTGTAGTTTAACATTCTTCAAAGCCTCCTCTGGTTTTAAGTTTCTTTCAGTAACTGTTCTTGTATTGGGTGCAGGACAGGACTGATGAATAGGTTGTAACAATCTTGATGTCATCATTGGCTGTTAACAATGGATACATACATCCTCCATTGATTTAGATCTTTCCCTGCACTAGGCTTTAGGTTGTTTTCAATATTGCAGCATCATTGGCAAGTCTTTCCTCGGTTGGAATATTTGACACACTGATGAAGTTCTTGTCAGAATATTACTGTTTTGGCGGTAGTTCCAGATTTCTCATTTGAACTTCATGCATAATCCGTCTGAGTAGTTTAAGCAGAAAGCGGTTAAAAAAGTTGATCCACATTCTCCAAACTCTGTGTGTTCCTTTTTTGTAAATGTTTATCTGCCATTTAATCAATACAGCATAACTCTTTACTGCATAGTCACCTCAAAATACCCTTAACCCTGGGTAGGGCCCAACCAGGTGGAACCACTGAGGGAAAGTGGACCTGTAACATCGCGTGGGCAGGTGTGTCAAATCCTGAAGTAGCTCCTGCTACCCGCTACCCTTACAAAGTCCCTAAAGTAACATGTGACCAGGATAGCACTAAACAATATTACTTAAGAATCTGCTGAGGACTAACTGCTACATTCCAACAAGAAACATAATTTGTGTTATCTTCTTGAGATTGTGGAATTGTTTCATTAACTCAAAGTCTCTTATAATTAAAAAAAGACATGCAGGACGTTAACCACGTAGCTGCTATGTACAAAATTAATTTCCAAAACAGTGAAATGTTGTGTCAACTTTTTGAAGTAAGAAAGTAGTTGAAAGTTGAAACTCAGACACTGAGAGTTGTGGCAAAACTAGATAAACCTTGCTTTGCAAATAATATTTTATTTATAAAATATATTTCATATAAAAAACTTACAACTAAATTGTGACTTTTCATGGCAGGTACAGTACAGTGAAAACCGTTTGAGACAACTAAATTTGGAATTGTCATCCACTTACGCATTGAAATTATACATTCCTTTTGCCATATAATCTCCCACCCCTAAAAAATATGTCAAAGAAAACAAAGCTATTTGTACATTGCAACCTCATGAACCCCCTCCCCTTCTTCAATAAAAGAATTTCTGTAGTGAAGTCTATTTGGAACTTGTGCAGCGATAAGGCAATAGTTATCAAATGATTGGCTAGTATTTTTGTGATGACCTCGCTGGATAAAGATAAGTATAGTGATAAATTAGTAAATGCAACTGTGCATATGGGTCTTAGACATGGTTAGAGCGAAGCAGGTCGGACCTATTATTCTGATGACCATCGCCACAAGAATCCAAGTCCAGTTACTGACCACTCCATGTGTCTCAAGTTTTTATCTAGACTATTTGCAGCCAGGGATTTGACCAATTATTCTAATGATCATCACCACAAGAATACAAGTCCAGTTACTGACCACTCCTTATAGCTCCTTTTTTATTTAGACTATTTACAGTCAGGGATTGGACCAATTATTCTGATGACCATCACCACAAGAATCCAACTCCAGTTACTGACCACTCCTTGTATCTCATTTTATTACTTAGACTATTTGCAGTCAGGGGTTGAACCTATTATTCTGATGACCATCGCCACAAGAATCCAAGTCCAGTTACTGACCACCCATGAGCTCCTTTATGATGTTAACTACTTGCATCAAGGAGTCTAGCTACTGGTCACTCCTAATATCTCCTTTTTTAAAGACTAATTTCAGTCAGGGGTAAGACCCATTATTCTAATGACCATCGCCACAAGAATACAAGTTCAGTTACTGACCACTCCTAATATCTCCTTCATTATACCATCTGATAACCATCACCAGAAAAAGTAAGTTTACTTTTTGTCCACTTTTTGCTATACCTATTACCCAATAGAGGAACAACAACTAATACATTTTTTTTAACTGAGATCATTAAAAGGGGTAGGGACATAAGAATGCATGCACTTGACTACTTGGTTTGAACATTTAAAATGTATCTCATGTTCAGTCACACCAATAATTCCCTGTTGTAGCAAGCAAAGTTGTGTATAGGCTATTGCCTCATGGGTCAATTACATTAATGTTTTTTATGCTTATGGCTTGATACTGGAAAGTTGATTAACAGTTTGTTTACACTGTACTGAACATACCAATGAAAAAGAATCTTAACAGAAAACTTACATTTTAAGTTAACTATCAGTTTTTGTAAGACAAGATCTATTTATCCTAAACATTGAAGTTAAGCCTAACCCCAACTTTCAGAATAATTCACTTGACTGCAATGATCGGATAAAACTTGAACATGATTTGACATCTTTAAAAACCCTCCCACTTTTTCTAAAATTTTCCAGCAAGATTTCTAACTGCAAAGGTTGTGTATTGTCGCACAACTGCACACAGAGCTAACTTTAAATGTGTGTACTGTGTAGATGCATTCCCCAATTGATATCATACTTGCAGATTGCCATAGTTTATCACTAGCAGTGTAGCCATTGGGGGAAGGGGGCTGGGGGTAAGCGCCCCCCCCCCATTTCTCAGTGCCTCTAAGGTGCTCCTTCCCCATGAAAAAATCCAGATCCAATGATATTGAATAGTCAGACAGTAGGAGGGTTTTGACAAGTATTGAAAGAAGAAACGATGGCATTTCAATGAATCGTTTCCTCACTTGTTTCAGTTGCGAAATCGGAAAGTGGCCAAAAGTGTAGCTTTCCATTTAGAGACTACATAGAATACCATCACATGAACAAACCAAAATGTGTTTTATAATGAACACAATTTCATGAAAAATCTTGTTTGGAAATAAAACTAGTGCTTGTCTGCAGTCTAAACATCACAACAAGCACTATAGTATACGTAATAATAGTGTTATTTGAGTCAGTCATTTAAAATGCTCATTGTTTCATAGAATATTGACAACAAGGCTTCTTCAAAAGTCAAGACTGTTTCATTTTTGGCTAACACTAAGGTCATTGATTTTGTTCATGTGTTGACATAAACAAATTATTCACTTAGAATACGAACTTTAGGTTTAAAAGCACAGATTGAAACATGCTTTCCAAAGTGGAACTTTAAGAAATCTGCCTATGTTTAAAAAAGTAATACTGCTGTAGTGTTTCATTCCAATTTGTTATTGGAATTGTTTGCCAAGTAATGGCCTTAATCTCAAATATCAGACATGCTGAGAGTATCCCTCATAATATGCCCATTAAAATGATTGTTTCAAACATAAAAAGAAACAATACTTTGTACTTTTAAACAACTCCAATATTATTTTTGGAATGCTAGTATACTTGAAAATATCCAGCCAGTATAAATGACTAATTATCTAGAATATAAGGTGAGATCAGTTTGTTGGTAAAAGTCCTATTGATATATTTCCAATAGCTTTTGCCAAGGAAAATAACTTCTCGCAAGAGATTCTTACAAAATAATAGCCTTGTGGCTTCTGAGTTTTTGGTCTGGTAATGGAACCACACAAAACTATGTGAACAATTAATACAACTGGACAAATATACTAAAGACATGGTATGTCAATGGCTTTTAGAGGAGACTATTCATTCCAATCCTCTAGCTTTCAAGAAATGTAACTTAAAAAATACCAAGCAAAAGTTCAATTGAGCGTTCATGTTTGTCACAAAAGGATATAAATTTACTGATTGTATATTGGTGTTCCTTTTTGTACAATGTTATGCCTGTTTCACTTTCCTTGCCAGGAAAGGGAAACAAGACTAAACTGAACACTTCTTTAGGCAGAATTTAATACTAAATCCATCTGGACAATAACTAAATTCTTTTAATACCAAATAAATGTTTAAAACACCAGAGTGCTTTCTAAAAAGCACCAAACTACCATGCCCTTAACATAACTCCAAATAAACAATACAGGAATACAGTTAGACTGAATAATATTTGGACTAGACACACTACTATTAATAAATGTCAGTAATGAAGAAGTATGGATGAATAGGTAATTCTAAGGATTGGTTCAGTTTGTGATATCAGAAGTTACTCCGATGCAAACTTGTGCTAAATGGAATAAGCCCTTGACCAAAGTCTCAAAAAAAAAGAAAAAAAGTCATCGTTCAGAAAAAAAGTTAATGAAGCTGATTGTGCTTGAAGTTGAGTGAAATTGCCTAAAACTGTTGAGAACTGCTGAATAAGTTACCACTGGTATAAACACATAAGAGAAATTGTCAAGAAAACGTTTGTCAATAATGCCCTCTGTATTTGTTTTACATTGTTCAAGATCAGATTAAATGATAAGAAAGAGCAGCCTGAAATATATTCAGAGTTATAGATGAGTTATTTTCAGAACACTTCCCAAAGAAGCTTCTTTTCTTTAATATTATGTTGTTGTCGTTGGTGTTGTTTCTGCTGCTGCTGTTGCTTTTTTTATGGGGGGGAGGGTGTTTGTTGAAATCCTGTCATGACTAGAAAGATCTAAAATCATACTTGAGAGAAGAAAAAAGTTACAAAGTCATAGGCTATCTCAGCACAGTTGATTTTGACATTAATTTCATCTGCAGGAATTGTTTTTTGTAAAGCTGTAGATCAGAGTCTACATGTACCTGTACAGTCCTTATTTGTAGAGGTTTTATAAATTTCATAAGTCTTGTATAAACATGTGACATAATCATCAGGATATTAGGTTGGGCATTACAGGTATAAAGGGGGTGGTGAATGTTGATGGCAAAGTAGTGCCTCTACATTCTATGAGATCTAGAAGGAAGTAAGTGATGGTGAAAGTTGAAGGCAAAGTAGTGCCTCAACATTGAGATCTAAAAGGAAGTGGTGAAGGTTGTAGGCGAAGTAGTGCCTCAACATTCTATGAGATCTAGAAAGAAGTACAGAAATACAGGTGGTGGTGAAGGTTCTAGGCAAATGTAGTGCCTCTCCTTTTGAAAGAAACTGATGAAGACATTTTCAGAGAAGCTGGCTTGTGTAAGTGCATCTTTTCATTGTATTAATAAGACAGGTGCATAATTAAAGTTCAAGACTTTTTGCCTTCAAGTCATTCACTAAAAACTGACAATTTCAGTTTGCTATTCATATGACTGTATTTTATTATGTGTTGAAATGGATCATCAGCTGTGTCAAAAGAATCAATATGTAATTTTGAGGTCATGATAATTGTTCTGTTTTAAATAGGATGGATCATTGATGTTCAACAAGTGCATTCAGCCTGGGATGAATTTCTAGTTCCCATAAAACTAATAACACGGCTGAATTCTTCAGTAGAAGATATGGGGACTTGAGTTCCAGCCAGAATAACATGAATGAGAAAAAACACAAGGAGAGAATATAGGTATGTAGATTAAAATAATGTAAAAGGGACAGCATCTGGTGATTTTTATCACTGACATAAGCCCAAAAAATTATTAACTTACAGGTGGTCTGAGGAACTCCACTGATGAGTTTATTTACTACAGGGGGTCAAGAAAGTGTTAAGAAAAACAATAGACACAAGAGATCATGTAGTGTCATGCTCAACCTCAGGACCTTACAACCAATTCAAATCAGTGGTTCTTGAAGGAGTAAAAACCCATCCTCCAGTTTTTGATTTCAGCATTTTTTGGGGGTCACAATTTAGTGATATAAAAGAAGAAAAAAAGTTATTGTGATCATTATCAATAGTGGAATTATTTCAATTGCTGAAATCAAAATAAGCAACATTGATCAATGAAAATACTTGTCTTCGAGATTGGTACTGGTATAAATGCAACTGATAAAAATTTTCCCAATAAATACCAATCCTGCAATTTGTCTTTACTTATCACTTGAACTACGTGTAAAAAGAAAAAAATTACTTTAAAATGTCAACTGTTGTTTGACACAGCTCAATAAATTTATTTTGGTTACTTGATACTACGTCAGCATAAAATGTTAAACCAATCCTCAATTCCAATGGAGCAAAATCCATACTACACTCAAATTACCCAGGCATTTTAAGTGTGCTCATTTAGGTTGTCATATAGACTGGATACATTTAAAAGGCATTATTCCTTTTTATATATCGTGAATTTTTCGGAGAAAAATCACAATAATTTATCTTGTTTTTATTGCATATCCTCAAACGGTTTGCCTAAAACTTGATCAATAAAACTAATATTTGCGCATTTAATTATTTAAATATATAAAATCGAATTTACTTCAACCTACATGGCAAACTTTCCGAAGTAGTGCTATGATTGACGTGACTTAGTAGCAGACTCAAGTAAAATTAGACCGCCCTTCTTGACCGTGGTATTTTCAGAATACTACTTCTGATTGAAGTAAAAGTACAATTTTGCAATTGCTTTATTTTCAACTATTCTGGACAATGCAAACTGTTAAAACAAACTCACCCATTACCAGAACGGTAGAAAGCTGGCTGCAATTATAATCAGGTTATTTGACATAAAACAGAAGAAATTTTCATCTCATCTCATTCAGAGATTGATTAAAAAGACGTTTAAAGATCAGTACAACACACAGTTGCATGCTGACCATTTATCATCACAATAATAGAGTGAGGTAACTGTACATGTACATGTACGCCAAATCCTACGTAGTCAAAAGAAACTGTTAGGTAGCTTATGGGTTCTTATGGATTGTCATACTTAGAATTCTCACACTATTCTCTGAAAGTGCTCTATTAAGTTTCCGGGTTGTCAGTGATCAAGAAAGGGTTGGACCGTTTGGTACACTTCCTAGAATGCAATAACATGTTTGGGTATATCCAGTAGTACTTTTTTTTATCCAAACACCATGAACATTCATTTGTGTTAGGATGCTCTGATCTCATTCTACTTTTGTTCAAATGGATATCTTTGATTTGAAAATCCTGTTTGATACCAATGATGGTGTACCCTCACTTCAAGTTAATGCTTATCCAACACTTTCATATCTACATATCTTTATGACAGATGTTTCCCTACTAGATCCCCATTGATTATCACTGCGGAGAAAACTAAATGATGTTAACTCACCTATTGACATTCACAATGAAGTTTGAGGTCAAAGCAGGAAGGTCTATGATGAAATCACACAGGGCCTACAGTCTGATGATCAAATCGACCACGGTCCGGGTTCACTGCTCATTTTAACTCAACCCTTCTTCACAATGGAGAAATGCACAATCAGTGTCCTACTGTGACATCGATAAGGTAGTGAGGTGGTTCTCTCCCAAAGGCTCTTAAGGCTCACTACAATCAAAATAATCCAAATATATCAATATGTGGAATAGTGGACTCAAGTTAACATATTTAGAAATTGTATATAGAGAGGTTGTGTGACCCAGGGAAAAGTTCATTTTGCAGCCATGTTGGGTCCAGCCATGTACAAACTCAACGTTTGATGCGTCGTCTGCTGAATGATTTCCAGCATCTTGGGTAACGTCTCGTGAAACCTATAGATCATACATGAGAATGTTGGACTTGAAGTAACATTTTTATTTAAAAACTGTATACGGTCAGGACTGTAATTGCTAGCAATTTTAATCAACGAGGGCAAGTTTCATCATTGCAACCAAAAAGAAAAAAACACACAATAAAGAGCAAGAGTAAGTCTCATAATTAAATTAAATTAAACACAGCTGAGAAGATGAGCAGCCTAGATAGTTCCCAACTTTAGTACAGAGTGAAAGAGTCCACACATGGATCCAAACAGGGCACAATCAAGAAGGAATGTGCCCAAGACTGGTTTAAAATGAGTAAGGTTTGACAGTTTTCAACTTTAGTACAGAGTGAAAGAGTCAACACACGGATCCAAACATGGCACAATCAAGAAGGAAGGTGTCAAAGACTGGTTTAAAATGAGTAAGGTTTGACAGTTTTCAACTTTAGTACAGAGTGAAAGAGTCAACACATGGATCCAAACAGGGCACAATCAAGAAGGAAGGTGTCAAAGACTGGTTTAAAATGAGTCAAGTTTGAAAGGAAAACCAGTAGCAAAGAAAGATGACATTCTGTACATGGAATCATGAGGAAGAGCAAGGTTTTCTAATCACTAAAAGGACTGAGAATATCCACATGGGCAATCTAAGTGTCACTGTTTCACAAAGAAAAACACCCATCAAAATGTGCAAAAAAACCACAGATCTCTGGATTAACTTAATCCTAGTCGGATATACCCATATCCTCAGTTGGATTTACAAGGTCTGGTTGGATTTACCGGGATACAGGTTGGATTTCACCGGGATTGAGTTTAACTATTGGGACCATTTTTTATTTATCAATTTTTTATTTTTATTTTTTTTGGGGGGGGAGACTTACTGGGACCAAGCTAGACCCAGTAACTGGGGCGCTGTACTCCTTTTTTGAGATTTCGACATCATCGGTCGTACAAGCGAGCACGAACGATGATGTCAAAATCTCAAAAAAGGAGTACAGCGCCCCAGTTACTAATACTAGGTCTAGGACCAATATTCTTCAACCCTTCTAGATAGGTAAGGATCAAAGTTTACTTAAATTCCATGGATATGAAGTGACAGCCGGATACGGCATTTTAGCCCAACATCCAAACCACTGACATGACTGAAGGGAAGCTAAGACGGTTTTACAAAATTTGATTTATTTAGTTTCTAGTCCGAACACCTGATCGGAAACTGGTTTCACCAGGATATCCCCACCTTGCTAATGCTAAAATCACTAAAAAAAATATTCAGGAAGGTAATAACTATTTTCACCCATTAATATGCATACATTTTAACCTTTTTGGGCTTTCTCTCAAATTAATTAAATTGACTTTTGGCTTTGCACATAAATTTACTCATGAACAACTTCGGGGCGACGGGGCGTCGCACGTTGTATCAATATTGTCTGCCATGCTACATGTGCTAGAGGGTAATGTGTCGTAAATAAAAAGGTTTCGGTTTTGGTAGCAAATTTTTACCAATAAAACATGGCACAATTACAGCTTGAATAAATAAAGTTTGTGTTAAACCTTTTTTCATGTTATACAGACCGATAAAAATATATAAATTTGAGTGACAAATATTGTTCTTACCGTTCCGATAATTTAAATGCATGAAGACGCCACCTTGCACAATGACCTGGCCATCAGGCGCAGGCGTGTTCACGTGCTGCGTGACGACATTCGAAGCCATTATTTCAATAATTTGCATAACGTCAGACAATATCGTCTGCTGAGAAGCTCTTTTATGCGGAGTTTATGCAAACAAGTCTTGTCCCTAAATTATTTGATTACAAAAATGTGGAACTTAAATTTGCAAGTAATTAATTATGACATTAATGACCGAGCAGCTAATTTGACCCACATGGAATTAAATGACATCTCAATTTCTACAAAAGGCCGATATTTTTTTAACCCTATAAAGACCGGGCTTTTTTGGGAGACGTAAGGGAACTGTGGAAGGGCACAAAGTTTTTTCTCCCCCTCCCCCCTATTGAATGGGAATGCCGGAACGACGTGCCCACCTAAAATATTTTTTGCCCGTAACTTTTGAACGCTTAGTCCGACCAACGCGAAATTTCTGACTTTTACGAAAATATATTTAGGATTATGTTGGGGGAAAATTAATATTGAGGGTTGGCTGTTCCCATGGCAACCATTTGTTTGCCCTTGGGTCACACGATTATACTGTTTTTTGAGTGATTTCTGATTTACTTTTTAATCTGTCCAACAGGGTTAAACTTTGAATATATTTTCCACTTGTTTTTGTTTTTTTTTGGCCAGAAAAGTGATGGTGATGAATCATGCTTTAGGGAATTCAAAATTGGCTCCATCTTGGATTTTGTGTTTTCAGTAATTAGGGGGTCAAATTGTATCAAGTTTTTTAACATTAGAATATTTCAACATGTTTATTTCTTACTTATCAGGCAAATAATACTTTAGATTTGTCAACTAAGTATTATCATTGCTCCCTGGGCCCTGGGCGGAGGCCAGTTTGATTTTTAAATGAAAGAAAAACGCAAAGAATTGTTTCCCCCAAAGATAGGATAAATTGATGGATTTAGCACCGCAACGGTAAATCTAGTTGTTGGTTGAAACTATATTGATAATTTTAAAATGAACTAGTTTGCCAAGTTTAAAAACACTTGGACAAAAAAAATAAAGAAACTAAGGGGAGAAACAATTCATTTACCAAAAAACGGGCAAAAGACAGTAAAAACGCTCTTTAGTGAAGATATTTTGAATTGTTTTGAAGTTCTCGTCATGTAGAACTCGGTGAAAGGAACATTTGTGGCAAGTTTCATCAAAATTTGTCAAAAACTTTGGAAAATACGGGGCACTATAAGACCCCCCCCCCCCGATCCCCGTAAAGAGCCCGACCCTGGTAGGGTTAAATATATTTTTAACAGTAACCTGAAATAAATAACAGTCCTGATTGCTTCGTTCTTGAAAGGGCACGTGCACCAAGGCATTTTCTTCTTGATGAAGGGCACCTCTATGAGGAAATTGTACATTTCTATAGGAACGTTTCAAGGGCACCAAGGCAGTGACCAGGGGCAACGGAGGCAATTGCCTCCACTGCCTTTGTGAAGTATCAGGCCTGAAATAATCATTATATTGTGACACGGTTTTAGAAAAGAAAAAAAAATAAGATAACCGGTAGGACCTGGGTTTGCCGCAAACTTTTTCATGGAATTAACATATACATTACCCTAAATTAAATAATTATACTATGCCTGGATAATTTGTAAAAGTAAAATTTCTTTGAAAGCTCTACGTTTTTTATTTAGCTTTTCAGGGCTAAAGGAGGACCGTCAAGTTGCCGAAAATAGACGTTTAATTTTGAAATTCAAACTTTGAATACTTTTGGACTCTGGATAAATCTCCTACCCTTGGAGTGTAAGTCTCGCGCGTATTCGAACATTGGGTCCGATAAAGCGTGTGATCTTGTTTCCTTCACGTGTTACAGCAATGTGTGTGGGACCAAAATGGTCCCCAAAATGTTCGAATACGCGCGAGACTTGCACAGTCAACCCCGGACGCTCCAAGATTGTTAGTTTTTTAAAGGGGTTAAAAAAAGGTCGCCAAGTTGCCGAAAATAAACGTTTTTGATTTTTGACATTGCCTCTGATGAAGTGGCGGAAATTCCGCAAGGGCGGACGCTCTACGGCTTTCAGCGTTTTCAGAGCGTAGAGGCCTGCGTTGTTTTGCTGAGAATATTCAATTTGGTATGAAGTTGGGCTTCTAACACTACAAGGATCAAACTAAAATTTTCAGTCGGCAAATCTCTAGGCTTGTCGAATGGAATTGTGTTCAGCCCGAGCCCTTACTCGGGTAAGTTTGGTGCTCAATTTACCGACTGTGGCTCTAAATGCCGACTTAGTTGGAAAGCCCTACTCAAGGGCTCTCAATTTGTGTAAATTTAGTTGCTGTGTGGATTACATGTACGCGACGTGAGGAGCCAGAGAGTAGGGCTACTACATGCTATCGGTATCTACCCACCGCAAAAATAATAGCCAAGGGCTGCACAAGTTAACAACGGCAAAGAAAATCCTGCCGAAAAAAGTGGTTTGACAAAAATCCGCTTTATGCTTGACTATAAAATCCTGAACTAAGTGCGCTATAGAACAATATTGTACCTGCATCTGCCTTGAATAGTAACGCACAAGAAAAGTAAACTTTGGGGGCCGAGCGACAAGTGAGTTATGCCTAAAATGACATAAAAGCAAATCTGCTCAGAGTTTTCTTCAAACGAAACAACGGGATTTTTTTACACAAAGCTGTCAGAGAAACAAAATATGAACGGTCAATTGCTGTATTTGCGCTTGTTTTATACTGTTGGAAAGCCCTACTCAAGGGCTCTCGATTAAACTCCATTAAACTCGATTAAACTATTTGACCATGGACCAATGACCATATTATTCTATTCCTCCATGACTTGAACATTATTGACCTAGTACCCGGTAGGTCAAAGGCTCTGATTAACTGGATCAAAGCAGGACGGCTCTCACGGATACCCGAATAGCGCCCTCATTGGATCAATAATTTCCAATCCATCATCGAATCCAACATGTCGTCGGTTATCGGTTCACGCGTGACAGAAGTCGAAAATAAACCCGTCGAAAAACCCGTTGATCGGGAAAAGGTAAGTTGTCTTTATTCAGTGCAGTTTGCTAATGATGTAACAGGGATTAAATGCGTTATTAAATTAATATAAGGATGCAATGACTCAGGGAAAACGTGATGAAGTTTGATTTTGTGGGTGACGCCATTTTCTTTTCATGTTTTTGGCATAGGGCCTAGGCCGTTTATGTGATCACGGCTTGGGCTTGGGCATGGGCTCCGTCCGCTTGTTTGAATCCCCGAAAGGAAAGCAAACGTTTTCAAAATAACTGACAAAGCCCGAGCCCAAGTCCAAGCCATGGTTTCGTAAACGGCCATAGACTTCCTCCGCTTCTTGGCCCACCGAACCCTCTTGAGTCTGACGTACCTACTCCTCTAGAACTATGACTGAGGTTCGTTCCGCTATCGTCTCCACGAACCTCATAGAGTGACATGTACAAAATCCTATTCGAAACTTTCTGCCCTTCACGTTACATGGCTACAGCTCTTTTTTGGAATCAGATCTCGCCAAAACTAGGCTCTATGTGTTCTTTCAACTCTCATCGAGCGTTGCACTGGTCCAGAAAATCCGATCCGCAAACTAAAAGTTGTTAAAAAGTGATAAATTCTCACCGTAATTCAGATCCCATTCAAACAGTATTGCAACCAATATGGCGGCCGGAGTTGAAAATTTAACTGGTATGCTGGTATGCGGTGCACTGGTCCTATGGGCTGGTTCCGCGTACCAGTTAATTTTGCAACTCCACCGCCATATTGGTTGCAATACTGTTTGAATGGGATCTGAATTACGGTGAGAATTTATCACTTTTTAACAACTTTTAGTTTGCGGAGTGGATTTTCTGGATCAATGCAACGCTCGATGAGAGTTGAAAGAACACATAGAGCCTAATTTTGGCGAGATCTGATTTCAAAAAAGAACTGTAGCCATGTAAACGTGAAGGGCAAAAAGTTTCGAATAGGATTTTGTACATGTCACTCTATGAGGTTCGTGGAGACGATAGCGGAACGAACCTCATAGTTCTAGGAGTATGACGTACCCACACTCACACTCACAGTGACATGTGACATGATCAACTTTTGAAATGAGACTTACAATTTTTTGCAAAAATATTTCCCTCGGTGATCGCTCGGTCGATGGTCATTGCCCGAGAGTCTGGAGTACATCATTAGATTTGTGATGTGATAACTTTTTTTGTTGGTGAAATTGTATGAAAAATCTCAGAGCTGATCATGCTGAGTGCAAAAGTATTGCCAGTAGCCCTTTCAAACATCGTCGAAGCCATGATGGTTGCTGTTGCGTAACACAGATGATAATTATTGTTGAAATTTATTATTATTATTATTTGTGACATGACTGATCATTGCAAAGATAAGATTTAGTGCTTAATATTTTGACCTTTCAATGTTTCTTTTCAATTTAAGACATGCCCTCTACTGCTGCGAGTGTTTTGCAACTCTGGTCGCCACCATAGGCAAGATGAGTTTGACCGTGGTAGGGTACCACCAAATGAGCTTCAGATATACACGTGGTAAGAAGATTCAGTCCATTTCAATTAGGAGTTTATAAGTTTCAAACAACCCAAGATTGTCTAAATAGTTACGAATATGTTGCATTATGTAAAACTACAAAGAGAGGCAGATACAGAAGGAAGAAATCAAAGTAGATGCAGTCAGATTAAATTTCAGTAAGTTATTTTCAAAGAATAAGTAATTGCATTGTTTACAAACTTTTTGTTGTTATTTATCAGGACTGATGCATCATTGAAAGAGCTTTCCAGCCTAGTCAAGGAGGTCAACCCTGAGGCAAGACGCAGAGGGACTTTCTTCAGCTTTGCGATTGTCTCCCCCGACAACAGACGACCAGGCTACCATCTCAACAACATCGGGATGACCTGCTCTGGCCGCAAAGGGCCGGATGATTCTGTGACTTTAGCTTCAACGTCGTTTCAGATCGGCGATTATGTGGACATTGCAATTTCGTTGCCGACGAGAGGAGGGGGACCCCCACCCCTGAGAAGAGACAGCTGGGGACGAATGTAGTGACTAGTGTGTTGTACTTTTTAGTTGTTTTTTAATGTTTAAATTTGTTTTCCCGAGTACTGTAATAATTTTTCTTTTGAGTTTTCAGGTTTTGTGCTTGGTGGTTTTGGTTATTTTTCTCATTGTCAACTGGGCCAAATTTCATCAAGCTGCTTAAGCAAAAGAAGTAGCTTAGCTCGAACAAAATTATGCTTACCACAATAAGGTTACCACCACCAGCCAAAACACTATGTCACATATAACATCTGTGATTGGTATCCTACTCATTTTTGGCTTTAGCCTGTTAGCAGGAAGTTGTTAAGTACTGTTTTTTACTTGAGCAGCTCCATGAAATTGGGCCTTGATGTGAACAGGGCCCGGCGCTGCTTTACATGAGCCGAGAGTGCCGATTTTCTGTGATAAGCAGTGCCATGAAATGGGAGACTTTGGAACGATAGGTGGCAGCAGACTTCTAAGGTAAATTGTCATTGTTTACGCAGTTATGAGCATGCATACATTTTCGAGAACAATGGTTATACCTGGTTAAGTCTGCTGCCACCTAGTGTCTCAAAAGTCTGCTATTAGGGCCCAGCTCCCTCAAATTACAGCCAAGTTTTACATTTTGGCAGGTATGGTTAATGGGTTACCAGTGGTACTTAAATCAAATGCCAGTTTTAACAACTGAGGACAAGCCAGAATTCTTTCCAACTTCAAGTAGTCATAATGTCAAACTGCTTTACAAAACTGTGCATAACGAAACATGCACAAATGTTAAATATAAATCAACTTTTTACGGTGGGAAACCATCTTCAGATGTGGCCCAGTGGAAATGCGTTTGGACCTGAGCATTTCTTGCTTAATACTCTGTTGTTATTATTCCCCATCCATTCTGTAGTCTGTTATGTACAAAATCTTCCACTAAAATTCATTTTGAATTCCAGCATTTTAAATTTAAATCAAATAACGCTTTGTTTGGTCCCTGAAAAGCAGATGGTTAATACCGGATTGCAGGGCCTGATTTCAGCTTGTAAACGGAGAGTACAACTTGCAAGTGATTTTTGTTTTAGTGTAGTTAGTACCACTGGGAGTGGGGGTGCAGTCATTGACATGTTACACAGCTGAAATTGTTCAGAACATACAGTGTAAACCATCACAATACATGCACCATAATTGTTAGCGTAATACATTCCGATATACTGTCCATGTATATGATCATGGAGGATCCATGATATGATGAAATACATGTACATTAAACGATTTGCGAGTTAGATTTTTGAATACTGTCTGGTACAAAAACTTGATTGAACACTCAAAACTGGATTCCGTGAAGACTGGTGGTACGTCATTTGGTTTGGGGCAAGCATTTGTATAGCAACCTCCAGATGCGTAAATACTGTACACACATTCAGAATTGTTTATGGATGTTTGCTGTCTTGTACGTAACTATGCAAAAGCTTGCCCCTGACCGTGCGACATAGCAACTGTCTCTAGTCTAAGGAATTCAAATTAATTTAAGCGTAACTTGGGACTACCAAACATTATTCAAATCTAACTCGCAAATGGCCAAGTGCCCAGTAACTTGTTGGAACTTTGCTGACTTTTCCATCCGAATCAATGCTTACATATTCACATATCTGTATATGGGATGTTTTGCCAAGTTAAAAAGTGACAGAATGTCAAAATAAAGAGAAACAAATAAAATGAATTATCAATATTGTCTTTTGTTTTATTTAACGGTAATTTTTTTTGTTTTGTTATCCTACATCGATAATACCATAAAATTAGTTAAAACATTATCAAAATGATTGAGTAAAGGCACTTGCAACATTGCTTAAAATATTTCACAGCTTATACAACCCTTTAAATATGATATTATGATCAAAGAAATAATTTTTAGAACTAATATTGAGTTTCAAATTAAGCCAAGAGATCCCATTCAATCTAAAATGGAAGATCTGCCCCCCCCCCAGGGAAAAAGAAAATTCCAGATACAAGTAATTAATAAAAAAAAAATGCCCCCCCCCCTCCCACTGAAAATCAAAATTTTTGTTGTATCACTTAGTTCAGTTAAATAAATAAATATTCACATTCACCACTTCACGCTGATTGATGGGTAGAAATACGGTTGACAAGTAAATCAGAGCCCAGAACAACTTTGGAGCGTCCTCTTTTAGTTGCAGTCAGATGACAGGCTGACGTGTAAAACATGCCCCCGGACAATCCATTGTGTAGTGAGCACAGGTATACCATGCCCGATATGTGGCAGAGGGAGGCCCCCAAAATGTTCGCATTCCCTAACACACTCTTCCCCTCTTGTACAGAATAGGAGGGAGGGGGGGGGGGTAACACCCTGCCACATATTGAGCACCAAATGAGCACAGGCATAAACATAAAGCATGGTAACTTGTGGGGGTCCTTACAACAATGGACAAGCAATCTAAATAGGAACAATGGACCCCACAAGGAGGTTCTTTAGAACAGGGGAAAAGCTGAACAATGCAGAACCCCCACAAGTCTTGGTGTGGGTACACCTACTGCCCTAAGCATCAATTCCCCGTACAAAGATGGATAAAGGGTACTGGAATTCATGCACGAAATCTCCCTTTTTTGCAGGGGTTATTGTGCAATCCCCATTCCAGACCTTCATCCTGCTGTTGTACAAACGAGGATTATAAGAGATCAATAGGCTGCCAATGTTGTTTTTCATTGTATTCGGCATATGGCCTGGGAGACAAGTCCGAGATTCCAGCGTACCGTGGCAGATTATCGACCGTGGCTAACAGCCAAGGTTCAGGCCTATCCACAGTAAGACAATCCACAATTTCTTCAATGAGAACAAAAAATCCTGGTGCATTTTGTACAGACATTTGTCGTCTATAGTCAGGGTGTCATTGTGACAAGAATATTCTCACAAATTGTTTTACTTCAGACACTCCAAAATGTTCTGAAAAATATTTTTATTAATATCAACGTGAATTGGTTAATAAGAAAAGCTGGAAAGTGTTTTTACACTTGTACACAGAGTGCGATTCCCATACCCCCACCCACACACAATGCAGCCACGCCTTTTCCCCCTCCCTTCTGCTTAAGAGCATGGAGTAGAGTTACAAGAATACGTGCACCTGATGCTCCGATTGGATGACCCAGGGCAATAGCGCCCCCATTGACATTTACCTACAGAACAAGAAAGAAAAAATATATGGAATATGTTTCTACCCTGAAATTACCACTTATTCATCATGCAATTACAAAAAGGTGTCCAGAAAACAAATAAAAAACTAGAAAACAACCAACTTATTATTGTTGTTACACTGAAAATAGATGGGTTTGTCATAGGAGCTGGCCGAAATAGAACAGAAGTAAAACTCAAGTACATTGTTATCTTTTGGCTTAAGTGCAGGGTTTTATTATTAAAACTGTATGGCTGAACAAAGAGTACAAATCACAGTTGCGCAGTAGCATAGTGTAGAAAAGACAAGAAAAGAATGAAATTACAAAATATATTAGGCTTTTGGTCACTGACATGTCAGTGTGAGATGGTCAGTGACGTCAGCATAAAATGTAGCTAAGCACAACAAAATTTTGCTTAACAGAATAGCGCTACCAGCCAAAACGCCATGCCACGCCATTTGTGATTCGATTCTTATTTTTGCTTAGCAGAACAGTTTTAAGGAATATTTTCTGCTCAGCAGCTCTATGAAATTGGGCCCTCGTCTGTTGGGACCTTTGGGCATGTCACAAGAATCAAACCAGGAAACCCAGTTCCTGAGCCAATATCAATAAGAAAGAAGAAAAATGACCGCAGTGGGTGAATCCAAAATGCTCAGAAAACATGTCCCGTGTGATAAGGCCCTTCCAATTTAATCAGGATGTAAACAAGATGATCTTACCTTGGATTGATCTAAACCAAGCTCCTTGATCACAGCCAGGGATTGAGCAGCAAAAGCCTCGTTCAACTCAAACAAATCTACATCTGATTTGCTCCATCCAGCCTTCTCCAACTAAAAATAAAACAGTACCAAACAATTTCTTACCAAGTAAAAAGAATTATTTACCTTGGAGAAACGACGAAGATATATTTTCTTCTTATGTTTCAGTAAATCAAGTCTAGAAAAAAAAGAAAAAAAAAGCAATGGGAGACTTTTGAGACGATAGCGGGCGTCCCACAGACTGGTCCTTTTCCATTGTTTTCGTCGCTGAGAACAATGGAAAAGGACCAGTCTGTGGGACGCCCTCTATCGTCTCAAAAGTCTCCCATTGCACAGTTAGAAAGAAAAACTAGTTAAGCATGAACATTGACTCTAGAAGAGTCCCAAACCCTTAAGCTATGCCTACTTGGTTGGATATAAACATGTGTTTCAAACTACTGATTGAAACCATTTTCTTTCCATAAAAGAAAACATTAGCTCGTCACTAATTAAACTGCATTTCATTTTTACCCGTCATTTATAGAAAACACGAATCAACAAGACCAGGAAAAGTGACCGCTAAAATGGTCACTGTTAAAAGTATTGTCTCTATTTGACAAATAAAAACGATGCACACTGGAAAAAGTGTGTTTAACTTACAGCTTTCTTGATTGCTGGTATTGGTCCAGTTCCCATGACACTGGGGTCAACTCCTGCTTGACCCCAGTTGACAATGGTCGCCAAGGGGGTGATTCCTTGCTTCATGGCAGCCGATTTCTTCATCAGAACAAACGCAGCAGCTCCATCATTGATACCTTATCCAACGTACATTTGGGGAAAAACACACAAAAAATTAAACATTTTCACTTGTCACAAATTTGACAAAATATCTTGTTTGCTAAACTCCTATGCACCATGTTTGAAAGAGGTAGGTGGAGGCTCTGTGAAGAGCGAGTTGTTCTTTTTTTCTCAACATGTTGACTTGTGTGCACTATCAGTCATCAACAGACAAAACGTCTAAAGATATGACTGAATAAAATCATTCTTCTTTAGGAGTAGACCATCATCTTGCAGAGACCATCTTTGTGAGCTTCTATCATTAGAAATTATATCAAAGCATTCTAGCTTGATCTGTTTGTATGGGGATAATTAAAGACATCGGCAATGTATGTTGATAATAATAACAAAAACAATAAAAGGCATTTATATGGTGCCATTGACCCAATAGACCGATCCATGAAGCCCCGCCTACCTTAGCAACCTCCTAGCAACATCAAATGGTGTGACTTTCTTGCCGCGATCGCAGCGGTGGTTCGGTTGCGGCCACAAACACGTATTGGATACACACACGTACATGTGAACATTTTCATGAACAGTATGGATTTAATTTTGTGGCCTTTTGAGAAGTGCCTTCAGTCCAAAGAACAATGCAGGCAGGAATGCTGTTAAACCACTTTTACACGGCGGTACAAGCAGGGACCACTGCTGTGGGATTTGCACCACCAGAAATACGAACAAATTAAAACAAAAGTTAGTACAGTTGTTGGTGCTTTTGTGTGTCAAAACAATGGCGGCGGTTTGTTTACTTTTCTAATGGGATTTTCAACGTGTCAGACTTTTGTCAGACTTTTAGTGGCGTTGTCAAGGCTATGATTGGTCAATACGCTAGTAGGCGGGGCTTAATGGATCGGCCTATTTACCTGACGTCATCACCACAATAAATCCTGGTTGCACCATTTCGAGAGTCAGTTTCCCTGTGTGCATTTTAGAAGATACATGCACGTTTACACGCTCACCATATCTTTACATGTAATTTGACAGGCAGACCATGGGCAGACAGCAGCTGCGTGTGACGTCTGCGCGAGGCGTCAATACAAAGAACAGAGTGTATGTTCTGTTCCTTACAGACTGTGCAATTCCTACTCCTTCAAACACTGGAATCTGTTACACCCTTCCTTCAATGTATACACCTGACCAAACAGATCCTGAAAATGTTTGAACATGCCTGAGACATGAATGGTTTACAGCAGGTGCACCCAATAATTTAAGTAACTCTTACCTGATGCATTGCCAGCGGTGACTGTTCCTGTTCCATCTTTAAGGAATGCTGGTCTAAGTTTCGTAAAGTTATCGATAACGCAACCTTTCCTTGGAAACTCATCTTGCTTCACGACTGTACTCCCTGAAAAAGATGATAACATTCAAAAAACAATTATGAAGTTAATTATGTTTCTACTCCATACAAGTTGTCTGCACTGCAGATTAAAAATTATACACATTCAAGCATACATGTTCAACCAGTTCATGCCGAAAGAAGTGTAAAGACTAATCTGAGCAGCGAGCAGCTCGTTCATGGGCGTTTACACCACCGCAGCTATGGCCGCCGCACGCGCGCGTCAGCGCACATGCACTGTGAATCCTCCATGCTGATTGGTACATATGCGCGCTGGTGCGCTATTGTCGTGTCGTCGCGCGCATGGGCGGAGGCCACCCTGTAGTGGTGTAAAACACCATAAACGAGCGCTGCTCGGAATAATGTATACACGTCAATATTTTCCCTGCCAGAAATCTGATGACGTGTAGACACGCCATTGTGTACAATCTGAACAATTCGGACATTACATTGTGGAGCTTGCACAGTGCATGCACTCACCGTGCAATGCTTTGTTTCCCCCATACAAAGAGGCACAGACAGTACTGGAATGAATGCTTTAAATCTCCCTTTTGTTATTGTGTAATCTCCAATTCCAGAACTTCCCACTCTTTTAAACAAAGAGGGTTAAGAGAGATCGATAGGCTGCCATCATTGTTTATCATTGTGTTCGGCTATAAATGGGAGGTAAGTCGGAATGAAACAATTCTGATTTTTGAGATACGTCGGCACTAAGGCCGTTTACGAAACCATGGCTTTGACTTGGGCTAGGGCTTAGGCTCTGTCAGTTATTTTGAAAACGTGTGCTTTCCTTACAGGGATTCAAACAGGCAAACGGAGCCCAAGCCAGAGTCCAAGCCAAAGCCGTGATTTCGTAAACGGCCTATTTGACATAACATGATGGAGGAGGAATATTGGACATCCTCCACCCCAACCTCCATCCTTCTGAGCAACATCAGTGTAAAAGTAAAACACAAATAATAGTTCTTATTCCCGGTGCCAATTTAACATCCATGAAAAACACTGTGTTATCGAGTCAAAAAAGAGCAAAAGAACTGGAATAAAGATAAAACTACACTGTCAGGGATGCAACTGAAAAAGTGTCTTCCGCCCTGCCCTACAAAACCAACAAGTCCAGTAGTTGAGAGAATAAACGATCTACTTTACATATTTCCCATGAAAACCATTATGTTAAAAAAATCCACCTTTTCTGTGTGTGATTGTTACAGGTACTATCTCCTCATCGAAAGCTGCTTTTGCTTGAGCCGCTTCACAGCGAAGTTGAGATATTAGGGCAAACTCGTCCTGCTCTTGTCTTGAGATATTCCATTTCTTGGCCACATTCTCCGCTGAGGGAAACATTCACACCAGGTCAATAATAACAGAGTATCGGCATTTCAATCGACAAAATAACACAAATCTTATAAAAAATAGACATTTTGAAAAAGATCAAGCAATGTATCATCAAAGTTGCATACTTTGGGCACAACACGTTCAATTTTCAACATGTATAAGTAAAACTAGACCCATTCTTCTGTGTGATGCAGCTACTGACAGGTTTGACTTGCATTTTTATGAGTACATTTCAACTCATGATGCATACTGCAATAAGCCACCAGCCTACATTGGAAAGAAGATTCAGGCATTTTCGGCAATCAGGCCATAGCCACGAGTCAAAGCCGTTAATTCGATCACAGACTTAGTTTTACCACATGGAGGAAGGATATTCTTTTCTCCATGGTTCGACTTCCATAAACAAATGTATAACAAGACCAAAAGGGTCGCTTCATCCAGTTGACGCTGGATGTCATGTACCCATGTAAATATTTTCTGAGCCAGAAAACGGGTGACATGATTTTTGTGTGAAAATTCCAAGTCTGGAACAAAGGTCGCCCACACATTCCACTATGGAGTGTGCACAGAGCAAGCACATTTCATGTAATGCTTCATTTCACCCACACAAAGAAGACAGATGGCACTCAATATTTTGCCAATTTATTATGTGGGGATTATTGTGTAATCCCCGATTCCAGACCTTTTGTCCTTTTGTTCCAAGAAGAGAATTACGAGACATTGAGAGGCTTCCACCATTGTTCATTTATTGTATTTTGGCTCAATGGAGGCAAGTCTGAGTGAACTGAGTTTCCACCCTTGGTTCCGGATTGGGGAACAATCCTCGGCTGTAGCTCACGGCTGAGGTTTTGCAATGGGCCTTACTTTTGACTGCAAGAAGGCGCCCTTTGGGGGTAGATTGGGGGTCAAACCAAAGAAATAGTGCGGTAAATAAGATGCAATTAGACTTCTCATAAAGCAGTTAATATAAAACTTTTGAGGTTTGTTTTTATTGACAGTTTTACAATGTAATCAGTGTAAGACATTTGCTTGGAAAATTTGTATTTTTAATGTTTTGAAATATTTTTGTACTATCCAATTGGGACTAGTACTGCGCCCTCTTCCTGTCAAAAATACGGCCTATTCATGGTGCATGAACTTGAAATTTTCTCGATTCTCCTGGTGCTATAAAGAGAATCTTTGTTCTCTTGGTTTTGTCAAGTCAAGGTTTCTTTGTGCCAGCAGTACTCTCAAAGAAATTTCAGAGAAAAATAATCCCCGTCAGGCTGGACAGGAAAGAATGGAAGATTCCCAGTGGGAACTTGTTCAAACCAGGTCTCAGTAACAGCCACAGGCTCTGTCCACACTTTTGAAACCCCATACAAAAAGTGCACAATTTCACAAAAAAAGATGAGCCTAAACCAAAGCCAAATGTAGAGATGAAGCCAAAGCCATGAGCTTTGAAAAGCCCCAAATCAAAGTCACATTTATACACACCTGTGATTCCCATGTGATATTTGTGGAAGGCATCGACTAAACCATCTGACATCATGATGTCCACCAGCGATGTGTCTCCAAACTTCACACCATTTCTCATATGGACGGCGTGAGGTGCCTGAGAACCAGTGAAAGAATTAAAAAACAAAAAAATTGAACCAATACATTTAATTTAGGGAAACAAAAATAAATTGACCAGAGCGGGATTTAAACGTTCCACCTCCTTGACTATAACATTCAGACAGAAAACTTTCGCACTGTAAAAACAAAGGAAACTGATTAGCACACAAAACGAAGAAAAAAATGGAGCCCATTCCATAGAGATACTGAAGCACACAAAGCAGAACTAAAATTGTGCTTACCAGAAAAAGGTTACCAGCCATAATACCCTGTCATGGTATGTGTAGTTTTGGACTGGTTTCCTGCTTATTGTTTGCTTAGCAGAAAACTGTTGAGAACCATTGTCTCCTAAAGCAGCTCTATGACATTGGGATCTGCTGATCAGGGCCCAATTTCATGGCACTGCTTAGCAAAGAATTACACGCTTACGTCGCCCTGTAAAGCTCATGTTTCTGCCGTAAGTGCAGAATTCCGCGACAGGCAGTGGAATGAAATTTGGGCCTGCTGAGAAGTTACATGCCTGTACACTTAAAACTTTTGTTCTCTCTCTCATTAATTCATGATAGCGGGTCGTGGCCGAGCGGTTTAGTGCACCAAAGTTCAAGTTCTGGTGGTTAAGTCATTGGGGTGTGGGTTCGAATCCCGGTCGTGACACTTGTGTCCTTGAGAAAGATGCTTTACTATAATTGCTTCTCTTCACCCAAGGTATAAATGGGTACCTGTGAGGGTAGAGGTTGATATTGTGTTTGAAAAAGCCTCTGCAGCACCACGGCAGCTTGGGGCTGTATATTCCCCAGGGAGCTGAGACAGATTACAAGAATATTATTGGCACGATGACCAGGGCAATAATGCAAAGCGCATTGATTAGACATTATTGTGAAATGCGCTATATAAGACATGTAAGAACTGGTTATTATTACGATGGAAGAACAGTCCTGGAATAACACTGAGGCCATCGAGGCCATGGCCTCTGTTGCCCTGGTCTTGGCCCTGGTGCCCTTTCAAAAGTTGCCCACAGACTTTCAAGATTTTCCCATGGAAGAGCCCTTTGCAAAATAAAAACGGCCTTGCCCTCTCAAAGATGAAAATCCAGGCCTGGAAGAATCCTTCAATGATCAGTGCCTTTCATCCCATAGGTCTTTTACAAAACAAGAATGCTAGGAATCAGGTGGCTTTACAGAAAATATGTTCTGTAAAATTGCCAGAACAAGACTCAAAGTACAGTATGGGACAAAATTGGCATGCTTTTGACCAATTTTACTTCACTTTACCAACTCCAGACCCTTTGGTTTTCTGACCATAAAATGTCCAAAGTCCATCAAAATACTCATCCTTACAGAAACTCATCAACTCAACACCCCAATATTTTGGTTTGGATTGCTCCGAGTTAAAACTACTGGGTAATTTGTTGGTACAGTTCCATCTCCAGCAAAATCCTTTAAAACCATGGAATGGATTTTGGGTGGTTACAGTTTTTAAAAATATTCTGCTCCGAGAACACACCTTGCTCATACTCTCCTGTCCACCTGCTACAACAACTGTGGCATCATCGCACTGTATAGCTTGTATACCAAGAACAACAGATCTGAAAACAAAACAAAGAAACAAAGTATCACAGTTAACCCCTTATATTTTAATATCAAGCAATAAACTACAAGGGAAACTGACTAGGTAATTTTTAATTCAATTTTGGGATGAACATGAGGAACAAAGAAAAATTTACTAGAACAAGATTTGAACATGTGACCTCCGGATTAATGTGCCAGCACTTTACGAACTAAGCTATCTAGGCTTATGTTGGCGGTCTCCCTATTTTGTCAATATTTTTGTTCAGGGGTGCCAGTCAGAAGCCATTCAACCTGAAACAGCCATATACATGTAACCAGGGATCACACCCAAGTTTATGATACAACCTGGGAAGCGGCAGTACAAGTATCACCGAATGGGAATGCAACTTTTTACTTCAAATATCAAGTAATAATCCACAAGGGAAACTGACTGGGTAATTTTTAATTCCCTTTGTTAGTGAAGCAAGAATTTGTTAGTGAAGCAAGAACTACCACATAAATTGCAATCTAATGGTAGACATTTGTGCTGGTATTCGATAATGTGATGTCAGTGAGAAGGAAGTGCTTCTTAGGAAGTGCTGCGTGAGGGTGGGTGGGGGGTTGGTATATTGGTTTAAAACTTGTTAAGTCTACCTCAGGCCTGATCCACAGAGCATATTGACACCACAAGCAGGCACAGAAACAGGTATCCCAGCATTTACACTGGCTTGTCTTGCTGGGTTCTGACCTTCAGAGGCTGTGAGAACTTGACCTAAGATGACCTCCGACACATCCTCAGGGTTCACTTTGGCCCTCTGTAGAGCCTCCTTGATGACGATGGTTCCCAGTTGGTTAGCAGCGAGGGAGGAGAGCTCTCCATTGATAGAACCTAATAAAAATCAAGATCGAAAAAACTTGGATTACAATTTTTGTGATGCAAAACCAAAACCATCTCACCTTTTCGGAAAGTAATCTGTACAATGGCGAAATAAGAACCAAGTTTTTCAATTTATAATAATAATAATAATTTGGGAGGCTAATCATCCTTACTGGCAACTGAGAAGCTGAATTGTGAAGGACGCGGCTACACGTGTTCGAGCTGCAGGCATTCAAGGGCGCCCTTGACAGCCAGCCACATCAACCCATATATGACCACAGAGCACAGCCTGAGATCGAAAGTGTTTGGCTTTTCGGGAGGGAGGAAAACCGGATAGTCTGGAGAAAAACCCTCATGGCACAGGAGAGAACCAACGCACAACTCTACTCACATATGGCCTTAGCCGGGAATCGAACCAGGGACACATTGGTGAGAGGCGAGCGCTTTACGCACAAGCCACCCATGCCACCCACAATTTTCTACCATTTCAAGAATGCCCCTTATCATCCGCTTGTCTATTGTATATACACTTGTTAAAACTTTTTTTTTATCTCAGAACTATACCACACAAATGGCTAGGATTCTGTTTAGAAATCCAAGCTTTTTAAGTACTATTTATTTTGGTCTACTATATTCTAAGCATTGTCTAACTGCACTAGAATGAATTTTTATCTGTTTAATTTTAGCCTATTTATACAATGTATGATTACTAGCCCTTTGTTCAGAGCTATCTCCCCTCATATATTACATTTATTTTAGGCCTACACTGTTTACTTTTTATCTGATAAAATCATCCTGAAAGAACTGGTCGTGATTCAAATTTATCTCTTCAAAAATAGACCTAATATTTTATCTGTCTGTCTGACATTCTGATGGTAAAGCGCACACAGGTAATTTTAGTCTCAAGTGGGTTAAATTTAAACCTTCATATGCACAAAATTTATTTTAGGTTTAAAGGTGAAGTATATTTTTGTATGGTGGATCAATATGGATTTCATTTTGCAGGGAATAATGTGGGTAAATTCACTATTGTAATTTATTGTAATTCACTAGTGTAATTTGAAGGTTCCTGAGCTCTCTCAGTGGGCATTTCCAAATTATTTGTTTGTTTGAAAACATAGAATCATGCTGTTTTTTCCTTTACTTTAATTTTGTCTTTTACTTCTGTCAGTTTTAACAGGTTTGTTTTGGGTGGGTGTTTTATTTTAAAAATAATTTTGCTATTTCATACATGTCATACAGGCCAACACCCACAGTAAAAAAACAAAAAACACCAAACAGGGCTCAAAATTTACACTGGACTGAAAGCCTGAGGTAAGTGATTTTAGCATGGGGACAATAAACTCATGACTGGACAAGTCTGGCAGTCTTGTGTTTGTGTTCCGTCTAATTTAATATCTTTCAATTCTGTTGAGTGTTGAAGAATTCTTACCCATAATACAAATGACATAACTTTTCAAATTCAAACAAATCAAATGTTAAACTGTATTTTTTTTTCTCTCGTTTTAAATCTTTGACAGTAAACTTTTTGAGCTACAAGACCTGCGGTCGGTCTTGTGGATTTTCCCCAAAAAGTTGAGCCATGGCCCTAGCTGGTTCAAATAAGCAATCACCATGATATCTGAGGTTTATCAAATGTAAAAAAAAATAAAGCAATTTTGTATTGGATGGACAATTATGTGCTCTATCAAAAAGCACTTTGCCTGTTTGCAAATGTGTGGGTTTATGTAAATTATGCAGAATGAATGAGGGTACCCTTTTATTGCACAAAGTGAAAGTACAATACTGTCTGCAACTTCCGAAAGAAGATTTTTACAATTTAAATGCTGGTATACCAGTACAACAGGACTTGTTTTTTCAGTAAACTTTAAATCTTGGTTTGATAAATTACTAATCCTAACTTCCTTGAGTGATTTACTAGGATCCTTCCCCACTCTAACAAATTCCAACACCATATGGGTAACTCAACACCCAAACTGTGGTGCTCTGATTATGGTGGTATGCCTGAACCTATGTAAAGCACAATCAATTTACTCATGCAGTCCTCAGTCCAACAAAATCCAACAAAACCTGCTGATAGTTTGATGGAATAGGGACTGATATTGATGACGCAATGCTATCAGGGCCCAAAATTAACACTGAACTGCAGGCCCAACGCCAGTGATTTTAGCATCAGGCCAGTAAACTCACGACCAGACCTGTCCAGCAATCTTGTGTTTTTCAACGGAATAATACTTATCCTGTGGGATATCTTTAATATGTACCAAAAATATGTTCAAATGTTGACTTTGAGTCTGATAAATATTTTTCAATTCTGTTGAGTATAAGACAAATGTGACTAATCTTTTCTTAGTGCTTGTTCAAATAAAAGCAGCAGTTTAAAAAAAATGTACAGTTTTATTTCTAATTTTGATTGGTCTAATGGTCTTGTAAAAAAAAAGAAATGTTTTTGAGCTACAAGGCCTGCGGTCTTGTATATCTTCCCCTCAAATTGGAGCCCTGGTTATGAGCTTGTAACTTTGATTTGACCACTGAATCTCATTACATCCTACCTTGTTACAAATAGGGAGGAAAAAGTCATCAGTTTAGCAAAATTATTTTGAGTACTTTGTATTCTAGGATGAAAAGGAAAGAAAAGATATGAGCAAGATGGTGTATCCGACCAAACTATTTTTGGTCAGTTTTAGGATTCCGCTAAAGGATTCGGCTTCTTGTGCAAAGAAAACTTTAACAGATGATTTTAATGAAATTTTATGATATTTTTCATTGAAGCTCCCTTTTATATATACAGGGCCTACACTTTGTGTTGGCCGTTGTTAATGCCATGGTTTATTGTCAACAGTTGGCTTTCGAGGAAGATGCCCATTACAATTCATTTGAATTTTTTAGCAATTTTTTGGGGGTGATGGGATTTACAATTTTTTGAGGGATTAGAGATAAAGGTTGGAATAAACCACAGAGGTGAAAAAAACCAAATAGACCTAGGCCTACACTGAAAATCCAACAAGGAATGTTCCTCTGTAGACCCAGTAACTGAGGAGCTGTACTCCTCTTTTTTAAATTTTGACTTGGACGGTTGTACTACACTACTAGTACTACTAGCGACCCAGGGAAGCATCATACTAGGTGTTAAGGTCGTGTATTATTGGTGACATGCTATTGATTTTTCAACACACCCCTATCAAAATTTTTAAAAAGGAGTACAGCGCCCCATTTACTGGATCTACTGTTCCTCTATAACTTTGCTAGGCCTACTGAGCTTCCCCTGATGGTAAAGACAAATAATAACACTGCTGTACTGTGTAGTACTCTTGTAGGTGGTAATATAGTACTACTACGTACTAGACCCAGTAACTGGTGCGTTGAACTCTAGTTTTGAGATTTTGACATTATCGATAATGCCAAAATCTTAAAAAAGGAGTACAGCGCCCCAGTTACTGGGTCTATACTAGTGTACTACTACCATTACTAACGTTACATGTAGTAAAGACTACCAGTCACCACTACATTTGGAACTCTTTACATAGCCTGCTACACACTAAACTAGCCACTAAGTAGTAGAAGGCCTTCTTCAGTATTGAAGAAAATAATGTCATCTTGTGATGATGGTACATCACTAGGCCTACATAGACCCAGTAACTGGGGCGCTGTACTCCTTTTTTAAAAATTTTGACATTGTCGGCTAGTACGACCGACAATGTCAAAATTTAAAAAAAGGAGTACAGCGCCCCAGTTACTGGGTCTAAGGCCTACATACAAGTTTACAACTCTGGTACAAGTATTACACTAAAAAAAATGAGTGGGCTAATCTCAATCAAAGACATTTTGTTTAAAAAAAATGTAGTTTGACTTGCCCTTGGTTGGTGGGTCATTTTTGCTTGGTCTTACGTCTTACCAATTGGAGTTCGAACTGCTGAAACAATAACCACAGGGTCAGCCATCTCTCCTCAGCAAGTCAGACGAAATTATCACAGAATTAAGTAGTTGTTTGAGTACGAGACAACCTCTGCTGATTTCGCCAGCGAAGAGATCGACGAACAGCCACCTGCGCTTTGCACGGCCTCACACACGTTGCAGAGTTGTTTTGTGTTGTGCATGTGGGATGGGCAGCTGATTTTCATGGTTTTTTTTGTGTACAACACACAATGCAGCATGCATGGTGGCGTAGTACACACACGCACAATGATCGCTGCGTGTGCTAGGCTATAGAGCACCAAATGGGCAAAAAATATACCAACCAACAGCCATTTTGAACATTCATTTTTGAAAATAATTGCGTGTTATTTTATTTTCAACCTATGTTTTTCCAAAGGAAAAAATCTGCAATGGCCCTAGAGCCAAATATAATTCTCATGACATACTCTGACTGTGTGCCGAAATCCATGCTGGTATCATCAAAGGCAAAATTCAACAAAATTATTCCCCTGGCTCACCACTGTATAAGTGCGAGTGGGATTTGGTCTTTGTGAGTCAGGCAAAATTGAATTATACAGTTCCTAAATAAAATTACCAGAGTTGTACCACGAAATGAATTAAAACATTGCTCAAAACCCTGCGCCGGACGCTTTTACAATAGTAGCGACCGTTACCACGAATTGATAACTCGTCTTCATGTCAACCATAAATTGTATCTAAATGTTGTTATTTTGAACAATTACAAGAGATCCACTTACACTGCAGTGCAGACTCAAACAAAGCCATGTCAATTCCATGCATGTCCGTGAACTTGTCTTGTTATGTTCGTTGCATACAACAACCACTTGAAGTTTGAGAAAGCTTGCAGGGCTCCAAAGTCGATATATTTCGCATTGAATGCCGGCCGATATTTCGGTTCAATTTTGTTCCTTACAAAACCCTGTGCAAGACTGCTAGGAGAAGAATACTGGACTTGAACTTACAGCGGTAAAAACTGATGTTTTCCATGACAACTAAGAAGGAAAAGTTTGTCTCGTTCGTCCACAGTGTATTTAAATGGCGCGCGCACACGTGGGGCGCAGACGACAAGGGAGCAAAATGTAGTGCGGGGCCCGTGTCACGCCTGTGCGAGCAGAACAGTAAAACTGTTAAAAATCATTAACTCGGAGCTGGAAATCGTATTCGCTCAGATGAATTATTGTTTTAAATTGCTATAGGACACGGCTTGCAAAGAAATAAGTTTATGTCACGGGTATATAGGTGTTGATTAAAGAAACGTTGTAGAGGCACTACTTTATACTGCGATGAGCGGATGAATAAGTCAAGGGAGTACGGTCAATTTCAGGGCTTACCGATGAGGGACTATCGTACACCTGCAGTTACACTTTTCCGTGATTACCATTGGTCAGTAAGTAACCATGCATTACTTTGATTGGTCAATGCAGATGTACTCATTTCATTAAATAAATATAGTTTCCTGTTAGTGCTTCACTACAGGACTCCTCCAACTTTAACAAAGGCAATGCCTCTTGGCGTCCTGTACTGAGGCATTTATGGCAATTTATGTCTTATTTTTTCTGTCCTGTTTCTACTAAAGTAACAGGGAAATAAATTGCAATTCCCAACAAACATCTGCCGCACATGTTGTTGAACTGTCCGGGGAGGAGACGATGTACATGAACCTTAAAAATAGCAAATAATAAACAACACACCATGTAGACACCACACTTTTGACAAAGTTGTTCGCCTTTTCATGTATTTATTTGTAAATAGCTAGTTCATATGAAAACCCCACAAAAACCAAACAAACAAACAAACAAATGAATTTCACGTCCAAATTAATCAACACCAAAATGCATTTTGGTTAATAGAAGAATTTTGGCAAACAAACATTAAAAAAATGGTTTTTCATTATTCCCAGCACATGAGCTACATAATTCAATACCAAGTTGTTGTTATGCAAAAGCTTTCCCCAGACCACGCAATATAGCAAGACCACCTTCAGGCTAAAGGAACAAAGGATACTTTTGAATAAACAGGTCATTGTACCATTATTCAAATTCAAATCACAAATTGTTAAGTCCTTTGTCTGCATTAAAACAAGTTTGAAGCCTAACCAACAGTTCCCTACAAAAAAATATTTACAAGTACAGAAGGTAGACAACTTTATAATACGCATTTTATGGATCATAGAAATGGAAAATTTACATTATTTACATAAACAAAATACTTGCCTCATAATTGTCATGCTCATATAAATTCAATGCCCATACAGTAATCCATTCATTACATGACTGTAAAAGGTTTAAAAGCTTCAAGAATGCCATGTTCTTTTGATATTAAACATGGTTTTGTAAAAGTTAAAAAACATGACAATTCAAATTCTTTTGCTTAGATTGACTTCATTGTCAAATATCAAGGGGTCACATTGCCTTCAAATCTCTTACAATTTTGCTATTTGAAATTGCTCATCGATCCTTTTAAGAGTTGTTCATGCAATAAAACGTCCTGCAGTGTGTTGTAATTAGTGAGATAGTGATACAAAAAACACATGCATTTGCCTTTGGAAGTACAACCAGCAGAACTTCAGGCAACACAGAAACATACGGTCCACCATTTTGTGGAGTCAAAAATGTGGTTCTACAAAATGGCGGGTCATGTTCTGTTACGAAATTAAACAAAAACCACACAATTTCGAGAGATATTTATGTGAATCATTATATTCTACTTTTCAAATATCTTTCCTACCATATTAATTTCATAACAGACGCTTTTTATAGAACAATCCCTCTAATAGACCAATCCATTCAGTCAGGAAAAGGTCACCAGCCAAACTACCAATTGTGTTCAATGGGAATCTTTGGAACGCTAGGTGGCAGCAGACTTATCAGGTAAATTTCTATAGAGAAGTTGTGTGACCCCGGGAAAAGTTCGTTTCGCAACCATGTTGGGTACAGCCATGTACAAACTCAATGGCTGGCGTGTCGTCTGCTGAATGATTTCTAGCGTCTGTTTGTGCACGCAGCATTAGAAAAAGGTCTCGGGTGATGTCACGTGAAACCTCTCTATTGTTAGTTCTGAGCATGCACACGATTCCAAATGACAATGGTTATACCTGGTAAGTCTGCTGCCACCTAGAGGCCCCAAAAGTCTCCCATTTTGTTCTTTTTTTGACTGGTTCCCCACATGTTTTTATGTACAAGGAATTTATTAAGCAACTTAAAGGGTGTGCAGTGCATACTGCATTATATTTTGGTGAGATTGAAAATACAAATGTTCCAGATTTGCACATAACTTACACGGTATAAAGATGGTCATGGTGGAAAACTTTCCTGAAATGATTTTGCCTGAAATGCTTTAGTCTATGAAAAAAATGAGTAACACCATTAGTTCTGATCTCGCAAGTCCAAACCCAATGTTTGAAACTATTTTCTTGTGACTCCGTTGACCGATTAAACTTAAAATTTAACAGGTTTGTTATTTCATGTATATGTTGAGTCAAACAACAATTATTTATATTCATAAGAATTTAATAAAGAAATTATTGTCTGAAAAGAGCATGCACAAACACAACATAAAATAACATACTATCTTACATAAATATTGAATGGGTATTTTGCAGTAGAATCTGTTTGGGGGCCTTGTGAAGTGCAACTTTCATTTTTAAAAATAAGTTAAAAATAAAATAAAGTTGGTACTTTTTTTTCTAAGAAAAAGAGAATTAAAAAAAGAGAATAAAGCAAATACTATTAACATCATACTTATGTAAAATTAACTACACGGAAAACTAACAACACGAATGAACGATTCAAAAGTTAAAGAGTGTAATAGGTAAAAAATCACTTACAAAAAGGCAGTAAAAAAGAAGAAGATGTGTCCCTCTACATCTGACAGGTCTTGAAATATCACTACAAAAGAATTGTTTCATTTTGCTTTGTGTTCACTAACTTTTATGTGAATGTGTGGATTTAAATTTACTGTAAAATAAGTCTTGTGTTAAAATCCGTTTGTGCATTTTATATTTGTTTACTTCCATGCCCCCCCCAACTCCTCGTTGCCCCATCTTATTTTTTGCCCGATGTCTTTTTTTTTTACCAAAGAGAGACCAAAAGAAGGTGTGTCATGGCCGAGTGGTCTAGCGCACCGGACTCAAGAGCTGATGTTCTGATCAGCAGACTGTGGGTTCAGATCCCGATCTTGACACTTGTGACCTTAAGCAAGACACTGAACCGTTGTTGCTGCGTCCTTCGGATGGGACATTAAGCTGTTGGTCCCATGTGTTGTGCACGTTTGAGTATCCAGTAACGCTTATCACTAAGAGAAGGGGTTTGCCCCGGCGTTGCTGGCATGGTTGGCTGCAGATTGGGCCATTGTAAACCATTACAAGGTGCTATATAAATTGGTCTCATACTCAAAAACTTAGGAAACATGTTTTAAATATTATAAGCACAATGAGACACCCATAGATAAAATGCTATATTAAAACTGAGTTATCATAAAGAAGGGAGAACAAACATTAAAAGGTCAGACTACTTTGCCTCAAAAGATAACCTTCATCCTCTAAAAGTTTGCAAAACCGCCTCACCAAAGTTTGGCCCCATCTAATTTAGGAGCTACATCTGATGGTGCATATAATAAGCAGTTCCCTAAGACATATGGATGAAATCTTGTATGGAGAAGTAAGAAAACATCCCGATGGCGACCAGCAGGATGATCACAAAATTGATATTCAAGAAAACCTTCATGCAGGACTTCTGCTCCAGAAGTGAGCGGTAGTTCAGGTCGGGGTTGACATCTGAGGCCCGGCGGGGCCTCTCTGGGGTCACAACGTAACTCTTGTAGCCACAGATGTGCTCATAGTAGCGGCTCCATTTGGACTTATAAAGCCAGCTGTCTCTCTCAGCTAATGCATAAAGGATAATAACAAGATAACGTGAAAGAAAGTTTGCAGAATGGACATTGAAAAATTAGAACAAAAATTCTATCTGCACTAAGGTATGCCGACAGACACCTTGCATATGGTACCATCAATGAGGTTTAAGCCCCAGCTCAACATTGGTAAACCGACTGTAAATGCTTCCATTCTTTGCACAAATCAAGATATATGTAATAAAACCAACCTGTGAAAATGTCAGCTCATTTCGTTGTTTCATTTGCGAGAAAACGGTATAAAAATGCATTTGGCATTTTTGTACGCATTCCTGTAGGCAGAGTTTTTCGTCTCACTTAGACGAAAACTAACTTTGGATCTTATTTCATTTATTATTCAAAAACGATAACACTTCAGGCAGAAATATTTCATGGAAGGTTTTCTAAATATCCTTTACACTATGTACGGTATGTGTTAATCTGTGAACATTTATGTTTTTCTTCTTACCAACGTTGGGCTGGGGCTTTTAACAAAGGAAACATGCACATGTGAATGCGCCACTCACAAATCTCAACCAATGATAACTTTTCTTAATTTTTTACCTCAGTGTGGGCGCTGTTTGAGTTGATGACGTTACATGCAAGAGATCTATAGATTTATAGACTCACCCACCATAGCAACTGCCTAGCAACTGCCTAGCAACTCCGCCCTCATTGGTAATAATAATGATAATAAAATTGGGAGGCTAATCATCCTTACTCGCAGCTGAATTGCGAAGGACGCGGCTACATGTTCGAACAGCTGGCATGCAAGGGTGCCTTTGGCAGTCAGCCACATCTACCCATTTGACCATGGAGATCGAAAGTGTTTGATTTTTCCAAAGGGAGGAAAACCGGAGAGCGCGGAGAAAAACCCATGTGGCACAGGAGAGAACAGGAGAGAACTCGACTCACACATGGCCTTAGCCGGGAATCGAGCTAGGGACACAGTGGTGAGAGGTCAGCGCTTTACGCACAAGCCACCCATGTCAAATACAGATGTGTGTTGTTGCGCTGAGAACAATTATAGGGCCTAAAATCCATGTGTCTGTCATGCATTGTACATATTATGCACAAAAAATGAAAATACACGCCAATCAACGCACAAAATCACATGTATCCATTGCGTACTGCGTTACCAGTAACAATTATGTTTATTGCTTGGCGTGTATTTTCATTTTAAAGGATTGCGCACTAAGCAAAATAGTCGATGCTGAAATCCATCAAAAAGCATATGTTTCCAGCTTTACATGAACAAATTTTGCAATGACCTTTATCAAAATTAATCTTGTGATCTAGCGGTTCGAACATCTGCTCTAGAATAGATGGGTTGCACATGATGTCAACAACGGGAAAAATCAGCCATCTTTGATGGCAATGACTGCACTTTTTTGAGCGCACAGCTGTGCGTTTCGCGTATGTACTGCACGCGGCACGCGTGCGTTTCATAAACTCCTTCCATAATTGGTTGGTGAGCAACTCGGGCTGCGTTGAAATTTACAGAGCTTGACGCAGCTACAGGTCAAAATAGAAATTGTCATCAAAGATGGTGTCTATACAGGGAGGTCGTGGGTTCGAATCCTACCCGAGTAGCCTGTAGATGTGCTGAACTTACAAAGCACCAAATATACAGAGCTTTATCAGTGTAACAGGTAAAAATAAAAAAAACACTCTTTTACATAAAATAAAATTAATCTTATAATACAATTATATTGTAACTTACAGTCGTATTCTTCCTCAATGAGGAGCTTGTTAGGATCATATTGTGATTGCTTACGGCGACTTCCGACACTGTGACGACTCCAGAAAGTAGTACGCAACAACTGTCAACAGAAATGCTAACGTTTCAGTTGTGTTTATAAAAGACCAATCAATTAAGCTCGCCCCTTATGTATTGACCAATCACAGCCTTGGCTACTCCACGGAAAGTCTGACAAAAGTCCAACACGATAAAATCCTATTGGAAAATGTAAACGTGTGTGTGCGTACTTATAGTGCGCACGTTCGTGTGGTGCAGTGTGGCATTGAAGAGACGCATTGTGCTGCCCACGTGTACAGTGGTGAGTAGCCAATGCTGTGATTGGTCAATATGTTTAGGGGGCGGGGCTTAATGGATCGGTGTCTGATAATTTTTATACCCCCAAAACTGTCTAAAGACACTTGAGGAACTTTGCAGTATTGAAACTAAAATCTAAAAAACAAGGCCAACTGAAATTTAAAAAACATGCTAGAGAAATAACTAAATTATGATTAGCTAAACATCAAATAATGAATAATCAAGTATGCTCATACAAGAAAAGAGAAAGCAATCAGGCAGTGTATTTATTTTTCTATTAATTGTTTGTGCTCAGCATTGGTTAAGAAAATAGGGCTGTAAATGTTCCTTGCAAATGACGTCATACACTGTCCCTCCGCTAACTGGGTGCAAAATTGCCATGTAATGTCTGTGCGCAAAGCAAATGCATGAAAAAGTGATAAAAATTCAATGAAAATAAACCTACCAGAGCATTTTCTGGCTCATCTGTGCACAGGCTGATGATGACGTCAACTATCACCGTGATAGCAAAGATGATCAGAGTGATGTAGAAGTTGTTGTCTTTTATTAAGAGCATGGGTCGATTGTCCTGGTCACCGCACGCAGGTTCGGGGAAGATGATGTTGCAAACGATGTGAGCAACGCCCAGGATTATGCCAAGCAGGAGAGCGCAGAATGAGCCCTAAAAATAAGATTTATTCAAAGGATTGTACAACATTGAACTTTAATTTTGGGGGTGGACAAAGGAAAGAATTACAAAATAGGGAGACCGCCAACATAAGGGCTAGATAGCTCAGTTGGTGGTATTGGCATATTAATCCCGAGGTCGCAGGGTCAAATACCGTTCTAGTCAATTTTTATTTGATCACCCAGAAACTGAATTAGAATTGACCCAGTCAGTTTCCCTTGAGGTTACTACTTGAAAATTGAACTTTGAGAGAGATTCAAAATTGTTTGTTTAAAGATAACACAGCTCCTTCAGACTCTTGAACCGTCTTTACTAGGGTAGAAACAAACTCATCTAATTTCCCATTCTCGCTTACATGTACTTGTTCACTTTTTTTCTTTTTATCAAAGTCCAAATAGCTAAAATGAACACTACTGTTACACAATTTTAGACGGAATGCATCCTTACCTTTTCATTCGCACGTGGCCAGATAATGGCAAGAAGAAAAACGGCAGCAATGGATGGTGCAAATCCAAACTGCACCTTTAAGATGCTGGTAAACAAATCACTGAGTCCCATGCCATAGTGGACGGCAGGGAGCCAGGCAAAGCAAACCACAAGCATCAAAATGGTGGCAATTCTATAGGGGTAAAAAAATAAATGCATTAAAACAAATAGTCCTTTTTCAATCAGCGACTCCAGAGGTAATGTTGTACAATGTTGGATGTCAATCTTCACTACAAATAGATAGTTCCCAATATGACATCAATTGGCCATCTTTACAGGCAATTTAGAACACACGGTCATGTGTTTCGCATCAAAACAACGTGCAGCACGCCCGCATTTCACCAAACTAATTGCACAATTAGTTAATGAACAACGCGGCTGCATTAATAATTTGAGTGCTCGACATGCCTGCAAGCCAAAATGCAATTTGCCCTTAAAAATGGCGTCTATTGGGAACTATCTATACAAAAACAAAAACAGAGAGATATTTTGAACTCAACCAAAAGGTGTACCCAGGATTGAAGCTGAACACAGACTTAGAATAATAACAGTAATTTGAGAGGCTAATCATCCTTACTCAAGGCTCAGAAGCTGTATTGTGAAGGACTCGGTCACAACAGGGTCTAGCCACAGGCATGCAAAGGTGCCTTTTGGCAGCCAGCCACATTGCCCCATTATGACCACGGAGCACAGCCGGCAATCAAGAAAGTGTTTGAATTTTCCAGAGGGAAGCAAACTGGAAGGCCTGGAGAAAAACCCTTGTGGCACAGGAGAGAACCATCGCACAACTCTACTAACATATGGCCCCAGCAGGGACTCGAACCAGGGCCACAGAGGTGAGAGGCGAGCGCACTACGCACTAGCCACCCATGCCACCCACCTCTAACCCCACCCTCTGACCACACCCCTAATCACAAAAAGAAGCATGTATTGCTTGACTCTGTTAATTGCTTCCAGCACATCGGATGAAACTTTAGGATATGGTTGTGAGCCTTATTTACCTCGCACTTGCCATGGTCCACCTGTTTCTCAAGCGATTGTTCAGGCCACCAGCGATGTCTACACTAATGATAGTTGAAGCGCTGTTGAATATAGAGGAGAGATCTCCCATTGCAGCAGCTAACATCACAACAAACAGCACACCATGAAGCCCTACAAACAAAAGACAACATAATTTATTATGGGACACAAAACAATAAAAAAACGTCATATTAATAATAATAACAATAGGCATTTATAGAGTTATTTTTACCCTGAGTGTTACTGAGATTTACAATAACATAATAATAATAATAATAATAATAATAATAGTTTTTAAAATTCTATACGAGCATCTCAAAGCACTTGTTATTAAATTATATTTTTGAAGGTTTTTTGTTGTTGAAGTTTTTAAACTATGAGACCCATTTATGTAGCACCTTATATGGGTTTACAAGGTGATGCAGCGAATTCAGCAACCACTGCCAGAAACATCGGGGCAAACCTCTTCTCTTAGCGATATGTGTAACTGGGTTCTTTTATGTGCATTACACAACGCACGGGACCTACGGCTTTACGTCCCATCCGAAGGATAAAGCAACAGTGGTTAAGTGTCTTGCTTAAGGACACAATTGTAAAGACCACACTCTGCTAATCAGAAACACAGCTTGATTGTCCAGTGCACTTGACCACTCAGCAACGACATGTAAAGCCACATTTACAAAAGAACAAGAAAACAGACGAGAAGGCTCAGAAACCAAAGTACTACATGTAGGTAGGCCAAAACCTAGAGAATTGAGTGAGGTTTATGGTGGAATTACATCACATTAATAATAGTGTCTTCTTATATAGCGCTCAAATCCGTCACAGGACATAATTGATTTTATTCCTAAAACCTTTATGCTTAAACCATCTCAGCTCCTTTGGGAGTATAAAGCCTGTTGCTGCCAAGTATGTAGCGCACCAAACTGAAACAATCACAAGAACCATCTCTGCCCTCACAGGTACCCATTTACTCCTGGGTGAAGAGAAGCAACTAGAGTGTAGTGTCTTGCTCAAGGACACAAGTGTCATGACTAAGATTTGAGCCCACACCCTGATGAGTTAGCCACCAGAACTTGAGTCCAATACACTTAAAGGGGCTGTGTCGTCATGATTATAGCAGGCCTGTGGCTGTGCATGGAAAGATGACCTCTCACCCAAATACTGCACACGCGCGTGCTTGTGGTCAAATCACAAAGGGTGCCGTCTTTGTCAAGCTGTGACATGACCGCTGGCGTGCACGCACGTGTAGTAATTGAGCTATTCCATCATCATCATCATCATCGGTCGGCTGCAGCCGAGATGGATGCAACCAAACTCTTCCAGACTCCTTTGTCTGCCATGCCAGTGGTGATGTCATCAACGTGCTGGCTCACATCGTCGCGTCGGATGAGGTCGGAGACAACTTGCTCTTTAGCTCTATTTTACTGTTATAATCATGTCGACACAGCCCCTTTAAATGCTCGGCCACGACACGCCATTCACCAACAGAATAGATACTCACCCTTTGGCAGAAGTTCAACCATGAGCTTAGGGTAAGCAATGTCACTACATCCACTAGGATTACCACACATAGCAAGGCACTGCTCTGCTGTTGCACAACCAATGACATCTGTAAACAGTAAAGAACAGGAAGATGGAATAATAAAAACATCTTAGTACCCTGAAAAAAACAAAAACAAGGAAGACCTTCACAAGTTTTCCAGTAGTTCCTCTAAATTGTTAATCAGTGTAAGTGATTCTTGGGTCACTGTGTCAACAATAGACCCCTTGCATAACGCCCAACGCTGCCGGTACGCTGAGGTCACACGCCCGTTTTTACACATGAGTAGCAGCTGTCGTTCAATGATCTGCCTCCTTTTGCTTCAATGAGGGCGCTGTTTGAGAGTGTGACGTCATATGCAATGGGGTCTACATTAACTCTGCTCTTATCCTCAAATAAAACATGTGCCACACACTAGTGTTCATTCTTTAAGACTTCAAGCTGCATTTTTATAAAGTGAAACCATAATAGCAATGATGATATTATGTGCATCAAGTAGGCCTCTGAAAGTGCATTACAGTACCATCACCCCTGTTCACAGGGCCTTCAGCATTCCTGAAACTATCTCAACTCCTTTGGAGTATGCAGCACCGGCAACCGAACTGGCGCACAGGTTGTTAATCATTCACATCGAAAATCTCTACCCTCGCAGGTACCCAATCACTCCTGGGCGATGATAAGGAAAGCCAATTTTAAGTGAGGAGGCTTCCCTGTTAAAAGTGTTACGACTGGGATTTGAAGAATCCAATTGACCAATCTAAAACAATAGCATGAACCATCTCTGCCTCCCACATGTACCCATTTACTCCTGGGTGAGGAGAAGCATTTATGGTTAAGAGTCTTGTTCAGGAAAACAAGTGTCATGACCAGGTGTCAAACACCAAACTCTGATGACTCAGCCACCAGAACTTGGGTTTGATGTACTAGAATACTTGGCCACCTCTCCACCTCCCCACGGCCCTCTCTCATGCTTACATTTTGGGACGCTTGTCCTATTCGATTTTTGAAACATTAAACCCCAAAAATGAAAAGAAAAAAAGAAACTACTATTAATTCAATATAGCTTCTCTTTAAAGAGAAGCAACAAACTTAGAAGGAAGAAACTATTTCACTTGAGTAAAGGGCGCGGCTGATAATTCCCGGGATGACAATCAGGAACAAAGGTAGAATCTTCAGATATCCAGCCAGAATGCAGCCTCCTTGGACATGCGAAAGGCTCCTAGCTGACAGGGTCTTCTGGACAAGTAGCTGTAGGGCGACAAATGAGATGAAAAAATGCACAAATGAATGATGTGGTACATACAAAAACCTGAATGACCTCTTTGACGTGACATGACTAGTGTCGTTCGCACTACGTACGTCACTAACCAACCAGTAGTTAACCATCGGACCATGATCGAACTTGCTCATAAACGTAATGATTGATTGATTGCATACTGCCTACCTGATCAGCACACCACAGCCACAAGGCATTACTGCTGTATCCAAACAGGAAAGCAGCCCAGGGCATATCCGATCCTCCCGCGTCTCGGAGCATGAAGAACGCACTCTTTTCAGGGTAGCCACACTCCATTCCGTTCTTTACGTAACTATCATTGGAAATCATTCTTTCACATGTGTACCTCTTCTGCAGAATGGCATACCCACCAACTTTAAGATAGGCTGGAACGGAAAGAGTTTCTCTTAAATAGACTGTGCACAAGTATCCGGTGTACTTGAACATTTGAACACTTCTCAAGATCCAAAATCATGGCACTCCTCACCGTGAAATTCTGCGTTTATGCCCTGCCACGGTCCATAGAAATATGCACTTTACAGGGTGCCGCAAGCGCAGAATTCTTTGGTAACCAGTGCCATGAAATTAGGCCCAAGCGTGTCTTAATATTTGCTACCTTTATGGAGACCGAAGACAATAGGAACAAACGGTTCCCACAGGAGAATTCTAAAAAGCGGGATGTTCCACAAGGAATGGTGTGTACAAAGTCTATGGGAGGATGTTAAGTACAGGGACAAAGGAAAGAACAAAGGAAGTCTCCACAGGGATGTAAAAATGGGAATATAGAAACCATGGGCTTTTGTGGGATTTGACACGCCCAAAATAAATTTTTCTCAGTTGGCATTGTGAGCCTCAGTCGGCAACTGAACCACTAAATCAAGTAGAACAAGGGCATACAGATTAACATTCAGTCATTTTGACGACCAAAAGTCATTATTTTTCCTTCCGACACACTTGCTTGCAAGAAGAGTTTTACACTACTGAAAAAAGTGGGGAATATTTTTGTAGTCGGCACATGTCAGAAAAACTTTCTTCCATCTTCCGAACTACCCCCCTCCCACCCCACCATGCGAAAGGAAACGGGTCATCCATTTTCTCTTTTGCTTCACACAAGCTTCTCAGGAGTCTATTCTAAAAAAGAGAACGATGCATGATAGGCAGTGATCAAAACCTTCTAGTGCTGAAATTACGCTCGGATGATGATGGTCTTCAGAATCAATCTAAGACGTTGATGACAATATAACTGTCTTACCGTAAACAGCAAGGACAGCTGATCCTCCAATCACAACAATTGTCTGAAAGATCTGGGTGTGGATAACAGTCCTCAATCCTCCTATTGCACACAAAAATATATATATACATATTTGTTAAGTGGAAACACCTGTTGTAAAATTATAAATGCGTCTGTAATGAAAACCAAAAAATTCCTACAACCTCCCTCAACCCGCCCTCACCCCCCCCCCAGCATTGTACTAGTCCAGAAATGAGGTACTTTTCACTATAGACTCTTCTCAGGCGATGTCATTATTAGGATAGATGTTAAATTTTTGCATCGGGGATAAAGCATATTATTTGTAATGTTTTACCCATATGTGACCCTTATGTATGTTATTTGAGTCAAATGAAGAATAGAGGACACGTCTTGTTCTTGATTGGAGATCTAATTGTTTATTCTGAAAAATACAAGAAGACGGGCGAAAATATAAATGACGTTTCTCCGTCTTCGTCCAGAATTTGAATGACTGCGGGAGAGCCCGCCGCCTACGGTATGTAGGTGGATCCCCAAGACTTGGTATAATGAATATTCATATAATTATACAGTGACGCAATGAAATAAATAGAATAGAAGCTTAGAGGGGCGGGGGGTATTCTTTACGCTAGTCACACATACACCGATCATATTATCGCTCGCCATGCTGGAGTACTTACACGCGCACGTCACGCACACACGCTACAAGAACTTCGCAAACGTGTGCTACAAAATGCAACGCTGGATGGCACAGCGCGTACGCACCCTACGTGTGCATAGTATTCCAGCATGGCAGACGTACCTCCCACATTGCTATAGAAATGTGACGTCAGAGAGAGAGGGCTTGATTGACTTACCTGGTACGGTGTAAAATGCAACCAGTACTAGCATCCCAATGATGACTGGGTAGATGACCCATGCAGGGAAGAAGTACTGAAGGACAATGGAGCAGGCATATAGGTTGACCTGAGGAAAAAAAGTTACATGAAAAGCACTTTTATATATTTTTATTTGTTTGGCGTGTCGTGGACAGCGCGTAGGACTCAAGTTCTGGTGGTCAAGTAATTGGGGTGCAAGTTCAAATCCTAGTTGAGACACTCTGTGTCCTTGAGCAAGATACTTAACCATAACGGCTTCTCTTCACCCAGGAGTAAATGGGTACCCATTAGAGTAGGGATGGTTCATGTTGTTGTTTTAGCTTGGTCAATTGGTGCTTCAAATCCCAGTCGTGACACTTTTGTGTCCTTGAGCAAGACACTTAACCATAACTGCTTCTCTTCACCCAGGGTAAATGGGGGCCTCTGAGGGCAGAGATGGTTCATACCATCTGCATTGTGCTTTAGACTCAAGGCACTGGTCAAAAGGCCATGAAACTAAATCCATACCGTTCACAAAAACCATGTGTGTATCCGATACATGTGTGTGGCTGCAACCGAACCACCGCTGCGATCATGGCACACCATGTTGCCAGGCAGTTGCTAAGGTAGGCGGGGCTTAATGGATAGGTCTATTAGCAAAACAATTCATTTGAGATGACTTTATTTGACTATTTTGTGTATCACTTACAGACACCCTGACTCCAATGTATAGCACAAGGTAAATGATGACCAGTAGTATACGCATACGCTGTCCACCAAACCGCCTGTGAATGTACTGTGGTAGAGTAAACACCTGCGAAGAAAAAAACAGACAAGTTGTTCACACTTCATCCAGTGACATAATTAAAGGTATCTCTGGAGCATGGACTGTTTGGGGTTTATATCCAAGTTGTGGCTGAAGTTTTCTGCAGGCCTTGGAAAGCACCGGACATGCCGGACGACTCAGTGCAGAAAAAAGGGGGCAAATGTAAACTAATAAATCTTAAATCTCCTTTAAACCATCGGTTCTTTTCAGAACCACACCAACTCATTAGAGTAATAATAACATGGTGTCTTTGCAAGACATACTAGATTCCTTTAAATTGATTGCAATAATTGCACTAGAGATAAACAACAACATTATTTTGGTTTCACCCTACGCCAATTGAGCGATCCATTAAACCCCGACTACTAATGTATTGACCAATCATAGCCTTGACAAAGCCACTAAAAGTCCGACAAAAGTCTGACAGGTTAAAAAACCATTAGAAAAGTAAACAACTGCCACCATTGTTCTGACACACAACAGCACACACAACTGTACTTACTTTTGTTTAGCTTTAATTTGTTCGCATTTCTGGTGGTGCAAATCCCACAGCAGTGGTCCTGGTACAGTCATGTAAAAGTGGTTTAACAGTGTTCCTGTCTGCATTGTTCTTTGGATTCAACACACTGCTCAAAAGGCCATGAAACTAATACCGTTAACGAAAACCATGTCTGCGTGTGTATCTGATACGTGTGGGCCGCAACGGAACCAACGCTGTGATCTTGGCAAGAAAGTCACGCCATGTGCTGTTGCTAGCCAGTTGCTAAGGTAGGCGGGGCATAATAGATCGGTCAATTTGTGATAATCACTGTCGTCAGTGAAAATCACAGTACTGACCCCCTTGCAACAATGTCACATGTGGCTAATGTCTGCCATGTTTGCCATTTTGGGAGTCAAATTGATTTTAAAAGTGGCAATGGCCTTACGATTCTACCACATCAGAGTCTTTCTCTAAGGCTACAGCATAGAGTTATATATAAGAAGTAGATGGCGTACAATACCATGCGACACGGCCCGACAAGGAGCATTTTTGACTGTTGAGAAAATGGTGCGGACCATTCATTTACACTGGTCACTCATCAGTTTACACAACAACCATTTTCTAAGTGGACATTTGTATGCAATTGACCCATAGGATTTTCGCCCATGGTGGGTCAGCGGAGTTCCATGCGTGACATCACAAGGGCTCCCTCTAGGTCTTATATATAACTATATGGGCTACAGCCAAAATGTAAGTTGCCATTAGCATTTTTTGCTTTTGTACCACTCGTCATTTTGGTCGGTAACCAGATTGAAACTATTTTATTTTTCGCAAACTGATTTGAAAAATCCTTGAGGACTCAGTTTAAGTTCAGGGTCCAATTTCATAGAGATGCTTAAGCACAAAAAGTAGCTTAAGCACACAAAACATTACGCTTAACAGAATAAGGTTACCAGCTGAAATACCATTCCATATGTACCAATTGTGACTGGTAACCTGCTCATTTTTGTGAAGCACTATTTGCTGCTTAAGCAGCTCTATGAAATTGCACCCTGATGATAACAATGAATTTAACTCACACTGCTGGCAATGTAGACTGGGGCAAACACCCATCCAAGCACTAGGAGGAACGGCAGTGCCTGCAATCGTTAAAATATAAGATCTTTTAAAATAGCTTGATCTTGGGTTTGGAAACTCTACATGAAATAGAAAATCACTTTAAAAAGAAGGCACTAAATTAAAGTAATGTTTAAAACAAATTTACGAAAACAAGTGCTCACATTATATGAAAAATATGAACACCAAATTTATGACTACAAAAATAGTTATTATCATTGAGGGCGCTGTTGTACATAACTCTATGGGACTCATGACGTCAGACGCATAAGGTCTATAAAGTAACAATAATTCAACTACTGACCAGGACTTCGCTGGCTCCAGCAGCTAGTCCGGTGGTAGCGCCACCGCCTGCAAGAGTTAGGATCCGCTCAACTCCCATGCTGCTAGCAAACAACGATGCTCCAATCTGTAGGCAACAAAAAAGAGGTGAAAATTCGAATTCAACTTTGTGTTGCATCATGCCAACACCAGGCCCTTCCCGCCCAAACTCAAAACTTTATTTGCTCATAAAATAGATGAGAAAAGAGCTTCAAAATAACACCTAACAAATAGAGCCTGTAATGCAAATGTTTCACAACATATAAAATGTTTAAGACATCACATCACATCAAGGATGATGTTCCGGTTGTCTCACTTTTAATGTCATTTCACTATTTCCGGGAAGTGCCTGAGTTTGGCAGGCGGTGTCACACTTACCAGCTTTTCGTTTGTAAATATTTTAAAAAGCTTTTCCCTTTCCCTTCATTCAGTGAAATATACGAAAGCATTTTTGACCTTAAATTGGAAACGGTATTTTTGACGATGGCGAAGTATTTCTTTTTCTATTTCTTCTGTTCATTTATGTACAAATGTAAAGACTATACAAAGTTACGTTCTATTTTGAGAGATTTTTTTTTCAAACCTTAAATCAGAGATGTGTGGACTTTACATAGCAAATGTGTGTAAGTAAATAAAAAGGAGGCTCCTTGGGTTGCCATATTTTGAACACTTTGGTCATGTTGGAAAGTACAACTTGGGCTTATATCTGGGACCCAGCTTGGGCTCAGTCAGTAATTTTTGGTACGGGATTTTAAACAGGCGGACATAGCCTAAGTTGGAGCAGAAGCCTAAGTTGGAGCAGAAGCCTAAGCCGAGGTTTCAAAAATGGACTTTCTTTAGAACAACCAACAGAATCAAACAATTGAGCCTTCTAGACCATGGACCAAGCTGCCATGGCTATTTGGTTTGGAAACATTTGAAATAATGTGAAATGGACCACAGCTTGAGTAGTTGCAGTGATTTCCTGATTGCTCAAAAAACTGATTGAATAATTTATTGCTTACTTGATTGATTTATTGCTTACTTGATTGCTTACTTGATTGATTGATTGATTAATTGATTGATTGATTGGTAAATTGGTTGATTGGTTGATTGGTTGATTGGTTGGTTGATTGATTGATTGGTTGGTTGAATGGTTGATTGATTGATTGATTGATTGGTTGGTTGAATGGTTGATTGATTGATTGATTGATTGATTGATATTGATTGATTGATTGATTGATTAATTGATTGAAAACAATATTTACCCCAATCCATGAGAGTTTGTGGTCTCCAAGGAAATAACCTTCTTTGCTTCCACGGTTTGATTTCCACACAGACTGCAGGGAAAAGAATACGTAATTAATTGGTTAAGCATCATCCTCAACTTCAATCTCACTTCACTAACTAGTTAAGCATGATCCTCAACTTCAATCTCACTTCACTAACTAGTTAAGCATCATCCTCAACTTCAATCTTACTTCACTAACTAGTTAAGCATCATCCTCAACTTCAATCTTACTTCACTAACTAATCAGGTAAGCATCATCCTCAACTTCAATCTCACTTCACTAACTAGATAGTTAAGCATCATCTTCAACTTCAATCTCACTTCACTAACTAGTTAGGTAAGCATGATCCTCAACTTCAATCTCAATTCACTAACTAGTTAGGTACTGTAAGCATCATCCTCAACTTCAATCTCACTTCACTAACTAGATAGTTAAGCATCGTCTTTAACTTCAATCTCACTTCACTACGTGCAACATCTTCAACTTCAATTACAGATGCTTGAAGAGACAATCTGCACTTCCATGTTTCAGAACTAACTCATCGCAGAAAGACGTAAAGCTTAGATAATTAAGATCTCTCTCTAACTTCTCAGACCATTGTCATCATTTTCATCGATCGGCTTCAACTTGCATGGGTACCAGTGGTGGATGAACCACATGTTCTGTTCCATCACCAGTGTCTTGAATTCATCAGCAGTCAAAGGCCCACTGTACTCAATCAGGGTCTTACACCATAAAAACATCTTTCAGATTTGCTGTTACACCCCTATGCTCCGACACCCTTATGTTTCGACGACACAACCTACATTCCGACACCCCTATGTTTTGAGATCCCTATATACTGACCCCCTTATCTTCCAACACCCCTACTACACCCCTAGATAGGGGTGTCAGAACAGGTCAGGCAGTCAGGAAAATAGGTGTTGGAAGATAGGGGTGTCGGAACATAGGGATGTCGGAATAATGTAGGGGCGTCGGAACATAATAATAATAATAATAATAAATCACTTTTGTAAAGCGCATTCCATAAAAAGACAGACCCCAACGTGCTGAGGTTGAGTTGTCGGAACACAGAGGTGTCAGAAATAAAGGGTGGTCACCGATTTGCTAGTGTCTGGTTTCCATGGTTATGGATGGTGGAAATCAGATCAAGTGAATTGGACATGTTTTTTTATGGCTTGAGAACTTGAAGAGGCTTCTTAATTATCCAAGTTATACGTCTTTCTTCAATGATTTATCTCAGAAACATGGATGGTCGTCACTATAAGCTTCCAGAATTATTAATGAGAATTCCAGATGATCTTTTTGAAATAAATGGCTGGTGAAGACCTTAACGCCTCTTATTCAGGTGCATCACATATTACAAAGTGGATGATGAAAAGGTTGGACCACTTTTTGGATTTCTGGAAAATATTAGGAATTTTTACCGCTTTCTCGCAAACGAAACAACGAAATGAGCTGTCAAATGTTGAGCTAGGGCTTTAAATGATGAAAAAAAAACCAACCCAAAACAATCTTAAACAAAACAATCTCAAACAAAACGAAAACACTCACAATGATGGAAATTAGCAGAAGAATTCCCACGTAGATGCCAAGGGCGGCATAATCCCAGCCAATCAGAGTAAAGTCTTCCATGGCAAACACTGAAAAAAAAAAGGAAAATAAAAAAAGAAAATCATTATATCTAATTTGTTAAACCACTGCTTAATTTTGATGAAACTAAAAGGAAGGATCTATTGAAATTGGGTACAAAGCTCTGGTCAACGACATGAATTGCATTACAAATAACTTTTGGCCTAAAAACCCTCCCTGAACCGAGACGGGGGGGGGGGGGGGGGGGGGGGGGCAATACAAACTCCTAGGAGTCTATGATGCGGTGTTGGGATCACGTGTCCGCAAGGTCACGGATTCAACATCTGTGTCATCCTGCTGAAGAAGACCGATGTATCGGTCGAAAAATTTCAGGTATGAATTATTTTCAAAGGTTGTGATCAAAAGTTTATCAAGAAAATCATACGTATCTACCAACACAGATGAACTTTCACGCTAACAAATAACTTTTGTTTATATGTAAACCACTGCTTAATTTTGATGAAACTAAAAGGGTGAAGGATCTATTGAAACTGGGTACACAGCTCTGGTCAACACGCATGAATTGCATTACAAATAACTTTTGTTTAATATGTTTAGGCCTATACATGTTTTTGTTTTTAAATGGATGGAAATTAATTTACTCTTCTAAAACCCAAAGAAAGCCACCATCAAAAGATAGTCAACTTCAACTCATCGCTTTGTTTTTGTTTTTGTTTACTTTAAAGAGCAACTTTATCAGTTAGTGACTCTCTGCATTTTCTCAGTGCTGTAACCAGCCACAAATGCCACTCCCATAAATTAACACAAAATACATATCAAATCCTAATTTGAAATCAAATCATGATTTCTAACAAACTCAATATCAAATATCCTAAATATATCACTACATGCAAATGCAAATATGTGAAGGCTCATTATACATGCATAAAATTAAACTCACCTCTCGCAAGCTCAGCTGGCCACAGTAACCAGTTAATTACAAACTATAATCCAGACACCCAAAGCTGTAAAACTAGAGGCTCAACTGCAGTTTCACTCCTATTTGGCCTTGACTACTTTTTAACAGTATCATCAGTCAAAGTCACATCACAACAAAAGGACCGTCGTCACAGTCTGTTGGATGCTGGCTTCATAAAAAAACCCAAGAAATTTGCATAAAGGTATTTCTCCTGCAGGATATACAAACTACTGTACAAGCAAGCCCATAGCATTTTTTTGGTATAAATGACCCAGGGCTGGCATGCTTCAGTTAATTTGTTGAATTGATTGGCCCAGACAAAGTACAAACCCTACACATGTACTTGTTACAATTGTAATTGCGGTATTTGGTTATATATGCATGTATAAAAAAGGTTGAACTGTACGATGCATTTTTGAATAACAGTTATAAAATATGTTATGAATTTGTGCTGACCAATTTATTGAATGGTCTGTTCATGTTTTTATGGCAGAAACACACTTTAATTGTTTACTTATTCTGTTTGAACCATTCTGTGTATTTTTTAGTAACACTTATAAAATACGTTATGATTTGTGCTGACCAATTTATTGTATGGTCTCTTCATGTTTTTATGGCAGAAACACACTTTAATTGCTCAACTACTTTGGCACATTGCTTTGTATTATTATACGTGTTGAAAATTGACTGGAATTTACTGGGACGTTTACAGCAGGCAGCAGTGCTGTGTACACTGTTGGCTATCTGAGCTCCATTTCACTTCATGGTGAAGCTTATTACTAAATCAATGCTTCCATTAGTAGAAAATTCAAAAGTTACTTTTATTTCTTGGGGGTTTCTGACCTTGCCACGCTTCAACCTCGCAACGCACGAAGATTCATCTCAAGATGGGTTGTCAATATTGCCATAGTGATATGTATTATCACGCATTGCACAATACGCTTTGCATACATTTAATTTTCAAGCAATACACTACAAGGAATACTGACTGGGTACTTGTTGTTAAAAATCAATTTGGGGGTGAACAAAGATAAATTGACTGGAGCAGGATTTGAACCTGCGACCACCGGCTATACGTACCAACGCTCTACCAACGGAGCTATCCAGCCCTAATGTTGGCGGTCTCCCTATAATTTATCTTTGCTTACCCCACAAAACATTTAATTTTGATACACATCTTTAATTCTTTGTTAAATCACGCCTTGGGTATTCAGGCATGTGGGTGCCATCAGGAATTCCTTTCCTGATACACAACTAATGCAAACATTTGGCTGCAAACTGCACCCAATTTCATAGAGCTAGCTAAGCACAAGAAGATTATGCTAAACAGGATAAGGTTACCAGTCGAAATACCACGTCGCATGTACCATCTGTGACTGGTACTCTGCTTTTTTTCGCTTACCAGAAATATTCTAAGCAAAATTTCCCTGTTTAAGTAGCTCTATGAAATTGGCCACTGGTAAGCAGACAATGGTGAATGTAAGCATACAAATATCACAGTATGCAGAGCCATAATAGTGAACCAAGATCAAGAATAAAGTACAGTTGAGGGTTCCAGAGCTGATCGTCATTGCTGACATATTGCTTAATAAATTCCTTTTAAGCAAAAATAAGTGGGGAACCAGTCAAAAATAGTAATAGTTGAACACGGTTGGTAGTTTGGCTGGTAACCTTTTCCTGGCTTAGCTAGCTTGTGTGTTTAAGCAACTTTACAAAATATGGCTGAGATTGTGCCCCCCCTCTTAAAGTCTCAGCTCAGCATTGGTGAGAAGAAAAACATAAATGTTCACAGATTTACATATACCTTACATGGTATAAAGATAATGATGGTAGAAAACTTTCTTGAAACACTTCTGCTTGAAGTGTTATCGTTTTTAAATAATAAATGAAATAAGATCCGAAATTAGTTTTCGTCTCAGTGAGATGAAAACTCTGCCTATAGAAATGCGTACAAAAATGCTGAACGCATTTCTACTGTTTTCTTGCAAACGAAACAACGAAATGAGCTGACATTTTCACAGGTTGGTCTTATTGCAAGTATCTTGATTTGTGCAAAGAATGGAGGCATTTTCAGTCGTTTTACCAATGTTGAGCTGGGGCTTTAATCAGTTTTACAAAATAACCGTCTGGGTTGTGTAAATTATTCGCTTACAAAGGTAAATACTCAAGATAGATGTTAATTTTTGCATCAGGGATGAAGAATATTATTTGTAATATTTTACCCAAACACTGATGTGGATTTTTTTTTCTTCACAGGACTCGGGAAAGTACCGAGTATACAGTGCTTAACACACATCAGTGTATGAGAAAATATTCAAGCTAGATTTAAATAATAATAATAACTTCATTTATTGATGGTAGCCATGTCACCCCTAGGATGATTTTCAATGGGCCCATCATAAGAGGAGACCTGTAGATAAGGGTGCTTGCCATGTGAACCAGAAACACCGGGGTAAACCCCTACTCTTCCACGATAAGTGTTCTGGGTTCTTTTACGTGCACTACCTATCCTAGTACACGGGACCTAAGGCTTAATGTCCCATCCGAAGGACAAAGCAATTATGGTAAAGTATCTTGCTCAAGGACACAAGTGCCGCGACCGGGATTCGAACCCACACTCTGCTGCCAACAACACCAGAACTAAGGCTTAATGTCCCATCCGAAGGACAAAGCAATTATGGTAAAGTATCTTGCTCAAGGACACAAGTGCCGCGACCGGGATTCGAACCCACACTCTGCTGCCAACAACACCAGAACTTGAGTCCGGTGATCTTAACCGCTCGGCCACGACACTCCACCCCCTCATGAAAGCATGCAACACCCATCTACTGTTTCATCAATTTGGGGGCACCAACTCAAGAACCTATTTACTACAAAATGAACAGAAAATCATTAAAACATTTCAACTTGAGCAAGTTTGTTTTAATTGACTCAACACCTAACCTAATAAAAATCATATAAATAAGAGATTTTTTTTGCAAAAAAAAAACCACAAACACATCAATACAATCGTAAAATTCATAACAAGAGCATTTGAAAGGGGACACATAACCATCAAGTTTAATTTCAATAGTTTGTTTGAAAAAAAGGGTGAAAAACATGATAAATGTTAGCTTTAAAGACTTATTTCAAACAGGTTCTTATATAAACATAGGTTAGGAACTTGTTAACCCTTTCAGCCCCAATGGTGATTTTAGTTGACTGTGCACCATACCCTGCTTGAGCCACAATGGCGACTTTAGTCGACGAAGATAACGCACAAAAACGCACTCAAGCCTGAGCACAAATGCCATTTGTTTTATAGCTGTAGTTTTGTACATGCTCACCCTCCATACCCAAGCTTACTATTGTTGGAAAGAGAAAGATCGGATCTTTGCAGTGGTGGTAAAACTAAAATAAGGTTGGTGTTATGCAATCTTGTCACATTTGAGTGGAAAGATCCAAAATGCCAAATACATACGGAGCGCCATATGTTTTTGTATAAGAAAAAGTGTTTGAGATTACAGATTACACTGAGGAAACAAAGACCAAGAACTTGGACATTTATTGACCAGTCTCAATGAATTTAATTATATGAAAGGATATTAAATAAGCAAGACAATTTTTATGACTTCTTTTGCTCTAAAATGAAATCTTCAGAGTAAGAATAGAGTTTTTAAAGTTGGCCAAACGCTTTGTGTTCTGTAAGAGTGCGTGCTTCATGCTTGAGTGGTCAAACAATGTGGGCACCGCCTGCATGCCAATAAACAATGCGGGGCTGAAAGGGTCAAGTTCTTACAGATCATTGGAGAGAACTTCAACTTCGTATCTGAAAATTTGAAGGATTTCTACGTCACTCCTTACTTTTGGCTTCAATGGGCAAGTTCCGAACACCAGTAGCCGATTTCACAAAACTTTACGCAGATGCGTAAGTTCACTTAGTGCAAGATTTGTTGTGTGGGTGGTGCACAACTTACGCAATAAATGTTGCCCAAGTGGACGTACGCAGTTGCGTAAAGTTTTGTGAAATCGGCTGCAGGTGGACAGCAGTCATACCTTGTGACTTGACATTGTTGACGTCAGGTATGAGATTCGATGAAAATTCCTGAAAAATGGCTTGCGGGTCTGGGTTCCCCCCTTATTCTAAACCTGGAACCTTCCAGATGTTACAATTCAAGAGGTTTTTACAGACTCTGTGCAGCACCAGAAATACAAAAACGACATGTTTGCACACAATGTGGACTATTTCTTTCTCCCTTTGGCGACTGCTTTACTTCTGTCAAGAAAATGCTCAAGGACATTCAGCTCAAGGACATTAAGCTTAAAGGACATCTTGAGAAAATCCTCAAATCAGGAAAAATCCCAAGCAATAACATACCCATAAGGTAGTTTTGAGCATGCGCACATTTACAAGAACAATGGCTTCACCTGATATTAGTCTGCTGCCACCTAGCATCCCTGAAAGTCTCTCCTTGGGTTTATGTATTTACTCCCTTGAATGTATATTCCTGTCTTTCGTGGCAAAGGGAGGTCTTTTTGAAAAAACCCTGACAAATCCCAGCCTTGTTCTACTACTGCAGAGCAATCTCTGACCCATATCTTGCGTCATCTGTGAGCATTTGAAGCGTTCATACAGCGCCCCCACTGAGGTCAAAGATGACACTTCATTGGTTGACAAGTGTTGTAGAAATGCACGTTTACAATGTGTGACTTTAGTTTAGAAATACTGGTATAGTTAGTTCCCACAGTACAAAGTCAGCCATCTTTAAGGGCAATGATAATATTTATATATCATTTTGTTAACGCACAACTATGCATTCTGCCTAAATACTGCATGCAGCAGTTTTACCAAATCTTCTCATGATTAGTCGATAAACCACTTGGCCGAGTAGACAAATTTGATCGCTTGACGTGGCTCAAAGCCAAAACCCAAGTTGCCTGTAAAGACGGCATATATTGGAAACTAAATGTATCCATATATAAGATGTCTATTGCCGAGATTGCTCCTTGCACTGTTAAGTTCAATACATATCATACTTTTATCAGAGAGAGAGAGAGAGAGAGAGAGAGAGAGAGAGAGAGAGAGAGAGAGAGAGAGAGAGAGAGAGAGAGAGAGAGAGAGAGAGAGAGAGAGAGAGAGAGAGAGAGAGAGAGAGAGAGAGAGAGAGAGAGAGAGAGAGAGAGAGAGAGAGAGAGAGAGAGAGCCCTCTACCTGTGGCACTACAAGAAGGAAGCTCAAGGCCTGCACAAGAGAAGTTAAGTTACACATTATTTTGTAACGCGTACCGTGTACGTTATTGTGTACGTTTAATCCTTTCTTGTTTGGCTTTGCCTTTCCGGTGGGCATTTGAAGTTTAAAAAACATCATTATGCTACAAAGAGGGCAGAGTGGCCCAAGACATTAATCAATTAACACCCTTTGTCAGAGCAGATCAGGAGAAGAACCAGATAGTGAAAAAAAATCAGTCCCCAAACCTGTTTTTAAATGCAGATTGATAACACTGTTTTAATATTGCTTAACAATTTTCTGCTTAGCAAAAAAGAGCAGGATACCAGGAACAAATGGTACACGTTACATTGTATTTTGGCTGGTAACCTTAATCTGGTAAGCATAATGTTGTCGTGCCTAGCTACTTTTCATGCTTTAAGCAGCTCAATGATTTTGGGTTCAGGGTCTCACCCTTAGAAGAGGGTTTTCATTCCCCGACCACAGACGTTTTTGTAGCTAACAATTTGGGGCTTTCCCCCAAGTTGTTTTTTCACGATTGTCATTTTCAAATTATTGTTTAAACGTCATGTTTTTTTTCAAGTAATAAACCACACGGGTCCACAAACCACAAGTCATGGTTTTTCTTTTATACAGCAGTGTTGTCAAAATATTTGAAGACATACGAAATGTGACAAAGATATGTAACTCGAAGGTTCTTAAATGAAGTGAATAACTTGATTTTCTTAAAACCAGCTGAAGGCGGGGGGGGGGGGGGGGGGTGTTACTATTTACTAAAAGTACAATTCTTCAACTTCTCTTTAGACAAGATTGCAGATATACATTTGACTTTATCTTTAAATTTTCTCTTACATGAACTGTTTTCCAACCAAAACTGAAACACGATTTTAAACCAAGCAATATTTTTCTTACAGAGAGAGAGGATTGAAAGGGTGATGCAAACAAGACAGGCTGGTCCTGCTTAAGTCCATTAACCCTCCTACTATCAGCATGTTTCTTGAGCCAATCACCCCATACCTCACTATGCCACAACGGTGGCATTTTGAGGCACACACATGCTGGTGTAGAGAGTAGAGCCATTGCCCAAGGTGCTTCAATGAGAGTGGTAAACTGGAGAAGTCACCGGCTGTGCTCAGTTGCAATGGAATTTGGGCCACTGTTGGAAGAGATAAGGCTCTCAACCTTGGTCAACTTCTGCAGTGGCAATCTGTGGTACTGATTGGCTCTACATACAAATACAGCGACAGGAGACTGTGGCATGGGTTACTTCGCCATGATGTGCATTGGAGATTTTGTGGCGTCTTGGAGTATGCAACTACATGAAGGTTTGAATCAAGCAGCGCCAGTACTTGGTAACAACTGATTGCACACTGCACACAAACTAAGAATATCAAAAGATCGTTACACAAAATAAGTAGGGATGGATGACAGAAGCTACAAGAATAATCCTGGATTTGTGTTGACTTTCTCAAGATGTAGTATACATGTACAACATAACCTTCTTCACTACCATCAATCTACAATTTACATCTCTCTTACATCATTCTAATTTCTTATTTCGGTGTCAAGTCAATGCAAACCTTGTACACTCACACAGGCAAATCAAAAGTGAAAGTTTTTTTTTTTTTTTTGCAGTGAAGGCAGCTGTACTTTTGCCTACCAAAAGTTGCCAACACTTGCGGCTGTGACGTTGTAAGAGAAAAAGCTCTTCTGAGCCTTTGCAGGAATGTTACACGTGGCTACGGTATGCCACGATCGCCATTTTGGGAGCCAAATTGCAATGTAAAAATAAAATTTTGATAAGCGCGTAAATGTCCGGTGGCCGAAGCGCATTACACTGTACAGAGCTCCCAACAGTTGCATCTTGCAGAGATTTAGTACAACAATCAGGGAGATATTTAGAAATTCATTCAATATAGTAAGGAAAAAAAGGTTTCATAATTAGGGACATTTTCAAATTTGTTCATCAGAACATGAAAAGATTGGTTTATTTTTCAGGGAACTTTCTGCAGAATCAGGGAGAGTTGGCAGCTCTGCACTCAAAGGAGTAAGGGGACTCTTTGGTGAAGGGGGGCAGAGGGGTTGATTTGCTCGAATGTTTATACAGATAAAAACACAAGTCCCAATTTCTAATAAAAATTATTTTTATTTTTTTCTCCTTTTTGCTTTGACCGAATTTTCCCAACCGTTAGCCCAATTTTTTGGGGGGATGGCAACTGCTCTCTGCCCCCTCCTCCCCGGCTCGTATGCCCATGTACGCACTGTATAACCATGGAGGTAGCATGCAGGGACATTGACTCCCAAAATGGCACAACCAAGATTATTGTGATGATGACCTCACGTGAGTTGGGTCAAAAGCAAAATCACCCCATGTCGCCAATCCTCTCATTTGCTCCAATTTAAGGCTCTGGCCAAGATTCTAACGAAGGTTACCTCCCAAGGTTGTCAAAGCTAAAATTCTAACACCCCCCCCACCTCCCAACTACCCCCCCCCCCCCGCACCCCCCCCCCAAAAAAAAGGCCTATTCAGGAACTTAAATGATAGCATTGCTCTGATTAATGCAGTGTCATTCCACAGTATACGCTGCTTCCAACTGAGCACGGCATAATGGTTATTAATAAAAATTGTTACACCTAGCTTGAGGACTGGGCACTTTGTCTTTTTTTCACGCCGTAGTTGTACACACGTGCCATATCTGTGATTGGAGGTTAAGGATTTATATTTGAGAAAGTGGTGACTGCTTGGGCCATTTCATCTGTAGTCTGGCCATTTAGTGCACAGATTGTGTCAATTGCAACGTTCATGGAATTATGCAACAGGATAGCATATAGGAGCTCTTGCAGCGCAGTAGAATATATCAACATAGTTTCTGCGCTCTATAAATGATTTATTATTATTACTATTATTATCTGCTCTGTTGTTAACCCTTTCTTTACCATAGGCGACTTTAGTCGACTGCACTCATACCTGCACTGTTTGTGCCCAAACATGGATGCGCCCACAACCCACACGGCTTCAGGGCAAGTTAGTGCTCTCACCCATTTATACAGCTCTATTGTGTGCTGTCACTGCCAATCAGTCTGTGCACTCAAGATTTAATGGCTGTTCTGCTTTGCAAGCTATATACATGTCTTTGATAGGGACGACATTTCTTAAGGGAATAAAAGCGTTTTGAATCGGTTTTTCACCGAGATGAAGTAGTCGTAAAACTATCGAGAACCAGGCCTCACCGTAATTAAACAACAAATGGAAAACCGATTCAACACACTTTTATTCCCATTCATAAATACCTTTCTGTAACATCCAAAACCCTTTAAAAGTTGAGAACATATCTGACAGCTCACCTCGCTCGGGTCTGTGTCAATTTAGGTTAGTGGGCCTAGGGAGCAAGGGTTAATTCAAGCTTTTATAAAAAGGATACTGACTTCGGTGGTTGTGTACTGATCTCTAAGAAAGTCCAAGTCCTCATCGACTTGAAGGAGACTCTCCTTAGCTGCTGTGAGATTGCTGGTTAGTAAAGACTCAGCATCTTCTACAGAATATTCTAACATCACGTTGGCCTACAGGAGAGCGAGAATAAAAAAAAAACAAGACTAATAGACTGATCCATTAAGCCCTGCCTACTAACGTGTTGACCAATCACAGAGTTGACAACGCCACTGAAAGTTCCACAAAAGTCTGACACGTTAAAATCCAAAAGTAGAAAAGTAAACAAACCGCCTCCATTGTTCTAGCACACGTATTCTTTTTAACAGCCAGTTGCCGGGACTCCTTATTGCTGTTCTATTATTCCCTTTTCTATTGAATTACCTTGTGGGGACAGGGTTTGACAAAGGAAAACGTTGTGGGGACCTTTGTTCCATTGTGTAAATGTCCCCACAACGGTGTGTGTGCCTACCCACAACAGCACACACAACTGCACTAACTTTTGTTATGCATTATTCTTTTCATATTTCTGGTCACTGCTGGTGGTGCAAATCCCACAGCAGTGGTCCCTGTACAGTTGCGTACAAGTGGTTCAACAGTGTTCCTGTCTGCATTGTTCTTTGCTCAAAAGACCCCAAACTAAATCCATACCGTTCACGAAAACCATGTACGTGTGTGTATCCGATACATGTGTGTGGCCGCAATCGAACCACCGTTGTGATCATGGCAAGACAGTCAAACCATGTTTTTTTTAATTTATTTTTTTAAATTTTTTTATGGAAGTCGCCAGACACACAAGGCCAGTAAGCCACTCGAGGTGTGGGCTACAAATCAACTGTTTTTTTCCAGGGGCCGTTGCCACCTACTCCTGGGGCTGAAACAGGGTAACCCCCTTTACAGTCCGTAAGAATGTAGGCTTGGGTATCATCCATCAGAAGCCTGGCTGGTAGAGCAGAAGGCTCTACCTCCCCAACTTTTACGAAGCAGTTATGGTTAAGTGCCTTGCTCAAGGACACAAGCGTCATGACCGGGACTCGAACCCACACACCGATGACTCAGCCACCAGAGCTTGAGTCCGACGTACTAACCACTCGACCACGACACGCCATGTGCTTTTGCTAGGCAGTTGCTAAGGTAGGCAGGGCTTCATGGATGAGTCTATTACAACACAGTGCATGTCAAAGAACCAAGAACACTCATCGTGAAAGAGTAGGGGTTTACCACGGTATTTCTGGTTCAGATAGCAATCATCCTCATCTACAGGTTTCCGAGCTACAGTGATGAAGTTCACTTTTGAGGCATCCTTGGTTTTATTACCAGAAATTAACAATAATAATAATAACAATTTGTGTCACTGATCAACCCTACATACAATAACTACGACAGGAGAGTGTGGCATGGGCTACCTCAACACTGTGGGCATAGCATATGGGAGATATTGAGGCATCTTAGAGTATTCACCTACACATGTATGGGAGTTTTTTTTTTTTTAATGAACTTACCCCTAGCCATAAGCACACTCTCTCTGAGGGAGGAATAGTTGCCTTTGCATACACCTGGTCGGCTAATAAGAATTGGGTTGCCATATCCTCACCGGAACCCTGAAAAAGTTTATCAGAAACAAAAACTCGTGTTCAACTGCTGGGGTCAACCGAGCCAAAGTATTGGCCCAAACCTCGTCTTTGGGGAACCGGTGATGTGGATTTCACAAAATGCCAGGACTAGTCTTATCCTGAGTTAGCACGAGTAATTAGTCCTAACTTATAGGACTAGTCATAAGTTAGGACTAGTCCCAGGTTAGGACTAGTTTTGTGAAATCCAGCCCTGATTCAATAAAGCTGTTAAGCACACAAGTTTGCAAAACACAGACAAAACGAGCTTAGCAGACATTGGTTACCAGCCAAAGTACCATATGCAGTGTACAACGCTTTGGACGGTTCCCGCTAATTTTGGTTCGACTGTTGAAATTTGAAAATGACATCAATGCAGATCTTGCGCATGCCATTGATATTTTTTTGAGCTAGAATTAAAACAGACACAAGCTTCCTCTGGCTTCTGAAAACGACCCTCATATTGATTTGTTTCTTATTTACTATAGTTCTCTTCAATTTTTTCTCCTTCATCTTGTCTTAAACCTTATTTTCTTTCTTCTAGACTTGGATGTTTGAATTAAATTGAATACAGGCGATGTGCAATACAGTGCGCCCTCTATAGTTTCCCTAGGAGAGGCCATTTTCACAGTGCATCATGAGAAAGGTCTAAAAGTTTAGAGTCTTCTCATAGTGCCCTCCCCATGACCCCTTCAATTGTTTTAAGTTTTTTGTGGTTTGCAACAAGGCTGTATTTTTTCTGTAAAAACGGCATTACACCATTTTGGGGGGGCTGGTGAATGTTTTTCACATTCATTCCAGCCATCTCAAGGTGTCCCAAACTGCCAGTGTGGTGCCGAGTTGCAAGTGTGATTGTTTTTAGTCCAACGCTTTTGGGGAAAAAGATCTCTCTGGGGTAACTGTTGAGATGCACTGCACAGTGAATTGCCCATTATATATATTGAATTGACTTCAAATTCTAAAGTGGTAATAGATTCTGTACCTCCTTTCAAATGTCTTGCTCTTTAAACGAAACCAATTGACATTATGACAACTTATCGAATAAAACTAATTTCAATATTTAGAAAATGCTGGTTGAAGTTGTTTTGAAGTACCTGTTTGCTCTGCATGTGTTGGACTATCTCCAAGGTTGTTCTTATGTCCGGTATCTGAGCTCTCAATCTGTACAAAGAAAAAACAATTGCTATAAATTTATCAAATGTGTTACCATAAAATGAAAAACAATTTTTTGTACTAAAATTAAGGTTTAATGTACTAATTGAATTTTCAAAAATGACCTGTCTTAAACTGGACACATGAGGGCTCTGTTGTGTGACTCATAATAGAGAGGTTGCGTGACCCCGGGGAAAGTTCGTTTCGCGGCCATGTTGGGTACGGCCGTGTACAAACTCAATGGCTGGCGCGTCGTCTGCTGAATGATTTCCAGCGTCTGTTTGAACACAAAGCATTAGAAAAAGGTCTCGGGTGACGTCACTTGCAACCTCTCTATAGGTACATAGTCTCACAGCAGCATTAAAAATGTACAAAATCAAAATCCCAAATTTTGCAAGAGAAAACAGCCCGTCACCCCAAAATATGTACTGACAAGTTTAACCACTCATCAACAAGACAACAACCAAATATTAGTGGAGTTGCCATTTGAAAAACAGAAGAAAAAAAATCTGTAATTTTTTGTGCACAAACCAACCATGATGTTGCAGCTTTGCAATGACATCACATATTTGCTCATAAATATGCAAAATTCAATTTGCATGAAACACAAAATCCAGAAAAAAGTGTCAAAACACCCCAAATTTGGCAATCAAAATGTGAAATTATTTTATCAGAATGAATGTAGAGTTGTTTCAAGTAATAAAAAATCCTATTTCATAGGCCCCTTAAACTGTAACATTTGCCGGAAGTGCCTCTTCTGTTTGTCAGGTTGCTCTTTGCCAAGTTCCTATTGAAAGTTAAGACCCCTGTTTTTAACATAGATTGTGTGCATCTGATTTATGACCCAATTCACCTGACGTCATGACCACAATAAATCTTGGTTGCACCATTCTGGGAGTCAGTTTCCCCATGCTGTGTAGTGTGCATTTCAGGCAAAGCACAAAGCACGTGTACACCATCAGCATATCTCTACAGGCAATTTGACTCCCATAATGGCAATCCATGGGTGGACAGTAGCCACAGGTGACGGCAGTGAACGGGGTCAACATAATGTTCTTTTCAAGAAAAAAATGAAATGAAATCTTAAGAACACTGTTGGCTCTCTGTGCCTTGTCACAAGGGAAATTTTTTTTACAGACACCTTGGGGGACAATCAACTGCACTGACAGCATCCTTGTCACACAGGGCAATTTGTACAGACAACTTGGGGCAACCAACTGCACTACATGCAAAAGGAACACTTCCGCACCAGAAGAGACCGTCTTCAAACTGTAATTCAATAACCCCAAGAAAACAATGTGAACATTTTGATGTTAATGTATTTTCTTCTTGGAGATTGCCTGAAACTGGTTGCCTAGAAATAGAAATTGTAGTGTGTGACATGGCTCTTTAAGAGATAGATCCAGAGTGTTGTTTGACAGGGGGAGGGAGGGGGAGGGGAGGGAGGGGTCTTTGTTCCCATGAATCTGACCTTTTTTTCTTCTGGAGTAGATTAAGCTCCATGAACTTATACTTATTGTGCTGCTCGTCTAGACGCTGTACCACGGCTGTTGGATCTGCATTTTCAGGCTTCTGCATAAATGCATCAACATCCTCCTGAGGTGGACAAAAATAAACATTTGAGAATTATAATCAAATGCATTCATGTGTTTGCTGCACTGACTCAGGCCTTGATCTTAACCGAGGCAACCAAGGCCATTGGCCTCATGCCCTGTCGAGTTGGCCAGCATGCCCTTCAGAAGAAAAATTGCACTGTCACTACCAACTTGGCCATCATGCCCTTGTACAATTTCTCTGATTTGGCCAGCAAAGGCCTGCCCCCGTTTTCCTTAAGATCGAGGCCTGTTGACTCGTTTAAAAATTAACTGGAAACCTTCACCATTGGCATTGAAGCATGTGGACAGCATTGGTAATTGTCAAAGACCAGTATCTGCACTTAATGTGACCCAACAGATCGGTCATCAGAGTCACCAGAAAATAGTGGGGAGAAAACCTTAAACGTTTTCACTGTTTTTAAACATTGGGGTTTTGGTTGGTCTCGCAAGATACTAACAATATGCAGTTCTTATGTAGCGCTTTATCACACCCATTGGGCGTCTCAAAGCGCTCAGTATTTTTCTTCCTGCAAGGTTACGTTTTTAAAGTATGAGACTTGTTCCTTTACATAGCACCATGTAACGTTTACAAGGTGCTGTGGCGCAATCTGCAGCCAAATCAAACCAGGAACACCGGGGCGAACCCCTTCTCTTTTCGATAAGTGCACTTGGTTCTTTTACATGCATTACACAACACACGTGACCAACGGCTTTACGTCCCATCCGAAGTTCACAGCAATAATGGTTAAGTGTCTTGCTTAAGGACACAAGTGTCATGACTGGGACTCGAACCCTCACTCTGCTGATCAGAAACACCAGAGCTTGAGTCTGGTGTTCTTATCCACTCGGCCATGACATTTCTAACAAAACTACAGCATTTTAGGCAAAACTATTTCAAGGAAAGTTTTCTACCATGGCCATCTTTATACCATATCTGACTCTTTACCAATATTGTTCACACCCTACATGCCCTAGGCAAAACAAAAATAGTTTTACCAGTCAGTGTCTTTCTTTTTGAATAGTCAAGAGGGAGGATTCGACAGAGCGTATCAAGTAACAAATTGAAAAACTAACATAAACGGTGTGCTTGTTTGTTTGCTTGAGGTTTATTCGATGTCTTATGTCGATCCCATGGTAAACTAATACATGTTATGCAAGTTAATTTTCACATGGCTAATTTTAAGATTTATTTAAAAGCATAACAGTAAGAATTATGTCCCATTTTAAAAAATAAAACAAAAAGTAAACTTGTATTGGAGAAAAATATGAATAACTTAAATATGTTTCAATTTCAACGGCACATTAAACCATGGAGGAAACCAAATTTAAAAAGAATAGTCACAGATTTACCATGTTTACAGACACACTGTTCAAATCAATGCTCAAATTCACTTTGATAATAAACAGTGAATATAAATAGGCAGTTCCAACAACCGATATTTTACGTGTACCAACACACACACACACAGGCCCCGAAAAGAAAAGAACAAAACATATTAAATTATAACTCACGATTCGTAAATTTCACAACTATGACACTTCACAGGAGGCATAAGTATTCTCTCGTCTTACTTACAATCCAAAAAATAGGAAAATCGGACAAATAATTTTGGAGATATTGTGAAAAATAAAGAGCGATGACGGATGACACATGCACTTTCTCGCGTGTGGAGTCTATTCGTTTATGCATGACGTCACCCATCAACCCGCGTGGACGACAGATTTCGGAAATGTTCGGAATTCAACCGAAGGAACCCGAAGGCGGTTTTTGGCGTGGGGATTGCGCCTGTTTACACATAATGAGATAATGATTACATCATCGTGTAGCTGAAAATTTTCCGCACATGGTACGCCTACACGCATAATTCTTGACGTGGGAACTTTTTTTTAACGTTTTCTGTTTTTTGAATCAAAATTTCAACCTCAATTAACTATCAAAATTTAATGCGTGTTTGTCAGCGTTAATGCTCATACTTTAAAGTATAACTTGTGAAAATTTGGTGTAATATTATAAAGGATTCTTTAATCCCCAAGGGTTTTTGTGCAACCATGTCATGCGCTGTTTTTCATGCTGCGTCACGAATGGACTTCGTAGAACTTCGTATTTAATTGCACCACAGTCTTATCCGAGCGCTGCTGTTTGTGATACAAGCCGGTCGGTAGAGGACGCACTCACAAAATGAGTGCGCCCTCTTTCGCCATAGGCTGTGTATTAAACTTGGCCGTGGCCGAAATAAAGAAAAACATAAGAAAATGAGCTTGAACTCTGGTACAATTTTTGTACGACCCTTCCTCATAAAAAACGATGTATCTCTGCAACTAAACATCCGATCTTCAAAATTTAAATTGCATCATACTTCTCAGAGTGTATGTGTTCAGCCTACAACCTTTTAAGAGGTAAAACCAGTTGAATTAATTTTCACCGGAACAGCCTAATATAAAGAAACAAATGCTACAAAAGTTTTTGAAGACCTCTGAAAGTACCTACACTTACAGTACAGAGTCTACTGCACTGGATATAATCCTCACCCTTATTAATCCAGCCCTGCCCTGATTGACCTTACTTTTGATGTGTAACTGTATGACGTCACTGAGGAAAGGACATCCTCACGCCGAGGTCAATACAGCTACGTACAAGTCAACGCACATTTGATGCTGCATTTGACCTCAAAGATGTTGCAAATGCATAAGGTCTAGGGCCAGGTCTAGTATTACAGCATGGAGCTGCATTCCTCCACAGTCAATGAATGTGCATAAAATTCCTGACACAAAACCATTTTTCAATATTTTCACCAAATAAAACTTGACACAACAAAAGTTAAAATTTTCACACCTGGTTTTTATAATATTGAAGTGAATGGAAAATAATTTCCTTCAAAAAGACAATGACAGACTTTCCCTTTAAACATAATGGGCATCACTAGTAATTCTTTGACATTTTTTAGTTGCTCATTAAACAAAATGTCTGATGAAGAAATTCAATGAAAAATTCTTTGAATGAAAGACAACTCATCTTTCCAAATGAATATCACCACGCTAGCATGAAAGGTAACCTGACTATTCTCGCCTATTCCTTGTCACAGTCAGAAAAGAAAACCTTGATATAAAATCGCCTAATATCACATAGAACAAAACGAGATATAAATCTGAAACTTCCCCACTAAACTGCTCAACAAACTATTTAAATAATATTGAACAAACCAGGAATACTGCTTCTGGAATTCCAGTGTGGGTCGCAGATTTCAGTTTTTTTGAAGACTTCGGTTCTTCTTCCACAAGCGCCATGATGCACGCCGTTGCCCATAAACTGGCGTATCAGTCCTCTCTAGATACCGCGAGAGGGCCGTGTCGATACATAAATAAGACGCACCGGGATGAACGAGGATGTCTTTTCGGGTGCGTCTTCCACTAATTGCTGTTTATGGTAGATTCCCAGGGAGGTAGAGATCTCACTCACTCCCCACTCATCAAAAGTAAAGCAGGGTTTTACAACAAAATAATCCATTAAAAATACAATCAAACCGATATGATCATTGATGTGAATACTGTACACGGAGATACCATGCACGCAAGACATGTCTGTTCTGAACGAGAGCCTATAGACCTTTATCATGGTGGGGCCATCTTGATTTTCTTCCATTCAAACCAATGTAACCAAACCGAGGCTGGAAGGGAAAATAGTCTGGTTCCTTTTTGTACAATGAATATTAGCATATATTACTGTTATTAGATACAGGGAACATGACCAAGATGGTTGCAGCATGATAAACGTCTATTTCGAACATTAAATTGGTGATGACGCCCCGCCCAACCAGAACAATCTCCCCCACTGAGAAAACATAATAAATTAAAAGAACCCTAACATCAATAAAACAAATTACCAGAAGCAAAACCAGGAAACATTTATTCAAAAACCGCAACCACAAAAGTTCCTCTTCTTATATGCACCCAACCAAAAATTCAAGTGCCAAACAGAATCAACCCACAATGGATAACCGAACTGCTTTGTTTACATCTGCAATCACCCAATCAGCAATAGACCATTATCATGCCGCCACCATCTTAGTCATAGTCCTTACAACCACATGACAATAATGAATGCTAATATTCATTGTACAAAAAAGAGCCAGACTATTCCTCCTTCCAGCCTCGGTTTGGTTGCATTGACTTGAATGGGAGAAAATCAAGATGGTCGCACCATGATAAATGTCTATCATTCCTTCACAGAAACTTGGAGATGCCAATGACATCAGATCCCAATCAACCCACTCATTTTCAGAACTTTCATAATTACTACCCGATCTCAATTGCCACCCCCAACACGTAGTATTTGACAACAATAACAATGATTATGAGATGTTGCTCGTTTTCAGTTGGCCGAGTCCTTGACGGCGGCTTACAAGTTAAATCTCATTAAAGGTTTTGTTTACGCAGCGTTCCATACAATGGTAAAGGTCATTCAGTGACCTTCTTTTCGTTTCGTCAAAAAAATGAAAAAATGATCGAAGGCCGACAAATAGTATGGTGACAACCCGTTCTGTAAACAGTTTAGACATTATCAAGAACAGGGGACCACACAAGGAAAGACGAACAAAAATAGAGATTCACGTCATAGACGCTGTGTTTGTACTAGTATGATCACTGCTGTTTGAGACGTCCAGTGTCTTTACATTATCGAGGAAAGGAAAGGGATGTTGTTCACCCAACTTTATTTATTCTGAAGAAACCGGACCAACGAAGCAAAAATGGCGTCAAGTGCGATGCTGAAGGTAAACCATATTATTTGAAAACGTAGAGATTATTCGTTGGTTGGATAATTCATTGCAGTAGGCCTAATTGCAGTGTATAATTATAAAAAAACTGATTAGTGAGTGGGAATGGTACACTGGTACGGCAAACTGATCATGTTGATGTGTGGGTTTATTTTTGTGAATGAAATTAATTTTGTTTTCATTAATATGTAATCAAAGCTATTTGGTAATGGCATTCCTATTTTTGATTTTGAAATATAAAGTCATTTGCTTTTGTAACATTCATGATGATTTAAAGACGCCCACTCGTCACCATTACCCGACGACTATTTCTGTGTCACAAAACGTTCGGGATGTACCCGTACATAGTTTACGTACAACGCGTGCACAGGTCACTCAAAGGTGATCTTTCGTGGTAGACCCAGTAACTGGGGCGCTGTACTCCTTTTTTTGAGATTTTGACATAATCTGTCAATGTCAAAATCTCAAAAAAGGAGTACAGCACCCCAGTTTCTGGGTCTACTTTCGTGGCACGAATTTGTTTGTCTTGCTTTGACGAGATATAATAGTTAATTTAGTTTCATTTGAATTGATGAATTTCCTTTCTACATGTACTAACGAGTAACGTCGCATTTTATTTTCTCAGTAATGATATTTTTAATTTTAAAATATAAGATTCAATTATGTTGACTAATAGTGATACCCTGTCAAGCCCATTTCACATTACAGAGCAAATTCCCAGGAAATGAAACCGCAGGAAATTCCTGGGAAGTTTTAACACCACCACCGTGCCACCCCATGTTCGTTTCATACTCAATGTAATTTTCCTGGGAACACTCGGGATGCTAACCACGGGGTTATCTCGCTTAGTTCTACTCCCAAGCAGGGCTAACTATTTCCCAGGAGATTGCCAGGGTTGGCAATTCAAGTGTGAAAAGGTCAACCAAATGTTCCTGGGAATTTCCTGGGAAATTTGTCAAGTGTGAAAAGGAGCTGTAGTGTTATTTCGATTGAGTCAATCAAAATACATGGAAGCAGCGATAATTTGGGAAGTCTTGATATGTCATTTTCTCAAGATTTGACAAGATTTCAGACGGAACTAATTCTGTGGAGGGTTGGTTATAACATGTAGTGCTATCTCAAAACCCTTGTTCACCTCTGACCTACACGGTCATAAAAGATCAACTCTTTTTTGGTTGCACTATTTCCCCACCATTTCCCCATTAAAATAACACTAGCGGAAATAGTCCAGCACAGTTACCGTATTATTTAAATAATAATAATAATAAAAATATTTATATAGCGCCAAATCAATAAAACGTGCTCTTAGGCGCTTTACACAAATCAGGTTAAGGAAATATATCCCAAATTTAACAATCAGTAATAATCATAACACACATTTTGCATGGGCGCTAAGCAATAAAAAGTATGAAATGGTCATAGAAAATGAAAATACTCAAATAATCAAAGAATGTAAAAACTAAAATGTAATTTTGAAGAGACTGAACCTGTATGAATAAAAATACATCTTTCAAATTACTCGACAAGCCAACATATCGAGTGTCACTGGATGGGAAAGCATCAACATTATTCTGTCCTGTAATCAGTGCGCTTTCAGATTGAAACAAATGAATTTATTTAAAAAAATAATTTCCAGTTTCGTACCTTGTCTTTAACAACAGGATAAGATGCAGCTTCAATTTGAAGACAAATGGGAAGGAATGCGACCCACTGTACTAAAACTACTCAGGCAGGAGAATGTGAGCAAGGCAGAATGGCAAGATCTCTTCTGGTAAAAACAGTAACAAATTTTTAATTCTTGTCCATACCTTTTGATAAGTTATACATGAATCTCATCTGTTCTTACGACACAAGTCTGGAGTGTTATTCCTGAAAACCACTTGTGTGGAATGGAAAGAGTGGAGAATCCAACCACTGCTCTTTCCCCACCTTCTTTAAAGCCCCAGCTCAACATTGGTAAACTGACTGTAAATGCTTCCATTCTTTGCAAAAATCAAGATACTTGTTATAAAACCAATCTGTGAAAATTTCAACTCATTTTGTTGTTTCATTTGCGAGAAAAACGATAAACATACATTCAGCATTTTTGTACGCATTTCTATTGGCAAATAAACTAATTTTGGATCTTATTTCATGTACATGTATTATTTAAAAATGATAACATTTCAGGCAGAAATATTTAAAGGAAAGTTTTCTACCATCATTATCTTTATTCCATGTACCTGATGTAAGGTATATATGTGAATCTGAGAACATTTATGTTTTTCTTCTTACCAATGTTGAGAGCGGGTTTTAAGCCCTGCGCATATGTTGAATGTTGGGTATGTTAAAGTGTGTGATTTTGTTACCGTCATTTGTTAAAGCACTGTACATGTACATGCATGTGAGTATGCCAGCGCCTTCTGTTATTGGACAACGTTGGGCAAATCAATTTATTTTAGTATAGCAATTCGTCTAATAAATGATAACAAAAATGTCCGTCCTTGTTTGCGTGTAAATCTTGAAGATTTATCTCCTCCAGTTTCTTAAAGCCCCAGGTCAACATTGGTGAGAAGAAAAACATAAATGTTAACAGATTTACATATACCTTACATGGTAAAAAGATAATGATGGTAGAAAACTTTCCTTGAAATATTTCTGCTTTAAGTGTTGTCATTTTTAAATGATAAATGAAATAAGATCCAACATCAGTTTTTCATCTCAGTGAGAGGAAAACTCTGCCCATAGGAATGCGTACAAAAATGCTGTTCATGCATTTTGACCGTTTTCTCGCAGACGAAACAACGAAATGAGCTGACATTTTCACAGGCTGGTTTCATTACAAATATCTTGATTTGTGCAAAGAATGGAAGCGTTTACAGTGAAATATTGGATCTTATTTCATTTAAATACTCATAAACTGGACCCCGGTTCCTACATCGTTTTTGTTCTGACTGAATATAGGGACCGGTAGCGGGTAATGAAAATTGGCATATATACCTGGCAGATTTCTGCCAGGTATATGCTAAATAGATCAAGCATAGGTTTATGTAATCCCATAATGCAATGCGGCCTTTACATAAAACATGACGGACACAGAATCTCAGAATCTCCCATCGTGCTGACTAACGGTAGTTAAGATGTTCTTCTAAAGTTAGCTTGAATTTTGATGTTGAAGGTTGGTTCACTATGTCCGGGTGAAGGGTTACGATACACACGTGTGCTAGAGTCAAACAACAACATGCACACGTCACGAGCATAACCAACGTCATCTCTAAAACTAGAAAATTATTACAATCAAGGGCCACTCAAAAGCGCCATATCGGTAATAGATACCAGTCCCTATATACAGACAGAAGAGAACGATGTAGGGACCGGGAACCAGTCTATAAATACCCAGGCATCTATTTACCTATTTTTTTGGTTCAACCACAATCCTCATGTGCCTTTGTATGTACACACAGACATCCCATTTTGCATTTCAGGGATGTTCATTCAGTATGTCTGTGGGATGAGAAAGGAGCGTACAAAGTTCATGCAGCACTGGTGGATGATATTAAAGAATTTGTCCATCAAGCTAAGGCGGTAAGTTAAACAAGAATATTCACATGCAGTTCTTGTAATAGCACTTTATCATAGGTCTGGAATTTCATCTTTGAGAGGGCAACGCCCCTTTTTCATTTTGCAAAGGGCACTTTCATTGGACAATCTTAAAGTTTATGGGAACCTTTTGAAAGGGCACCAAGGCCAGGACCAGGGCAACAGAGGCCATGGCCTTGGTAGCCTTTCGCCAAGGCCTTCGTGGCTTAGACAGATCCTGTGTTGCCGCGTAGCAACTGTAGCGAAGACCAAGTCAGCGCGCACGAGTGGCGAAGCCACGAGGGCCTTTTCCAACTTGTCAGGAAATTCTAATGTTTTTCTTTATTTCTTGATTTTTGCTACCCTAACAGGGTAGCAAAATTCCCAGCCAATCAGAAGCGATGGGGTCAGCGCGCATTAACCTCATCCGCATTGTGATTGGTTAACGTTTCAGAGCTGTTCCGTTTGAAACTTCATGAATAATTCAACATCAAATAACCGTAAAATCAAGTTGGAAAAGGCCTCGTGGCTTCGCCAGTCGATCGTACGCGCTGACTTGTATTGGTCTTCGCGGCTACACAGCTTTCTATAAGCCACGAAGGCCTTGACGAAAGGCTATGGCCTTGGTGGCCTCTGTGTAATTCCAGGCCTGTCATCACACCCGAAGGGTGTCTCACAGCGCTCATTATTTTACAACGGATAGTCAGAGCTATGTTTGAGTTCAATGTATGACACCTCTTTATGTAGCACCTTGTAAAGGTGGTGTGGCGCAATCTGCAGCCCACCATACCATGCCAGAAACACTTGGGCAAACCCCTTCTCATAACGATAAGTCTACTGGGTTCCTTGTACATTATGCATTACACAACACACAGGATCTACGGCAACACACAGGATCTGTGAAGCAGTTGTGGTTAAGTGTCTTGCTAAAGTGCCATGACTAGGAACCAAACCCATACTCTTACAACATAGAGCTGCTGCTTAAGCAGGAAATATTGCTTAAATCTTTTCTGCTTAAGCAGAAATGAGCAGGATACCAGTCACAAATTGTACATGCGACATGGTATTTTGGCTGGTAAGCATTATTTTGTTGTGCTTTTTTAGCTACTTTTTGTACTTAAGCAGCTCTATGAAATTAGGCCCAGAACTTGATATGGCATCCATTACTGTTGCTCTGCATAGGACACGTAGAACTTGACACTTTGGAGTGCTTTTCACTGCATGGTTGGTCATAGCTACTTATCTGTTCAGCCAATAAGTAATTTTTAGATATGGTGGACACACCACTATATGATACTATTTGGTCTGGGTAAATTTGTCTGTCTACACCAAAACCAAACAGTGCACTTTTATCATGTCTACCATGCCTCAAAAAGGCTAATGGAAGTAGGCCTAAAACTACAAAAATCAAATCAAGGGCAGTGTTTCTCAATTCAAATAAGGGAATGACAGAGTGGTGACCGAGGTCTTAAATGACCGTTTAAAACCCACCCATGACATTGTTTGTTCCCATTCATGAATGCCCTTTTTGTTAAAAAGCATTTAATAATGTAGGAAAACCTGTAAAACTTTTCTGTTTTGTGAATTGATTTTTCAATTCCTGTCATGTCTTCAGGCTGCATTTCGCGAAGGGTCAAATTGCTCAGCGGTTGTGTGAATGCTCACATACTAGTAAAAGACTTAAGACTTTACATTGACTGATTTAGTACCGCTATCTATCGGTTGTGTTACGCACAAATTAGCACCCGCATAAGCTAGCGCACCAACAAACATGCATGGCTGTACCACATGGCGAGAACGCGCACTCACAGCTCCAGCTATGTCTGTATCAGCCGTTTCAAATGGATCTGGAACAGTCATGTGACCACCTTTCAACCAATAGACTGATCCGAGGCACATGCACTGTGAGTCCTCCATGCTGATTGGTACACATGCGCGATAACGCGCGTGTCGTGTCACGTGCGCGTCCGGAGGCCATGGCTGCGGTGGTGTAAAACAGTTCTTCTCGGACTGGTGTATAGGACTGCCCAAACTGTCCGTGTTATTTATGAATCCACAGTTGAACGCATTCTCATTTCTTTCCAACAGCGAGTGTTACGTGATCAGGAAAACACTGCCTTATTGAAGGCTTACATCAGTGAATGGAGTAAGTTCTTCACTCAGTGTAACTACCTCCCCAAGCCCTTTGGTCCTCTGGAGACGGCACTGACTCAGATGAGCGCCGGTTCTCAACAGAAGAAAAATGTACAAAATGAAGACACTATAGTCAGAAAGGTAGGTACACGACGTGAAGTGTGTGTTGCCTTTTCAAACAAGGAAGCGATTGGAATCAAATTTGAAAATGATATATCAAGAGAGTCTTGACCGTAGGAGGATTAATGCAATATTCATAAATACCTGAGACAGTTTATCCATTCTGATTGGCCGAGAGGGCATCACGTGGCCGTGTTTAAATGGGCGATATAAACACGGTAAAAAGTGTTTAAAACCGGCTAGCTTGCGAACGAAAAATATAGCCCCTGTATCAGAATAAAGAAGTATACGTGTTTCCAGCTGTTGGGTTTCTGATTGGCCGAGAGGGCATCAAGTGCCTATAACAGCTGCAGAGACATGAAGATCGACATTCCGTTTAAGGAATTGGCCCGTAAATATGGATAGAAATTTAACGCAGAGTCGAGCTGAGAAACTGTCAGATTTGTTCCCAATTTTTGAAGGTTTTTGCATGTTTTTTGACAGAAAGGCATTTATGAATGGGAATAAAGGTGTGCTGAATCGAATTTTAACTTTCGGCTCAGGCAATTATCGGCCACCAGGCCCCTCATCGGTTTTAAACAATAGTTAAAAACCTCTTCACCACACCTTTATTCCCTTATTATATGCTTTTATCTCTTAGTTGATGCTAGAAAGTTGGAATGATCATATCTTCAACAACATCAAGCAGCGCTTACAAGACAGTGCAATGAAACTGGTGCTAGCAGAAAGGAATGGAGAGGCTTTTGAGAAACAGCTAGTCATTGGGGTGAGGGAGTCGTACGGTGAGTGTGATGTGAATTCATTGAGATTTAAGTTCTTGTACATATCAGTAAAGATGAATATCCCTCTTTGTTTTGCTACAAACACAATTCTAGTTTTATTTGAAACAAGCAGTCGGGGGCTGAAAGGCGTTCAAATTTACACAGCTAAACAAAATGTCAGTAAAACTACACAAAATTACGAGAAAAACAAGGAACTGTGAAGTAGAAAAGGTTTGAGGAGAGGTAGGTTTACGTAGATTATTCAGCCTAAAACCAAGGTGGGGTTGGGAGGAGGAATAGGGGCTGTGTGGGGGTAGAGGAGAGGTTGTTGGAGTGGGAATAAGGGTGGTAAAATGATTGGGGATGTTGAGTGGACTGGGGGTTGGGTGGGTGAAATGGGGAAGAGGGGAAAGGATGCAGGAGTGGGGCTTGAAGACATCAAAATACATAAATTAGCATATTTATTTAGAATTCTGGCGAGTGACATGATGAGAGTATTGTTGATTTCTGATACCGCGTAATTTTAAATCTGGGTACAACCAACCCGGAAATAGTATCTGACCCAAGTACTCTACCCTCCTCACTTTCTTTCTCTGTACTATATTTTATGAAATTCCTTGAATTTTCTCAACTTGAACTTTCTGTAACATCTTTTTTTTTTTTTTTGTCTTCAGTTAACCTGTGCTCAAATGTTGACGACCGATTGCAAATTTATCGCGACAACTTTGAAAGAGCGTACCTTGAAGCCACCGATACATTTTATAAGAGAGTTGGACCTGAGTACTTGCTTGAGAATGGTGTACAGAACTTTATGAAATTTGTAAGTTGAATTAAAGGCATTGCATACGTTTGGTAATGACTCTGAAAATTTTTGGCAATAAAAACTTACTTGGTAAGGAGTACGGCAGCTTTGGATAGTATAATGCATTTTGAGAAACGTTTCACTTCGAAGTACTGCAGTTACGGAAAAATATATCACTTTTTATCACCCAAAACTTGAATCTGAGAAGCGTTATGGCCGTAAAGCTTCTCAGAATGTGTATTCCAATGACGGATACTTCTTCTGCGTGAACGCAACCGCTCCAGATTTTTGGCGATATCTCAAAAACGCTGCCACCTTTTGAAATGAAATTCACACAGGTTAGTTTTATGGTATATATCTACAATTATATAGCATCAAGGCAAACGTACGGTTCCAAAAACCAAAGGTATACTTTGCCTTTAATTAATAATATAATAATATAAAAACTTTATAATACCTGATGGGCGTCTCAAAGTGCTCAGTGTTTTTTTTTCCTGCTAGGTATGCGGAGTTACGTCAAGTATGACCTGTTCCTTTACATGCATGTAGCACCATGTAACGGTTTACAACAATTGAACAAAACAAAATTTAGTACAGTTGTGTGTTTCGTTGTATGTCAGAACAATGGCAGCGGTTTGTTTACTTTTCTAATTGGATTTTAACGTGTCTGACTTTTGTCGGACTCTCAGTTGTGTTGTCAAGGCTGTGATTGGTCAATCCGTGCGTAGGCGGGGCTTACTGGATCGGTCTATTGTCACTGTTTTGTTTGTTTCCCAAACAGGCTGAGAATAAATTGAAGGAAGAAGAAACAAGAGCACAGAGGTATCTAGAAATCTGCAAAGGTAGCAACTCAAAAGTTGCAGTAAGTTGATTATTTCTTCTTTTAAAAGGAAACAAGACAGAGAGAGAGAGTGGAAAATTGATCTAGCCAAAAGGTCACGCTATTTGAAATATTTATCTTTAGACTATGGTGACCTGTATTATTTTTCATAAATACAAAATATCTCCCAGTCTGTTAACCAGTAGGCGCCAGATGACGTGTGAACATGCAAATGTCCCCCTGCATGGAAACAGAAGCTGCTCAAAGATGCCATTATGTAATCTTTGTTCTCTTGGCATTGTCAAGTCGGGGTTTTCTTTGTGCCAGCGGCACCCTCAAAGAAAAAAGATTTCGGCAGCTCGGCCAAAGAAAACCCGCCAGGGGGACCGGACGAAAAATGAATCCCTGGCGGAAACTGGTAACAACATTTGACAATATAACCTTTTCCTATTGTTCTTTACATACGTTTGAATTGTCATCGTATTAGTTATTCAGGCGTGACATTTTAACATGAGTTCCAATTTATTATGTTATCTTGCCCTGAGAAAATTGTTGAGATTGTCATTAAATAGCCTGAAAAAGTCTATAGAAGCCTATCGACCCACTACACCTGACGTCATCACCGCAATAATTCTTGGTTGCACTATTTTGGGAGTCAATTTCCCAACGTGTTATACTGTGTTGTGCGCATTTTAGGCGATGCATTCGCAGGATACGCTCACCAAATCTTTACATGAAGTTTAACTCCCAAAATGGCAGACCATGAGCAGAAAGTACATGGCTCGATTTATAGACACTAGCCCGGCGTACGAACACTAGTCAAGAGTGCCGTGGGCTAGTCAAACTTGCCTCTGGGTAGCCCGGCCGGGCTAGTCAAAACTGAGTCAGATGACTCCTCTTTCTAAATGTACCCTGTCAGTTTTCTATGTGGTGTAAATGGTCAGACTAGTAAAAGTTTGTGAGGGCTAGTCAAAACTATATCTGACTAGCCCGGTGGTCTAGTCAGGACAAAAAGTTAGCGCAAGCCCTGCAGTATGCCACATGTGACGTCAGTGCAGGGTTCAATACCATATAAAGGTCATATGCATATGATAATTTTGTTTATGTTTGTTTCTTGTTTTCAGGCAAATATCATGCCTGAAAACATTTCAAAACAATTGGAGACTTTTGAGACGTTAGAGGGCGCCCCAGTAAACGGTCCTTTTCTATTATGAGAACAATGGAAAAGAACCGCTTACTGGGGTGCCCTCTAATGTCTCAAAAGTTTCCCATGGTAATATGACGTTTAATTGTTGTTGTTTTTTCCTTGAAGTTGTCAGAATGTTGTGTGCAAGCCTTAGTGAGTTCTTTCAAGGAAGAGATTCTCAGAGAGTGTGCTCCCATGATTAAGAGCAACGAAACAGAAAGTAAGTACAAAAGACGTCTCTACATACTCTGATTACGAAGAAAAGTCAAAAGAATTCCCTTTCTTTTTATCATCATTGAACTGCCTCTTGTCACTGGGCACGCTTACCATGCTCGGTGGTTTAAACCCTGCGTAGTGACATTGCACTGTTATGAACAGTATGTTTGTAAACAAATGTTGTGTACTCTAGTCTTTTTCACTTGTGAATTAATTCAGGACAGTGTAAAGTCTTGCCCTTGAAAGTGGCATAATACAATTCGCCGAGACTTTTAAATTTGAGTTTTCAAATATTTTTTACTCAGACAAGTTTTAACTTCCCCCAATAAAGTTTTAAGTGTATCCGTATTTGCGACCCAGTACCCCGAGAGAGAGAGCAAGGGTGGCATTTTTAAAAGGGAAAGTATCCCAGATATCTGACGCCATCACTTCCAAGGCTTGTGACTAAATGATGAAGCCCAAGAAAGCCCCACGTTCCATGATCTTTACTTGTTCAACCTTGACTTTGCAAGCAGTCAATCACCTCGTAACATTTGAAGACTTTATGAAGAAATGTATATTTGGTTTGCGGAAACCAAACATACATAGATACCTCACCATGCAATGCCTCAAAACCTATACTTGTGAAGAAAGGTCATACTTTTTGAAATGATGGGAAGTACTGTAATTCATAATTTATAAAAAAAAAAATATCATTTCCAGAGCTGCACTTGATGTTCCGGTTAATGGACAGAGTACCTGATGGCATCAATCCCATGTTGAGAGATTTAGAACACCATATAATGGAGGCCGGTCTGGCTGACATGGTAGCTGCTGCAGATATTATAACATCGGTAAAGAAAGAACAAACAAAAATATTGAGTATTTTTATTATTAGGAGAAGAGTGTTTTTATACACCATTAAGCCCAGTTCATACTTCACGTGAATGGGAACGGGAAGCGGATTTGACGTCACTCTCCTACATTTGCAGCGAATTTCTCAAAAAAGTTGGACACATTTTAATCGGGGCAAATTGTTCGTCGCGTATTTGTGACGTCAAATTCGCTTCACTTTAGCATGAAGTATGAACCAGGCTTTTTAAAATGATTTGATGATTATATAAATGTGGTTTGTTGCTTGGTATATGAAATGAAAGGTCTCATCTCCCTTATGGTGATTCCTGTGCTGCTGCTTCCCAGGTTATATTTACAGAGCTACATTCTTGGTCAAAATGCTTGGGCCATGTGGCATTAGTTTTACACTCAAACCACCTTTGATTCGCCGTCCCCCCTCTCTCCCCCTTTCAATGTTGTTTATTCCGACTGGAGCGCAGACGGTGCAACGGGAGCCAACATTGAACGGGGGAGCGGGGGTGGCCCAAGGAGATATGACCAGGATTGTAGCTCTATGGTTGTATCGTATAATGGGAGTGCGATTCCCTACCTCCATGAAATATCGTTCTGGTGAACTTGTTTTTTAAATTACTTTTTGTATTTTTGCGTATCGGCAGCAATTCGTGCGTATCGGCAGCAATTCATGCGTATCAGCCCACACTTCGCACGTAACGACCCTGAATTCCGCGTGTATCGGTCGGATGTCGGCTGGTCTGTATCTGTAATGCTTACAAGTGCTGTCATACCACTCCTTTGTTTTTTTTAGTTACATCAGCTTCCAGTGAGATTCAGGATTGATTTTAAAACTCTGTTAATTACTTACCAGATTTTAAATGGTCTTGCTCCCGTGTATTTTGGCAATCTAATCAAAAACAGATCTTCATCCAAGTACAGTCTCAGATCCTCTAACGACAAAACGCTCCTCTTGTACCCAGTGTGTATTACCAAGGTCACCCTGGGTGATTGGGCATATGAGTGTGCTGCACCTAAATTATGGAATGCCCTGCCAGTAAATATTCGGACAGCTAGTGTTTGTAATGTTTTTTTTAAAAAGTTACTTAAAACTCATCTTTTTAGGATAGCTTTTTTGTGTCATTGATATATTGTTTGTATTTTTTGCTATGATCTTTGGTTTGTCTGTGGGCTGTTGCACTTTGTTGCAGCGTTTTTCTTATTTATTTAAAAATTATTGATGGTTTTCTGATTCAATCTCCCTGATTGACCTCTTTCGGTAATATTTCCATTCTGTATATTTTGTTTCTTGTATTTTGTATCTTTGCAATTTTATGTTCTGCGGCCTCTTTACATTGTTACTGTTTAAACTTTGTATGATAATTACTGTATTTTTGTATATATTTGTAATGAATATTATGCGCATTTGAACATGTTTTAAATGGAATTCGCGCATAATAAATGAATACATTATTATGCGCTAGTTTGGGCACGGGGAGAAGACTGAACATCACTTCTTATTTGTTTTCCAGGATTCTGAGAAATATGTGGAGCAACTTCTAGAGTTGTTTACTCGATTTAGTACACTGGTCCGAGATGCATTCAATGATGATCCAAGGTTCCTCACGTCACGAGATAAGGTAAATAACAAGTTTTGTTCTTACTAAATTTGGTAAATAAAACCGGTTTGGTTTACAGTGTTACCATGCGTGGATAGTTTCTCAGAAAGATCCTTTACATTCGTGTGATTGTGTGTTGTTGTTTTTTTTTAATGAAACTGTATTGGTCTTATGAAAGATGTAATATGAATATTATTTTAGTTTTGCCTTGTGAATAGAGGCTAATTCAAATCCTGGGCACACTAACTGCTGGCTAACTTTCATTCAAGTACAGAGGGGCGTTGCCTTGGAATGGGCTAAATGACCAATTGAAGTCCATCAGGAACGCTACCACATCCATGTAGGGATTACTACAACATCTTAAAAGGAACTTGTATAGTTGTAGACAATTCACACTTGATAGTTAAGTTTTTGGCTAATCTGGGTCTCCTCGAGTGTTCTTTTGCTGCATTGTGTGTTTTATATACTTCATTGTGGTAGACCCACCATCTCTCATTGTATCTTTGATTGTTTCTGTTTTTTTTGTAGGTATTTTGAGTGATGAATTGCATTTTTGATTGATGTTTTTACTCCCTTTTGGTGTTTTACCCTGAGCCTCTGAGCCTTCTTTTTTAATGATTGCATTTATCATCTATTTGCAAATATTAGAAAATGTGTTTCTCCTATAAATGCATCTTTTGTTGTTATTTTGTACGTATTTTTGTTATTGTTATAATAAATGTAATAAAAAAAATTATTGTTCTTTATGTAGTATGTTTTATGATGGCCCATTGAAAATCATCTTCGAGGTGACATGGCTACCATCAAGAAATAAAGCTGTTATTATTATTATTATTATTAATGTTATTATTATTAGCTGCAGGCCTACAAATATCTTAATTGATGTAATTATTGCTTATCACAAATCGGTGTGAGGTCAACCAAAATAATGTTAAATAAGACATTCTTCATGCGCAATGGAAATGTTAAATAATGTTCACATTTTTACTGAAAACCTTTTTTTTTAATCTCATTTTTCCCCTCTGAATTTCAGGCTTACAAACATGTAGTTAATGACACCAAAGTCTTCAGATTGGATCTTCCAGCAAAAAGTAAAAGGTAATGGTACTTTCTTCACCATGACCCTTAGTCATCTTGTCTGCAATGCCCAAGTTTGCTTGATTTGAAGGTGATAATAATAATAATAATAATAATACCCAGTTCTTATATAACGCTTTATTACACCCGATGGGCGCTCAGGTACGATGAGTTACGTTTTTGAAGTATGAGACTTGTTCCTTTACATAGCACCATGTAACGGTTTACAAGGTGCTGTGGTGCAATCTGCAGCCGATCAAACCAGGAACACCGGGGCGAACCCCTTCTGTTTGCGATAAGTTCACTGGGTTCTTTTACGTGCATTACACAACACACGGGACCTACGGCTTTACGTCCCATCCGAAGGACGCAGCAATAATGGTTAAGTGTCTTGCTTAAGGACACAAGTGTCACGACCGGGACTCGAACCCACACTCTGCTGATCAGAAAAACCAGAGCTCGAGTCCGGTGTTCTTATCCACTCGGCCGGCCACGATAATCTTATTTATAATTCCTTTTTTGTATTTTCTGTCTCTCATAGTATAAGCAGTAAGACACAACCAGAATCCAAGTGTCCAGAACTTCTTGCCAATTACTGTGATCTACTCCTTAGGAAAACCCCCCTCAGCAAGAAACTTACGTCAGAGGAGATTGAAAACAAACTCAGGAATGTGGTAAGCAAACGTTGACTTGACTGACTGCTGTGATTTAATCCCTCTACTGTCTGACCATTAATAATATCATCCACTGTGGTTTTGAATGATAAACAAACTATGCTAGCCTGCAATATTATGATACCATGATGTGAATACATCCACACAGTACACAGTCAACCCTCCTACTGCCTGACCATTCAATAACATCTGTGAGTGATAGACTATGCCCGCCTGTCATATGATTTCATGTGATATCACAACTGCGGCTTTGAATGGTACACTAGGCCAGCCTGCAACATGATATTATGTGGTGAATGCATAATAATAAAAATAATAATAATAACTAGATCTTAAATCACGCATTTCACAATAACGTCCCAATGCGCTTTACAGTCATGCCCTGGTCATTTGGGCCAATAACATTCCTGTAATCTTTCTCAGCTCCCTGGGGAGTTTACAGCCCCGAGCTGCCGTGGCGCTCTGTAGGCTTTTTCAAACACAATATCAACCTATACCCTCGCGGGTACCCATTTATACCCCTGGGTGAAGAGAAGCAATTATAGTCAAGCATCCTGCTCAAGGTACACAAGTGTCATGACCGGGATTCGAACCCACACCCCAATGACTTAACCACCAGAACTTGAGTCCGGTGCACTAAACCGCTCGGCCACGACACGCTACATCTTAAAATTAAAAGTACACAGTCAACCCTCCTACTGTCTGACCATTCAATATCATCTTGGAGTGATAGACTATGGCCCGCCTGCCATATGATTTCAAGTGATATCACAGCTGTGCTACCATACATGTACACAACCCATATAGTTGAAAGGTGGTTGGTCAAGATGCTGTAAAATAGTACCAAGAGTACAAGGAAAAACATTCAGTCAAACCTGCCAATCTTCAAGTAACACGTCTGGAAAGGAATGTATTCATTGACAAATCTGTTTTCATTTTTGTTCTTTAAATATTCTTTAAAGTGTTGCATTATGCTTTCGCTTTCAGTAAGCGCCGGAAGGTTAGCATGCCTTTTCCCGGTGCTTACGGTTAGCAGCGCTAGGAAATGGAAATGGCCACAGTAAGCACCAAAATCAGCCGCTAAGCCATGTAATCAGCTCTATGAAATTGGGCTCTGGTTGTAGCTGATTTGAAAAAAACATTCTCAAAACAACTGGTACAAATGTCCGCTTTTATGAATTATAATTTGCATGGGAGAAATAGTTCACTTCATGCGGCCTTTTTGCGCTACAAAAAAATCTCTGTATAAGTTTGACTGGCCTTTTCATATTGCAATCCGCAAGAGACCCGTGTAGAGCTCTTGTAACTAACCCTACTCGGTATGTAGGTTGAGGGTGTTTGAACTGAGTAGAGAATGACATTTGTATCGTATGAGCTGATTTGGCGTCTGGCAGTGTGAAAGCAGAACGGATTTGAGCCGTGTTTAAATTTTATGAAGTCAACACGAGTTTGAACCGTGTAGCTTTCGGCACGGGTCGGAACTTGTTAGTGTGAAAGGTCTATACACCTTTCTTTTGTTGACAAACAAACCGCGCTGGTTGGCATGGACTGCCAAATGTTAGAAACAAACATTCAATCTTCAACGTTTTTGCAAACTTTCTATTTAAAGAAAATACATCCCATTATCGGTTTGTTTGTCTCCCACAAATTCAATACTATTTTGGAACATTTATTGAACATTTTTACAAACTGTGATTATCTGTTTTTGCATTGATGGCACCCAAAGTTTCTCCAACCTTGGTTGGCAAAAACTTGGGCTGTGACGTTGCTAAAGAAAGGTCTTGACTGTTTTCTTTTCCTTTATCTGTGTAGCTATTGGTACTGAAGTATGTGCAGAACAAAGATGTGTTCATGCGCTATCACAAAGCCCACTTGACAAGGAGGTTAATATTGGACACATCAGCTGATAGCGAGAAGGAAGAGAACATGGTTGAATGGCTCAGGGTAAGGATATTGGGCGTCTCTGACTCCTCGGAGACAGTTCATTTCTTTATAATCATGATAATAGGGTAACCTTATTCTGGTGAGCATGATTTTGTTTGTGGTTAGTTACTTTTGCTCCTTACCAGTTGCCGACTTACCTCGGAGCCAAAATACAATGAATAAACAATGGTGGAAGCCTCTCGATGTCTCGTCATCCTCTTCTTGGAACAAAAGGACAAATGTCTGGAATCGGGGGGTGGGGGGGGGGGTGGGGGCTCACAACAACCCCTGCATAATGGGCAAAAATCTGTGAAATAGTCGACACCATTTGCCCTCTTTGTGTTGGTGAAATGAAGCGTTTTACCGTGAGTGCATACTCTGTGCACGCTTTGAAACAAAACGTCCAGGCGACCTTTGTTTTGGTAGTCTGATTTTACACAATTGTGTTTTCACACAACCTCCGTTTGCTGCCTTGGACAACATTTGTGTGTATTCAGGTCATCCGGCATTTACTGGTTAAGTAGCTCTGTGAAATTGGGCCAAGGTTTTGATGTAGCAAAATTGAAATGCCGGCTACAACCCATCTGGCCAAGCAGTCAAGGGCACTGGATTCAAGCTCTGGTGTTTCTGGTCAGCAGAGTGTGGGTTCGAGTCCCGGTCTTGACACTTGTAACCTTAAAGGAGCTGTGTCGTCATGATTATAGCAGTAAATGGAATAACCCAGTTACTACGCGTGCCTGCACGCCAGTGGTCACGTCACAGTTTGACAAAGACGGCACCCTTTGTGATTTGACCACAAGTGCGCGCGTGAGCAGTATCTGGGTGAGAGTTCATCTTTCCATGCTCAGCCACAGCCCTGCTATAATCATGATGACATAGTCCCTTTAAAGTAAGACACCGAACATTATGGCTTCGTCCTTAGGATAGGACGTAAAGCCGTAGGTCCCGTGTGTTGTGTAATGCACGTTGAAGAACCCAGTACACTTACCATTAAGAAAAGGGGTTTGCCCCGATGTTTTCTGAAATGGTTGACTGCAGTTTGCACTGCAGTACCTTGTAAACCGTTTCATGATGCTTTGTAAATGAATGGGTCTTACGTTTAGAACATAGCTCTGCATACCTTATAGAAGAAAAAAAGAAGTGCTTTGAGGCACCCTCGGGTGTGATAAAGCTCTATATAAGAACTGCGTCTTATTATTACTACTCTTCTCGTTTTGATTTCTGATGCTAGGAGGTCGGCATGCCAGCAGACTACGTCAACAAACTTGCAAGAATGTTTCAAGACATCAAAGTCAGCGAAGATCTCAACCAGGCCTTTAAGGAGCTGCATAGGAATAATTATGACAGTGTAGCAGGTATGTTGAAAAGTCACCTGAGCAGCGTTTTAAAAATATCTACACTGCTTCGGGAAATTCTTTGCATAAGAGGGTGGGGTGGGGATGGAGTGGGGGCAGGGTGAGGGGTGGCTTGGTAGACGTAGAAGTGAAGGTGGGATTTTAATTTTTAATTTTTATTTTTTTCATTTTTTGGGGAAGATGTTTAAGGAAATCCAGGTGAGAGGAGGTGGTGTCGTCAAAGGGGGAAAGTTTGGGGGTGGGTATTGAAGGAAATCTTTTTAATTGAATGGGGGAGGGGGAGGAATTGCTGTTGTGGGAAGATTACGGTTTTAGGGAAAAGGAGGCCAGTGAAATCCAGTTTGCTAAGTGTATGGGTAGGGAGGTATCAGGTAAGGGGAGGGTTTTGGGGGAAGTGCGGGAAGAAAAATTCCTAACAAACCCCTTTGCTTTGGCCGCCATCATGGATGTCAAAACATTGAAATGCAGACGTGTGCCTGCACCACGTACAACTCTCGGCCAATGTTAGGGCTTCCTTTGACCGCGGTGAGGGCGCTGTTTGAGCTTCTGACGTCATATGCATCATCTCCTCTGATGTAAAGATAGTTAACTTAAGCATTTCTGTAACTTTCTTATTAGACAATATAAACATCAAGATCCTGAACGCTGGTGCTTGGTCAAGAAGCTGTGAACGAGTTCCCGTATCACTTTCCCTGGAGTTAGAAGATTTTATCCCCGAAGTGGAAGAGTTCTACCGCAATAAGCACAGTGGGCGCAAGCTCCAGTGGCATCACCTCATGTCAAATGGCATAGTAAGTGGTCAAATTTGTTTTTTTGATTACAAAGTCGAGGCTTGATGTGAATGTGATATGTGTTCAATGCGATCAAGCAAAGCTTTCTTTTTTGGATGGCTGGTGATGCCCTTTTTTTAAAAATTTATTTATTATTAATATTTTATTATGCAATTCGCCCATCACAAGGCCCAAAGGCCACTCGAGGTGTGGGCTACTTTTTTGAAGGGGATAGAAACCTGCCCCAATGCGCAGAAACAAGACAGGGTGAGATATAAATGCAAGTCTCTTCACAGCACAGCTAAGAACAGGGAGGGGTAAATGAATCCTTTGCGAGACAAACATAACTGCCTCTTCTCGTGTTTAGAGCAAGTATAGTTTACCACCTTATATTCAGTCATGAAACTTCTTGTAATACAAAAAAGGCAAAGCGTTTTCCCCCATAGTAAAGGCCACCTTTGTGAGGGAATTTTTAATTTGTACTTGAACATTTCAAATGTTTTGTCACACAGCAAAGCTACCTTACTGCAAATTTGTTAGGTTCCCTTTGAACTGAAAAGCATCAGCTTGGAATTTGTTATATATTATTGTTTTATATTTCTCTTGTCATTGATGTCATTGTTTATCTTGTGACTGTTGTTATTACATATTGCGAGTTTCATTTAATTTGTTACTTTCTGTGTTTGTTTATTACTATCGTTTTTTATTATTATCCTGTGAGGAGTGTGGAAATAAATGTGAATTTGAATTGAATTGAGTTGGAATGAATTGAATTACAGCCCGTGAATAAATCTACCGTTACGAAAAGTTACAGTTTTATCCCCATTGACATTTCAGATCACATTTAGGAATGAAATTGGTGTGTTTGACCTGGAGGTCACGACCTTCCAGATGGCAGTACTCTTCGCCTGGAATCAGAGGCCAAAAGATAAGATTACGTTGGAGAATCTGCGCCTGGCCACAGAGCTTCCTGATAGTGAACTAAGGAAAACGTTATGGGTAAGTGTTGACCCAGAGTCCAGTTCCGGGGGTTGGGGGGGGCTGACCCTTTTCTGGGTTAAGCTGACCCAGAAACTGGTCAATTATGGGGATTTTGACTCGGATTCTGCGTTAGTTTTACACAGTTTTGGGTCAGTTTGACCCAGAAATGGGTCGGTTGCCATAGCGACCCCGAATCCTGGTCAATTCTGACCTGGCAGGTTTTCGAGTAACAGAGTCTGTTTCTTCAATATTTGTTTTTCACAGTTTGGGAAATTCTTTTTTTTTTTTGTGGGGGGGGGGATGATCTTATAATAGAGGGTATGCACAGCCGTTTTCCTGCAGTAAACTTACGGCCATTTTGACCTCAGTGAGGGCGCTGCTTGTACGTATCTGTATGAGACTCATGACGTTAGACGCATAAGGTCTATAGTTAAACTTTATTATATTTAGGACTAATTTTAAACTTTGATGCGCATTACACAAAACACGGGACCTACGGCTTTACGTCCCATCCGAAGGACGAAGCAATAATGGTTAAGTGTCTTGCTTAAGGACACGAGTGTCATGACCGGGACTCGAACCCACACTCTGCTGATCAGAAACACCAGAGCTTGAGCTTGTGTCCGCTCAACCACAACACGCCACGTATCTTATGTAAGATGATAACTTGAAAAAATGAATCTGTTTGATTTCGACAGTCTCTTGTAGCGTTTGTCAAGATGAAACGTCAGGTTGTTTTGTGTCATCCAGAAGCCAAGTCTCCAAAAGATTTCACGGATGCTACAGTGTTTTGGTTCAATCAGCAGTTTGCCATTATGTAAGTATCATTTTTTATGTCTGATAAATTCATGCATGAATCCATGCTACTCTTACTATCAATTATTCTAAGTGCATGTGTGGACTGTGTAAATACATTCACGGTGTGATGTCATACTGCAGCCTGGTATAGTGCGTTTGTTATTCAAAACTGCAGAGGGTGAGATTGAATGGTCAGACAGTTGTTTGTGCACTGAGTATATGCATTCATCACATGATATTATTTTACAGGCTGACATAGTGCATCTATCATTCAAAGCAATAGTAGATGAAATTGAATGGTCAGATAGTAGGAGGGTTGTTTGTGCACTGAGTAGATGCATTCATCACATGATATTATTTTACAGGCTGACAGTGCATCTATCATTCAAAGCAATAGTAGATGAAATTGAATGGTCAGACAGTAGGAGGGTTGTTTGTGCACTGAGTAGATGCATTCATCACATGATATTATTTTACAGGCTGACATAGTGCATCTATCATTCAAAGCAATAGTAGATGAAATTGAATGGTCAGACAGTAGGAGGGTTGTTTGTGCACTGAGTAGATGCATTCATCACATGATATTATTTTGCAGGCTGACATAGTGCATCTATCATTCAAAGCAATAGTAGATGAAATTGAATGGTCAGATAGTAGGAGGGTCGATTGTGTATTATGTAAATGCATTCATCACATGACATATTGCAGGCTGGCATCGTGCATCTTTCATTCAAAACCACAGTTTTGAATGAAATTTTTAATGTTTTTTGTACACTTTTACCATTTTCAGAGTATCTTATTAAAACTGTTTAATTGTACATTGAAACAGTTTTGGCCTTTTGGCCACATGTTTTAATATGTCTGTTCAATAAATAAACCAGACTACATATATAAATACCTTGTGCAACTTCGTCACAGATCACACACGTGCTTTCAACATTGGCATTTTGGTGATCACCTCTCCATAAGAAAAGTACACCTGGTTCATGTTTATTGTAAATAGCAAATTCTAGCAGGAATTTTGTAATCGTTTCTGAAAACTGAAACGTAATGAACTTACTTACCAAGGTTACTTTCATAATGAAGATATTTGAATTTTGAGTTTAAAAAAACAACAAATTGTATGTGGTAAAATGACACAAAACTTTTCAACACGTGTGTCAGCCGGATGCACAGCAACATTACGCACATAATTTAGCGGTCGGTGACGTCACGTGCACAAGGACTATACACGGTTGATGATGTTGAACAGTCAGAGGCTTGAAAAACAAAGCAATGAAAATAATTTAACATAAATAATCCTGAAGCCATAGGCGGGGTTTATCCTTGTAAAGTGAATTATAAAACGTATTAATCAGATTAATAAATATCAACTGTCATATTACATGTGGTTTACTTTGACAAACATAAACATAAAGTTTTACTTAAAATTGATAATGAGGGGAAATGTATAATGATTATGATATTTATAGGAAGCTATTCAAAAGCTTTTGATATTTAAATAAACAAGATTTCTGTTGTTTTCAAAAAAATTGAAAAATGGGTTATGTGTTCAACATGTCTAGTAGATCATTGTCAAGAGCAGGCAGTTTTAAAAGGTTAAAATAATCAAAATTATGCACACTGATGAACTTAAAAAACATCAAATTCTTTTTTTATAACTTTACTTTTATAGTAAGAATGGAAAGCCACAGAAGAGGGGCAAGATAAATCTGATTGGTCGATTACAACTGAACACAGAGAGGAGCGCTGAGGATGAGAAGGAAGGCATCGTTCAACTCAGAATACTCAGAACTCAGGTAGGCAACCTCAGACTTGTCAATCTCAATCATGTCAATTTTAAACTGGCCTCTTCCCTCAAACCCCCCCCCCCCCCCCTTGGTGTCCTCTTCATTGTTCATCCCTTGCATCTTCTGACTGCTTTCTGCCTCTCTCTTTTCACTTCTTTCTACGTGACTTCTTCTGTTACTCCAGTATACTTGTATGTGTGTGTTGTGTATGCCTTGCCCAATATGTGGCAGAGGGAGGCCCCCCCCCCCAATGTTCCCATTCTCTAACACACTCTTCCCCTCTTGTACAGAAGCACCCCTCCTAAAAATCCTCAAAAGAATTCCAGAGATTTTCAGAACACAATGAAGACACAAAACGAGGGTAGGGGGTACACCCTGCCACTTATCGAGCCCCAAATGGTGTCGTGTTGTCATTTAGCCTTTGAAAAAGACTCTGCACTGATGTTAACCCTTTTTATTTGTTTGTATTTAGTGTTTGTGCTTTGTTTATGTGTGGGGACGCATGCTCCCGAGCAACAGCAATCATATTCGCTGTTGCGACCCCTGACCCAAATAATCTCTGTCTGTTGATTTTTGTGATTTTGTGATATGTGCATATTTTTTGTATCTAGGGCAGCCTTACATGAAGTGCTTGCCCTCTGCATTTTCCGCTTATTTCATGCAGTATATTTTATAATTTGTTTTTGCTTTTGCTTCGTTCTATTGTTTATCAGCCACTTTTTGGCTTTATATTGTGTTTATATGTTTGCATTTTGTTTGAGAATAATAATAATAACAACACGAGCCCATTAACAATTTTTTGCTTTAACAATAAATAAGTAGATGAAACAGTGGGATGACATTAGTTCTTGGTCTCGTCCTTACAGGAGGCGATTGTGAAGATAATGAAGATGAGGAAGAAGATAACGAACGCTCAGCTTCAGACGGAGCTGGTGGAGATCTTAAAGAACATGTTCCTCCCTCAGAAGAAGATGATCAAGGAGCAGATAGAGTGGCTGATCGAGCACAAGTACATGAAACGAGAGGAGAACAATATCAACACCTTCATATATCTCGCATAGTACATCCCGTCTGATTGGACAGTGAAGCCGTTTGTCTTGAAATCATGGCCAGTCAGTGTGTTTGTAACTGATTGAGTACAGTACCGACACCTTTACATCTATTGCATAGTACACCCTTCCTGATTGGACAGTTAGCCTTTTGTCATGGAATCATAGCCATTCAGGATGTTTGTATAAACTGGTTGAGCATAAACACATCAACACCTTTATACTTTCTTGCGTATTTAAAAAGTTGAACCCAGTCACTGAGTAGGATCTTTTCTCTGTTGGTCGTATGCCCTTGATATTCTTTGTGTAATTTGTAATATATTTCTGTCGACAAGAGGCAGTGTTTATCCTGACTGGCTAAACGTGAGGCAGCCCACCTCGCTACTTCCATTGACCAACCTCGCTCATTTTTGGCCAATATCACCACCTCAGTGTGAAGATTTGCGGAAATACTAATAGAAATTCTTTATTTTGTGTCATTTCTGAGCTTTTTTCCTCATTCGCTATCCATCGCAATTTGGAACTCGCAATTTGGATGTTAGATAGAACCGTTAAGCATTTGTGTATTGCGCTGCATTCTTGTCAGGTTGCACGGTGCAAACTTTGCTTCAGTCGTCAATTTGATATTTTTACCACCTCAATCGGCTCATTAGCTTGGGTAAACACTAACAGATGCAACGGATGAACAAGTCATCTATGAAGGCCTAACTTCTGTAAAACTCTCCAATCATGTTTTCTTCTGTTTTTGTCACGTTACACACAGAAAAGATTGGTCCTAATAGCTCTTAAAAAATGCATGCAAAGTAATGTCATTCTGCATTGGTTTTGTGCATTAAGATTAAGGTGTTACTCGCACATTTTTGTGAAAAAAAAAACTAAAACAAAAGTGAAGATGGAAGATGCTACCATCGTTGTTGTCACCTAACATACAGAGAAAGTATGCTCCCAGTAAATGCATGCAAAGTAATGTCATTCTGCGTTGGTTTTGTGCATTAAGATGAATGTGTTACTCACACATTTTTTGGAAAAAAAAAAACCCAGAAACAAAAGTGAAGATGGAAGATGCTACCATTGTTGTTGTCACCTAACATACAGAAAAGTATGCTCCCAGTAAATGCGTGCAAAGTAATGTCATTCTGCGTTGGTTTTGTGCATTGAGATGAATGTGTTACCCGCACATATTTTGGAGAAAAAAAAGTGAAGATGGAAAATGCCACCATTGTATTTTGTTACCAAACCTACAGAAAAGTTTGTTCGCAGTAAATAAATGCCTATCATACTGAGAGGTGCATATTCCAACATACCTCAAACTATCCCATTTGTTTAATGCTATGCACACAACGGTGAAGTAACCCATGCCACACTTTTCCATCATTGTATTTGAATGTAGGGACGATCACTGCCACAGATTGCCACTGCAGAAATTGACCGGTTGAGAACCTTATCTCTTCCAACAGTGGCCCAAATTCCATTGCAATTGTGTACCACAGTTTACCCACTCTCACTGAAGCACCTTGGGCAATGGCTCTACTCTCTACACCAGCATGTGTGTGCCTCAAAATGCCACCGTTGTGGCAGAGTGAGGTATGGGGTGATTGGCTCAAGCAACATGCTGATAGTAGGAGGGTTAATATTAATGTGTTACGCGCTCATTTTTTGGAAATAACAAAGTGAAGATACAAGATGCAACCGTTGTATTAAGTTGTTTGATCTTGTAACATTTAACAGAGAATGTAGGAATTGAAGTTGAACCTTGCTTGTGTTAAGCACTGCTAATTACAGGGTTCGAACCGGCCTCTCGTCACTGGGACGCTCTGGGGGTCTAGTCTAAGATATAGGCACTAGAATGTGGGGGTCGTGGGTTCCACCCAAGTAGTATGCGTATGTATTTTTTTCCCGCCGGACTTGGGGAAAACACCGAGTATATAGTGCTTATCACACATTGGTGTAAGGGCAAAGCCAAAATATTATTCTTCATTTCCAATGAACTTATTACGTTAATGAATCTTGCAGAGTCGACTTGGCATTCTGTGTTTGCTTTATCCAGTTATATTCATTAAAATAAACTAATGGTACATCATCGCAGGATACAATTTCATCTAGCAATTTTGCACAGCAAAATGTTTCAACTGAATATAATAGATGTTAATTAATAGACTATTCGGAACCAGCCTACTGGGCCTGGTCGCATTGCTGGTTACCGATAACAATTGTAATAGCACAGTGCAGAGGGGACCAGATAGAAAAATGATAACATCAGTTTCGCTGTTTCTCGTCGTCGTGTTGACATGAGATGACCAGGGTCGTTTGCACTTGATTGTCAGTGCGCAACCACTAGTTAACCATTGGTCCTTGATGGAACTTGCCCATTGCTTGTAGATTGCTAGGGTAAACATACCCATGTTGCTATATTCCCATAAACCAGAAACCTAATCGGCCATTTTGTGACTTTGATTTGAATAATGTCTGGTACATTGACTTGCTTAAGCACAAGTGACTGCTTAAATTTGAATTCCTCAGACTATAGAGACAGTTGGTATGTCACATGATTCAGGGCAAGCTGTTGCGTAGTTACGTACAGCGAACACCCATACACAATTCTGAATGTGAGAAGGCCTTATTTTCACTGTTTTCAGAGCACCCTTCAAGTGAAATAACGAGAAATAGTGATGCACTTAGACAAGATTGAAATGCTATACAGTAATCATTTTATTTATTTCTCCTGTATCTAATACAAACAAGATTGTATGTACAAAGAGTATTTTGGGTCACATAACACTGAAGCATATTATTAATTAGCAGAAGGTTAAAAAGTATATTTTACACTATATTTACAAAATAACTGCCGATGTTAGTCGCAAATAATTTCTAGGCTAATTATTAAGCCAACTTGGCTAAAATTGTTGCATGAGAAATTTTTTCTGGAGCAGATCTCGCAAAGTAAGGCCAGCGAGACATTTTTAAACACACAGAATATTGTTTGTTCTTCAATAGCAAGGCCCCAATGTCATAGAGCTGAACAAAAAGTAGCTAAACACAACAAAAATTATGCTTACCAGAATAAGGTTACCAGCCAAAATACCTTATCACTTGCACCATCTGTGACTGGTATCCTGCTCTTTCTTGCTTAGCGGAAAATCTGTCAAGCAATGTTTTCTGCTGAAGCGGCTCTGTGAAATTGGGCCCAGCGCGCTTTGTCAAGACTACCGCACAATTGTGTTTGTATTGTTTGAAACAATTATTGGGGAAAGAAAACCAATGGCAAAATATGTACAATTATAACTTTATATGAGCCTGTTTTGGTTTTTCTGTTTGACGCTTTCCCCACTGACATCGGGGCCCGATTTCATGGGGGCTTCTCAACGCAGATTTGCTCAGCACCAAAGTAATGTGCTAAGCAAAATTAGCGTACCAGCCAAAGTATATTGAACTGTATGTAATACTCGTATTCTGGTCCCGTGTTAATCTGCTAGACTTCAGTTGTAAGCCGTAAGCCTTAAGCCGTTTACAAAACCACGGCTTATGGCTTTGGCATCGTCCACCTGTTTGAAGTCCCGACATATAGGCTTTTATCATGGTGTGGCCCATCTTGACTTTCTCCCATTCAAACCAATGTAACCAAACTGAGGCTGGAAGGAGAAACAGTCTGGTTCCTTTTTGTACAGTGAGTAGTAGCATTCATTACTGTTATTGGATACAAGGAACATGACCAAGATGGTGGCAGCATGATAAATGTCTATAGTGTACGTCTCAGAAATTCTGAAGGAGCCCAAACTGGAGCCTAAAAGCTGAAGCAGTGATTTCAAAAAGGGCCATAGATATTTCAACAAACCATCTCATTTACATAGTAAGCATTAAAGGCTGTATACTAGGCCCAATTTCATAGAGCTGACTGAGCACAAAAAGTAGCTGAGCGCAAACAAAATGATGCTTACCAGAATAAGGGTACCAGCCCAAAATAGCATGTCACATGTACAATCTGTGACTGGTATCCTGCTTATTTGTACGTAGCAGAAAATTTGTAAGCACGATTTTCTGCTTAAGCAGCTCTATGAAATGGAGCATGTCATTGAGGCCAGTAAAAAATGGAGAAAAGTTTTTCAGCATTTTGAAACTCTGGGGGCACTCAACAAGAAGAGAAATACCGGTTTTTACCCAATTTGTATATTTGTATGAAACAGATGCAGATAATGACTAATGGATCCTTAATAATATTCAGGCATGCAACTGCAGCTCAGCAACAACGAGAGGAGAAAAAAACATCCAGGCACAGCAAGACTTTGTACTGTGTTTTTTCAATTTTCAAATGGCGCAGCTTGAAAAACAAACACGGAAATGAGCCCACCAGCTGACCAGCTGAAATGTTGCACGCCTGATCATTGTGGTTTTAAACTTCTTTTTTTTCCCCCATAATTTTTATGAAGAGGCAAGGAGCCAGACTATGATGTACCATCATGGTCTGTTTGGTTCCCTCTTCCATTTTTCCAATGTAGTGAAAACTTTGTTTTTCGGTTAACATATTTTGAAAAACCGGAATTTCTGTTGAGGTGTTTGTTACCTGTGTAATGACAGCTAGGCATTTTCACAAGATATCGGTGCAAACAAATGAAAAAATTTTTTTTTATGCATTTTGAAGACCTTCCAGTGACTCGGAATGTTTTTTGTTTACAGTAAGAATAATCTTCGATGTTCAGGCTATAGAATTTGAAGGGACAGGGCTCTTTGTAATTTTCATTTGGAACAAGGGTACTTTCCGTAGAAAGGCTTGAGGTCTATGGGAGCATAATGGATGGCATGGGTGGAACTCGCCTCTCACCAATGTGGCCCAGGTTCGATTCCCGGGCCATGTGAGTAGAGTGTTGGCTCTCTTTTGTGCCACGAGGTTTTTTTTTCTGGGCCCTCCGTTTTTCCTCCCTCCAGAAGAATCAAACACTTTCGATCTCAGGCTGTGCTCCGTGGTCCTGTATGGGTTGATGTGGCTGGCTGCTGAAGGCGCCCTTGAATGCCTGCAGCTCAAACATGTTGTAGCCGCGTCCTTCGCAATTCAGCTTTTCAGCTGCCAGTAAGGATGATCAGCCTCACAAATATTATTATTATTATTATTCTGATGAGGCACTAAGGCCAGCATAGTGGTAGCAGAGGCCATGGCAATATAAAGTCCTGCATGTTTCCTGAAATTGTTGCTTATTAAAACACAAATTGAATATGTACAGTACCTACGGTAGCCCCACGATGCCATTTAAGCAATCAGGCATAAAAGAAAAAGTATAAAGACATGTTTTTGTTTTTGTTTTTTTTATAATGGAACTGTTATCATAATAAGTAATCAAATGGTGTGTTTGATTTGTAAATAAAGTATTACATGAATTATTATTACCTTAAATTTTAAGTTTTTGTATAGTGTTCTTTGTGGCTCGGAATTTGTTCTCGTCATTATCAGACATTCGTAAAGCCAAAGACAGTTTCAGATGTCCTAAAAGGTGGAAGGCACTTTATATTCACCTGTGTAGCGGTTCGGGCCCCACCGGATGAGGTGACGCGCTAGCACTTGTAGTATATTCCATATAGAGGGCGCTAGATAGATTCCGTTAACGTATACGGGAATTGAGAGTACCCGAAAATTTCCGAGATGGAGAATGTCCAAACCGCCACAGGGTCTTCCCTGAAAGGTGGAGAAGGTGTCATGTCAATAGACAAGCGCAACACTCTCCAGAGTGTGTTTCTATGCCATGAGTTTTACTTAATTTACGTTTACAAGTTAGATGGCGCCGAAGAGGGGAGGTCCAGATTCTTCAGATGTTCCACTATTCTCGCTGCTTGATCATCCAGCTCAGAAATACGACCCTGTTCGAAAAAAAACAAAAACACTCACGGATAATCGTCTATCTTGCAAAAGAATAATGGGATTTAATAATAGTATTAAGGGCAATTTATAGAGCGCCAGTATTACTTTGAAAATCTCAGCTCCAGGCCTGATTGCTTCGTTCCTGAAAGGGCAAGGGCACAGAGGCATTTTCTTCTTGATAAAGGGCACCTCTGAGGAAATTGTAAATTTGTACTGGAACATTTCAAGGGCACCAAGGCAATGACAAGGTATAATGAAGGCAATAGACCTTTATCGTGGTGCAGCCATCTTGTTTTTCTCCCATTCAAATCAATGTAACCAAACCGAGGCTGGAAGGGCCAATAGTCGGGTTCGTTTTTGAACAACGAACATCAGCATACATTACTGTTATTGGATGCAGGGCACATGACCAAGATGGTGAAGTATCAGGCCTGTATACAGCCTGTGTTTCCAAGTATGTAGGGTTGAAGAGAAGCAATTATAGTTAAGTGTCTTGCTCAATGCTCAAGGACACAAGTGTCATGACCGGGATTCGAACCCACACCTTTGTGACTTTTTTTTTTATAGCCACCAGAACTTGCGCTAGACCGCTCGGCCACAAGACAATCGTGTGTGTCTCCATGATGGAAGTCCGGAAGAAATAGAATAAAGACTTACGTTGATAATGGTGGTGTGTTCAACGACTTTGATGGTGGCATTCGCAAGAAACATTTCATAATCTTTCTCGTCTTGCTGCATTGTTCTGCAAGCTTCGTTGTACCTTTACAGAAAACAAAACACAAAATTGGGAGACTTTAAAAAGCTCCAACAATGTTTTATCAGAAAGTCAAACACTACCTATTTTAAGGGGAAAGTATCGCTAAAGTTTTGAAAATTTGGTAGTCCATAAGTCAGGGAAACATTTGCATATCTTGTGCTGTTTATTTATAAAATAACACTGCAAACACATTTCTTAGACGGATGGCAGAATGAAGGACTGGTTAAGTGAAGCTTCCAAACACAGGCAAATTTTTCAGAAACAGGAAATCCTGATACAATTTATTTTTGTGGATGCTTCCAGACCGACGTTTGGAAAGCATAGAGCTAGTTCCATTGAGGAACAATGGTTAACTAGTGGTTGGTTTGTGATGTACATAACGCATAACTGGTCCTCTCTGCACTGTAATATTAAAACGGTTATTGGTAACCAGTGATGCGACCAACTTCTATTTGCTAGTCGTGCATCGTCAACCAGACTAGTCCAACCATCGATGACTAGCGTGCGTTCGATCAGAGTTAGTCCAACAATGGTTAACTATGGTCCTTGATCAAACTTGCACGTAGTTGTAAGGCAGTACTGTATTCTATAGAGAGGTTGCGTGACCCAGGGAAATGTTCGTTTTGCTGCCATGTTGGGTCCATCCATGTAAAAACTCAACAGCTGGCGCGTCGTCTGCTAAATGAGTTCCAGCGCCTGTTTGTGCACGCAGCATTAAAAAAAGGTCTCGGGTGACGTCACGTGAAACCTCTCTATAGACCATGTGCCCTTTGTTTCCATCTAAACCGCCCTCTATTGATATCTGCTTGCGGATGTGCGCACACATTCTGTTTTGCATAAATTTGGTTAATGAGTGACGTCAAAAGTTGTATAAATTTTAATCTGACCCACTCCCAATCCAAATTTATGCAAAACACAATGTGTACGCACACCGGCAGGCAGAAACTTCACGTTTTGGTTTTGCCGTGACGTCAGAAGGCACATCGTCTATAACTGTTGAAAATGGGCTGAAGTTAGGAGTACCTTGCGATGAGTTCTTTAAGGTCAGCTTGAGCTCTTGCTAGGTCTATCTCTCCGAGGGTCTGCATCTGTTGCAGCTTCTGTTCCAGGGCAGTCTGCTCCTCACCCAACAGGCGACCCTCCTCCTTCACTTTCTGTGTCAATCAAGCAAATGTCATTTGTAACTTTTACCCATACACCGATGTGTGTTAAGCACTGTATACTCAGTACTTCCCCCCCCCCCAGTCCTGTGAAAACAAATCACAGGCATTTTCCTCAGGTGGGATTCGAACCCACACCCCCGCCATTCTAGAACAGATGTCTTACCAACTAGACTACCGAGACTGAGCGGCAAGCGAGTAAAACTACACACATGCAAATGTCATTTGAGTGTTTTTTTATTTATTTGTTTATTACTACCTTTTTTTAAAATAAAGAATGTTCACCATAAAGCTAAGAAGCCACTCTAGTCTAGGTTTAGCAATGACACTTTTCAGATGGTTTTGCTACTTTGAATTGTAAATCCTCATAATAATTTCAATAATACAAAGCATTTATAGAGGACATCCAACAAGAGGTCCCTATGCACCGATTAATGACTAGAATAAACAAAGCAAACACAACAAAAAAGTCAGCAAAATGCGAGTAAAACTACACACAAAAAGGGCCAAGTTGAAAAGTAATTTGTGGTGTGGTAAAAATAAAACTGCAAGAGAAAACAAAATAAAAGATGACAAGTAATCTAAGTTGAATTTCTGTACTGTGCAATTCTGTACTGTTTCATTTTGTTTATTTTGAAAAAAAATTGTGTTTATTTATTTTTCAATTGATTTCTTTAATAACGGCCTATCTAAATAAAAAAAAGGATTCTTAAGTGAAGAAGATCTTGCCATAAAAACACAAACCTCTTTGATAGATGTCAACTTCTTTATTTGAGCTTCAAGTTTCCCATCCAGTTTGCAGATCTCCTCTTGCTTGCTCTCTACCATCTCAGTTAACTTTGTAAAACAAAAAATGTGACTTGGATTACGCCGAGGATCCAATGGGCGGGGGGGGGGGGGGGGGGGGGGGGGGGACAGTGAGACAAAAAGGTGACAGTGTAAAGAAAAGGACTCCAACTTTCAAGCATACTTTGTCTCCAGGAAACATGGATAAGTTCACAGTTAAAGACACATGATTGGATAGATTAATCTGGGACCAGAGTCATTGCTGACACAAAGGTCTGAAGCTAGGCTCCAAAGTTTAGGAGGCTTGTCCAAATGATGGCCTTTCCACGTTTTAGTAACCCCTGGGAGTTTGAGATTCCCAGGAGCTTCTGGGAACAGTAACCTCAGAGCTAGAGAAGTAGATCTTTTTCAGGGTTTCTTGTTATCTAGGGAACAAAAAATACAGCTTCTTTTTTTTACAAGGCAGACACAAAAATGTCTGAATTCAGATAAAAGTCTGAACCTTCGCATCACTGTATTATAAAGAGAGTGTCACACGAGGGGGTGTGTGCAAGAGAGAGGAAGTCCATCTTACTCAAAGGAACTCCACTTACCTGTTCAAGTGCCTCTTCTTCCAGGAGCCTCTGGCTGTTCAGTTTATGCACTTCTTCATTCACTTGTTTCTTCAGCTGATTGAGGGCAGGCTTTAAAAAGGAAACAAAGTCTTGGTTACTTCAGCTACTCCACGATGGTATTTTAAAAATTGGACGAAGCTGTACTCATTCTCAGGCTTGATGCTTCAATGATAGAGGTAAGCCCCTGGGCTGAATTTTAAAGTGCTGCTTAAACAGAACATTTTGCTTTACAATTTGTGGGTATTAAAGCAATTATTAGCAGGATACCAACCAAAAGACGAGGCATGTTACATGGTATTTTGGCTGGTAAACGTATTCTGGGAAGCTTAATTGTTGTGCTTTGCTACTTTATGTGCTTTAAAGCATATCTGTGAAATTGGGCCTTGGGCATTGCCTTGGTGCCCCTTGAAATGTTCCAGTACAAGTTTACATTTACCTCATCGAGGTGGTCTTTACCAAGAAAAAAAACTGCCTCGCTCGTACCAGCCATGCATTTTGATGCATTGTAATATTAAAACGGTCATTGGTAACCAGCAACACTACCAACTTCTATTTGCTGGTCGTGCATCGTCAACCAGACTAGTCCAACCATCGATGACTAGCGTGCGTTCGATCAGAGTTAGTCCAACAATGGTTAACTATGGGCCTTGATCGAACTTGCCCATAGTTGTAAGGCAGTAAAGTATTCTATAGACCATGTGCCCTTTCTAAACCGCCCTCTATTGAAATCTGCTTTGGATGTGCGCACACATTCTGTTTTGCATAAATGTTGTTACTGATTGACGTCAAAGGTGGTATATTTCATGCATTTTGATGCATTGCAATTTCGGTACAGTACCTTAATTGAGCTGGTGAAGTCAGTCATTAGTGACGTTTTACTGTCTTGGATGTTGTAGAAGTTGAGTTTCATCTCGTAGTCAATGCCGTGAGCATTCTCAGCCGTTGCAGGTATCAGATTCAAGCTTCTTGCCAGACTGTTGAACTGAGTCACATGCTTCTCCAGCTGTGATTAAAAGAGACCCAAAGCAAATTCTTATAAAGCGTACGTCTCTTTTTAAGTAGATACATTAATGTGGCGTGTAGTGGCCGAGCGGTCAAGTGCACTGGACTCAAGCTCTGGTGTTTCTGATCAGTAGAGTGTGGGTTGGAGTCCCATTCATGACATTTGTGTCCTTCAGCAAGACACTTAGCCATTATTGCTCCTTCCTTTCGGATGGGACGTTAAGCTGTAGGTTCTGTGTGTTGTGTAATGCACGCAAAAGAACCCATTTACACGCATCGTTGAGAGAAGGGGGTTTGCCCCGGTGTTTTCTGGTATGGTTGGCTGCAGATTCCGCCACAGCACCTTGTAATAATTGGGTCTCATATTTTGACCACAGCTTGTAGAATTTAGAACAAATAATGTGCACTTTGAGATGCCCTCTGGTGTGGAAAAAAGTGTTGTTTTCAGAACTGTGTATTGTTATTACATACAAACATAGATCGGGGCAATATACATGAGCTACAAATGCCCACACTTCAATGTGATTCAAAAATATTTATTCCATAATTATTTCGTGTTACCTGAAATGTTTTCCAATAACAGAACTTTATTCTTCCGTGGCCATCTTTGTCACGTTCCCCGTGCACAAAGTGGCAATGAAATAGGTATTTCTCACTTTATAAATAAGGGATCTGACCATTTCCTGCCTCGGTTGGAAACATTGATTTGTTCTTCGGATCGGCTGAGATTTGTGTGATCATGTTTCCATAGTTTGATCTCAGGCGATGGTGGCGTATGGGAGGGGTCTATCAAATACAACAGAAGCGACCGAGATGACAATACCACGACCGACGCCTGTGGGAGTTTCTTACATGCTCCTTTTTCTTGGCAATTTGCTTCTCCTCATCCCATATGGCTTGATCGATGTCCTGCTTGTCCTTCTCGATGGCATCCAGGGTGGCGTTCAGCTGTCTCATCTCGGAGTGGAGGCGCTGAACGTCGCTGGCAGACAGCTCCTGGTTGGACAGCTGGTTCTCTAGTTTCTGCTTTTCACTCGCAGCCTGCTCTGCTTCTAGCTCTGCATAACATACACAAATAACACTGGTCAATTGCGTTTTATCGTATCATTTCCAACCACGCTGAATGAAGACCTGATCAAACAATAAAGTATTACCAAATTGACTTTACTTTTGTCAGGATATCAGGCATCAAATGTTTATTTGTTATAGACCAATCCATTAAGCCCTGCCCCCTAAATATATTGGCCAATCACAGCATCGGCTTCATCACCACTGTACACATGGGCAGCACAATGTGCGTCTCAAGAACCCAATTACACTTATCGCTAAGAGAAGGGGTTTGCCCCGCAGTTTCTGCCAGTGGCTGCACGTAAAAAAAAAACCAAGTACACTTATCGCTAAGAGAAGGGGTTTGTCCCGGTGTTTCTGCCAGTGGCTGCACGTAAAAGGACCCAGTTAAACTTATCGCTAAGAGAAGGGGTTTGCCCCGGTGTTTATGCCAGTGGCTGCACGTAAAAGCACCCAATTACACTTATCGCTAAGAAAAGGGGTTTGCCCCAGTGTTTCTGGCAGTGGCTGCTGCAGCACCTTGTAAACCCTTATAAGGTGCTACATAAATGGGTCTCATAATTCAAGAACTTCAAAAACCTGTCTTAAAAATACTATAACAAGCACTTTGAGTGCCTAATTGTTGGGTAGATACATGCGCTTACATTGTTATTATCATAGCACATTGGTGTAAGGCTACATCCAGAATGAAACTCTGCCTACCTGCTTGTTGAAGTTGCATTTCGATGTCCTGCTCCTTCTGTTGATGGACCCTCTTATGTTCCTTCAGATCTTGGAGGTACTTGAAGAAACGCTCGTTATCACTCGCCGTCAACTGGGCCTGCTCCTGAAGAGCCGTCAAACGACACTGCAGACGAGAAACAGCAAAGTGGGACAGAGTAAGCAAACTAGGATGCATCGTTGGCACTAGATCGATCCATTCAGCCCCGCCCACCATGGCGACTGTCTATGAACCCACTTAAAAAGAGCAAATAAAATGCGTCTTGCCCTGCTCCGTGCCACACATAAAAGACATGACTCGGCAATCTAAATAGTGAAACTTTGTTGTGATGGGATGTTAACAATTAGGACATTTAGGCACAAGTTCGCAGTTGTGATTCGTCGCACTTTTCAACACAAGAATTTCACAGTTTTGAAGCTGAATCATCCGACGAAATTACATTTTAAAACTGTGTGATTCCTTTACCTACTTGAAATTTTGCAAGGCTAGGTATAAATGCTCACTTTTCCCAACGTTCTTTACCCTTTTTCAGTGATTAAGGCCTACATTACAAACAAAATAACAGGCGGGTGACTACATAGTCGTCCGACGCCGGCAGTGCATAACTCAAAATAAACCTCTTTTGTAGTAGAATACTGGTAGTTTATGACACAGTAATGTGATTAAAATCAATGTCACAACATACAACTTTAATAAAATGTATTAGTTCTTAGTAACTGTGTAATCATTACCAGAAGCCGACTTTTGGTGTAACTCTGTCGGTCAAGGCATGTATTTGTACGTAGTCTGCCATCAGCTCAGATGGCGTAGTACCCACTACAGGTCACGTGATGACTTGAAAACATTGGTCGTGCAATCGGTCTATTAATGTACCTAATTCTTGGGTCTCTGGACAACTCACCAAGACTGGTGTGACCCCAGTAATTTACAAGCCATCGTCAATGTCTACCCCAACCTCTGTTGATCTAACTCTTGGGTCTCTGGGCAACTGACCAAGACTGGTGTGACCCAAGTAATTTACAAGCCATCGTCAATGTCTACCCTAACCTCTGTCGATCTAACTCTTGGGTCTCTGGGCAACTGACCAAGACTGGTGTGACCGAAGTAATTTACAAGCCATCGTCAATGTCTACCCCAACCTCTGTTGATCTAACTCTTGGGTCTCTGGGCAACTGACCAAGACTGGTGTGACAGAAGTAATTTACAAGCCATCGTCAATGTCTACCCCAACCTCTGTTGATCTAACTCTTGGGTCTCTGGACAACTCACCAAGACGGGTGTGACCCCAGTAATTTACAAGCCATCATCAATGTCTACCCCAACCTCTGTTGATCTAACTCTTGGGTCTCTGGGCAACTGACCAAGACTGGTGTGACCCAAGTAATTTACAAGCCATCGTCAATGTCTACCCTAACCTCTGTTGATCTAACTCTTGGGTCTCTGGGCAACTGACCAAGACTGGTGTGACCCAAGTCATTTACAAGCCATCGTCAATGTCTACCCTAACCTCTGTTGATCTAACTCTTAGGTCTCTGGGCAACTGACCAAGACTCGTGTGACCCAAGTAATTTACAAGCCATCGTCAATGTCTACCCCAACCTCTGTTGATTGTTGATCTAATTCTTGGGTCTCTGGACAACTGACCAAGACTGGTGTGACCCAAGTCATTTACAAGCCATCGTCAATGTCTACCCCAACCTCTGTTGATCTAACTCTTGGGTCTCTGGGCAACTGACCAGGGCGTAATTTCATGGAGCAGCTGACCCCAGAATTATGCACATACTGCCCATAGATTCTTGGATAACAAGCGCCGTAAAAATAGGCCCAAGACTGGTGTGACCCAAGCTGACTCACCGGTTCTTGCTGAAGAAGCTGCAGTTCAGTTGCCAAGTGCTGGTCTTCAGCGGCAAGCTGCTCAAGGTTGCCCGTCTGACCAAGGCTGCTTTGTCCTGTTGACGAAAAAGCCAGAAAAGAAAAATCAAATATTAGGCTAGTGCAGTCATAGGAGCCGAAAAAGACACCTTAAATTTCATTCAAGAGGGTGTGTTTGACATTCACTGCTAAATGGCGTTTTTTCTTTCGAAGTAAACCCGCCAACTATCAATGTGTTTCTTGACCCGCCGTTTAAGACCGAGTCACTTCTCTTTTATTCCCATTCATAAATGCCCTTTTTGTTAAAAAGCGTAACAATGTACAAAAATCTGTGAAACTTTTCTGTTTTTTTAAATTTATTTTTCAATTCTTGCCACGTCCCATTTCGCAAAGGATCGGCGCTCCACAGTTGCGCGTACGCGTGCGTATTTATAGACTTTACATTGAGTACCCCTATGTATTGATTGCGGTACCCGTAAATTAGCACCACGTAAGCTAGTGCGCCAACACGCATGTGGCTGTAATGAGCAGAACGCGCCTTCACAGCTCCAGCTATGTCTTTATCATCCGTTAAAAACCTGTCTTAAACAGTCATGTGACCACCTTTCAACCAATAGGAATGCCCAAATTGTCCCACACTGACTGGGGCATTTATGAATATTAGACTATAAATGGTAAACGACTCACTCATGCTTTGTGCCAGGCTTTCCTCTCTTTCTTCAAATGTGTCTGCTCCATCTAAAAACTCCTTATACGTTCCTTCGACATAGTTGAATAAAACCTACACGATGAAAAAGAATACGATCTTAGCTGTTAACTGAGGGATTTTGCCAGCGAAGGAGTTGTCTCAGTTGCCGAGGTCTGTCTGTTATAACCAACGATTGGACTCTTTTTGAACGATCAACATGTGACTGTGTATAGTGCTGTTCTGACTTGTGGATGGCACTTTGAATCCAGTGGCAAAGGCGCTATAATAAATGACCGTTATTATTGTTAATAATTTTTTTTTTGTCAGACATATTGTATGTAAGGGGCTGATTTCATCAATCCCGTAAGCAGACGTTTTCAGCTGAACGAGTGACCTTTCATAGTTTCAAGGTCACAATTATCATCATTTGTCTTGACAAATCTTACCTTAGCCTGAACATCTGGCGTCACACTTCCAGGCTTTTGAATAATGCCAGCTACCAGCCTTTAGAGTCTGGCAGTCTTTTGCCAGATGTACCTTTGACCTTGCATTTCATAATTCTATTAATATTATTATGAAATTTATATTCATTCCCCCGATGCAAATATTAACATCTATCTAATATTATTATTATTGTTGTTCTAGTAATGAAACCAAGGATGCCTCAAAAGTGAACTTAATCGCTGTAGCTTGGAAGCCTGAGGAAACCTGTAGATAAGGATGCTTGATATCTGAACCAGAAATACTTGGGTAAACCCCTACTCTTTCACGATAAGTGTTCTGGGTTCTTTAACATGCACTAGCCATCCTAGTACATAGGATCTACGGCTTGTTAACGTCCCATCCGAAGGACAAAGCAATTATGGTAAAGTGTCTTGCTCAAGGACACAAGCATCGCGACTGGCCAGGCCGGGATTCAAACCCACATTCTGTAAACTACAGAACTTAAGTTCGGCGGACTACACCGGCCAATAAATTTTCATGAAACTTTGTGGAAAGATTGATCCTCAGATCATGCCAAAGATCAGTTACATCAAACCTTATGCGCTCATTGGGTTCAGTATTACTGTCAGTCTGGTAGTTATACCTCATTGCACGCACGTTAGACCAGTGCCTGTCTTTATCCAGGGGACCAGTCTAGTCTTACCTCTGCCTCAGTAACTGAGTCAAATTCGTTCTCTGGATCGTCGGTCGGCTGATCCGAGAAAAGCATCAATGGAGCATCCACAGCAAGGGCATACTGAGAGAAGAAAAATCATTTTGCAAAAAAAAAAAAAGATAAGCCTCTCCAATAGAAAAATTCCAAACGTGAGTTTCTGGAAAATGTATTCAATTTTTGAGATCAGAAATAAAGCAGAATTTCTTTAAAGTAAGGGATCTGGTCAAAATGATTCCAGGACAGATAATCGGAAAACGTTCCTTCGATGTGGAATTTTTGTTGGATCTCCATCGGATTCTTTTTCTATGGCAGACGTTGTTTTCCTCACTGAATGGAATGCAGTTCTCTGATGCAGTCCATTGAGCACTCTGCGTTTGACTGGCTGATTAATCGAAGTTTAAACAAACTTGCGTTTCAGAGTGAGCTGGAAAATTTGGAGGTCATTGGTATATGGTGTTGCAACGCCTGACCTTGAAACCACAACTCAGCCCTGTGGAGATCCCCTGCTTGTTTTCTAGTGGAGATCCCCTGCTTGTTTTCTAGTGGAGATTCCCTGCTTGTTTTCTAGTGGAGAGCCCCTGCTTGTTTTCTAGTGGAGATCCCCTGTTTGTTTTCTAGTGGAGATCCCTTGCTTGTTTTCTAGTGGAGATCCCCTGCTTGTTTTCTAGTGGAGATCCCCTGTTTGTTTTCTAGTGGAGATCCCCTGCTTGTTTTCTAGTGGAGATCCCCTGCTTGTTTTCTAGTGGAGATCCCCTGCTTGTTTTCTAGTGGAGATCCCTTGCTTGTTTTCTAGTGGAGATCCCCTGCTTGTTTTCTAGTGGAGATCCCTTGCTTGTTTTCTAGTGGAGATCCCCTGCTTGTTTTCTAGTGGAGATCCCTTGCTTGTTTTCTAGTGGAGCTCCCCTGCTTGTTTTCTAGTGGAGATCCCCTGCTTGTTTTCTAGTGGAGATCCCTTGCTTGTTTTCTAGTGGAGCTCCCCTGCTTGTTTTCTAGTGGAGATCCCCTGCTTGTTTTCTAGTGGAGATCCCCTGCTTGTTTTCTAGTGGAGATCCCATGCTTGTTTTCTAGTGGAGATCCCCTGCTTGTTTTCTAGTGGAGATCCCCTGCTTGTTTTCTAGTGGAGATCCCCTGCTTGTTTTCTAGTGGAGCTCCCCTGCTTGTTTTCTAGTGGAGATCCCCTGCTTGTTTTCTAGTGGAGCTCCCCTGCTTGTTTTCTAGTGGAGATTCCCTGCTTGTTTTCTAGTGGAGATCCCTTGCTTGTTTTCTAGTGGAGATCCCCTGCTTGTTTTCTAGTGGAGATCCCCTGCTTGTTTTCTAGTGGAGCTCCCCTGCTTGTTTTCTAGTGGAGATCCCCTGCTTGTTTTCTAGTGGAGATCCCCTGCTTGTTTTCTAGTGGAGATCCCCTGCTTGTTTTCTAGTGGAGATCCCCTGCTTGTTTTCTAGTGGAGATCCCCTGCTTGTTTTCTTGTAGATAGCGATTTAAGTCTCTGCGGTGTGTAAACAACTAATCTCTGGAGGAAGCCAGGCGCTGCCAACTCCTCCCATGGCTTCTCCAATAACGCAATTGCAAACAAGATTGATCAACAGTGGGTGATCCTGGGGTGGATTTCACAAAACTAGTCCTAACTTAGGACAAGTCATATGAGTTAGGACTACAGGCCTATAACTTTGCAATTTCAAAAAACGAGGAAATAGCCAAACACACATAACTTTGTACAGTGTTTTTCTATTTTCTATGGCACTAAAAGTGAAGAAAAAAGAGGAAATCAGCTGATCAGCTGAAAAGTTGCATGCCTGGGACTAGCTACTCATCCTAACTCGGGATAAGACTAGTCCTAGCGCTTTGTGAAATCCACACCTGGACTGTTTCTACCCGCTGGTTGCCCTGGACTAAACTAAGGTCCCTAAGAGAAAGGTTTGCAAAGTAACTATACCTTCACACAATTCAGCAACCAGTGCAAAGCACCGAGAATTTGTGGCCATGTATGAGGACTGCCAACAGTGAACATAGAACTCTTGGAAATGTTGAAAGGATATCTACAAAAATACAAACCAAAAACATAAAAAAAAAAAATTATTCAGGAAAAAGGATTAGCACAGGAAAAGTTCACAAAATTGAGGTATTCAAGGCCTTTTTGAAACCATGGTTTGGGCTTGGGCTTTGGCTTAGGCTTCGATAGTTGTTCAGAAAATGGTGGACTATCTTTGCAGTGTTTTAAATGGGCAGACTAGGCCCAAGCCGGAGCCTAAGCCGGAGCCCAAGACCAAACCGTGATTTCGAAAAGGGCCTTTTGATGTAAATATTCACGGATGTGACAGTTGTAGTGCCACTTCCTAGCAATTTTTTTTTACAGATTACTGACAAACACTTTTTGTATGTAAAATCAACAAATGATTCCCTTAAATTTGGGTGACTCTGGAAAAGGCCCTCGACGTTGATCCATCTGTGCCGTATTTCATGGCTGTGGTCAAGGCGGATTTCTGCGCTTTCAGTCACCGTTCTCCGCTTACAGAGTTAGCGCCAAATTTCTGCTTTAGCTGTGTACACAAAGAATGCTTAGTGACATGAAGCTCACAACAAACAAATCCTCGCTAACCTGTGAAATACGTTTATGGTAAGCGCGGATGTTCCTGCTATCAGAAGCAGAGCCCTGTATTGGACTAAAATGAGTCAATGAAAGTCTTGGGAAAAAGCATGGAGCCGACGTTTGGGAAAAAAAACTCTAGACTTAAAGAAAGCACATGAGGTCAGCTTACTTGAGAGTCTTAAAGATCTGTGGGATCTCCTCTTCAAACTTCTGAGCGGGCGTGAACTTCTGGTCAAGGAAGTTGTAGAGAAACTGGAAAACCTTCAGGAAGTCTTTGGTGGTCGGTGTGGTCAGCATCTTAGCGTGGATGGGATGAGGGTAGCCCTGCTGCGTCAGGAACTGAATAACGAAATGGAATTATGTGAACAAGATTTACAAGAAATGTTCGAAAGGTTCTATTTCTATTTTTGGGTGAACAAAGAAAAATTTACTGTGCCGGGATTTAAACCTGCGACCACCGGTTTAACGTACCAGTCAATTTTTCTTTGTTCACCCAAAAATTGATTTAAAATTTACCCAGTCAGTTTCCCTTGTGGTGTATTGCGTGTGGCGCATTAAGCAGCCAAACCACATGAACCAGAAACACCGGGGCAAGCCCCTTCTCTTTTACGATAAGTGTTCTTGGTGTTTTATGTACACAACGCACAGGACCTACAGTTTTACGTTCCATCCGAAAGAAGTGGGCTCAATGTTACAAAGCCTTTCGTGTCCCAGACGAACCATAACAGTGCATGGAGTGGTCTCCCATCCATTTACTAACCACAGTCAATGGTGCTTAACTTGGCAATACTACCAGTGGCTCTCCCGTTGAGTTAACTGTCTGGGTCTATACTAAACAGTGATTGTTTTACCTCGACCAAGTCTCTGATTTCTTTCTGCATGAAGGGCTTGCTACTGAGCGGTCGTGTCTCTTTCAAGATGTCATGACCGAAGGTTCTTCCACCGTAGCCGCTTGATTGCCTGCAACACATTGAATTGAAATGGTTTACTGACGTTGCAGAAACATTGTTGCAGCCAAAGACTAAATCGAGCTGAGAGTGACAGAGAAAGAGCAATGGAAAGAATCTCGACAGGTGTTTCAAGAAAGGACAGAGTTAGCAATCAAGACCAGAGGAATGAAACACAAATTCAAGATATCATACAAGAAATAAAATCTAAGAAGTGGAGATGGGCTGGTTCATCTAGCTAGAAGGCAAGATGAAAGGTGGACCTATAAGCTGACAGACTGGATCCCCTGGAGCATACACTAGAAGGAGAGGCAGACAAAACAGAAGGTGGATAGACGACATCCAAGAATATGGCAGCGTTACATGGACAAGAACAGCACAGGACAGAGTGAAATGGAACGTTGATGAAGAGGCCTTCCTCCTGCAGTGGTGAGAAACAGCCTAGAAAGAAAGAAGACTGATTTTGCAAAAAAACATTGTCGCAGCCAAAGACTAAATCGAGACATTGTTTACATGTGTGGAACACATGAAAACAAAAGCCAAGAGGCTAACACAAGAATTGCTCACACTGCCTTGGAAAATGGAACAGCTTTGTATAAATTCAGTGAAGCAAACAACTTTCCTTTCAGATAATGTTTGCTCTTTGATGCCATGGTTTCATTTGGATACAAACAACATTTTTGATAATTTTTAAGTCTATATTTTCTAAACTGAAAGTAAAAATGTACAATAGCCCCGGGCAGGATATCAGTCGCCGTTGCACTAAGAGACAGATGTCCTACCAGGGATAATATGTACACCAAAGTAGACAAACAGTTTCAAGTTGGAAAGGTACATCTTGCGTTGAGTACCTCTGCCTAGGTTTTGCTTTTGCCCTTGTTTGTTGGTTTGTCTGTCTGTCTGTCTGTCTGTTAGGATAGATTTTCATGGAATGTTGTGGAAAGATTGATCCACATCTCATGCCAATGATCAACCCAATAGATTTTGGTGAGGATACAGATCATGTTTTTGTTGGTCCATGACTTCTATGAAAGTTACAGTTCATTCAGAGATCAACTACATGGCCAAAAATGAGAGCGCCACCTTGTGGAGCATTTTAGGACATTCAGCACCAGCCAAGTGCGTGATTATCATTCCTTACTGTTCAGGGTATGCATTTTATAGAGTGCTTTAGGGACGAGATTTGATGAATGTGAACATTCCTGGGAAATGGCTTGCGGGTCTGAGTTCCCCCTTACTCTAGAGCCGGAACCTCCCAGGTGTTACAATTCAGGAGGTTTACAGACTCTGTGCATCACCAGAAATACAAAAACGACAGGTTTGGACGCAATGTGGACTATTTCTTTCTCCCTTTGGCGACTGCTTTACTTCTTTCAAGAAAACTTGAGAAAATCCTAAAATCAGGACAAATTCTGAGAAATCACATGACTGGCGCTTTCCAGTTTTGCCCGAGTTTTCTTTGTTTGCTTGTGAAACTAAACAAACATAAAGAAGACTATGAGTAGTCTTGGATAGATATTAATATTTGCATCGGGGGAATGAATATAAATTTCAATTTGCCTTACACCGATGTGCGATAAGCACTGTATACTCAGAGCTTTCGAGTTGGGATTCGAACCCACGACTCCCGCGGTTAAGACATCTGCTCTAGTCATGCGGGAGTCGTGGGTTCGAATCCCACCCGAGTTGCCTGTGGATTTTTTTTCCACAGGACTCGAAAGCACTGAGTATACAGTGCTTATCACACATCGGTGTAAGGCAAATTGAAAGTTATGAGTAGTCTTGAAACGCTTGAAGTATTACCGTTTTGTGTTGACAAAACCATGTTTCTGCGACACCGATTTTCTGGTCCCTGTCGAGGGTCTGCTGCTGGCACCACTGTCTGTGCTATGACGTTTAGATCCGCCCCCGAGGCTAGCTTTGCCACCTGTTTGCCATAAAAAGTATCCAGTGAAAAATGAAATGAAACTTAGCTAAATGTGGAAAAGTAATTCTTAAATTCAAATTAAGCCCATTATGATTCGATGACAAAAAGGCAAAGTTTGAGAAAGTTTTTTGAATAAAGCCGTTTAAAATTTGTTTAGTAACTTTTTTTAATAATAATAATAATAGTAATGGGTAGTTATGTAGCGCTTTATCACACCCCTAGGGCGTATCAAAGCATTCAATTTTTTCATCCTTTTTTTAAAAATAAGAATAATTGGATAATATTGTAAAGAACACATCAAGCAAGATTTTTTTTTAAATAAAATCATGAGTGACATAACATACACCCTATTGCTCATTCCATGTTGGATGGCTTAGGGCATGTAGTATAACGAATTCATTCTTGATGATACAGTGAGAAAGTTGACCACTATAGAGATAAACTCACCATTATCTTGCTTGACCCTCAGGGGAGCTAGTGAAGAGCGCCCGCTACTGGCAGATGATCGTCTGCTACTGCTACTTTGAGATCCCCGATACATGATTATCGTCCTGAAAAGTAAAAGTGACAAAACAGTTTTTTAAGCTCTGCCTTGCATAACGTTTCAACAACAGGCCTATCCGCATAAAAACAGCTGAATATCATCACATGTCCGCGTAATTCCATTTACTGCTATAATCATGACGACACAGCCCCTTTAACATGTTTAAGCCTCAGGTGACAGAGCTCTGCAAAGTTACTTCTTTCTGCATCTAAGTCTAACGTCAAAGTTTATGTTCTGAAGTTACCATCCTCCATGGTTCGTAATCTTACTCAGCACAGTCTTCTTAAGGCGTAGGGACATGTTGGTTTTGTGTTCAAACTTTCAACTCAACTATAAAACTTAAGACTTTCAATAGAAATCTGTCATGAAATGCTGGACGATTGTTTTTTTAATGAACTAATTCAATAAATATTAACAAATAAATTAAAAGACTTAATTTTAAGGACGACAGACTTTTTAATACAAACAATGCACAATGACCAATAATGAAACGTAATCCGTGTGTCAGAATTAGGACCATTCTAATGAGTACGATGTTTATTTTACAGGGGCAGGTATACTAATGAATATGTATTTTGTTTCTCTGAAAGGTTGTGAACTCTTCTTCCTATGCTAATTTTGTAACTTTGTTTATGAATACAGGTTTACAGGGGCAGGTATACTAATGAATATGTATTTTTTTTTCTCTTAAAGACTGTGAACTCTTCTTCCTATGCTAATTTTGTAACTTTGTTTATAAATACAGGTTTACAGGGGCAGGTATACTAATGAATATGTATTTTTTTTTCTCTTAAAGACTGTGAACTCTTCTTCTTGTGCTAATTTTGTAACTTTGTTTATGAATACAGGTTTACAGGGGCAGGTATACTAATGAATATGTATTTTGTTATCTCTTAAAGACTGTGAAAGGTTGTGAACTCTTCTTCCTATGCTAATTTTGTAACTTTGTTTATGAATACAGGTTTACAGGGGCAGGTATACTAATGAATATGTATTTTTTTTTCTCTTAAAGACTGTGAACTCTTCTTCTTGTGCTAATTTTGTAACTTTGTTTATGAATACAGGTTTACAGGGGCAGGTATACTAATGAATATGTATTTTGTTTTCTCTTAAAGACTGTGAACTCTTCTTCTTATGCTAATTTTGTAACTTTGTTTATGAATAGAGGTGCAGGAGCCACTGCCTTCACTTTCCTTTGTATTTGTGTGCTCACACAGGGTGTATGTGAATATGTACAAATGTATAGTGTGCAGGGAGAGAGTTGAGTTAATTTGCATGAAATTTGAGGAATGTCAAGATTTTAGGGAGTGCCAGTGTAGACTCACAGAATCTTGAGAGAGGAACATGTATTTTTGAGAGAGACTAAATTGAGTCAAGTGTTTTTTCTCACCAGTGTCATGCCAAAGTGTAAAAAAAAAACCTTGAGGTTGCTGTCTGCAATTTTATTGCCAAACCTTAGACAGATTTTCCAGGCTTTTTTTGAACAACTGGTTGCAAGTGGCAGAGATCGGCAAGTTAAGTTTGGAAATGGGAGGAAAATCGTAAGTTAAATGTTCTTGTATCTTCAGGATATTGATTCTTATTTAACAGAATTCCAAAAACTTAATTGTTCTTGTGAGTGTATGTTTTAGTTTGTAATATTAATAATAATGTGGAAGCATTGTTTTCAAAGAGCCTTGTAGTGAACACTTTGACTTTGTGGTTCACATTTGTCTTTGGAACAAGATGTCAGTTAAGGAAAGAAATTGAGAAGTTTTAACAAACTTAATGGGAGCATCAGGCATTATTGTATTTGTTCTAATAACTATTTTACAGATGGCCATGGTTCTAATTCCCTTCTAAGAAGGAGATGTTAACCCTCCTAGTCCTAGTGACGAGTGAAGTGCATCCTCAGTTTCTCCCCTTATTGCTCAAGTAGAGCTTGCTCGTAAATGTTGTACCACCCTACCCTGCTACACGTAATAGACTCGGGAGCACATTTGAGCAATTTTGTGGTCTCTCTCAGACTACATTCTCAGTGAATTTCACAAGGATTTCAACACAGTACAACTTGAGTGAATTGTTTGTTGCGAAATTGTGACGTCAAACTCGCTTTGCCTTTGCATTCACCTGAAGTATGAACCTGGCTTCACTCATTGTCCTTTTGACATCTGACATGTCTGACAGTTGACTAATTTACTTAACACTAATTTACAGTGCAGTCACGGCAGTGGATATTCGACAATAACATTGTCAGTGAGTTAATTATCAGATTAGCAATCACTCTGGTCTTGATGCCTTGCTTTTTATCGACTAACTTTTTTTAAAATGTTTTTTCTATTTTATGGAAGTCGCCAGACACACAAGGCCAGTAAGCCACTCGAGGTGTGGGCTACAAATCAACTGTTTTATCCAGGGGCCGTTGCCACCTACTCCTGGGGCTGAAACAGGGTAACCCCACAGTCCGTAAGGATGTAGGCTTAGGTATCATCTATCAGAAGCCTGGCTGGTAGAGCAGAAGGCTCTACCTCCCCAACTTTTACGAAGCAATTATGGTTAAGTGCCTTGCTCAAGGACACAAGCGTCATGACCGGGACTCGAACCCACACACCGATGACTCAGCCACCGGAGCTTGAGTCCGCCGCACTAACCACGACACGCCATGAAAAAATTAACTTAACAAAATTATTGTTAAACTTGCTTAAAATGCTTATTCCAGCAAAAATGCTGTCCGGCTGCCATAGGCCCATAGGCCAAACTTTACCTGTCCAGAAAGGTTGACAGAAAGTATACAGAGAGGAACAGGCACTTTAAAACGATTAAAAAAAGTGTCGAAAACATGAAAAATACATTGTAAGCTACTCGCTATTAAAATCAAATGCCATTTATTTTTAGTTCCTTTTGTTTTGGGCATGAAAACAGAATGCGCGAAAGTTCCAGCCATTTGAAATGTCTGCTTGGGTTTTCTGTTTTAAACGTCAATTACTAGCATTTTGGCTACCAATTCCTCTAAATAACATTAAGGTGGTAACTAAGAGGAATACTTACAAAAAAGGGAAATAAAGCCCAACAAACATCAATTAAAAAATTAAAAAATCCCTTCCCTTAGTTAGAGTTAGAATAGATTGAAAGTGGAACTCAGCTCAGTCGGATATGGAAACTTTTCCTTTTTTTTATCAACTGATCAACACAAAAACTTAAAAAGTGAAAAAAAACAAAAAACCCACAAAACATGAAACAAACCCGACACAGACTACAGACTACAGACCATCATGACCATCGCCCGTCGGGAGGATGGAGTGGAGGATTACCTGGTTACACACTGGGTTACGAACACGGAATACGGCGCATACGAAAACGAACGATTATCGCAACTACAAACTAGATTACGATGATCTTGACTTAGCCCAGTTAATAAATTAGTGCAAATTCTGGGCTCCCTTCGAATCAGAATCAAATACGTCAAAGTATATCTTAAATAGCTCTTCAATACTTACTTAAATTAACAAGTTAAGTAACGCCAGGAACGTGAAATATTCAGTCAGTATCTTGAATTGAACACAGATTTGAAAATGGCCGCTGAACTGAAAACCTTCCCATCATGCAACAAGAAAGTAAATAATTCAACCTCTAACGATGGAGGGCGCTGTTTATTGAGGGTAAAATGACTTGATTGAAGTTTGCAACTGAATATGTCGTCTGGTAAGGGCAATTTTACTTTGTGTTTTGGGTAATAATGTGTTATAATAAATTAATATGTGTACGACAGTAACTTTAACAATCGGTGGACTTGTAAACTGAGAGTGAGAAGACCGTGAGCTGTGTACGCTCACTGCTGGGCAGGTGTGTTTTTGTTCTTGACAGAGTCTGCTGACATGTCTGTATTGTGTAATGTTGAGAGCGAGGTCATGGGAGATGAGCGAGGCTAACAATAAGTGTGGAGTGGGGGTGGGGGTGGGGGCGGGGGCGGGGGCACAGCCATTTTCTTTACCAGAGGCTTAAATCATCATATGTCAACCCAAACAGGAACCCCTCCCCTATTCCCTTTTTCTTCTAACGGCATGGCCTATGCCTTTACGCTGAGTTTGTTTATATTATTATTTATAGTTTAACTTTAATTTTAATATTAATAAAGTTTTATAAACTTCTAGAAACATAAGGATGTTGAAGTTTATTAAGTTAACATCTAAAAACAATGATTAATGGACTCTTTTTCTAAAGTAGACCACTGCACAAGTTGATTAGTGATTTTTACTGTACTTGCCCGCAAGTAATAATATTTGGGCTAGTGTTAAACATATTGATTATTGCCACTTTTGTATATCTATTTATTTACTTATTTATTTTTTTGAGGTGATATGTAACAATGCCAACAAAGAAAAGGAGAGTGGCATTGCCAGCAAAGCTAGGCAAGATCCGCCAGTACCTGACCGATAATTTTAGCCTCTTCCCCGAAGAACTGAAGGATTTGAAGAATGGCCATGTACTTCTTCATTATACTCTGAACAACAACTCTGGTACAAAGACTATAAACGCAGTGAGAGAAAGACTTCCATGTGTAATTCTTCAGAGCCAGCTTCAATCTCTTCTGAACCAGGCAAAGAAGTTAAGGCATTTAAGTCGTGATTCTGATAAGGAGAAGTATGCAGCCCTCTGCAATAAGACGTTTACCCCGTTCAATCCTGCTAATGTCAATGAAGATGCTGAGCCAGAATCTTCGAACCCTGAGCAGCCAGAGTTGCACACAGAGACTTCCAAGCCAGAATATTCTGACAGTAAGTGTCTTGTTTTGCAAAACTGCATCGAGATTCCCAAATTATTTACATAATGGGAAATAAATAGAATTAAAAAAGGTGCCAAAAGCACAAGTTTTTGTGTTTATTTTGTCCTCTAGCCCTGCTGCAATTATTTTATTCAGAGGCCGAGAAAATGGAAAGCTGTGTTTGCAAGAAACTGTGATTCGTTGCAATCTGGGGAAAGTAAATTACAGAAGGAGGGGAAAATGTATTGGCCAGAAATGAGGATGTTTGTTTATGACCATGTGCCAACAAAGAATGTGCTGATACTCATTCAAAAGTTTGCAAAAAGATCAGATGTAACTGTTGACAAAGTGCCACATAGGAGCACAGTAGAGATCATGACCCAAGGGAGTTGGGGGTTGTTTCAGACTTTCAGACTGCTGAAATTCTTCTGGATGGTCATCATCTTACTCTTGGGTTTGATGCGACAAACCCAAGAGGGCGTTCATGTGTAAACAGTGTTCACGCCACTTCTACGACAGCAAGCCAAATTCTTGCAATTGACCAGTTGGCTGGCGGTACATCGGAGGACTACGCTCTTCACATAGATGAAAGCATTGAACGTGTTAATGATGTATACTGCCAGTTTTACGCAACAGATTTTACAGAAACCCAGACAAAAATCCTCAGCAGTATTTCAAACACGATGTCTGACAGGGCTGCTGTCAACCATGTTACAATTTAGCATCTTAAACAGTCATGGAGGAAATCCCCAAACAGGCCTTGATCTCAAGAAAAACGGGGGCAGGCCTTTGCTGGCCAAATCAGAGAAATTGTACAAGGGCATGCTGGCCAAGTTGGTAGTGACAGTGCAATGTTTCTGAAGGGCATGCTAGCCAACTCGACAGGGCATGAGGCCAATGGCCTCGGTGGCCTCGGTTAAGATCAAGGCCTGCCTAAATGAACTGAACTGCCACCTCCATCCCTTGGATACAATTGCCAGTAAAACTAGGTCAACTTTGAAAGCCATGGAACCTGCCAATGTTGGTAAAAAGTTATGGGGGACAGAGTGCTTGAGTCACCATGTTAGTACTTGCTATTTAAACAAATTCAGGTACAAAGATGGCCGCGGGGATCCAGAAGGATTCACCACATACTTGGATAATGCTGGCCTTCCAAGAGGACTCATACCAAGATACAGGGGGAACCGCCTCCACATTGTGTTTCATGATCTGTGGGAAAACTTCACCACCATCGAGAATTCTTCCTTAAGTTGTTTGAACAAGGTTCTGTGACTTGTGGTGGCCTGCAAGGGGGGATATTAGACAAGATTATTTTGAATCCCTGTTCCCAAGTGGAGATTCAAATTTTGGGACTAATGGAGAAGTTACTGTCGGGCCCGTGGATGGCAAGATTTTACACGTCAAGTTCGTCTTCAGTTAGTCACATCGATGGGATCAGCCTTGTGAAAAAAGTTGTATGTGTCTTAAAGAAGTTTACTGTGAGGCCCCTTGACACAGATTTCTTTGGAAATGAACTTGACTTGGGGGATGAAACTTGGCCAAACTTCAGCAAGAGCCAGTAGACGAGGCTTTATTTGTGGCAATGATGGAGGCTTTTCTCTCTAAAAAAACTGTTGCCGTTCTTGAAAGGCAGTACGAGCGCTATTTCGTTATCAATCTAACTGATAAACTGAGGATGGAAACGGGGTCTGCTTGCTGCCGTAACATCGATGCAGAAGAAATCATGGGGGTTGTTCAGTGCTGCGAAGGAACGTGCCCCCAATGCAACCATGTGCTGCTTGTCTTCTAGGATCCGGGCTCAAAAGAACGATGTTGTTGAATACCCGGACAACCTGGAATCGGAGAAAAGACGAAAGTTGATCGAACTAGCATTTAGTAGCAATAACATTGGGGAGAAAAGAGAGACAAGAAAGACGGGAAAAAAAGTGTGGAAATCAAAACTGAGATTTGAAAGTGTTTAGCCAACAAACTTCAGAAAAAAGAAAACAAGAGACAGAAACAAACTGGATCGTCTACTCAGAAATTGTGGGACAGGGTCATTGGACATTAGTAAACAGGTTAAAATTTCAGAACTTGGAGGAAAGTGTCCTTCAGGCTGTCCGAGACATTGTTAGCTGGAAAGGTTGTGGGACATCAAATGTCACATATCTTGTATGATGAAGAAACCCGGCAAAAGACTGTAAGGGTAAAATAGAGAAACTGTTGAAGAGAAATTGGGGCACTTACCGTGTAGGATATTGGAAGGACGGTGAGACACGTGATGATGATGCAGAAGACGACGACATTTCAAAATACACACTTGCTGTAGATATGATCTGTGAAGGCCTAATGCTATCATAAAGAATTTTGTTTTTTGTAAGTGAGATGCCACATGTGTTTGTTAAACAGAAATTGTGTAATTTTTTTTTTATTTTTCATTTTTTTTTTTATATTTTGATATAAAAATGAATTATTGATGAACTTGTTTCTATAAATAAAGTGAAAACAGCAGCAAAGTTTTGTGTTGTAACAAGGCTTTCTTCACTGAATGTTTCATTAAAATCTGTTGGATAATAAAAAAGGTTATGACACTCTGTAGTCCAGACCTACCCGAAAAGGTCACAACTTTTCCTTTGTTTTCTATTATAAAACAATACCAAATTAAGCCCGCCAATTAAGTCTTAAAACTATTATAACTTTTGAAATAATTAGCCTATAACAATGGGACTTGTTTCATCTTAATGCATGCTCTGAGCACTTTCCTATGGTACCAAAAGTATCCCAAATGTTAAATTTGAATTTTTTTGTCACATGTTACTTGATGTAAAAAATTTATCATTTTTTTAACGCTGCGTGTTTGCTGAGTCCCTGAGTTGCATATTTTTTTGCGCAGTCAATGCCGGGTACCAGCTGTGTAGTGTCAACGACCCCCACAATGGCTACAGAGGGAGTGTGCATTTCAACTGGCCAACACAACACAGCTGGTGGTATCCTGCATTGACTGCACAAAGAAATGCGACTCAGCCCAGGACATCAGTGAACACGCAATCTATGTAGTTAGCCTAATACATTTTTTTACATGTAAGGAAACAGTCGTTGACAAATATCCAGATCCCAGATACAAAGTGTCAATTGGATCTAACGGGGGTATGGTGTGTAAAAAACATCGATTTTGAGGACAGAAAATGATCATGAGTACAATTAAGTGCCTGCTATTTTGTTATGTCTTCAGGTCTTTGTCCTTATTTGGGCAGTTGTTTGGAACAGGGTATCACACCTTCATAGCATAGCGAATTCATCACAGCGTATACCCCTATGCTTCCCTGGGGCGTTAGTGTGTCCGTCCAAGTCCAAATTAAAAAAAAAGTACAGCGCCCCAGTTAATCTAACTCTATGGATATCACATTTTCTAGTTACAAACTAAGCTAATAGATTTGTCGGGCGCAATCGGCCAATCTGCATGATTGTCGATCGTTTCTTGATCGACCGATCATGACACTTTATTGGTAAATCCCGCTGCCACCAGTCAGATTTCTTTTAAGGTAAGTTCATGTAAAGTCTGAGATATCCTTCAGGATCTGCTGCTCGCGCAACGCGATCAACTGATCGTGCCCAGCAGATTCATTTTCATTTCTTGACAATTTGTTTTCTTTTTGCTCTTCAGTTGGAAAGCGAGACTTTGGATCCTTCCATGCGTCCAATGTTGAAGAGCTCATTGCGTTGTCTGAGGTAAGTAACAGATGAGCTTCAAAAATCATTTATGCAAATATCAGATGATAATTTCATTCATTCATTTGTTAATTCTGGTTGTGAAGCCATGGAATCCCAGAAAAGCAAACTTAATCACTATACTAGCGAAGAACCCCATGGAGAGAAAGACAAGGAAGTTTAAGTTTTAGATGTGGGAGGAAAACCCCTGAATTTTACTCTAGGTAAACCCACGCAATCAGGTAGGCAGTAGGGACCGAAAACCCAATCCACATAGTGCCCCCCAGCGGGATTCGAACCAGGTTCATAGAGGTGGAAGACGAGGAAAGATACCACTATGCCAACCCAACCCAGCCCGACTGCTTGGGCATAAACCAGAACATTGATGAGGGAATTGTTCCTTTGTTCCTTGTCAACTATTCATCAAAGCTGTTTAGAGCTCCAAGCTTCGGAACAGCTCACCGTGTTGATTTTGTGTGTGTTTAGTCATGGCGGCAGATTTTTCAGTTCAACAACTTACATGACTTATATAACATGTATGTTAGCTGCGAAAAATCAATAGCTCTTGGTCGTGTCCCTTAGACCTAAAGAGCAACGATGGACTATGTGTAAAAAAATTTGCAACATTTATTGACGTTTAGGCGTACATGTTGACATGTACCCACAATAAGGTTCATTTAAAATGTTGGGGAAAAAAGGTTTTAAACAAATGTTAAGCTGTGATTTGTCGAAACCCTCCGGTCCATTCTATGACCATCGGGAGGGTCGAGGGTTACGATTATTGCAACTAATGTTACGTCTGTACTGACTAGTTGAAGTCAACAGTATTGACCCCAATCCTGTTTGTAAGTGATGGCGTTTTTGAGCCGGAAGCGCAGTGTAACAAATGTTCAATGTACATATATGTACACCATTTGTTTACATCACACTTCCTGCTCCAAAACGTCATCACTTACCAATAGGATACCCCAAAGTTGAAGTTGTTATTTTTTGGTAACAGGAAGAGTATGTCCCACCTGATCTTCCAGCTGATCTCCCTCAGTTCTCAGAGTATAATTCTGATCCATCCTCAATCCCAGCTTTTGGTTGTGCAATGAAGAAAAGACACTTCCTTCTCGAGGTAAGCAGAAAAAGGGGGTTGAAAAAATCCCCTTGCTTAGCAAAATTAGCAGTGAACCAGTTATGGCTATTACATAACATTTTGGCTGGTAACCTACTCCTTTGAAAGCATGCAGCCAACATTGGTAATTGTCAAAGACCAGTATCCGCACGTTGTCTGACCAAACATACAAGTATACATTAAATAACAAAGCTGTGGAAGTTTAAGCTCTATCACTCATCAGAGTCAAGAATTTCGGACTCGCAAGAACAAAACTAATTCTCTGAATACTCATAACTCAAAACTATAGCATCCAGGCAAAACAATTTCATAGGAGGAAGTTTTCCACCATGACCATCTTTATACCATGTAAGTTATGTGCAAATATGTGAACATAATTTCAACCAGTGTTATGCGCATGCCTAAGCAGGATTTTTCTGTGCTTAGCAAGTTTGTGAAAAAAAAGGGGGAAAAAGGGGGCCGTAATTTCCGTGTATCGGCCCGTAATTCCCACGTATCGGTCTGTAATTCCCACATATCGGCCCGATTCGCTAGCTTGTTCATGAGAAGAACCCTGCCTACTGTAAGTAAGCTTGTCTTGATTAAGAAACTTAAAACTCTAGCAATATGAAATTTATCTTTTAACAATAGTTTTCCTGATATATATTGTTTGTAAAACTCTTTGTTGTATCAATAAAATGAATCATTTGATTACAATTGATGCATGTTACAAACAACTTTTGCAGAGGCATAACCGAACATTTTCATATAGGGTGATTAAGCAGGGGGGCAAAGACATAATTTGGGGAGCTATTTAATGTACGGATTCATTTAGGCATTTTTTTAAATGGGGGCTAAGGGTTCCTGAGCGGGGACGGGGCGACTCCTGCCCCTCTGCCCACCCCCTCTGGTTATGCCAATGGACTTTTCGGTACAAAAATGAGAAAGTTGAGGTAAAATCCGCCAAAGCTTTCAAGGAAGTGCCATACAGTCATCACTTAGATTTATTAAAAATGGTTGCAAAAACATTTCTCTTTCAAGGATAGCTGCACATTTCTCAACCATGGCGCGTTCGGTTCCTGTCTTAAAGACGCCCTTGTTGCATCTCAGACATGGCAGGTTCACATTGAGAGGCAACCCTTGAGATTCTTTGACAGGCATTCTCTTCCTCATCTCGTCTATGTCGTCCGTAGATTAGCCAAGTTTGTTGGTAAGAAACTTATGAAAATGATGAATTTAGTGATGAGTGCTTTGATCCTGCCATCGTTGGATCGCTTGATGGTTCGATCATGTGATCATTTGATTGTTCGATCTATCATTTGATCAATCGATCAATCGATCCATTTGATCAATTGATATTTGATCCTTTCGATCGTTTGATCACTCGATCGTTGAAATAGATCAATCGCTCAAATTGATCGACCAATCAAGCAAATCTCAAATTGATCAAATCGATCAAATCAATCAAATCGATCAATCCAATCAATCAAATCAAATCATATCAAATCAAATCAAATCAAATTAAATCAAATAAATTCAAATCAAATCAATCAATCAGTCAATCAATCAATCAATCAATCAAAAGACTTGGTTTAATTACTGTAATTTTTGTTTTGTTTTATTAGGATGCAAGCCTTCGGGATTGGTGTTGGTACCCAACGTTACGATGGCACTGAACTGTGTCATCAAGAATATGAACTTCAATCAAGGCGACACTATCTACTACCTCAATGTGACATACGGTAAATGGAACAGACAGGTTTCTCTCTGGAGATTAGTTGCAGCTTCTTTTAAGAAATCTCTATTATCTTTTATCCTGTTGGTCGGTCTAAAGTCTGTACAGCATAAACCACGCCCACTTCACACGTGCCAGCTCCAAACATCATCAGGAGCCCCATTGCAAATGCATTGGCCAACATTTTCTAGAACGATTTAAGTAAAAACTAGCTAAGCTAGGTGGTTGTATTGTGTTGTGCAGATCATCTTTATAGTGTCCTCTTTTTTAAGAAATTTGTCTAGCTGTAAAAAAACAAGGATAAATTACACACAAACGAATGCCAGCTGTTGAACCGGAAGCAAGCGAAACGTACTTGCGTACTACCAATCCGCGTGTGTATGATGTAGTGACTTACCAGCCGGATTACCAACTGTTTAATCTGATAGGACAGGATCTGGCATCATCTACTGAGGCTTTTTCTGTGAGATGCTTCTCATTAAGTCTCTTCAACTGGTACTTCATGGTATGTGTGAATCTATGCCAGCTCAAGAGGAATGTGAACAGATACCTTGTCCCTCTTTAACCAGTTGCCGCCAGGATTCTTGTTTTGGGGGGTCCTGTCCCCCTGGCGGGATTCTTTTGACAGAATTCCCGGATTATTTTTTCTTTGAGGGTACTGCTGCCCTTACAATATCAAGAGAACAAAGATTCTCCAAAGATTTTCTTTAATGGATCGTCCATTTTGTTTCTCGACCGAGAAAATGTCAAATACACACGCCGTGAATTGTAAAACATCGGCCGTTACCCACGGCATAGGAGTGGTACTAAACACATTTTCCGGCTGTTGAGAGGTGGTTTTTGTGTAATCCCCGATTACAGTCCTTTGTCCATTTGTTCCAAGAAGAATACTATGAGGCATCGAGAGGCTTCCACAATTGTTCATTCATTGTATTTCGGCTGGATGGAGGTAAGTCAGAGTGAGCCGGCAATCGAGCCATGGTTCCGTGTTTAGTACCACTCCTGTAACGGCCGATGTTTTGCTATGATGTTTTGTGTGAATTTGACATGTTCTCGGTCGAGAAACAAATGGGACGATCCAATGAAAAGAATCTTGACATTGTCCAGTCAGGGTTTCTTTGTGTCAGCGGTGCCCTCAAAGAAAAAAATATTCCGGCAGTTCCGCCAAAGGAAGCTCGCCAGGGGAACGGGACAAACATAAAAAGGAATCCTGGTTAATATTTTCTTTTGTCACGTTGCAAACAGGTGCAGTGAAGAAACTCTTGAGACAAACTGCAGAGATGACTGGTGCGGTGTTACAAGAAGAATCCATCACGTTCCCACTCACCTCAAAAGAGCAGGTAAAATAATTAATCTTTACTTGAAATGAAGGGAAAATTGAATTCATCGAAAGAATTGCATAACTCAAGAAAAAATGCTACATTAAAACAGTTTTTTTAACAGTTTCTTATCTCAACAGTTTCTTCTGTCAACATTGTCTTTTCTTAACAATTTCTTTTGATTACAATTTCTCCTCTTTTATGCAGGTTGTAGAAACTGTCAAGAAAAGTTTGAAGTAAGTTATGTTTTTTTTTAATGTGTAAAAGTGTGAAGTGATTGTGAGTTTTCGTTGTTTGTAGGTATCCTTAGTGATGATTCAATACACTAACGATTGGTTTGTATACACAGTGTCTTCTGAGTCTGTCATGTCTGTAGAAGGTCAAGGGTTTGAATCCAGCCTAAGCACACTAATGTTTAATGAAAGGATTACATGGTGCGTCGTGGCCGAGGTGTCAAGCACACCGGACTCAAGCTCTGGTGTTTCTGATCAGCAGAGTGTGGGTTCGAGTCCCGGTCTTGACACTTGTGACCTTAAGCCAGACACTTAACCATCATTGCTGCGTCCTTCACATTGGATGTAAAGCCCTGCAGGTTCCGTGTGTTGTGTAATGCACGTAAAAGAACCCAGTTCACTTATCGTTAATTGAAGAGAATGGCTTTGCCGTTGTGTCTCTGGCATGGTTGGCGACAGATTGCACCACATCCCCTTGTAAACCCTTACAAGGTGCTACATACATGGGTCTCATAACTCAAAAAGTTACCTGAATACCTTTCTTAAAGAGGATGGGCCATGGTGATTGAGGTTGACATTATTGTTTAGTTTTCTGCTTTCTACAAAAATTGCATCGGACAAACTTCTCTTTTGTGACGTTAAATTGACAAAAGAAGTGATATTTGCCGGGAGTTTTTACTCCTTTAACTAGCCCGCCGCCTAAATTTATCAAAATCCCGGAAATGAGGGCAGCAAACAAATCATGACGTCTCTGGAAGTACTGAATCCCCGGAAGGTCTGCACTGAGCAATGCTTCAATGAGTAACAACAAACAGCCGTTTGACAGAGGAGTACTTCCTGCGACGTCACTATTCTTTAGAATTTCTGGAGACAACTTTCAGGCACCGACTGCTGTTCTGATTTTGGCTCGAGGCGGAGGGTCAAAAGAGGCTCGGAAACGAATAGCCACGCATTCTATAATTCTGTCGTTTTTTCGTGGTAGATATAGGTGTATTTAGGGATGTAAAACTGTTTTTAAAGAGAGACTTCTAGCGTGGCCCATTCTCTTTAAAAACACAATAAGCTTCACAGGAGTGTCAAATCTGACAAAATATGTCAACAATTTTCCACATTGGATCAAGTTAGCATAATTCCCTTTGGGTCATTTAACATCTTATTTGGATGTGAGACTTGATGAGGATTGATCTTTCTTTTGTTTGTCTTCACAGAGCCGGCACACGATTGGCCGTATTTGATCACATCCCTAGCAACACAGCTTTCATTCTGCCAATCAAAGAGCTCGTAGAAATCTGCCATGAAAGGTTGGACTTCAGCTATTTTTTTCCATGATTTAAATAAGAAACATTGGTTAAGTTTTGGTGTTTTTGCATCTGTGACCTCATGTTACAAGTTAATCTCTAGTCGCCTGGGACCAACTTAGAGACTATTTAGCAGAAAAAAGAACCAAGCAAATTAAGCTTTGGGGTGAACAAAGAAAAATTAAGTAGAGTGGGATTTGAACCTGCCACCTCTGGGTTTATGTACCGATGCTCTACCAACTGAGCTATCTAGCCCTATGATGGTTGTATGACTTCTGACCAAAGATTATAGAGCGCAAGATGTGGAACTCTGGCTGAAATGTGAAATCTCACTGGACGCCATTTCGGCAAGTGACTCTATTGATACAACAATGAAACGTGGGGACCAGTGTAGACAATGACAATTGCTATCAATGGGAAACACAGGCATTCACTTGCCGAAATGGCGCCTATGTGTATTTCACTTTCCAACAGAAGATAAAGGCCCAGTTCCCCATCTTGCGCCTACGGCGCTCTATAATCTTTGCTTCTGACTGTCACCACCCAAACGAAGATATTGACAAAGTGGGAAGACCGCCAACATGGCGCCAGATAGCTCAGTTGATAGAGCACTGACACCTCAATATTTATTCATATACTTTTCCTTGTGGTTTATTTCAATGCAATATGAGACTTTTGAGGACGCTATACGTGGACGCAGTCTTGCCAAGTAAATCCTTTGGTCTTTGATGCGTGTTGTGTGCAGAACTATGTAAACAATGAAAATTTACCCGGTGAGTCTGCTGCCACCTAGTGTTCCAAAGTCTCCAATATATATCCGTGTTACCAATTGACCTTGGCTTCAACAGAAACGGTGATCAATCCAGTAGCAACTATAAGTGTCTTGACCGCTACCTGCCAAGCTTGCTGGTCTAGTGGTAAGACATCTGCTCTAGAATGGTAAAGGTTGTAGGTTCAAATCCCACCGGAGTAATATGCCTTTGGATTTTCTTCGCCAGGATTGGGTGGGGGGGGGGGAAGTACTGAGTACACAGTGCTTAACACACATCAGCGTGTGGGTAAAACACAAAATATATTCTTTATCCCCGATGCAAATTTAACATCAGTTAAAATCGTTGCGGTACCTTCTGCTAGAGGGTTCGAACTGCCTCCAGCTAACAGGCAAGCTCAGTGGTCTAGTGGTAAGACATCTGCTCTAGAATGGCAAAGGTCGTGGGTTTGAATCCCACTCGAGTAATACATCTCTTGGAATTTTTTTTACATGTGACCTGGGGGGGGGGAAGTACTGAGTATACAGTGTTTAACGTGCATCGGTGTATGGATAAAACACAAATATTCAAATAGTTAACGTTTATGAATGCAATGGTGATTTTTTTTTTTTTCCACAGGACTTGGGGGGGAAAGTACCGAGTAAACAATGCTTAACACCCATCGGTGTATGGGTGAAACGCAAATAAGGCCGGATCTGAATTGGCGTCAATGGCTACGACTTTGACAGTTGCTATGGGTGTTGCTAAGGACATTCTATACTGCAGTGCATGATAACGCAGTGATCCAGCCGTAGCCACAGCCATAGCCATAGCAGCCAATTCAAACACAGCCCAATATAGACCATTATCATGCTGTCACCATCTTGGTCATGTTCTCTGTATCCAATAACAGTAATAGATGCTTGTATATTCATTGTACAAAAAGGAACCACACTATTTGCCCTTCCAGCCTCGGTTTGGTTACGTTGGTTTAGTGGGAGAAAATCAAGATGGTCGCACCATGATTAAGGTCTCTTCTTTATCCCTGATGCAAAGTTAACATGTATTATATTAGTGTCTTGGTCAGATTGATTTGATATTTTTTTTTTTCACTGTCCTGATAGAGGTGTACCTGTGTTGATTGATGGAGCCCATGCACTCGGTACCCTCCCCTTGGATCTAGATTCCTTAGGGGTAGACTTCTACACCTCCAATGCACACAAGTGGTTCTGTAGCCCCAAGGGATGTGCCTTCCTGTATGTCAAGAAGGAGTGGAGGGGGACTACTCGGCCCTTAGTGGTTTCACACGGATGGGGGAGTGGGTTCAACTCAGAGTTCATGTGGTCGGGTAGGTACCTTGTTATTATTAAGGGAATAAAAGAGTGGTGACCAAGGTCTTAACCCTATCAGTCCCTATTCCATCAAACTCTAACAGCAGGTTTTGATGGACTGAGGACTGCATGAGTAAATTGATTGTGCTTTACATGTGTTCAGGCATACCACCATAATCAGAGCACCAAAGTTTGGGTGTTGAGTTACCCATTTATGGTGTTGGAATTTGTTAGAGTGGGGAAGGATCCTAGTAAATCACTCAGGGGAGTTTGGGGTTAAACGGGCTGTGTCGTCATGATTATTTGCAGGGCTGTGGCTGTGCATGGAAAGATGACCTCTCACCCAGACACTGCACACGCACACGCTTGCGGTCAAATCACAAACGGTGCCGTCTTTGTCAAACTGTGGTGCGATTGGTGGTGCGCATGCGCGCATCTTAACTGGGTTATTCCATTTACTGCTATAATCATGACGACACAGCTCCTTTAAAGGGGTGTTATATACTGGCAGGGTCGTGGCCGTGTGAAAAAGACTAAGCCGAAAGCGAGGTCCTTTATCACACGGCCACGACCATGCAAGGTTTTAAACGGCCGTTTAAGACCGAGTCGCTACTCTTTTATTCCCATTCATAAATGCCCTTTTAGTAAAAAAGCATAATAATGCAGGAAAACTGTATAAGAAAAGAGTTGTTTTGTAAATTTCCAAGTCCTGTCACGTCCTGGTACTCCGTTTTGCGAAGGGTTAACGGTTGTGCGTACGCTCACGTATTAGTTGATTTTACAATGAGGTATGTATTGATTGCGTTACACATAAATTAGCGCCTACATAAGTTAGCTATGAATGCCGAACGCGTGTTCACAGCCCCAGCAGTGTCTTTTTCAGCAGTTTAAATCCGTTGTTATCATGATTTCATTTCATCTTCAGGTCTTCGTGATTACAGTCCGTTTCTAGCGCTACATACTGTACTTGACTTCTGGCAGAGTGTTGGCGTTGATAATATAAGACGTCACATTCATCAGTTACTTTGTGATGCAGGTGATTTAACCCAACTGTATTCATTTAAGATGTACTCTTTAAGCCCTATTGGCATTACTTAGCCAATTCCCAGGAGATAAAACCCTAGGAAATTGAATCCAGCTACCAGCCCGCCTAAAATGCGCAATGCACAGAGACAAGCTGACTCCCAAAATGGCGTAACCAAGTTGTCATCTTGGTTGATAGCGTGAGGTAAATTGGAATTGCAAAAAAAATCGTTAATGGCCTCATATTTTGACCCTAGCAGAGTCTTTCTCAAAGGCTAAATGATAACACAACACACCCACTGTCCTGACGATGACTAGAGAAGGCTAGTCGAAATGCTGAGACCAATTATAAACTCACTCCTCGGCAGTGAAGTTATCCGAGAAGTCCCCTCGATCCACTAAGCGAAAGTAGTAGTAGTCCCGGCCGATTTCCTACCTCCCCAGGTAGTACTTAATAAGCAGGACAGTTCTTTTCACAACTAAGTTGTCCCCCCGAATTCCTAAATCTACTCCACGGTAGTAGAATAATAACAGGACAAGTTCTCACAAGAACAATATACTGTACATAGCAAAGTAGATATTATAATCACATGGTGTTACCGCAAACCAAATATACATTAATTATGTTTTTTCGTAAATTAGAATTATAACAAATTAAACTTAAGAGTAAAGTAAAAGTTGATAAGGTTGATGAAAATATCAGAATACAGCTTTTATTTGTTCTTATAAGTCTTCTTTGCATTTCTGTTTTAGCGGAGCTTCTCATGACCGAGTGGAATACAGGCTTGCTGGCTCCCTTAAATATGTGTGGTAAGAAATTATCATTTTTCAGTTCTTTTTTGTTTGTTTACTTCAACCATGAGACAGAATTGACAGGTGAAAGGTTTTTAGGAATTGACTAAAAGTAGAGGCTCCTGTTGTTCAACCAGCTGCTGACAGGATTTTTTTGTTTTGGCCCGTCCTTCTGCCAGGATTCTTTTGGAGGAATTGTCGGAATCTTATTTCTTTGAGGGTACCGCTGGCACAAAGAAACCCTGATTGACAATGCCAAGAGAACAAAGATTCTCTTTATTGGATTGTCTTTTTTGTTTCTTGACTGAGAGAATGTCAAATTCAAGCACCGTGAATTGCAAAATATCGGCCATTACCTACCGCATAGAAGTGGTACTAAACACGGAACCATGGCTCGATTGCCAGCTCACTCTGACTTGCCTCCATTCAGCCAGAATACAATAAATGAACAATGGTGGAAGCCTCGCGATGCCTCGTAATCCTCTGCTTGGAACAAAAGGACAAAGGTCTGTAATCAGGGATTACACAAAAATTGCCTCTCAATAGCCACAAAATGCCAATATATTCGAGACCTTTTCTGTCCTTGTGTGGGTGAAACGAAGCGTTAGACTAAATTTCTGCTAAATTTAGAAAGTTTATAGCCCGCAGGGAAACAGGATACAGCAAAGAGTTCCACATGGAAGCAGTGCATGGGAGAAAAAAAAATTGTAGAGTATTGCCATAAACTTGCCATAAACTTGTAGAGCATTGCCCTAAACTTGTAGAGCATTGCCCTAAACTTGTAGAGCATTGCCCTAAACTTGTAGAGCATTGCCCTAAACTTGTAGAGCATTGCCCTAAACTTGTAGAGCATTGCCCTAAACTTGTAGAGCATTGCCCTAAACTTGTAGAGCATTGCCCTAAACTTGTAGAGCATTGCCCTAAACTTGTAGAGCATTGCCCTAAACTTGTAGAGCATTGCCCTAAACTTGTAAAGCGTTCCCCTAAACTTGTAGAGCATTGTCCTAAACTTGTAGAGCATTGCCCTAAACTTGTAGAGCATTGCCCTGAACTTGTAGAGCATTGCCCTAAACTTGTAGAGCATTGCCCTAAACTTGTAGAGCATTGCCCTAAACTTGTAGAGCATTGCCCTAAACTTGTAGAGCATTGCCCTAAACTTGTAGAGCATTGCCCTAAACTTGTAGAGCATTGCCCTAAACTTGTAGAGCGTTCCCCTAAACTTGTAGAGCATTGCCCTAAACTTGTAGAGCATTGCCCTAAACTTGTAGAGCATTGCCCTAAACTTGTAGAGCATTGCCCTAAACTTGTAGAGCATTGCCCTAAACTTGTAGAGCATTGCCCTAAACTTGTAGAGCATTGCCCTGAACTTGTAGAGCATTCACCTAAACTTGTAGAGCATCGCCCTAAACTTGTAGAGCATTGCCCTAAACTTGTAGAGCATTGCCCTAAACTTGTAGAGCATTGCCCTAAACTTGTAGAGCATCGCCCTAAACTTGTAGAGCATTGCCCTAAACTTGTAGAGCATTGCCCTAAACTTGTAGAGCATCGCCCTAAACTTGTAGAGCATTGCCCTAAACTTGTAGAGCATTGCCCTAAACTTGTAGAGCATTGCCCTAAACTTGTAGAGCATTGCCCTGAACTTGTAGAGCATTGCCCTAAACTTGTAGAGCATTGCCCTAAACTTGTAGAGCATTGCCCTAAACTTGTAGAGCATTGCCCTAAACTTGTAGAGCATTGCCCTAATATGGTAGAGCATTGCTTTAAGATGGTAGAGCATTCCCCTAAACTTGTAGAGCATTGCCATAAACTTGTAGAGCATTGCCCTAAACTTGTAGAGCATTGCCCTAAACTTGTAGAGCATTGCCCTAAACTTGTAGAGCATTGCCCTGAACTTGTAGAGCATTCCCCTAAACTTGTAAAGCGTTCCCCTAAACTTGTAGAGCATTGCCCTAAACTTGTAGAGCATTGCCCTAAACTTATAGAGCATTGCCCTAAACTTGTAGAGCATTGCCCTAAGATGGTAGAGCATTCACCTAAACTTGTAGAGCATTGCCCTAAACTTGTAGAGCATTGCCCTAAACTTGTAGAGCATCGCCCTAAACTTGTAGAGCATTGCCCTAAACTTGTAGAGCATTGCTCTAAACTTGTAGAGCATTGCCCTAAACTTGTAGAGCATTGCCCTAAACTTGTAGAGCATTGCCCTAAACTTGTAGAGCATTGCCCTAAACTTGTAGAGCATCGCCCTGAACTTGTAGAGCATCGCCCTAAACTTGTAGAGCATTGCCCTAAACTTGTAGAGCATCGCCCTAAACTTGTAGAGCATTGCCCTAAACTTGTAGAGCATTGCCCTAAACTTGTAGAGCATTGCTCTAAACTTGTAGAGCATTGCCCTAAACTTGTAGAGCATTGCCCTAAACTTGTAGAGCATTGCCCTAAGATGGTAGAGCATTCCCCTAAACTTGTAAAGCGTTCCCCTAAACTTGTAGAGCATTGCCATAAACTTGTAGAGCATTGCCCTAAACTTGTAGAGCATTGCCCTAAGATGGTAGAGCATTCACCTAAACTTGTAGAGCATTGCCCTAAACTTGTAGAGCATTGCCCTAAACTTGTAGAGCATCGCCCTAAACTTGTAGAGCATTGCCCTAAACTTGTAGAGCATTGCTCTAAACTTGTAGAGCATTGCCCTAAACTTGTAGAGCATTGCCCTAAACTTGTAGAGCATTGCCCTAAACTTGTAGAGCATTGCCCTAAACTTGTAGAGCATCGCCCTGAACTTGTAGAGCATCGCCCTAAACTTGTAGAGCATTGCCCTAAACTTGTAGAGCATCGCCCTAAACTTGTAGAGCATTGCCCTAAACTTGTAGAGCATTGCCCTAAACTTGTAGAGCATTGCTCTAAACTTGTAGAGCATTGCCCTAAACTTGTAGAGCATTGCCCTAAACTTGTAGAGCATTGCCCTAAGATGGTAGAGCATTCCCCTAAACTTGTAAAGCGTTCCCCTAAACTTGTAGAGCATTGCCATAAACTTGTAGAGCATTGCCATAAACTTGTAGAGCATTGCCCTAAACTTGTAGAGCATTGCCCTAAACTTGTAGAGCATTGCCCTAAGATGGTAGAGCATTCCCCTAAACTTGTAGAGCATTGCCCTAAACTTGTAGAGCATTGCCCTAAACTTGTAGAGCATTGCCCTAAACTTGTAGAGCATTCCCCTAAACTTGTAGAGCATTGCCCTAAACTTGATCCTTTGAACATTATCGTAGCTCCTTGAATTGAGTAAAGCGTTGGAAACTCTTTTCTTACTATTTTTTCCGTCATCTTGAACAGGTGCCATGGCCCTTGTGCGCCTCCCTACACACATTACTGAAAGCAAGACAATCAATTATGATGTAGCCGAGGTGGTACAGAACAGATTGTATCATGAACATAACATGGAGGTAGGTTATTCACCCTAGTTTCCTGGTTTCTCAGTCTCACTAGCTCATGAAACAGCAGTCCAATTTTTAAAAAGATTTGGAAACTAGGACAGTTGACTTTACTATTACATGCTCTCTTTAGTCATTCATTTTTTTTATTGTGTTGCTGTTAGTGTCCCTTTGCTTTTGCCTTTTTTTTTATTTTGCCTGCTTTGCCTTTTCTCATGTCCCATTACAAATTTGCAATTTTCTCATTGAAGTGTGTTTTTAAATTGGGACATAGCCGTACCCTCAACCAACCAGGTCCCAATTTCATAGAGCTGCTGAAGCACAACAAAAATAGCTAAACACAACAAAATTATGCTTATCAGAATAAGGTTACCGGCCAAAATAGCATCCAGCATGTAACATCTGCGACTGGTATCCTGCTCATTTTCGCTTAGCAGAAAATTGTTCAGCACTATTTGCGGCTGAAGCAGCTCTATGACATTGGGCCCTGTTCATAGGCTGTGTAGAATTGGCGGCTCTGGCTACGGCTACGGCTGTTGCTGAAGGGAGTTGCTATGGACATCCTATGCTTCAATACACGGTCACATGACAAACAAGCCGTAGCCGTTAATTCATACAAGGCCTCAGTGTATACAGTAATCCGAGCAGCTCGATTCATGGTGGTTCACACCACCACAGCTATGGCAGCCACACGCGCGCACGACGTGACAATAGCGCATCAGCTGCGCATTATGTACCAATCAGCGTGGAGGATTCACAGTGCGTGGGCGTCCACGCATGCGTGCGGCGGCCATAGCTGCGGTGTTGTTAACGCCCATGAACAAGCTGCTTGGATTAGTCTATAGTTAACACCACAACCTCTTTTCTTTCTGTTTTTATTTTTATATTGCACACAGTATTGATTCAAAACGTGTAAAAGTATTTGAAGTGCATTAAATTCTCTATATGTATTTGAATGTATTTAAATATTAATATATACATTTCATTTACTTTGATGTTTTACTGTTTATTTTTGTAAATCTCTATATGGGTTCTTTTAGATTTTGTAATTGTATATAATTGTGGCCTCTAATTTTAAATTATCATTTTTATTGTAAATTGTGCCCAACTCAGCCAGGGTTCGGACCCATAATAACATGTAAATTAATTCGAATGATTGAATAAATGAATGAATAAATGAATGAATGAACGAACGAATGTATGAACGAATGATGGTGGATGAAGCCCTTAAAAATAGGTTTTCTTAAAGAAGTAGGCCTAAAACTCTTTGAGGTAGTGAGATTCGCTGCTGCATTGTTGTACAAATATAGGTGTTTGAGACTATTTATTTTGCTGTAGAAATTCAAGTTGGTTGTGTTTTTTTTTTTACATTTTCCCCATTGGTTTTACAGGTACCAGTTAAATCAGTGGATGGTGAACTGTACGTACGAATCTCGGCACATATCTACAACGAGTTACCAGAATATCGCAGACTAGCAGATTGTATTAATGCCATGAAACCTTGAAACGAATTAACATCTATTCAAATCGATGCGGTACCCGCTGCTTAAATATAGGATTTCAACTGCCTCTAGCTACAGAGCAGGCACGGTTGACTAATGGTAAGACATCTGCTCTAGAATGGCAAAGGTTGTGGGTTCGAATCCCATCCGAGTAATACGCCTATGTTTTTTGGTGTTTTTTTTTTCACAGGACTCGGTAAGGTACTGAGTAAACAGTGCTTAAAATACATCCGTGTATAGGCAAAACACAAATAGTATTCGTTATCCCCGATGCAAATTTAACATGTATTGAGACATATTATTTATGAAACTTTTTTCATAAAATGCTAAGCAGCAGATTATTGCTTAGCTACTGTTTATAAAAGTTGAAAAGGACAATGACATCTTTGTGGGTTAGAGGAGGAAACAGGGATGAGAAATTTCAGACTATTATCGGAATTCAAACGTTTTTTGTGTGTCTGTCTGGTGAACAAAGTAGCTGTTATTTTCTTCAGATCTGAAGAAATTCTGCTCTTTTGATCTGCTCCTCTAGTGCTGAGGATACTGTTCCTAGAATCTCCTTGCAATCTGTAACTCCAGGAGTTACTTAAAGGTGGCATTGTCATCAATTTAACATACCTCCTAACTTTTAGGTCTTAGTGTCAGACCTTTTTGTCAGCGTCGACTCTCGCCCCTGATGAAGTTATTTACCACCCTGTAGTTTTCACTAAAAACACACTGAGAAAACCAACCTGTAAAAATGTCATCAAATTTGGTGGTCATCACGTTTGATGAGAATAATGTGTATTTGTTATGGGCTTTATCAAGCCAATTTGGCCTCCCAAACAGTAACCCCTGTTCATCGTGACCTAAGCATTCCTAAAACCATCCCAACTCCTTTGGAGTATGCAGCACCGGCAGCCAAATCAGCGCACAGGTTGCTTATCATTCGCATCAACAATCTCTACCCTCGCAGGTACCCATTATTTACTCCTGGGTGATGAGAAGCAATCATAGTTAAGTGTCTTACTCGAGGATACAAGTATCGTAACCATGGTAACCGGGATTCGAACCCACGCTCCAGAGACCTAGCCACCGAAACTTGAGTTCAATGCACTCGACCGCTAGGCCACAACACGCCATTAGTGAAATCAACGAAACACAATTTAGCTATTTCAGAGATATTGTGCATTCCGCTTCCTTAAAATTTTTTTTTTTTTTTGACCAATCCCAGTACTTTGTCTTCAACAAGCATCCTATCCAGAGTGCATTTGGAGCATTTAACCATAATCGTAACCCTATTCCATCAAACTCTAACAGCAGGTTTTGTTGGACTGGGTCCTGCATGAGTAAACTGATCATGCTTTACATGGGTTCAGGCATACCACTATAATCACAGAGTACCACAGTTTGGGTGTTGAGTTACCATAATCGATGTTGTTTGGATTTGTTAGGGTGGGGAAGGATCCTTGTAAATCACTCTGGGGAGTTTGGGTGGGCAGCGAATTACACGGAGGCCGTGCTGGCCATGCCCTCTTTTACCCTGGTCTTGCCCTTGGTGTTCCATAGACTCTAAGGTTTCCCGGTGGAGGTGCCCTTTGAAAATGGGCTTGTCCTCTCAAAGATCAAATCCCAGGCCTAAATTTTAAGCCATTTTAAGACTACAAGTCCCGTTAGAGGAGAAAGGATTTGTTAAAATGGTTCTAATTTGGGGGAAAATAACGGCTTGAATATGATATGATAAAGGTGTGTAATATGAATAGAATTGTATGTATTTGGTAAAGGATATAATTTACCTCAGACACTATAATCTTTATCATCTATCATAAAATGATTATAATTTTTGAAGATATATTTTTGTATGATGAATGCATGTATACGATTGTCCAATTCCGGAAACAAACCACACAAAATAAATGATTTTCTACTGTATTTTTCTTCTGTTGTTTTTCTTTTTTGGAAGGGGTACGGGTGTCTAATTACGTAGTGGAGTAACTACACTGCAAAAACTGGGGTGTTAAATTGATTCTCGTAGGTATCTATATGTGACAACACCGACATGGTGTTAATTTTACCAATGATAAAGCAATGTGGATAATTAACATCATGTCGGTGTTGTCATAGATACCATGAGGATCAATTTAACACCCCATTTTTTGCAGTGTAAAGGGGAGGGGCACTTCCCACCCCCAACTGAAGTCCGTGCCCCCAGGTGCCTTTCTCCCCATTTGAAATCTTGACTTTTTAAATTAAAATGACCAGAATGTTTTTACCTCCACATCCGATTATTTTGTGAAAAACAGTAAACGGCATAACAAGAACGCTGCAAAGGGGCTTGTTTTATAAAGTAGAAACGGAAACTACAGTATTAATTATAAAAAAAGAGCCCCTAGTAATTTACAGGTGTAGAGGAAGACGAGAGACTTGCAGTGGCGTAACTGGGGGGGGGGGGGCACGTGTCCCCCCTAACTGATGTCCGTGCCCCCCGGGTGCCCCCCCCCCCCATTTGAAAAATTAAAAATTACTAGAACAAAAATGTCGCATTTACTTTTATGAGCTTTTATGTAGTAATTTCAATGTTTTTAAAAGTATGTTTTATTATATACACACAGAATGTATTTTGTTTTACCTCAGCACGTCAGAAGAGCGCTGAAAAGGGGCTTGTTTAGGAAAAACTGCAGTTTTAATTGGCCAAAGTGCCCCCCTAGGAAAAATGATGCTACCCCCCTTGTGCACCCCTAAAATTTTACCCTCTAGTTACGCTGGAGACTTGGCAAACTGACAGTGTTTTACAACCGCCAAACATTTCAGAGGACAAGCAGTGACGAACCGAATTGTTCCCTATTCGCCAGAATTGTTCAAAATATCAATCCAAATGCGTATAAATTGGGTCAGAGTGCCTGTGAGGTGTGGGCAAATACACCGAGCAAGCGTCTCATTGAGACCCTTTTTTTCCCCGTGTCACGTGGAATTTAAGTGGTCTACATAAAACAATCCGCCGTGAGGTTCAGGTTATTTTCCACAACCGTTCCTCAGAAGCTTGAAGCAAGCAAATTGCAGTTGTCGACAGAGCCAAACCCTGGTAGTCATCGGCAAAGTCGGGGTTCGAATGGACTATAGTAATTAACGGTTGTAAAACTTAGGCTACATTCCTGAAATCGGTAGGCCTATAAGAATTTAGTGGCGTAACCAGAGGGGGATTTAGAGCCCTCAGAACCCTTGCCCTCCCCCTCTTGCACCCCAAACGAGATCGGGAAAAATGCAAGAATGAATGGTTTGATACATTAAATTAATAGCCCCCCAACTTTGGCTTTGCCCACGCTTGCCCCACCCCATGAAAATATCTCGGTTGCACCAATGCCTATGATCCGTCCCCGCACCAGTTCACGACTGGTTTTTTTACGGGTACACACTTATGACGTAACTATAAGGGGGTGGGGTACATGCCCCCGGACTGATACCTGTGCCACCCCATCCCCATTTTGAAACCTTGACTTTTTTTGATAAAAAATTACCGGAATAAAAAATGTTACACTTTGTAAGCTTTCATTTTATATAGCTCAACACGTCAGAAGAGCGCTGAAAAGGGGCTGTTAAGGGAAACAAACATACGGAAACTACAATTTTAATTGGCCAAAAGTGCCCCTAGGAAAAATGGTGCCCCCCTCACCCCCCTCTAAAATTTTACCCTAGTTTAGACGCTGGAACGCAGCACATTGTTTCTCACTCATCAATTCCATTTATGATAACTATTCAAAGTAATGTGTGAAACGCTAGTTGTATTCATAACTCAAAGGGGGACGCATTGCCGATCGGATTGGGCACGTTTGGACAAGAAGAAGCTTTTGTTATGAAATTAATATGGTGTGGAAGATATTTTTCGAGTCTAGTAGAACGTAAGGATTCACATAACCATCATTTGAAATGGTGTGGTTTTTGTTTAATTACAGGGTTCCGCTATTTTGTGAAACCAAGATTGTTGCCTTCACAAAATGGCGGACGGTATGTTTTTATGTAGGGTGTGGTTCTGGTGGTTGTATTTCCGAGAGGCGAAGTGAGTTTTTTGAATCACTACTCTCTAATTACAACGCACTGTGTTTTATTGCATGAACAACTGTGATTTGACATGTTTTTTACACCGGAAACCTGTGTTTTGACGGTAGTTGTCGTAAAAAGTACAATGTATCAATTTCAAATTACAGTTTAGTCGTGAAATAAATGTTAAAACCGGCATACCGTTTATTATTGCCATTTTGTAGTTTATTTCCCTGTACAAATTCGTCAAATCAAAATAACGTTGCCATCCTGTTATTGGCTTCAAAAAGCTGTATTTTTACAGGTTTTTTTTCCAAAGTACACGGAAAACCTGTGTTTTTACGGTAGTTGTCATTAAAAAAACATATAGCTTCAAATTACAGTTAGATCGTAAAATAAATGTTAAAAAACTGCATACCGTTTATTAACATCATTTTTGTAGTTTATTTAACTGCAAAACTTCGTCAAATCAAAATAACGTTGTTATCCTGTTATTCGAAGGCTTCTAAAAGCTGCATTTTTACAGTTTTGTTTTACAGTGATTGGGTAAAATTTCCGGGGTGCACAAGGGGGCCACTATTTTTCCTGGAGGGTCTGGCCAATTAAAATTACTGTGTTTTCCGTTTGTGTTTTTCCTAAACAAGCCTCTTTTCAGCGCTCTTCTGACTTGTTGAGGTAAATAAAATACATTCTGCGTGTAAATGATACAAAATAGTTTTAAAAACATTGAAATTACTACATAAAGATCATGAAATGTAACATTTTATTCTGGAAATTGTTAATCTCAAAAGTCCAGACTTCAAATGGGGGGGGGGCACGGACATCAGTTGGGGGGAGTGCCCCCCCTCCCGTGCCCCCTTATAGTTAAGCCACTGGAACGAGGACCTACTAAGCGACTTATACGAGCTAAAAGAGCTCCCCATATTTTGTCTGTTACCTTCATCATAGATCTATGCTTTCATCAACTCAGGGGGTAAATATCAGTTTGTGATTGACACTTTTGATCCGTGATATTCATACGTGCCTAGTGACGAAATGTTTCCAGGAAGACGCGGCACACCGGAAGCTGAGGTCATGCTCCATGGCGGATCCATGTGGGATCCATGTGGGTGTAGCGCGGGGACGTGGAAGAAGTACTGACGACAGAGACGCCTGTCTCATCCCATGCACCAACAAATGAACTATATGCAACCCCGTTTCCTGCATGGGCCCAATCTTAATGCATGCCCACCACAGGTGGGCCTGTCGTGTCACATCAACCCAACAGAACTGGGACAAGTCGTGCTTTGTGAAGCGTCGGGGAATTTACAATCACGTGTTTGACTTTGAGACAGTCACGTTATTGTCTACTAAGCAAGTTTGGGAGAGGAAACACTTTTGATTGGTGCATTACGTCTGAATACAAACTGCAAAGATTAAGGGAAGCGAACACTTTGTTGGTATACAACTGACTTAAAGACGGTGAAAAGTTCCTGCCAGCGATCCTCTCTTGTATGTGATTATGGGTAAGATGTTTTTGATTTTGGTCCTTTATCTATATTTTGTTCTGTGCTCATGAGGCCTCCTTCAACCAAAATGGCAAAGAAGGTCCTCGGACTGAGGGATTGGAGGCAATGGCAGCTAGAAATTGGTGTTTGTTTTATATTTCATTTGATTGTCAGACGGGCTATAGGCCATGCAGCCTGTGGCATCACACATGTTAACAAAAGAGCCACAGCGGCAGAGCCTGGACTTCCTGCAGGCACGGTTTTCTTCAGAGCTCAATAATGAAGAAAACATTTAAATCTCGTAGTTTATGGAGACGATTGCATTGTCTGATTTTTATCAACTTTTTGATTCGCGAAGGAAGGGGGTAACGTCTCCAAACTTGTTCAGCTGTTGCTTGAATTTATGTGGAAATCATGACACCAAAATGTAAACATTCTCATGTGTGACGAGTGTAGAATAATGCCTGCCGGGAAATGCCCTAGAAAGTACAGGGTCATTCTTTCTGTAAACAAAGATTACATGGTCTATTAGGCATATGTGTATCACCTTGGGTATAGCATCCAATCCATACGCTTGTTTATACCATGGAGGTAGAATTAGCTACCTCCATGTTTATACCAAGAGGAGATTAGGGCCGGTGTCTGAAAAGCAGAGTGCAGCTCACGAGGAGTTTACAAAGGTTTTTCTTCCTAGGCCTACTAGTACTGTGATATAGTTTCTCCATGGTTTCTCCGTGATATTGCAAACAAATCAACAAGTGGCTTTGGGCATCTGAATGGGTATCGAACTAGATTCGCTTGAGCAGACCATGGGCAGCTAAGACGCCCACAATATTAAAACTATAAACGAAGAGAGGAAAACGTAAGGGAAGATTGTAACAATTCGGGAGTGTTGTTTGGAGACCGAGGTTGACAGCCCATTCAACCTAACCCTAAAATGCAACACGAGTCCCACAAGACATTAATATCAGGGCAATTTCATATCTCAGCCCCCTCCATTTATAACTCCTGGGTACGCCTCTGATTGTGTGGAGGGTTCTCGTACCATCATGTAGAAAGTACTCTCAGCTAGTTGAAACACGGTCGACTATGAGCAAGGTTTTACAAAACAAAAAATTACAAACAAACACTTTGAATCCGTCAGCGAGGTATCTGCTTATAGTTTACAAATTGAAACTCAATATTTGCCCCCTGGGTTAAACAGCTGGTGGGAACCATGGTTGGCATGACCTATTGGACCATACGCAATATCTGTATTCCAGGCATCTCGATTTGGGCCTTCGCGATTTGGGGTAACGCGGCATTTCCAAGGTTGATAATAGCTCAACTTGACAAAGACGGCACCCTTTGTGATTTGACCGCAAGCGGGCGCGGGTGCAGTATCTGAGTGAGAGTATCTTTCCATGCACAGCCACTACAATCATGACGACACAGCCCCTTAAGATCTGTTTTTATGAGGGAAACAAAAACTTGTTCAATGCATTAATGTAATACGATATTCTCCGTATGGGGTGAATAATTGCAGAGAGAGAGAGAGGCGAAGTTCTTACCGGCTTTGTGGGGTGAACTGAAATCTGAATTCCTCTTCGTGGGAGCCATAAACGTTGAACCTGTACGATAACTATACGGGTATACTTTCACGTAGTCTTGACTCAAGACGTGACCGCGTGGCAATGCGAGGCAGGAATGTCCATTCGATAAGTGTTGTCAGTGCAGTAGGGAACACCCTTAATATCAAGGAAAGTTTGCATACAATTAGAAACACACATTTTGTTTACGGTGTTCGTCGGAACCGCCGTGGTCTTATCCATCTCGAGATCAAAGGCAGAACAACTCTCTATAATGTAAAAGAGTGAAAACATCACTCTCTTGCCCGAGTGGTGGTGTAATTTTCACTCTTTTTAGAGTGCAATTATCTCTAGTTTGCTCTTTAAGAGTGAAATTTGAGTAAACTTCACTCTGAATCGAGTGAAAAAGAAAATGTTTCCACTCTAAAAAGACTTGTCCGCCATATGGCTCTTTTAAAAGAGTGGTATGGGGGACAACCCTTTTTAGAGTGGAAATGTTTTCTTTTTCACTCGATTTAGAGTGAACTTCACTCAAATTTCACTCTAAAAGAGCAAACTAGAGATAATTGCACTCTAGAAAGAGTGAACATTACACCACCACTCGGGTAAGAGAGTGATGTTTTCACTCTTTTACATTAAGAGAGAAGACATTATGTTATTAGCCCAGTACAATAATGCGTCTTAAAGCCCCAACTCAACATTGGTAAAAAAAAAATGTTCAGAGATTTACTGATACATTATTTTACATGAATGGTAGCACACTTTCTTTGAAATATGTCTGCCTGAAGTGGTTTGTAAATAATACATGAAATAAGATTCAAAAATAGTTTTCGTCTCGGTGAGACGAAAACTCTGCCTGTGGGAATGCGTACAAAAATGCCGATTGCATTTGTACCGTTTTCTCGCAAACGAAACAACGAAATGAGCTGGTATTTTCACAAGTCAGTTTATTGCAGATATCTTGATTTGTGTAAAGAATGGAAGAATTTGCAGTCAGTTTACCAATGTTGAAATTAGCTTGCGGTAGCCAACAATGCGGGTAAAATATCACTTTTGTTTTGGTCCTTAGAAGAACCGGAATTGAGATAGTCTCTCCTCGTCTTGAGGAGAGACGAGCAGAGTAGGCCCACACGGTTCGAAGCGTTTAGACTGTAGTTCCCAATTCCCTTCTCGTGAACCACCACGTCTCACAAAATATATATTTTACCCCTGTTGTTGGCTTCCGTTAGCTATAGTTTCATATTTTGGCAATTTATACGAATTTCAAAAATATGGTTTAGCATGTTTTGAAGCGCCTGGGGTGGATTTCACAAAACTAGTCTTAAATTAGGACTAGTCCCAACTTATGTCTATTGTCCTATAAGTTAGGACTAGTTACTTGTCCTAACTCGAGATAAGACTAGTCCTAGCGCTTTGTGAAATCCACACCTGGTCTCTTTAGTAAAGCAGGTAGGTGATGCGATTGGGAATAACAAGCGTTGAGAGCCGTTTTGGAAATTACTTCTAATTCTACCGTATAATTTTTCAAATGACAAAACTGCGATGGCGCTATAGCTAAATACATTTCTCATTATTCTGACTGTGCGCACAATTTCATGCTTGTATCATCAAAGGCACAATTAGCCGAATTTGGACAGCAAGAGGGCGCAATACTAATTCCATTGTAAAAGTACACAAATATTTCAAAACATTAAAAAAATAAAAATTTACAAAGTAAATTTCTTAAGCTGATTACATTATAAAACTATCAATAAAAAAACCTTCAAAAGTTGTATATTAACCGCTTTATTAGAAGTCTAATTGCATCTGGTTTACCACACTATTTGACCCCAATCTGCCCCCAAAGGGCGCCCTCTTGCAGTCACAAATAAGGCCTATTCCCCTTAGATATTCCCCCAATCTGCCCCACTTCTTCCCCTCCAAAACACATTTATTTGAAATGTGGTGTTTGATTGTTATTTTCCTGATTATATTCATTTGGGTATTTACTATTTACGTTGCAAAAATTACCTAACCACACAGAGCTGACGTGTTGATTAGAATTTCTGAAAGGCCAATGTACTATGTATCATCTTTGCGCAAATCCGGTTAGTGTGGCCTACTGTATAGTAATTTCCGGTGGTCGAAAGTCGGAAAGACAATGAAATTTGGCAAGAATTCAAAAAGATGAATGCAATACAACAAAAAAAGAAGAGGAATGTGTGGGAGTTTTACATATGAGTTTATCATGAATACAGAGGGTGTGATTTTGCAGAATGCCAAAGATTTAAATTTAATAGCATTTGTGGAAAAGTGAAAACAAACAAAATAAAAACAAAACAGCAGCAAACAAAGCAGCAGCAGCAGCAGCAGCAGCAGCAGCAGCAACAACAACAACAACAACAACAACAACAACAACAACAACAACAACAACAACAACAACAACAACAACAACAACAACAACAACAACAACAACAACAACAACAACAACAACAACAACAACAACAGCAACAACAACAACAACAAAACACATCCACAAGAAATGCGTATCCTTGCGTTAATTCATTATACTGAAATAGTAATCGGGTAATAGACCTTATGGGTCTGACGTCATGAGTCCCATAGAGAGACATGTACAACAGCGCCCTCAATGAGGTCAAAACGGCCGTAAGTTTACTGTAGGAAAACGGCTGTGCATACCCTCTATTAAATGTTTATTTTTTCCCCTACTTTTTCAGTCACGTTGTGGCATGGGTATAACTTCTGGATTGTATGTTAACTAAAACCAATGTGTTTTCTTTGACTTCAGTGTATCATTTCAAGTCAGGAAAAAGGAAAATAGTGACTGCTCAACGATAATACTGGACTTTTGTTTCGAACCGAGGTATAATTCTACAAGGTTCATCGCAAAAAAAAAAACCTCTGGACTAAGCAAATCGACAAATTCAACTTTGGTCGACAAACCGAAATTGAAAAAATGAAGCTGGATAAAATCATCCCGTTGTTAGGCAACTTCAGCCGGTACCAGTTGTTCGCTGTCTGCTATCTATTCCTCGTCAACATTATGAGCTGCCTGACGACACTCTCAAATGTCTTCTTCGCGGCCGGGACGGACCACTGGTGTCGAGTTCTTCCCGAGGAGACCTGCCTAAACTGGGTGGAGTTTCAAGACAACTGCACCGAGGTCAAGAAATCCATCTTCCTGCCTCCACCAGATAAAGAACACAGCAAGTACATGTACTCGAACTGTGAGCAGTGGACCCCTCCAATTGGCTACACGTTTGACCCGTATGTGACGTATGATGACGTCGTCAGTGATTATAATTTCACCAAGACTGCCTGCACGGATGGATGGGAGTATGATACGTCACAGTACAAAACCACAACCATATCAGAGGTAGTATATACGTTGATTTTTTTTCTTCAAATTTTTGGGGGTAATTTTCTCACTACATGTATAGACCCCGTGACCTGTGACATCACCTGTTAACAAAAGAGCCACAGAGCCTGGACTTCCTGCAGGCATGATTTATACACAGCTCAATGAAAGAAAACATTAAACCTTATATTTTATGGAGATTGCACTGTCTGTTTTTTAACAACTTTTGATATGAAGAATTTAGAAAGGGGGCACAGGCCTATCTCAAAACTTGTTCAGCTGATTCTTATAACTCTTGAATTTATGTGAAAATTAGAAAGCAAAATGTAAAATTAAAACGCTGCTTAAGTTCAGTACTTGAGCATCATGCAGCATCAGAGTTCGACATTCTCCTGAAGACGATCAGAGTATACTGATCGAAACGTCGAGTTGTTAATAAACCATCGGTTCTTTTCAGAACCACTGGGCAAACTCATTAGAGATATTCACATGGTCTTACCGCAAACTCACCAGAAAGTAAACAAAAATGATAATAATAATAAATAAATAAGGTCGTATAAGAATGTATTGGAATAATCTTTGTTATTGTACACAATTTGAATAAATTTGATAAATCAAGAGGCGAAACATTTCCATAATTTGTCTCTGATGATTTTAAGACTATGGTATTTGTTTAACAGATGATTTTTCCCCCCATTATTTTATTTTTTTAGTTCAATCTAGTTTGTGAAGATGGGAATTGGGCCAGCTTTGCCCAGTCTCTTTACTTCGTTGGTTTCTTGGTTGGCTCGCTCGTCTTCGGCACTCTCTCTGACTGGTAAGCTACAAAAACAGTGTTTTTTTCCTTTTAATTTACTGGTCTTCGAGACTCATTTTTATGGAGGGCCGGGGCTTGGGGTTCGAGTCCCGTAATGTTCTCTGTTGAGCTTCCTGGCACAGTGGGTGGGATTATTCTACAGTTATTGTAACATTCTTGTAATTTGGTCTGCGGGCCACGAGTTGAATGAAACAGACCAAAATACCAATATAAAAATGGAGTGTAGTGTCCGAGCAGTCGAGATCATCGGACTTTTGCTGCACTTGTGTGCTCAGGGGCGGATCCAGGATTTTCCAAACGGGGGGGGGGGGGGGGGGGCGTGAAATTTACCGATCAAGCAGCAAAAGATTGGTCATGGTTGACGTCGTTTTTTACCCACCTCTTATGTTTGACATTTAATACAGTGAACATTGTAGTATATTGTCGAAAGTTTATTTCTCATTGCAAGTGGGCGGGATGATATCTTGATTTTCTTTCGGAAGGAAAAATAGGGGGCGTGCGCCCCTCACGTACCCCCTGGATCAACCCCAGGTCCTTGAACATGATACTTTACCGTAGCGAGTAGGTAAACCAGATGCAATTAGACTTCTAATAAAGCAGTTCATATATACGACTTTTTAGGGGTTTTGTATTGACAGTTTTAAAGTGTAATCAGTGCAAGATATTCGCTTGGAAAAGTTGTTTTGAATTCTGGTTTTAGTCCTTTCATATTATGGAGTTAGTATTGCGCCCTCTTGCTGTCCAAAAAATTATCAATTGACTGTTTGAGGAGCTTTCAATTTTGTGCGAAAAAAACACTTAAATTGGCTGCTTATTGGCGAAAATGACAAGGAAAAACCTAGGCCCATGTAGGAGTTAAAAATACAAAGCTGATTATGACAAAGGAAAAGGGGTACATTATATAATAGGGGAAAAAAGAAACAAGCAAATTAGGAAGCTTGTGGGAATATAAATGTTAAAATTTGTTAACTAGTTAAAACTCTTTTCTGTCCATCTTTTGGAAGGATCGGTCGTAAGAAAACGACTGTCATCGGAGTGATGTTCTGGTCAATTGGGTGCATAACCACGTCATATTCCGTCAATATCTACATGTATACTGCGTTCCGGTTCATGGCCGCCTTTGGTAACATTGGGACTTACATCTCACTGTATGTATTGGGTAAGAACGAGCTATAATCCTCCACTTCCATGTTTTACGTGGCGTGTCGTGGCCCAGCGATCTAGCGCACCGGACTCGAGCTCTGGTGTTTCTAATCAGCAGAGTGTGGGTTTGAGTCCCAGTCTTGACACTTGTGTCCTTAAGCGAGACACTTAACCATTATTGCTTCGTCCTTCGGATGGGATGTAAAGCCGTAGGTCCCGTGCGTTGTGTAATGAACGTAAAAGAACCCAGTTTAGTACACTTATCGCTAAGAGAAGGGGTTTGCCCCGGTGTTTCTGGCAGTGGCTGCTGAATGCGCCGCAGCACCTTGTAAACCCTTATAATGGGTCTCATAATTCAAGAACTTCAAAAACCTGTCGTAAAAAATGACAATACTGTAAGCGACTTGAGTACCTAATTGCTGGTAGAAACGTGCGCTTCATAAGACGCCGGTTTTATAGTATTACCGCCCTTGCAACCCACGTGGTCCTGTCCTTGCAACATGGAACCACTGCTATTGAGCTGCTTTAAGATGAAGTGCCCGTCTTTCGCCGAAAGACATTAATGTTTTATATATTTTTTTCACTGAAAGATTTGTGACCGAAATGATGCTGTTTCAAAACGAAAAAAATAATAATAATATGCCAGTAAAGAACAAAATGGTGCATATGATTTTGTTTTAGTTTAAACAGTCAGAAGGGTCCGGGTCCGGGTTCAAAAAGACATCTGCCGAGGCCGGGTGACCACTAATGTCTAGTTGGCAAACCAATGGGAGACTTTGGAACGCTGTGGCAGTAGACTTACCGGGTAAATTTCTGTTGTATTTGTTTGAGTAGTTCTGAGCATGCGCAAATTCCAAACAACAATGGACATACCACCGATCTCTATAATGAAGATCAGTGGGATATACCTGGTAAGTCTGCTGCCACCTACAGTTCCCAGAAGTCTCATACTTGAGCAGGGTTAGTCATGGGGGCCAATGGTTGAACTAATTGTTGCTGGGTCGGGGTTACCCGCATCTCGCACCCCAACATAGCCGCCGGATACCAGTCTGGCAAGTCTGGCAAGTCTGGCAAGGCCTTGCCCCCGATAATCCAGTGTTTATCAGGCGAATTATTTTCTGTTTTAGTTCTGGAAGTTGTTGGGAAATCATGGCGCACTGCAGTTACCATGGCATCTGGCATATTCTTTGCTTTCGGTTACTTCATCTTGGCAACTTCTGCTATGTACGTCAGAGAATGGCGCCACCTATCGCTCGTTGCCTCCTTACCTGTTGTGATCTTATTTATCCCACTGCCGTGAGTATAAAGATAACTTCTGCCACTTATTTGTCTTAAAATTTAATCTTACGTTCAGCGTCTGAGTTGAAATGGAGACAATTCGCAGAAATCACGTGGCTTCTATTAAAGGGCAAGCGTATTATTTATAATACTAAAAATTACTTTTCTATTGAATAATGTTGGATGGAGCTAGGACATGATCACTGGACAATCAATGGCATTACAATTCATGTTGATAAAACTAGCATTCGTGAAACCACAGTCAGTTCGCTCTAAAGATTCAAGAGAGATACAAGAATAGGCTGTAACAAACTGCTAACCAACCAAAAGGACATATGGTAGATAAGATGAGAAAACACAAAAAACCTGCATTACATTTCGACCCTAGCACAGTGGCGTAACTACGGAGGGGGGGGGGGGGTTACGGGGGGACCGCCGAAAGGGGCTTGTGTAGGTAAAAAGTACAAACGGAAACTGCAGTTTTAAATGTTCAAAATTGCCCCCTAGAAAAACGGTGCTAAATGACAACACGGCACACATACTTATACAAGTATGCTGGTGTAACCAAGTGTTAGGTCCTACTTGTAACCAAGTTACACCCAGTATGTGTGTGCTGTGTTGTCAATTTGAACTTTTGAGAACGACACCGCTAGGGTTGAAACTTGAGGCTCTTAAAAGGCCCATGCAGAGGTTTTTTTTTGTCAAGGAACATTTTTGTGGCTTAATATATGGTTTGAAATTAACAAAACATAGTATTGACTATTTTGATGTGTCTGTTATGCGTTAATACACTTTAATTGAGCCCAGAAAATGTGTGCCATCTGATTGCGCAACGATCCATGACGTAGGCTGTGGGAAAACATTTCAAAGACGGCTCTGGTGCCGAGTGGTCAACAATGCATTGTATATTATTGTCACACACATGGCCCTGGTCAGCCGTTCCACTGTCTACGTCACATATTTTATATTAATGAGGAAGGGTGGGCGGAGCACGGCAACCCCCTAATTTTAGAAATCGTTATTTCTACGATTAATACGCATGTAAAAAATGTGAAAAAAGTAAAGATATACTATAATAGGCATACATTATGTGTTTAACCAATAAAAAAAAAAATTTCATGGGACCTTTAACAATCTTTTGTCCCCACATCCTTGCAGATTTATAAAGGAGTCCATCAGTTGGTTAGTTTGTAAAGGGAAAGTTGAAGAAGCAGAGGCGACCATCAGAGGAATCGCAAAGTTCAACAAGAGGACTCTTCCTGATGTCTTATTTACTAAGGAGGACGTCCAAGAACAAACGGTTAATACCTCGTCGAACTCAGAATGATCACTCACGCACGTGTTACTGTGACGACCTTATTGCACGCGAACAACATTGATAATGGGAGACTTTTGAGACGATAGCGGGCGTCCCACATACCGGTCCTTTTCCATTGTTTTCATCGCTGAGAACAATGGGAAAGGACCGGTCTGTGGGACGCCCGCTATCGTCTCAAAAGTCTCCCATTGTCAAAAACCGGTATCCACACTTGATTTGACCAATATTTCATGAAATAACAAACCCGTAAAAATTTAAGCTCAATCGGTCATTGGTGTCACGAGAAAAAAAGTAAAAAAAAACCGTAAAAACAAGTGGCGAAACTGGGGTACACGAGGGAGTGCACCAATTTATCTAGGGGCCACTTCAGGCCAATTAAAATATGTTCACATTTCCTAAACCGGCCTCTATTCAGCGCTCTTGTTATGATGTTTACTATTTGTTATGAGATAATTTGAGGGTGGGGGGAAAACAAAAATACACAGTCTGCGTATTATAAAAACAGTTTACCAAAAACATTGACATTACTACGTAAAAACTTATAAATGTATAGCATTTCACAGATTAATTTTTAATCTAAACAGTGCAGATTACAAATGGGGGCGGCGGGGGGGGGGGGGGGGCACGGACATCACGGGCGGGGGGGGGGGGGGGCACGTGCCCCCAGCTGATATCTGTGCACTATTGTCTGTTGAAAACTGGAGATAATATTAATATTATACGCCGACTTCCATTGCGAAACCCAGTAATGACTCGAACATGTAATAAAATACTTTTTAAATTCGAGTTGTTCACGGAAATTTCTCTTTTATATTTTGAAGGACTTGAGAAATTCGACCGTACCGCCATCGGTCATTGACCTCTATAGAACACCCAACATGGCGGCCAAAACGATGAACTTGCAGTATAACTGGTTCGTATTTATTCATGGAGTTTACGATCTTCCTGGAAAATTAGACAATAATACAAACGTCAAGGCCTCGGACTTCGCTCTTGGGGCACGGCAGTTTTCCTCTGGTAAAGGGTACTTCTGTTTGAGGAAAATGTCAATTTGTATTGGAACTTTGCAAAGGGCACCGCAGCAAAAGCACAGGGTTCCACGACAATTGCTGTGGGTGCAGTGGGTAAATTCAAGGCCTGGGAGTTACTTTTTGAAAGAGAGTTTTAGTAATTCAAACAAATGCCATGAATGGATGGCTGAACAATTTTGGAACAACATTATTTCAAAATGATCAAATACGTACTTGAAATCTCAATGGAGCTTAGAATCGATACAAATACCTTTTAAAATGAAATTTTCACAGATTAGTTTTTATTGGTCTACATCTATAATTCTGAATACTAGTGATACAATTTCCCTTTCACAAGAAGTTCAACTTTTTTTTCACAGGGTGGTCAATAGTCTCATATACTACGGACTATCTCAGAGTACTGGAGATCTGGGCGTGGACGACTACTGGGCGTTCTTCGTGTCCGGAGCGGTCGAAATCCCGGCGATGATTTACGCGGCGATTGCAGTAGAAAAATTCGGCCGTAAATGGAACACCGCCATCTTGGAAGTAATCGGCGGTGTTGCGTGCCTGGCAACTATTTTCATAAGTAAGATTGAAGATTTGAACTAAATGTGTTAATTTTTTTAGTATTTTGAGATAATTTTTTATTTATACATGAAATAACAAGTCCAGCAGACTCGTACATCGGTATTAAACCAAATTTAAGTACATATACTGTAAGAACTCATGGGTCATAATAGACCTTTATCATGGTGCGGTCATCTTAACTTTCTCCCATTCAAACCAATGTAACCAAACCGAGGCTGGAAGGGCAAATAGTCTGGTTCCTTTTTGTACAATGAATGTTAGCATATATTACTGTTATTGGATACAGGGAACATGACCTAGATTGTTGCAGCATGATAAAGGTCTATTGACCCGGATTCCAGGGGGCCCTGACCCATATCTAGGTCAGTATGACCCGGAAACTGTGTGAAATCGACCCAAAACTGTGATTGGGAATCTGAGTCAAAAATCCTCAATTTCACCAGGTTCCAGGTCTCAGCCTGACCGAGAAATGGGTCAGGCCCCCTTGCACCTGGAATCCGGGTCAATAGACCGATCCATTAAGCCCTAACATATTGACCAATCACAGCATTGGCTACATCACCACAGTACACGTGGGCAGCACAACGTGCGTCTCTTCAATACCACACTGCACGACATGACGCGCACGCACACACGTTTACATTTTCCAATAGGATTTATCGTGTCGGACCTTTGTCGGACTTTCGGTCGCGTAGCCAAGGCTGTGATTGGTCAACACGTAAGGGGGCGGGACTTAATGGATCGGTGTATTCTGACCCGAGCGTTTTTATAGACAACAGTTATTGAATCGCGTAATAAACCTTATGCACATGGCGTCATTTGAGTATAGGGCGCCCTCGGTTAGAGGTCAAAAGAAGGTTGCTCATTGGCCCATCCTGTGCGCCGCGCGTACATGACGTGCGTTTTCCATTGTTGCATCAGCGTTTTATCTCGAAGATGGCGGCATGATGACGTCAATGCTTAATGTCTATAGTTGCTTTGATATTTTTGTGGGTATCTTTTTTTTCCTTCAGCCACTGGGGTTTTGCGTACTGTTGTGTCCATGGTTGGAAAATTCTGCATCTCCGCATCATACAGTATCATATATCTGTACTCTACAGAGTTATTTCCTACGCCTGTCAGGTAAAACGTTTTCCATGTCAGGAACAATTTGGAGTGACATGTAAAGGATAATACGATTTCCTCAAAATGTTATTATTTTATTATTATATCTTTCTGGTAATGAAACCAAGGGACCCTCAAAAGTGACTTGCACTGTAACCCGTAGGCCTGAAGATACCTGTGTAGAGAAGATGTTGAAGAAATGTCAGTTTTAGATGTGGGAGGAAAACCCCAAATTCATAGGGGAAACACACGCAATCAGGTAGGGACTGAAAACCCAATCCACATGCAAGGCCCCAGTCCGGGATTCGAACCGGGGTCAACAGAGGTGAAAGGCAAGGAAAGAAACCACTGAGCCAGCGTGAATGAATTCAACCCATATAGTGTTCAGGGCTAAACATCTTCAATTGGACATTCTAGGTTTAACAATTTGAAGAATGTATTTTTCTTAACAACATAATCCTTTTGGTGAGTCACTACGTTACGGGCTTGCGCATCTGCTGCATGCCCAAAGTGTTCTCTCCGGTTCCAGAGCAGGCATGTGTCATGTTACCGAAAAACACTGATTCCTTCGTTCAAAGACAGTTCCTTTGAAAGAAACCAGTATTTCTGATAAGACCTTGAAATCTTTGCAAGACACACGTGTAAGGCGAGTCCAGAAATTGTTCTTATACATAAATCATCAAAGACAAAAATTTCAATGCATTTCCTATGGGCTTCTGGCAATCGATAGAGCCAGTTTGTGTGAAGTGGGCGTGACTTACAGTGGTATTACGCCACCTTTACCAACAGGATAACATTGGAGTATTGAAATGTAAGTCTATGTGGCCAGTGTGGATTTCACAAAACTAGTCCTAACTGAGGACTATAGTCTTGCTCATCCGAACTCGAGATAAGACTAGTCCTAGCGCTTTTTGAAATCCACACCAGCTGTACTCCTTTTCTTTGTTGGGATTTTGACATCATCGGTCGCAGGATACATATATTACATTTGGTTTTGGATATTTGCAAAGTGAACACCTCTTTTCATTGTGTCTTCATTGTGGCCTGGGAATCTCAGGAATTCTTTAGAAGAATTTTCTCGGGGTGGGTACAGTGTAGTTCTGTACAAAAAGGGCAAAGACTTCATTTGATGTGTGTCTGGGGGTGGTTCCCTTAGCCGCATATCTGTCTTGGTATATTGAAAGGGTGTGATAGAAATCTTGGTTTTCGTTGACCTTAACAACAGGGCTGTTGGTTTGGGTGTGTGCTCCGTGGCTGCTCGTATCGGGGGCATCCTGTCCCCAATCATGCTGTTACTGGGGGATCTCTTTGAGTCGCTCCCGTTGATTCTATTCGGCTCCAGTGCGGTTCTAGCCGGGTTGCTCGTGATCCTCCTGCCCGAGACTCGAGGACAAAGACTTCCTCAGACGCTGGACGAAGGAGAAGAGTTTGGAAAGTAAGTGGGTTCTATTTTTTACAGCACAAACAGTTTCAATTTTTATAAAACACACCGTGCAACCAATCTACCAACGTGCCTCATACCATGTTTCTTTTTCACATCGATTGCTGTTCTTGCTTTGTTTTCAGTGTGACTTGTGTTTATTATAATCGTTTTTGGAAAAAAATTTCCATATCCAAATGTCACTTTCTAAGGGATATTTCAAGTTTGTTTAATGGGTGGTGGACTTTATTTCTCTTTTGAACCAACATTTTTCACAGTTTTTTTTCATGTATATATATTGAATCACAAAAAATGAGAACACTGCACCATCAGCTTTACCAATGCTCTATTTTACCTTTAATTGATTCCCGTTGTCATACATTGTTGTCTTCCACAATCATTTGTGTATTTTTGTTCATATTGTTAAAGCAATGATCATATTTTGGAATTGCGTATTTTTTATTATAAGTACTGGTATTATTATTATTATTATTATTATTATATTATCATTATTAAATGTTATATTTTGGTTGCTCAATAGTTATCATTATGAACTTTGCCTTTAACGATTATTTTAATAACTGTCTATATCTTTGTCTCGTAACAATCAGCTTTGGTTACACTTTCTAGAAATAAAGTTAAAGGGACACATTGCCTTCAAATCTCTTAAAATTTTGCTGTTTGGAATTGCTCCTTGAAACTTTTAATAGAGTTATTCATGAAATAAACGATGTGTCGTGATTAGTGAATAGTGATTAAAGAAACACTTGCCTCTAGAAATACCAGCGGAACCACACTCTACATAGAAACATACGGTCCGCCATTTTGTGGAGTCAAAAATTTGGTTCAACAAAATGGCGGACCGTGTTCTGTCATGACTAGATTAAACAAAACACCACACACTTCCAAGGGAAGTATATAATGTGATTCATTATACAATGTATTCTACTTTTAAAATATCTTCGGTATCCAATCATATTCTTGTCATTACAAACGCTTTTTATAGCCCAAAAGCGCACAACCCGAAGGCAATGTGTCCATTTAGTGGCAGTACCAGTTATTTATAGAACAAAACATAATTTCGAAAACGCTAGACTAAAGAATACAGCCGCATTCGGCTAGCGGAATTTCTCATATGCAAAGTACATGGTAAATTTACACAGCACTTTTTTGATTTGAGTCTTTAAACTGTTTTTTTTGTGTGTTAAACTACTCCTTTTCCAGATGTCAGTGCATGCGGAAACGGCCCGATGATGACCAAACATCAATCGTCGACACGATAGAGGGCGCTGTTGCCATAAGGCTTTGATCGCTAACATTTTTTTCATGCGTTCTTGTTCCGTGATATTTAATGCATTACTATTGTGGACATTTCTAAACTTTTAAAAAACTGACTTAAAAAGTTTTTATTTAGGTTTGTAAATAGTCGAAATATCCTTTAGTACTGATGTTTTTTAAACATTTCTTATGCACTACCCGTCCAGTAACTTAGCAAACAGTTTTTTTTTAAACTAAACCGTTATTAACGAAGTAGGTTATCGTTCGTGCACGTTGGAATGGTTCAGGCCAAATAGAACGATTAATGTTAATTAATATTTGCAAAATTTGAAAGCATTTCAATAAACAATGTGGAAATTATACTGAAAATACTGTTTTTGACTGGAAATGGGCAAAAATGGCTCCTGGCGGTATAATGTGCAATCTTTAGTACGTGTGAACAACCAGATTCGATATCAACGTCATCAAATTCACCAGATTGCTCGAAAGTTAAGACGAACTCAATCTCTAGGCCTCGTACAGATTTTGGCCAATGACCTAGGTGAGGCATGATATTCGAAAGAGCGACAGTAAATCCTGAGGTAGACTGACCAGAGGTTGGACTGAGGTCGCATCCAATCAAGCGACTTTGGCTTCGGCTATGGTCTTTGGCAGCGATGACGTTGAAGAATAATGTGTTTTTAGCGTTTTTTAAGGCCGTGTCCGAGTCAAGGGACTTCGGCTACGGCTATGGGCCGCTGGCTGCAACGATAACGTTGAAGAAAAGGAATCCTTGGCGTTCCGGCCGTAGCCACTGCTGAAGCCATTCATTCGGACACGGCCTTATGCTGTTAATTACGTAAACAATGACAATAGTACCTAGTCTGCTGCCACCTATCGTTCTAAAGTCTCCCATCGATCTTTTTACAAACCTCCGAACCTTCCGTAATAAGATAGACCAATGTAAACTGCTCATAGGCTTGATTCTTAGACATTGAAATTTGCATAATGTTTTGTTTAAATGCTTTGGTTTAATTAAAAGAAAGAGCGGTGTCTAGCTCTTAATTGTTGTTGTTGTCATGAATGAGACGCTGTTGTTGAAATATCACATAGTTTACTGGTCCTTTTCACCAATGCATGTATTTCGTCAGACACAACAGTTTTATGTATTTATGAATTGATTTGTGTAATGGTAGCCTCACTCTCAAACTAAACATGAAATAGCGGAGGGGCATTAGTCTCGGGGAAGGAAAGTGTGGGAGTTACGGCAAACAACGACTTGTTTTCGAGTCTGCGAGATAATTTATCTGTAGTTCTGCGATCTATCAGACCACAACTTTATGTTGATGATATTTGGTTTGTGTTCTGCTGTCCAGGGACAAGTTACGTAACATTGTCAAAGGTCAATCGATCGTCATAACACCGCAGCCATATTGGTATTGTTCCCTGTGTACATCTGTGCAGTCCTAATGCTCAAAATGATTCCCTAAAATTGTCCGTCTAGCTCCTTGCTGATCAGGTCGTGACCATAGAGTTATATGTAAGAACTAGAGGGCGTGCTAAACCACGCGACACGGCCCGACAAGGAGCATTTTTGACCATTGACAAAAATGGCGCGGACCATTCATTAGTACACTGGGCACTCATCAGTTAACAAGGCAACCATTTTCTAAGCCCGGTCCTGATAGGGTTAATGGATTGGTCTATTGTACATTCTTAGAAGTGCCTGGTAAGTGCCTAGTCAGTGCCTGGTGCAAAGCCCGATGTGTTTGCACACCAGCACGCTGAAACTTCATCTGGTTTCGTAATGAAAGGGTCAGAGTTCACATCCTATTTAGAGCGATCAACTGAGTGTTTAATTTTGTGTTTTACCCACACACCGATGAGTATGAACACAAATAACACAAAATAACATTGCCCTGTGTGCAAATCTAACATAATATCAACTGAGTGTTATAGCCTTTCTTTACTGCAATTTATGATCAAGTATTCTTGAATTTTGAGATAAACACCGATTAAATGTTGCTTGTTGCTTCGATGGCAGAATCCATAAAATAGCCCATAAAACTACTGAATACCTATTACATAAACTCTCCTTGGTACGGTCTATCGTTGACTGACCGGAGAAGAAAGCATTGCCTCGAGTGTGTCTGGCGTTATCCAACCCGGCCTCCCATGGTTTTTGATTATCTTGTTGACTATGGCTCAGCTAAGTGCTGATTAAAATCATTGGGCAGAGACATGACTTTTAGATCAGAGCGCCAGTGTAAATATGAATCCATTTTAATCGACACAAGCTGTTGGGTAGGCCCATATACCTCTCCTAACCGGTTTGCGACGAGCTGTACACTTTCATAAGCTTTGGTGTCCGAACTACGGGGATTGCTGTTGCTATTTGTCCCGAAGACATCACCGGATTCCCAAGGATGAAGGTAGACGAAATCATCCCGTTTCTTGGCAGCTTCGGCCGGTACCAGTTTTTCATCGTAGTTTACATAAATGTCCTGAGCATTTTCGGCTCCATGACTACACTGTCCGACGTGTTCTACGCTGCCGAGACGGACCACTGGTGTCAAGTTCTTCCAAACGAGACCTGCTCCAACTGGGAGGAGTTTCAAGACAACTGCACTGATGCTAAGAAGGCAGTTTGTCTGCCTCCTCCAGAAAGAGAGAATAGCAAGTACCCATACTCAAATTGCGAGCAGTGGGTGATTCCTGATGACTACCAATTCAATCCATATGACAAGCTTAATGGAAGTCGGGTTGAATGTCAGAATGGGTGGGAATATGATACGTCGCAGTACAAGACCACAACTATATCTGATGTAAGTATAGGAAACAAATTTCATATTTCTAAGTCGTATGAATATAAAGTGGCTTTATTTAATTTTTGGCTGAACTCATCAAATAAATTGAAACTTTGAATGCCTGTTATCAAGCTCACAAACACCAGAGAATCGTTTTGAATTCAACTTCTGACGTCAAATGGTATTATATTTCAGAGAATGGTAGATGGTGCACGGATTTTAGTTTCATTGCTGTGGGACGGAGGGAGAAAGCACCGGTCGGGTTACCTTGTAAAAAAAATAAGCACCCTGGGGGCGCAGTTCATGCTATGGGGGTGGGGGTTAACTCCCCGTAGTGACGAAACTGACCCTACCCGATGTGCCTTACAAGATACAACAAATCTGAGAGAGAGAGAGAGAGAGAGAGAGAGAGAGAGAGAGAGAGAGAGAGAGAGAGAGAGAGAGAGAGAGAGAGAGAGAGAGAGAGAGAGAGAGAGAGAGAGAGAGAGAGAGAGAGAGAGAGAGAGAGAGAGAGAGAGAGAGAGAGAGAGAGAGAGAGAGAAACGCCTCGATCGAATAAACTAAATGCAATAATCATCGTCTATACCGTACCACCCTTTCCTATGGAGGATTACGTGTGTGTTTACATTTTATACCCAGAAGTGGTCACGTGACGCGGGTCGCGCAATCGATCTATTAAACCAACCTGTGAAAATGTCAGCTCATTTCGTTGTTTCATTTGCGAGGAAACGGTAAAAATGCATTCAGCATTTTCAGCTGTACGCATTCCTACAGGCAGAGTTTTCGTTTCACTGAGACGAAAACTAATTGTGGATCTTATATTTCATTTATTGTTGAAAAACGATAACACTTCAGGCAAAAATATTTCAAGGAGGGTGGGTGTTATGGAAGGTAGCCAGCTGACTTGCTGACTACCACATTCTCCATTAGTTCGAAGGAGGAGCGCCCCCAGCACGGAACCCAAGTTTTCATTCAATTGTGGGGAAATCCAAATAATAAAATGACCTATTTTGATTTTGGTTCTTCTATAAGTTTGATCTTGTATGCGAGGAAAACAGTTGGGCGAGTTTGGCGCAGTCCATCTACTTTGTTGGACTTCTTGTCGGCTCCTTCACTTTTGGCACTCTCTCAGATTGGTGAGTTCTTAATGTTTATTTATTTATTTATTTTTTATTATGTATATATAATTATTAATCTTTGATTATTGCCATTGAAACAAATAGTCACATATTGTGGATTCCACTTTGGATTTTTTTGTCGTCATGTTTTACAACAGTTTTAAACAATTAATGATCCGGTTTACTTTTGTCTTTCACGGAACTTTTAACCTTTTTATATGTATACATTTTTTTTTACTGTGAGAGCGAACTATGTGCTGTTGTTTGTTTTTAAATAAAATAAATAGTGCAAACAAAGACAATTCTCTTCCGAAGACTGAGTTGGTCTCACAAAAATACCAGAGCCGAAGCTGCTAAAGTACACAATAATGGGATACTTATGAGACGTCAGCGGGTGCCACAGTATGCGGTCTTTTTCTATTATAATAGAAAAGGACCGCTTACTGGGGCGCCCGCTATCGTCTCAAAAGTATCCCATTATTTGCTTAACATTTAAAATGCAAGCAAGGCCCAATTTTACAGAGCTTTTCAAAATAGAAAAAGGGCTTAACAGTTTTCAACTATATATAAGCGAAAATAAACAGGATACCAGTCGTAAACGGTCCACATGGCATCGTATTTTGGCTGGTAACAGTTTCCCGACAAGCAGACTTATCTTGTGTTCTGCAAAGTTTTAGCTAGGTCTTCATTGTGACCTGGTCATTGCAATAGTTTGCTTGTAAATTGTTTTGTTTATTTTTTTGGTGATATTCTCTTCTGCATGTAATTTTGTAGCTCATACATATGTTTTGATTGTTTTTCCTCTCCGCTCTATTCGAGGATTGGACGAAAGAAAGCAACCATAATAGGTTTGGTTTTCTGGTCGGTTGGCTTTATCGTGACCACGTTTTCAGTCAATATCTACATGTATGCTGCATTCCGTTTCATGGCTGGCATGGGTAATATTGGCACCTACATCTCCTTGTATGTACTAGGTAAGAGTAATTAACTCAATTGGAAGTGCTTAAAAACTCATTATCTATTTGCTATACAGATATGTGCGTGCGGTGCTTATTTATGACATTTGTATTCAAGTCAACCCTATCAGGACCATTGATAACAAACTTGATTCAATTTAACTCCTTACACTCGGCTGAAAACATAAAATCCAAGATGGCCGCCGGATGTAGCGGCCATTTTGAATATATCCACAATGCATGTAACACTATCACTTGATACATCACAGCACCAGTTTTTGAAGAAAAACAAATCAAAAATAATTGATTTTTTCTTTAAATAGAAGACACAAAAATCACTTATTCTTTTTAACACCTATTGTTGTTCTATTATTCCCTTTTCTATTGAATTACCTTGTGGGGACAGGGTTTCAGGGGCGTCGATCGCTACCGAAAATTGGGGTGGGGGGGACGTGCGCGTGCAAGCCTGGGAAGATCGGAAATAGCTTGGCCGGAAATAGGCCCAAATAGCATTCCGCGCGTGGTCCATCTTTGTACGTGCCGCCGCCAGGGCAATGTTTAATAAACACAAAATCATTTTACCCATTACCATTCGGACGTTATCAGTTCTTTGAAGAAAAATGTATGAAAAACCAGCCTTTTTTTTTGGGGGGGGGTGTCAAAAAGTGGGGGGAGGGACATTTGATATGTTATCCCCCCACTCTAAAAAGTGGGGGGGGGGGACATGTCCCCCCCCCCCGTCCCACACCAATCGACGCCCTTGCAGGGTTTGACAAAGAAAAACGTTGTGGGGACCTTTGTACCATTGTATAAATGTCCCCACAACGGTGCGTATATGCCTACCCACAACAATGTGTAACCAAAGGTGAAACAAACGGTTGCCATGGAAATAGCTGACACCAGATAACAATAAATTACTTGTATTGAATCACGTTTAAATATGTGAGCAATTCATTGTATCTGAAACGCTTTTAAAGGTAACTATAGATATTGATTTTGAGACATCTTGAAAAGCATATCAACTTAAGATGGGTCAATTGAAATGCGTCCAGAAGTATCTTTCATTCGATTTCATGACATCTTAAATCAATTCGAGCTATTTCAAGATTCATAGGGTAAGACCAAATGTAGTTAAAGAGATCTCAACATTATTTTGAGATGTTTATAAATAATGTACGCCGTTGTGTGTATAATATTGTCTATATTCACCGTTCATTTCCCACACTATAGTTCTAGAAATCGTTGGGAAGTCCTGGCGTACTGTGGTGTCCATGTCGACGGCAGCGTTCTTTGCAGTAGGGTACTTCGTCCTGGCAACTGCCGCTATGTACGTGCGAGAATGGCGGCCGTTGTCTTTGTATATGTCTGTTCCGATTGTGATACTGTTCTTCCCATTTCCGTAAGTCGAACAACTTTATATAAACTCTACCCTGTTTAGGACCTTTGTCACCTATAGGCATTTTTAAAAGGCAACTGCGGTGGTGGTGGGGGGAACTTTGCATATAAAAATATACTTAGAAAAAACTTCTTTTTTGAAAAAAAAATATACTTCACTTTTTGAAAATGTATACTTCATGGCAATCTGGGCTTTCGTATAATATAAAAGAGCAAAACATTTACTCAGTCTCGCCTGAGTGGTGTCATTTTGGCTCTGTTGGGAGTGAACTCACTGTGCTTCAGTGGCGTAACTAGGGTAAAAATTTAAGGGGGGTGCACCATTTTTTTATGGGGCATTTTGGGCGAATTTATTTAAAACTGTAGTTTCCGTTTGTATTTTCCTTTAAACAAGCCCCTTTTCAGTGCTCTTGTCAGGCCATTTACTATGTTTTGAAAAACAATCTGGCGTGGAAGTAAAACAAATACATTGTCTGCGTGTGTAAACAGTTAAACAAAAAATGATGTTGAAAACATTGAAACTAATACATAAAGGCTTATAAAATGCAACATTTTATTCTTGTACTTTTTAATCTGAAAAGTCCAGACATCAAAATAAGGGGTGCGGCACCGGGGGCGGACATCAGTTGGGGGGGGGGGAGCACGTGCCCAGAACTGTCAAAAAGGACCGTTGTGTCTGCTGCCGCCAGCGTCTCAAAAGTCTCCCATTGAGCCTTAACGCGCTAGATAATGGACTAGATAATACAATTGGATCAGTTGAACATTGATTTCGGTCGAACTTGTTCCCTTGGTAGATTTGTCCAGGAGTCTGTAAGTTGGTTGATTTATAAAGGGAAGATTGAAGAAGCAGAGGCGACCATCAGACGAATTGCAAAGTTCAACAAGAAGACTCTTCCCGATGTCTTATTTACTAAGGAGGACGTCCAAGAACAAGCGGTAATAAGCACTGCAGGATCTTTTGGGATGAAAAATCTGGGTTATGATTTGAATAAAAACGAGTTTAACCCTGCGAAGCAATATACCTTTATCATGGTGCAGCCATCTTGATGTCCTCCCATTCAAATCAATGTAACCAAACCGAGGCTGGAAAGGCCAAATGGTCTGGTTCCTTTTTGTACAATGAATATTAGCATCCACTATTTTTGTTGGATACAGGGAATATGACCAAGATGATGGCAGCATGATAAATGTCTATTGTGCGTATTTTGCATTCAGTTACATGGGCAGTACGCTTTTATTTGCGTATTTACATATTTGCGTATTTGCGTATTCAAATGAATACGCTTTATTATGCGCAGAACTTTCTGTATTCTTCTTGAAGGTCCTTAGGAGACATCTGGCATGCCCAGAGAGTGAATGATATCCTATCAAAACACTGTGTGTATTGCTACCTGGTGTTACACTACGCGTACTACTGAAGGTCCCTTGGGTTCAGTTAGCGTACCACCAATAAGCAATGTGAGCAAAAACAGGCGAAAAATTGCAAATAATCTGGGCCAGAAGCGCACAACCGAGTACGCAGGTCTGAATTGCATGCCGCCTCGACCTGATGCAGAGGACTCTGGGAGAGCCTGTTCTGGCTCGACGGGGTCAACGAACTTTTTTAAAAGTGCGCTAAGCTAAAAAGCGCGTTTTTGCAGCAAATAAAAGCGTACTGCCCGCTAGATGCAGGTTTTAAGGTACAGTCAATAAGAATTTTACCTCACGAAAACAAATTTGCATGCATCACGGTGACAGCATAAAGGACAACAGTAGTGGATTTTTTAATCTCAGTTCTTGCTAAAAACAAAATTGTTAGTAAACATACAGACTTTCATCAAAATGGTGAACCTCTATTTCACATGATTTTCCCAAACTGCAGGAAGCAAAGAATTCCGGGGTCCCCCCATCGTTCATCGACTTATACAAAACACCAAACATGGCGATAAAGACAATCAACATGCAGTTCAACTGGTAATGTTTGTATTCTTTGATTTGTTTTAACTAAAAGAAGAAACACAACAAAATATATACAAGTCGCTTATCACAAGGTCCAAAGGCCAATCGAGGTATGGGTTACTTTTCGAAGGGATAGAAACCTATCATCTATAAACGCAAGTCTCTTCACAGCACAGCTAAGAACAGGGAGGGGTAAATGAATCCGTTGCGAGACAAACATAACTGCCTCTTTCCCTGTTTGAAGCAATTCTGTGCAATATCCACGTAGTTGAAAAGCTCTTTTCGCTGCTTCCATTCTTTGAACAAATCAAGGAATTTGTAACAAACCCAACCTGTGAAAATGTCAGCTCATTTCGATGTTTCTTTTCGCGAGAATGAGTTTAGGTTTTCCCCTAGTATATCTCAAAATGTGAGGTGTCGTAAACAACAATACTCGTCGTGTGTCTGGTAAGAGGACATAACGACAGGTTCCCGGTGAAAGGACGTAAGCAAATGATGTGAAATTTTGAGTTTCAAAACAAAACTGAGCGGGAAAGTTTGATCATCTTTTTGCCATACAAAAGATTAAAGATTAAAATCTGCATGGGAATGGGAAAACATGTCTTGTGTTAATTCTAGCAACAAAAATGTATTAAACAATAATGCCATATTTTTCATGACAGGGGACATTTGATTGCTTTCGTCCTTTTAATACTGGGACGAAATACTTTGTATGCCCGGTAAAAAGGGCATAAGGCCTTACGGCCCTTTACCGGGCACACGACGAATTGTTTTCTATCAAACTCAGCAATATGTTTTTCAAAGCTTTACTGGACTTTACTCGATGGAAGATTGCTTTTCTAAGGTTATTTTAGTACAGACCTATCTTCAGCACCGTTATGTCAACAAACTTAGACTTGGTATCTGTTTAATGTGCGTACGGGTACGTTTTGTATATAGGTTGGTCAATAGTCTCATATACTACGGACTATCTCAGAGTACTGGAGATCTGGGCGTGGACGACTACTGGGCGTTCTTCGTGTCCGGAGCGGTCGAAATCCCGGCCTTGATCTATGCTACGTTTGCAGTTGAGAAGTTCGGGCGAAAATGGAATACGGCCATCTTGGAAGTAATCGGGGGCGTAGCCTGCTTTGCCACTATTTTCATACGTAAGTGATGCCAAACAAAAACCTCAATCGCCTGAAGGTTGTGACAAGAACCAAAGGTACTAGAAACACAAGATAGGGCACTTGTGCCGTTCTGCACGGTAGCAGATGTAACGCCTTTATACCTACCAACCGCGTGACGGCGCCCTTCCCCGTGTGTCAATTTTGCAAGGATTATTGACACAATTGACCGAATTTTCGATGTGCCTTCACCTCGTTTAATTGGTGGGATCGTTTGGCGTAAGTTTCTTCATTTAGAGGCCCTACGTATTGCGCAAACTATCTCTGGTTTTACCTACCAAACGACCGCGCTTGCCCCAATTTTGCCTTCCATGTTTCTGAATAGAGTGTCCTATCTGTTTTGTAGTATCTTTAAAAGAACACAATAACAGAGACTAGACAACGTTCTAGATGACACTTATGCGGGATGTAAGCGTAGCCTAGCCTAGGTACACCAAGAAAAATCATCTTCACAAAGCATAAAGAGCTCCTCTGCGTAGGTGTAATTTTACTTGTTAATCAAACTACGACTGAAATAATAATGTGACACTGTCTCCCCGCAGCCATTGGGGTCTGGCGGACCGTAGTTTCCATGAGTGGGAAATTTTGCATCACTGCTACATTCAGCATCATATACCTGTACACAACGGAACTGTTCCCAACCCCAGTAAGGTAAGAAAATCTACGGTGGCCCTGAAAAGACATCTAACATCGCGGGTATTCTCGATTTTTGAAAAAAATAAAATAAAAAATTACGAATATTCCGATATGAGGTAATTTTTTATGTGTTTCATATAATTGCTTCCCTCGGACAGGGCTGTTGGTCTTGGGTTGTGTTCCGTGGCTGCTCGTATCGGGGGCATTCTGTCCCCAATCATCTTGCTACTAGGAGACTATTTCGTGGCGCTACCGCTGATTGTGTTCAGCTCCAGTGCCGTCTTAGCGGGGTTCCTGGCGCTATTCCTCCCGGAGACGTTGGGACAAAAACTGCCCCAGACGCTCAAGGACGGAGAAGACTTCGGGAAGTGAGTTCTATTTCAATCTTATATTCATTATTTCATTGATTACAAGGTCATCAGTATAGGCCTAGTTCCTTCCAGCAATCGAACCCAAAAAATTATTTCCAGTGATTGTATCAGTAGACACGTCAAGGTATACTTCATTTAGAACGTCAATCTCAACATGACAATCATTCACGTTGGGTGGATTTTTACACTGTTTCTTGATCTGGTATTATCGTGAACGCAATGAACTGTCAATGTTTTAATTGATGCATTGCACCAACGCCACACGCAGCCATGCCGCCCGCCATTTTGGGAGTCAATGGTGGGCGTGTAAACGTTGCTTTGCCTGAAATGGTCACTAAGCATTAAATATAAAATGTGAGTTTAATTTGTTATAAACTATTTTTTCTTCTATTTTTAACGTAGACAATGTATTTTTTTTATCTCCACGTCGGATTATCTTTATCGAAAATTAGTAAACGGCAACAAGAGAGCTGAAAAGGGGGCATAACCGGTCACTGCTAAGACCTTGTTAAAGAAGAGTGCAAACGCAAACTACAGTTTATAGTTGGCCTGAAGCGCCCTCTAGTGAGGGAGCAGTGCACTCTCCTGTGTCCCCCTAGAAATTTACCTTATTTTCACCTCTGCGTGACGCGCTCGCCGACGACCAATAACAGTGCAGAATGATTTACATTGTGGGATGATATAATAAAGTTTGGGCCTTGCAAGGTAACCTCTCTGAATTTGGAACAAGACAATATATCAAACAGATTGCAACTTAATTAAGCATAAACATGAACATCATTGTCCGCGCATAGCTTTTAAATTAATAGGATAACTGTAATTATATTCGAGTAGTATTCGTACTCGAGTACTACTCGAGTAACGTTTTGATGGTATTCGTATTCGGCTAGCAAAGTACTCGTTACTCGTATTCGATACTCGATAATCTGTACTCGAAGTCATGTACTCGATACTCGACTGAAAAAAAAACCCGCATGGTCAAAATACCTAACTACAACACTGACTTTAAGTGATGTTTGTGTATGGTTTTTCATCTTAATCAGGTGTAAATGCATGGGTGGTGGTACCGACGACCAGTCTATCGTTGACTTGGAAGAAATTGATGCCTCCAAAGACGGTCTGGCGTTGTCTAACCCTGCCTTTGAAGCAACTGATGAGAAAATGGAAACATTTTAAACGCAACCTTAGAAGAAGAAGACAAAAAGAATCGAAATCACAAGTGACACTGACCAGCTACTACTGTGATTCAGCCATCTTGTTTACTAAAAGCCCAAGCTCAACATTGGTAAACTGACTGCAAACGCTCCCATTCTTTGCACAAATCAAGATATTTGCAATAAAACCAACCTGTAAATAATATCAGCTCATTTCGTTGTTTCATTTGCGAGAAAACGGTAAAATAAAAACATTCAAAATATTTGCACGCATTCCTGTGGCAGAGTTTTCGTCTCACTGAGACGAAAAATAATTTGGGATCTTATTTCTTCACAGGCAGAAAGATTTCAATGAAAGTTTTCTACCATCATTATCTTTATACCAAGTAAGGTACATGTAAATCTGTGATCATTTATGTTTTTCTTCTTATCAATGTTGACTTTTTCGTGGAAGTTATTTTGCTTCATAATATGAACATAATGACAAAAAACTGCCGGTAAAAATGACGATAAAAAATTATCTCGTGTCATCTGCAGTGGAGTGATCTATAAGTTGATCACGTTTTGGTGCACGTTCTAACAAAATCATTTAGTTTTTTTACTCTAATAATTATGAAGTACAAGAATAATATTTGTCAACTAAGTAGACATTTAGTGAGTGCTCATTGTTTTAGGTCATTCACTTGCATTTTACAAATCAAGTTAAATACCTTTAGTGTAATGAACAATGAAACATTAATTTGCTGATTGAAATCCCACTTTTATATTTCATTAAAAAAAGTAGAAGAACATAAAAATTATGTGGAACGTCTCTCTGGCAGTTAAACTGATACTCTGGTATAACAATGTTATAATGTTAACATTATAACCAGTGACCCAAAGGTAAAATTGTATGACAATTTACAACAAAAGTATGGGAAACATTAAACAAAGATTTCAGAGAAAAAACATTGAAATTTGACAAAAAGGAGCAAGCAAAAATAAATAATGAAATTACACATAAATGTGGTTTTGGATTGCTCAAATTGTAAACAGATTATCACAAATATTTATTTAATTTATATTAAAAAAAAAAAACCTGTTCAAGGAGACTCTATTTGCCCAACAAGTTGATAAAGTAGGGTATTGGGCTGTTCGTGAACCGAGTTGTCCTGGTAATAATACTAGTAGTATTAATGATATTAATTTGGGAGGCTAATAATTCTTACTGGCAGCCTGAGAAGCTTAATTGTTCCAGGCTACACGTGTTCCAGCTGCAGGCATTCAAGGGCGCCTTTGGCAGCCAGCCACATCAACCCATATTATGACCACAGAGCACAGTCAGAGATAGAAAGTGTCTTTGATTTTTCCGGAAGGAGAAAAACCTGATGGCCCGGAGAAAAAACCCTCGTTGCACAGGCGAGAACCACCGCAAAACTTTAACGCACATGTGGCCTTAGCCGGGAACCGAACCGAACCAGGGCCACATTGGTGGCACCCAATGATGTGCATTTAATACGCAGGTTGAGGGCGCCAGACTCCTATTTTGGAGGAAAGAGGAGATCTGGTGTTGTTCTGAATTGGCAAGCCCTTCGACAAACCAGAGACAATGATTCTCCTTCCTAGTTGGCCGAATGAAACCTGAGATAGAAGAGCTACCGGTAAGAACAATGTTATACGACTCGTTTGCCTGAAAGGTACAAAATTGTCAAATACAATTAATGAAATACTTATCATTACTATTATCATTATTAAATGTTTTCGATGGCAGCATCGCTCTCAAACTAACCGTGGTACATTAGTCCCGGAGAAGGAAGTTGTGGGAATGACGGCAAACAACGACCTGTTTTCGAGTCTAATTTGTGGTCATGATCACACAACAAAGTTTTTTTTATGACATATCAAACCACAACTTTATGTCGATGATTCTTTGGTTTGTGTTCTGCTGCCCGGAGACAAGTTACATAATAGCGTCAAAGGTCAATCACTCGGCATCGCACCGCAGCCATCTTGGTATTGTTTCCTGCGTTGCTTTTACACAGTCACAACGCCCAAAATAAATCCCTAAAATTGACAGTCTAGTTTTTTTTGCAGATCAGGTCATGACGTATAGGCCTTTCTTTTCTTTACAGACATTGACCACCGTTTAGTATGGAGGGCCTAGAGCAGTACAACATGCATAAACTTGCTTGGCAACAATTTGTACAAGTTTACCTTTTTGTTTTGGATAATAATTGTTTATTTATCTTTTTTAAACATGGGTATTAATTTGATAGCATCATTGGTCAAATAATAAACTGTTGTCTTTTTTGTAGTGAAGGCCGTCCATACCTTTGCCAGCCACGGTTGACAGAACTCCGGCTATGTGTATATTTTATTACCCAGGTCTACAACAGTTTGCAATTGTAATCTCAACAGTTTTCATTATCTATATAGGAGTACTTAAGTTTTATCAAAGATTAAGTCAATATGTTTATAACAGATAAATGAATTGACTCCATATTTTTGTTAACCGATCAAAGGGCACTGTCATTGGACCTGTCCGGGGAAAGGTGTTCTTCGCTTCGGATTTCGGCAACAAGATCTATCTTATTATTTTTGTTTTACATGGAGCAAAGAAAGAATTACGTTCCAAGAATGATAAATGTTCAAATTTCATTTCAGAGAATCATTACAAGAAACAACATTCAAATGCAAACATTGACTGGGTCCTCAATACCTCTAAGAACTGATCCAAAATAACTATCGTACGAGAAATCTTCGCCCTGGATAAAAAGTCTTGAACACCATTTCCAGCTGCTATACCGAAGCGTACGGGCAAAGGGCCTGGCCTTTCGGGTTACATCTCTTGAACGCTGGAAGTCACTCCCTGTGGTTCCTCCCTTGAACAGTTCAAGTCGACTCTCAAAACTGACCTCTTTGTCAATCAAATAACTAATGATTTCATTATACGCAGCAAGTGAATCTTTGTGTAGTTTATTTTGTAGAAAAATGTACTTGGCTTGTGATATTCTTGCCCACTGTATTCTACACTTCCATTTGTCTCTCTCTTACCTTTTTTCCCTAAGCGCACTGAGATTTCACTGTAATTTTGCGCTATATAATAGCCTATATAAAAACTGTTTTGTTATTATTGTTTATATTGTTGAGGTCAAATAAATAATAAATAATAATAATGATTATTGGGTGTTCGTGCAACTGCGCGAAAACCTATTATTATTAGTAGTAGTAGGACCATTATCAAACCGTCAGCAGAGTGACACACGAGGATGCAAATTTGTCAATAACTTCAATCAATTACCCATGAATATTTAGAAAACAAATCGTTCGCCTGATGGCTTGGTAAGTTAGGAAATGGTTTCATTAGCCCAAATGTACGATGATTTCCCTCAACTACAGTAAAAAAAAAAAAAAAAAAATGGTACTGCCTCCCAAGTTCTAGAAAGTTATACATACAAATATTTACGTATAACCAGAAACGGGTTACCATCCAAAACGTTTTTTTTCTATTAATTAATTATTTTATTTATTATTGTGTATTTATTTATGGGGGGGGGGGGGGGTGGTGGTGTATAACAATACACGTAAGTCTTTGAGTAGTAAATACATTTATTCAGCACAAGTTGTCAGCTTTCATTTTTCTGATATGAGCCGGTCGTAGATTGAATTCAGTATTCAGGTTTTTTGATCAACCCTCGAATATGAGATCTTGTGAAGAGGTTTGTGTAGATGACGGGGCACGTAACGCTGTTTATTTGGGTTTTTTTTTAATCCTTATTTACAATTATGACATTTCGAATTATTTGCACATCGACTGGATTTTACCCCTGTTCTTGTTTGATAGTGTAAAACGTCAATGAATGAACAAATATTGAATGGTACAAAGTCACATTCGACAACTTGTGAATGTGTGACTGACGAAAGGGGGGTAATAAGATAACGCACAGTTGAGATAATTTAAATAATGGAAAAGAGGGCAAAATAGCAGCCGCTGCGTTTACTTACTAGCTTTGATTCAAGATAATGTACATTATTGGCAATAAAGCTCGGGTAATTCTACTAGTAGGGTTATGGTTACTCTGTTTGAATCAAGCTATATTAATAGTGTTGGCGATGTTTGCAGACTTATGTCACTGGTCTCTTTTGAAACAATGTAAACACAATGTATTATCAACGCTTGCGAAGTAATGGACCAATTCATGAAGCCCGCCCCCTTTCGTGTTGACCAGTCACAGCCTTGACTACGCCACCGAAAGTCCGACACGATAAAATCCCATTGGGACATGTTTGCGCTTACTTCCAACATGCGCGTTCATGTCGTGCAGTTAGTCTGGTTCCAGACCAAAAAATCTCCGACTGTTCTCTGTCGATTTTAGGGTCAGGTTTCACCCAAATGTCACGTGATGAAAAAAAGGAGGAATTCCTCTCCTTTTTCGAAAATATCCGAAATGTTCCGAACTCGTTGTCGTCAGTGTTCGGACAGTGTCGTTGATGGTCGGACATTTCTTTTGTTGATAAAATCTCAATCATTTTGCAGACACATCCCCTTATCGTTTTTCTTTTCTTTTTTTCCCCCAACAAATTCAACACTTCATTTGAATACATTTGTAACACTTTTACAAACTGAATATCCCAGGCTTTTTGAAAGTAAACGAGGCCCGTCATCAGCGCCCCGTTTTTTTATCCAATGACATCGTCCAATGTTGCTGGTGACAAGTAATGAATATTTAATGAACCAGACTAGTCGTGCAGTGTGTGGCATTGAAGGGACGCACACTGCGCTGCCCACCGGTGTACAGTGGTGATAATCAATGCTGTGATTGGTTAATGTTTTCAGGGGCGGGGCTTAATGGAACCGTCTATTCTTGCTGGTAGGTCAAAATGCTTACTCTATCTGTATCAAGATGAGTCTAATGAAGGTTGGAAAATGTATTACTAATTTAAAAAAAAAAAAAATGTGGCTCGAAGGGCAAATTTATCTGCCGCGAGATAGCCACAGATTTAATCATGTATTTACAAAATTATAACAAAACTCGATTGCCGCAAGGTACCCCAAATGTCAAGTACAAATCATGTAAGTCGTAAATAAATCAATGACGCCTGTGATCCATTTGGCCTTCATAAAACAGAAGGTAAAACATCAAACAACTTTACAGTTACGGACACCTGTTGTCAACGTCTGGAACGGCGGTGAAATATGAAACATTGACATGAAGGTGCTGTAATTTTGAACTGTTATACCATAGAGCAAGGACACGGTACCTTCAAATCTCTTACATTTTTGCTGTTTGGAATTGCTCCTTACCCCCTTTTTACGCGTTTATCGTGCAATAGAACACATACAGCGTGTTGTAACTAGTGATTAGCAATGGTAAAACACATAACTTTGCCTCTCGAAACAAAAACAACCCAGCGGAACCACATCCTACATAGAAACACACGGTCCGCCATTTTGTGGAAAAATTTGGTTCTACTATGGAGGAAGGAAAAACATTTATGTATTTCCATTCCTCCTTGGTTCTACAAAATGGCGGACCGTGTTCTGTCACGAAATTCAACAAAAGCCACACAATTTCATGGAGATATTTCTGTGAATCATTGTATGCTACTTTTTAAAATCTTTCCAACCATATTAATTTCACAACAAACTTATAGCCCAAAAGCGCCCAATCCGAAGGCAGCGTGTCCCTTTAAGTATGGAACGTTGACAGAGTGAGGTATTTAAGTTTGAACTGTTATTTGTGTTGTACACCAATGTGTGTAAAGCACTACGACCTGGAATCTGGGTCGATTCTGACTCGGTCTTTTTTTTACACAGAGTGTATATACAACTTGAACATGAAGATCGGCGTGCACAATGTCTTTCAAACTGGCGGTTTATTAACCTGCTTGTCTTTTTATTTGAAATTGACGAGGGAAGCATGCTTTTGTTGCTCTGGTGGAATTAGAATCTATGATGACTAATAATCATTGTATACCAACAACGACTAAAACAAAAATGGTGGCCTTGAAAGATTTATTCTTACTGTTGACAAAGCATCGTAAAAATATTCTTATCATTTAAGTACTGTACAGGTTAAACAAACATCAAGTGCAACCCGCGGTTGGTCCTCCCAAACGGCAAATAAATCAGTTTTAAGTAGCAAGCTCAGTGCGCAGCACGTAACCCGACCGTCTCTCAAAGGAATTGTATACATGCAAGGCTTTTGTCTTCTAGAAGAAGTCAGGCAGCCGTGTGGATTGTATCCAGTCGTCACCAGATCGCTATACCATGAAGGTGGACGAAATCATCCCGTTACTCGGTAACTTCGGCCGGTACCAGTTTTTCATTGTTTTTTACATAAACGTGCTGAGCATCATTGGGTGTATGACTACACTGTCCAACGTGTTTTACGCTGCCGAGACGGACCACTGGTGTCAAGTTCTTCCAAACGAGACCTGCTCCAACTGGGAGGAGTTTCAAGACAACTGCACTGATGCTAAGAAGGCAGTTTGTCTGCCTCCTCCAGAAAGAGAGAATAGCAAGTACCCATACTCAAATTGCGAGCAGTGGGTGATTCCTAATGACTACCAATTCAATCCATATGACAAGCTTAATGGAAGTCGGGTTGAATGTCAGAATGGGTGGGAATATGATACATCGCAGTACAAGACCACAACTGTATCTGATGTAGGTATAATAATTTCTAATTACAAAATGTGCAATTAATTGTCACCATCAATACGAGCTATTATGTTAATGAATAGCAATTACTAGCTTAAGACAACAATAATTTTGTGCAACAGAATGACAGCGTGTATAATGGATAATAATGAAAGAGGAATGTCAAAGAATCACAACATGGGTAGTTGTCAAATACCAGTATCCGCACTTCATGTGACCCAGCATTAGACATGAAATAACAACCCTGTGAAAATTTAGACTCGATCGGTCGTTGGAGTTGCGCGAACATAGTGAACTAACCCCTCTGTTATGTTTTCACTGTTTCAGAACGTCGAGTTTTGGTCTCGCGAGATAAAAACTAATCGTTGGGCTCATTTCTGTACAAAACTATGTCAAAACCAAATGCACATCACGCACCTGACACGTTTTTGTCCCAGAATCATGAACGCTTGAGGCACACGAGGTATTTTTGAGTCGAAGAAACACAATCACGTATTGCACCTCACATCACGTAAACTGCAAGTGCATGTTTAACAATACTCACTGTACCTCATGCATATGAAGTATTTCCGAAAGTTATTAACGTTTTTACTTTATGTGCATGAAGTACCTCGGGTACCTTAAAACTGCTCATGTTTAGTACCTCAAGGGCATGTAATGATAGTGAGGATCACCTCATGTGCGTATATTTCCAACCGTACGCGCATCAAGTGCCTCACCTCAATACTTCACACAGGTGCACCGTTTATAAGTATTTCAGGCACAAATATTTCGAGTGAAGATTTCCACCATGACCATCTTTATACCATATCAGCCTTTTTTTTTTCAATATTATCAATGTTGTGCAAAGGGTCATCTTTTTTTCAATTCATTCTCTCCTTTGTTTTTTTTTTAGTTTGATCTTGTGTGTGATGATGGTGAATGGGCGAGTTTGGCGCAGTCCATCTACTTTGTTGGATTTCTTGTCGGCTCCTTCACCTTCGGCACCCTCTCAGATTGGTGAGTGCTCAATACTGCTCAGAGTCTTTTATTAAATATAAATTCATTAAAATCATTCAAATAAAAACATACATCAAACAGATATATCTCACCCATAGAGTTATATATAAGAACTAGAGGGGAGCCCTCGCGATGTCACGCACGGCACTCCGCTGACCCACCGTGGGCGAAAATCCCTATGGGACTATTGCATATGAATGTCCACTTCGAAAATGGTTGCTGTGTAAACTGATGAGTGACCAGTGTAAATGAATGGTCCCCGCCATTTTCTCAATGGTAAAAAATGCTCCTTGTTGGGTCGTGTCGCATGGTTTGTACGCCCTCTAGTTCTTATATACAACTCTATAATCTCATTCCAACAAAGAGGCAGACAATGCACCCAACTTGATAAACAAAATCAAGCAAAACAGAATTCGTGCTTCGGAGTTGTTGACCGGACGCAGTGTCATTTATAGATGGAAAATAAATGATTCGCTAGCGGTGCTGGCAATTTTAAAACGACTGTTACATTTGCAATGGAATAAAAGATGGTCCTATAATTCCCACGAGTACCTAAATGAAGTATGTGAAACATATCCACCCCAGACAATGTCAGTTACTGTGGCTAAAACTGCTTGGTCACTGCTTATCCTTTTTAATGTGTTTTTATGTAGGCTTACCTTACTTTACATCGCATGTTTTCAAAAGAGCCACAGAGCCTGGAGTTACTGCAGGCACAATTTTTACACACCCCAATGAAAAAAACCCCACATTAAATCTTATATTTTATGGCGATTCCACAGTCCAATTTTTATCAACTTTTGATATGAAGAAAGGGGGAGCATCTCAAAACTTGTTCAGCTGTTATTTTTATATCTCTTGAATTGATGTGGAAATTATATGACACAAAATGTAAAGTTTCCCAATATGACCAGTGCAGTATCTTGCCTGCCAGAAAGGCTCTTGAATGTACACAAAAAGTGACCTTGGTTACATGATCTCTACAGGTTTTCAACAAAAAATCATTCAATTTATGACCCGGCTTATTCAATTTCGTTTGAAAATGAATTCTCCGTCGCACCAGCATTCAACAGTGAGAAATAGTAATTCAATTTTTAGCATTCACTGATCAAATTCAAATTTACGAGGTCACAAGGATAATTAATTTTCGTAAATAGCCGGCAGCCAGAGGCTTGTCAACCGTTCAATTACATCAGTTGTAAATAGGTACATGTATGTAGAAATTGAAGTGAAGTTTGGTAAAAATATAGTCATGAATGCCTGTAAATGAAATTGATTAACTGAAAAGAACCCGAATATTATATTACGAAATTATGTGTTCACGAAAACGAAAAGGAACTCTCTTAAAAAGATAGATTGAAAATCACTCTAGTTAGATTAAAAATCACTCTTTTCGACTGAGGCCAGGGACAAATCTTTTGCAGTTTGTCCCTAGTTTCAATCGAGTAGAGTAAATTTGAATCGAAAACGTTAAGAGAGAATGCAACAGAAACCCCTACTTTGCGTGATCGAATTAAATGCGTGAATTTGAATGCGTCTTAATTACAAAATTGAATTAATGTTTGCCAAAATTGAACGGAAACTTATACTTAAACCATGACGTACGACGTATCCTTTTTTTTTTAGTAAGTCTGACGTCATAACAGCATAAACCACGCCCACTTCACACGTGCCGGCTCCAACCATCACATCAGGAGCCCATTGCAAATGCATTGACCAACATTTTCTACAACGATTTACGCAAAAACTTAGGCCGTGTCCGAATGAATGGCTTCGGCAGTGGCTACGGCCGGAGCGCCGAGGATTCCTAGTCTTTAACGTTGTCGCTGCAGCCAACGGCCACAGCCGTAGCTGAAGTCGCTTGATTCGGACACGGCCTAAGCTACGTGGTAGTATTTTACACATGTGTTGTGCAGACAATTAATCTTCGTAATAATGACCTTCTCTGTTTTAAGAAACTTGTCTAACCGTAAACACAAGGTTTTTTTTAGGGTAAATTACCCTTCAAACGAATGTCAGCTTTGGAAACGGAAGTATTAAAGACGCACGCTCGTCAACGCGCGACAAACAAATTGTACGGGCACATGATCGTGCCACAGAAATAGCCGTCGGGTGATGGTGACGAGCCTGCGTCTTTAAGCGAAACCGTATGCGCGTATACTACGCGTATGACGTAGTGACTTACCAAGATAACAGGATTGTCTTGCACCACGACCAACATCTCCATAACCTAAAACACCGTAGGCTACATTGACTTGTTTGCAGTTCTTTAAAACCTCTCCGAAATTTGGGTAATAACAGACATTAATTTTGTCTCCTCTTAATTCAAGGATTGGGCGTAAGAAATCAGCCATCATTGGCTTGGCGTTCTGGTCGGTTGGCTTCATCGTGACGACGTTTTCAGTCAATATCTACATGTATGCTGCATTCCGTTTCATGGCTGCTTTTGGTAACATCGGTGCCTACATCTCGTTGTTTGTACTAGGTAAGTGAGTGACATTTTACAAATTTCCATGAAGGTATGCTACGGTACCCTGGATATCCATACCCAGCCGGGTCCTGTTCCAGTGTACATGTGTTAGTAAAGGTTGGCTCAGTGGTTTCTTTCCCTGCCTTTCACTTCTTTGGACTCCCGGTTCGAATCCCACCTCGGACCTGGAGCCTTGCAGGTGGATAGTATGGTGGCCCTGAAGGGACATCGCACATCGCATACGTGTGCGCACACGTATGCAATGTCGTGAAACAATTCGCGAATGTGTGCGCACACGTATGCAATGTCGTGAACCAAATCGCGAATATATGCGCACACGTATGCAATGTCGTGAACCAAATCGCGAATATGTGCGCACACGTATGCAATGTCGTGAACCAAATCGCGAATATATGCGCACACGTATGCAATGTCGTGAATCAAATCGCGAATATGTGCGCACTCGTCTGCGAATATATTCGCGATGTCGTGAATGTTATTGCATACCATTGTCGCATACCTTTGGGGTGATGTCATAGTTGCGGACAATGTGTTAGTGAACTAGGGAGTATGCAAGTGACCCTGGTCCCATTTGTATACCAAAGACATTCAATGCAGGAGCTTGGGTACCAGGCAGGTACATTGTGTGGCCACTCTATGTGCAACCCCCCAGATCAATAGACATTTTATTCAAAGGTATGCGACAATGGTATGCAATAAAATTCACGACATCGCGAATATATTCGCAGACGTGTGCGCATATATTCGCGATTTGATTCACGACATTGCATACGTGTGCGCACACATTCGCGATTTGTTTCGCGACATTGCATACGTGTGCGCATATATTCGCGATTTGGTTCACGACATTGCATACGTGTGCGCACACATTCGCGAATTGTTTCACGACATTGCATACGTGTGCGCACACGTATGCGATGTGCGATGTCCCTTCAGGGCCACCATAGGATAGGGTTTTCAGTCCCTCGACTCACAAGGGGGGTCATTATAGGCAGCCATCGAATGAGGTCAAACAATGGAAACGCGCACGCATGTACGCGTCACGCACAACTCTCAGCCAATGGTTGGTCTTCATTTACCTCAGTGAGGGCGCTGTCAGAGGTTTTGACATTTTCAAGATGTGCCAAAGCATGCTGCCCCTCAGCAATGAGAAGACGGAATTCTTCGTCGCAGTACCACCAAGAATTCCTCTGACCCGAAATATTTGTCACAGTCGGAAATACCGTCATCAAACCATCCACTACTGAGTACAGGCGTTAAGTTCGATACCCCCATGACGTCACGACATAATACATTCTTCAATTTGAAGATCTGCATTTTCATCTTAGGAACTTATAAGTAAGAAGTTAGTGTGTCGGCAACACAATGAAATAAACTCAGGTGTGGTGTATAAAATCTCAACACTTCATTACACCGTCTTATGCAACACCACAGTATGCGGATGAATATAATGCAATTAGACCATAATGTAGTGCCAGGCCACTGCGGTATAAATATATGTTTCTTGTAACTGAAGTGAATACAAGAAGAAGGTCTCATTGCACTTTAACCACATTTTAAACACACACTAATATCCTTTCGTCAACAGTTCTAGAAATCGTTGGTAAGTCCTGGCGTACCGCAGTGTCCATGTTGGCCGGGATATTCTTTGCAGTAGGATACTTCGTCCTGGCAACTACCGCCATGTACGTGCGAGAATGGCGCACGCTGTCTTTGATAGTTTCTTTACCAGTTGTGATATTGTTCTTTCCGATTCCGTAAGTATTACACGGGGTTAACTCCTATTCCATATCAAATTCACATCGTACATTGTAAGCTTTGATCTAAACAAAAAGTGTCAATAGGGGGCCTACTGTTTCAACAAAATAAAGCGTTGTGCTCTACTAACAGTTCTCCTCTCACAAAATAATCTAATAAAGAACGACATTTATGATCACCCAAAGTTAAAACAGTGATATCATTAATGACAATCCTCTGCTAGTATTATTACAATAAACCTTTATGCACATGACGTCATTCGCCTAGATGTCATAAGGAGGCTGTTCATTGGCCAATCCTGCGCGCCGCGTGTACTCGAATTCGCTCCCTTGTGTGAACAAATCTGTGTGTTTCCATTGTTTCATCATCGATTTACCTCTAAGATGGCGCCGTAATTACGTCAAAGCATAAGGTATATTGTTCGTCTAAGTCTTCCGACGTAAAGGTCACCCTTGACCTTCCAGGCACCTCGGAGCCATCGGCTATCGGAGGTTACCCCGGGTGCAGTTTCGTGTGTTTTTTTTAATAATTTTGTCACGTCACTTGTTGCCACCCCAAAAAAAGAAATTGGTGGAATGATTGCATTTAAAACTAACAATGTCATAATTAAAATTCAAATAAAATCGGGAAAACTCATGATGAAAAATGAAGAAATGTTGCTCGACCGCCAACATCCGGTTGGAAGTTTCAAATTGCGAATTTACGCTGACTGTATTTACTCAAATCAAGTTTGACTGCACTAAAAAAAAACGAAGACAAATCGGGAAAAAGTGATTAGCGTAACTTAGCACAAAAAGAGACCCTGTGTCGCATGGATTTTGCGTGACGTTGCATAAGGAGTCGCCAGGACGACGAGCTAAAAAAACGTTTGCGCGGTTTGGGTACCGTACTATTACTAATAGAGCACCTTGCTCGAGTTTGCATATGCGTGTAACGTCGAGGTTCACGACTAAAGAACAGTACAAAATGACATAGTACTTTGTTGCTTTAGAACAAAAACTAGCTAAGCACAAAACAATTTTGCGTATAACCGTGCCGTACCAAGTATAGGTTACCACCAAAGTACCACGTCGTGTGTACTGTTTGCCACTGGTTCCCTGCTTATTTATTCTCAGCAGATATTTATCAAGCAATGTCTTTTGGCCAAGCAGCTCTATGAAATTGGGTTTGGTATTAAAAAAACACCATCAGGGAGGAATGCAAAATTAAACAAGCGGCAACTTGACCTTAGCCTCTAGGCTTTTTGAGGTTTTCCGGGGGTTATCCGCGGTTCAACCTCATGTTATCTCAAGTTTAATTCTGCATTTCTCCTAGTCTGGTTCCCTGACCAAAGATTCCCTGACGACTCTTGTTAAAAATCTTAGGTCAGGCATCGTCCAAAGCTATACATAGATTATGATGCAATATATAAATATTCATTACTTGTCACCAACGGTGGACGATGTCATTGGATGATGACGGGCTTTGTTTACTTTCAAAAAGCCTGGGATAATCAGTTTGTAAAATGCTACAATATATTCATAGTGTTGAATTTGTTGGGGGAAAAAAAAGAAAAAGAAAAACGATAATGGGACACTGTCCGAATGTTGACGGCAACGAGTTCGGAGCATTTCGTATATTTCCGGAAAAGGAGGAACTCCTCCTTTTTTGTCACGTGACATTTGGGTGATGCCTGACCCTAAAATCGATAGAGAAGAGTCGGAGATTTTTTTTGTCTGGGAACCAAACTACATTTCTCCCTTTGTGCACATCAATTGGTACCGATGTCACATTGACGGAATTATACAGTTTAAGTTTTTGCTTCGGCTCGTTCGAGCTTTTACAGTAATGTTAAATTAAATATTCATATATTATAAAAAGGTAGAACTCACTTGAGTGTATCTCATTCTAGGTTTTTCCAGGAGTCTGTAAGTTGGTTGATTTCTAAAGGGAAAATTGAAGAAGCAGAGGCGACCATCAGACGAATTGCAAAGTTCAACAAGAGGACTCTTCCCGATGTCCTATTTACTAAGGAGGACGTCCAAGAACAAGCGGTAAGAAGCACTGCAGGATCTTTTATTGCTAGTTGAGAAAGGTCATAAGCTCTTGTATGAAAGTAGTGTTTGATTTAAGAAACAACTTGACGAGTTGATAAAGTATGACGTGTTAAATGGACAGGCATTCACAGGGTGTTATTTCCTCTTCCTTTTCGGACAGGGGTGGGGATGGCCCGTCATAATTGATTCCTCAGAACGGTCCATGCTAGAGTGCAAAAACAATATGAACTAAGGGTCAACACTTAGACCTCCACACAATTAAGGTAAACACTCTTGTTTTGGAACCAAAGAATGCAATTCTTTCTCCGTGTGGACGGTCATATCAAGGCTGGGTTTGCTCGGTGTGCGCACCAGCGCCGTAACTAGGGTAACATTTTAGGGGGCACAAGGGGGGAACCATTTTTACCAAGGGGGCACTTTTTGCCTATTAAAACTGTAGTTTCCGTTTGTATTTTTCCCTTAACAAGCCCCCTTTCAGCGCTCTTCTGACGTGTTGAGGTAAAGCAACATGTATTCTGCGTGTAAATAATTTAACAGAAAATAGTTTAAAAACCATTGAATTACTACATAAAAGCTCTTAAAATGTACCATTTTATTCTGGTAATTTTTAATCCCAAAAAGTCCAGATTTCAAATGGGGGGGGGGGGGGGCGCAGGGGGGGGGGTACACGGGCATCCCTTTTTTTAGGGGGGAAGGGGGGCACGTGCCCCCCGTGGCCCTCCCCTTAGTACGCTACTGGTGCGCACTGGGTGGAATTCGATTTTACAATTCCCTAACAAAAACATTCTTTGCCATAGATTGAAAATTTCAATAAATGTATCCGCCACAGAGTTTCTAAAACCTGCGTTTTGGCAAACACTTGGTTTGGTAAACGGAAAGCGAGCTGATGGATGCAATCAGCCAAAAAGAAAAACTGTTCATTCGAAGTGAATTTGATCCAACTTGTGTTGAATAAATGAATACATTTGCAAATGCACTTTGTTTGACCTTGTGTAACGGTAGGAATCAAACGAGTCGGCAGTGCCACCGTCTGTCATCGACTTATACAGAACACCAAACATGGCGGTCAAGACGATCAACATGCAGTACAACTGGTAATTCAATTCTAATTTTTTATATAATAGAGTGTTGGTGATTTTAGTACTTGCTAAGTTTAAAGATCAGCCAGCCTTTTGTCAAGGCGTGCGTGGCACCCCGTGTGTACATTATCTAGTATAAGGAAAGGGATTTTACACGCGCTAGTCTTTTTTCGTGCCAGATTGGGGATACAATGCTCACCTTGACAATGGGAGACTTTTGAGACGTTAGCGGGCGCCCCAGTTACCGGTCCTTTTCTACGTCTAAAAAGTCTCCCATTAGGCTTTGTTTCAGCTGGATTCACAGATGTGTCATCACAAGCCACTTAGCCTGGAATGTCTACCGCCACTTGTTCTTTGTAACCGTGGTCCTTTGTACTTTACAGTTTTCACATTTATTGGAATTAATGTCTCACACTATGTATAATGTCTTTTCGGATGTTCTTTTCGGGGGCCCGACCCATTTCGGGGTCAGTATGACCCGGATTCAGGGGTCAAAGTGACTGTGTGAAACTGACACGGAATCCGAGTCAAAAATCCCATTTTAAAACAATTTTCCGGGTCAGCCTGACACAGAAATGAGTCAAGACCCCCCTCCCTGGTCCTTTTTGACAGTTCTGAGCGTGCGCGTACACGCTCAGTATTGCGCACGTAGTTCTGAGCATGCGTACTACTGGTGAGAACTGTGAAAAAGGACCGTCCAAAAGTCTCCCATTGTTTGCTTTTACTATGGTGGTGGGGGAGGGGGGGGTGGCTGTTCCCTAATCTCATGAAATTTATTTTGTGTAGACACAGTCGTGAATCTACCTCTGATACTGATACCGAATTTCGTTAATAGGTTGGTCAATAGTCTAGTCTACTACGGACTATCTCAGAGTACTGGAGATCTGGGCGTGGACGACTACTGGGCGTTCTTCGTGTCTGGAGCGGTCGAAATCCCGGCCTTGATCTACGCTACGTTTGCTGTCGAGAAGTTCGGGCGAAAATGGAACACGGCCATCTTGGAGTTAATCGGCGGTGTCGCCTGCTTGGCCACTATTTTCATACGTAAGTGATGCCAACGAATCTGAGGATTCATGGGAGACTTTTGGGCGGTCCTTTTTCGCAGTTCTCACCAATAGACCTTTATCATGCTGCCGCCATCTTGGTCATGTTCTCTGTCTCCAATAACAGTAATAGATGCTCATATTCATTGTACTAAAAGGAACCAGACTATTTGCCCTTCCAGCCTCGGTTCGGTTACATTGGTTTGAATGGGAGAAAATCAAGATGGGCGCACCATGATAAAGGTCTATAATACGCGTGCTCAGAACTAGCTAAGCGCGCAATACTGAGCTGAGGACCGTTGTGTCTGCTGCCAGCTTCTCAAAAGTCTCCCATTGTGTGGTTCCCGTTGGAATTTATGTTACCACGTTGACGGAGTACGGTAACCAGTAGTTTCGTTTTCTGAGTTCGATTTTATTTCATGAAACACGAAAAAAGTACACCATAAAAATTTATCATACAAAGCCTCTATTGTAGACTATTATTATTTCTTTTTAAGGGGAGACTGACAACGAACTTTGACTGTTATCGCAAAATGTTGTTAGTTCATAAATTACTTTTAATTTTTTGGATGAACAAAAACGGGATTTGAACCTGCGACCTACGGATTAGACGTGCTGGCGCTCTATAAGTAAGCTATCTAGCCCTAATGTTGGCGGTCTCCCTATTTTGTATTTTTGTTTGCTGGTGGAGGGGGGGGGGGTGGATGCCAGTCTGATTTTTCTTTGAGCACCCCAAAAATTTAATTAAAATTGACCCTGTCACTTCCCTTTGTGATTCTGTTACTTGATTTATATAATATTGCAGACAATGAAAACATTCGTAAGATTTGTTTTTTACTTTGTGTTTGTCATGAATTTTATGGTAAATGTTATCAAGTTGTATTCCCTTGAATTTATCGGGAGCTAAATGCCATAGAGCATGCAGTGATTTACTTCATGTTTTTAGTTCCTGTCATCAGTATGCGTTTGTTGTATTTTTTTGTTTGTTTGTAATTGTATTTGTATGTGTGATGACATAGTGAAAGATAAGATGCAACCAACATTTCATGACGAATTGGGTATGACAAACATACAATATTATGGATTTTTTCCCTTCAAAAATAGACCTAGAACAAAATATAAACCACCGCTGATGTAGTTTACAGTGTCTTTAAGCATGCAATTTATATGCATATTCATTAATTATGCAAATCACCCCTCAGCCATTGGGATCTGGCGCACCGTCGTCTCCATGATCGGCAAGTTCTGCATCTCTGCCACATTCAGCATCATATACCTGTACACAACGGAACTATTTCCAACCCCAGTAAGGTAAGAAAATCTATGGTGGCCCTGAAAAGACACAAACGAGTTGGAGTGTCGGTACTTTTTTAAGTATGATTTTGTTTGTAAACTAAATAAACCTAATTTGAGAAAGTTGGGCGGGTAAATTTTCAGGAATGTTTGTGATGTCTATGCTACGGGACCGTCTATATTGGAGTGTCGTGGCCGAGCCGTCTAGTGCACTGGACCCAACTTCTAGTGTTGTCAGAGCGTGGGTTGTGGGTCCCGGTCATGACGCTTGCGTCCTTTAGCAAGACACAAAACCTTGATTTTGTTCGTCCTTCGGATGGGACGTGAAGCCGTTGGTCCCGTGTTTTATCCAATGCACGTTAAAGAAACACAGTAAAACTATCGTTAAGAGGAAGGGTCTGCGTTCAGGGTTTGTGGCATGGTTGGCAGCAGACTGCGCCGCTGCATCACCTTGTATTATTATACCATGCCCGATATGTGGCAGAGGGAGGCCCCCCCCCAAAAAAAAAAAAATGTTCCCATTCTTCCTCTCTTGTACAGAAGCACCCCCCCTAAAATCCTCAACAGAAATCCTGAGATTCCCAGAACACAATAGAGACACAATAGGAGGGGTGGGGTTACACCCTGCCACATATCGAGCACCAAATGACCTTGTAAACCATTGCACTGTTGCTATTATAATAGACCGATCCATTAAGCCCCGCCCACCGTGCATGCTTACCATACGCGCCAGCGTGTTTGTCGGACTTTTAGTCGCGCAGTCACGTCTGTGATTGGTGGACAATACAGCAAGGGCGGTGCTTAATGGATCAGTCTACTGGGTGTCATAATTCAAACATAGCTTACATTTTGAATAAGCGCTTCAGGCGTCCTTTGATAAATTAGACCGTTCCGGCTTTGGCATCAAGCCCCGCCCACACACCTTCGTTTGTGCACGATGTTTACGCTGCACGTGTGACCGAGTTTGACTGAGGTCACATGACCAAAAGGCGTGATCCAATTGGTCAATGCGCACAGTTTGATTGACAGGCCGGAACGGTCTATTGCCAGGTCCTGTATTATAGAAGTGTTATTTATATCTAAAATAATTGCAAGGGAATTATGAGAAATGATAATGCTAAAGTGTCTGATCCCATGACTGCAGGGCTGTTGGTCTTGGGTTGTGTTCCGTGGCTGCTCGTATTGGGGGCATTCTGTCCCCAATCATCTTGTTACTGGGAGATTACCTTGAAGCACTACCCCTGATAGTCTTCGGCTCCAGTGCCGTCTTAGCGGGGTTCCTAGCGCTACTCCTCCCGGAGACGTTGGGACAAAAACTGCCCCAGACACTCAAAGAAGGAGAAAACTTCGGAAAGTGAGTTAAAACTTTATGTTTAGTCTTAATGCCCCAGCTCAACATTGGTGAATTGACTGTAAATGCTTCTGTTCTTTGAACGAATCAAGATATTTGTAACAAAACCCACCTGTGAAAATGTCAGCTCATTATGGATCCGTTCATCGTCACCAACATTTATCCCTGTATATCCGGTGGGCAGAGTCACATGTAGAAAGGGGCGTAACCAGAGAGAGCCAATTGTCGTGAAAGTTGCAAGTAATTCGTTAGATGGAATGGAGGGGGGAGGGAAGCTAATGGGCAGACACTGCTGCAGTGTGCTATCAATTATTAAGCGGGTGTTGGGTTGATTTTGTCCGGGGAACACGCACCTCCACTTGATCAGCCTGTGTTTCCCTCTCCCCACACGTAAACACCGAAAATTTCAAACAGACTACTGATTCAAGGTGGATTCATTTTACGTTTGGGCTGAAGAATGTGTAGGTAATGCAATCATTCCAACTGGCATGGGTTGTACCGTGGGTAGAGGCGTGTATATTTTGGACCAATTTGAACTGTGTTTTACATGCCTACCACAAGGACCCGTGTTGCGGATTGTTTAAAATAAGCCTATCACGATTACGGTAATGTTAATTTGGATATGTAAATAGTTTACAGCCATACTAAACAACATGGTTTCTCGTCTTATTCAGGTGTAAATGCATGGGTGGTGGTACCGACGACCAGTCTATCGTTGACTTGGAAGAAATCGATGGCTCCAAAGACGGTCTGGCGTTGTCTAACCCTGCTTTTGAAGCAACTGATGAGAAAATGCCGGAGCAGATCTAGGCCCTTCGCACGCTGAAGAGCCAAGTCCCAAGAGAGGGAAAGAAAGGGAAATTCCAGGAGAATTTTTTTATAAACCCCACACCATGTTCGTTTCAAACTTGAGGCAATTTTCCCGTAGGACATTACCGGTAACACTCGGTATGCTAACCCCACTCCCAAGTTAGAGGTGGCCGTTTCCCGGAAAATGCCTATTTCGTGGGAGTTTGCAAGGGTAAGTAAGTCAACAAAGGTCAACAAAAATGTTCCCAGTTTTTGAAACGTTTTACCGTTGAGAGACTCAGTCATAGGGGACACTTTACTTCAGCTACTTGAAATATATTGGTGAATGTATTGGTACGAAATTATCCTGAGGGGGTCGATTTCACAAAACAATGATGACGTCAGGTGAATTGGGTCAATAAGTAAAAACATTTGCGTTGATAAAACAAAATAAATATTGAAGTGCCTTCCTTTGTTCATTTTTGACACAAAAACATCTGAAGTTAAATGTTGACTCCACACATTGGAGGACTTGAAGTCGCCGTGTGTCCGGAAGAAGGGAGTAAGACGGGAAACTAGACCGGCAAAAAGGTCGTAAGCAATAGACTTGTATCATGGTGCGGCCATCTTGATTTTCTCCCATTCAAACCAAACCGAGGCTGGAAGGGCAAATATTCTGGTTCCCTTTCGAACAATGAATAGCGTATATTACTGTTATTGGATACAGGGAACATGTCCAAGATGGTTGCAGCAAGATAAAGGTCCATTACTGTCAATTGTATTTCAAGAAGACTCACTCTAAAACTGAAGTTAGTCAAAACAGCCTTAATTAGTAATTTTTGACCATTTTTGACTAATTTTAGTCAAAATGTGGTCTAAAATGACTAATTAACTTGATTAAGTTAGTTTTTAGAGTGCTGATCGTGAAAGTTTGGTCGTTTTTTGTTGCTATTTTTAAGTCATTCGGGAAAATCAAATTCCGCATATGGAAAAACATGTGTGGGTGTAATTCTAGCAACAAATATACCTCAGTTATACGCCATTTTTGTTCAAAAGAGCCATGTTTATACCATAGGGATGCAAAAATGGGAATGTGTGTAGGCCTACTGGGCATATTCTAGTAGAAACACCTGTTCAAAACTATCACTGTGTGTAAAACAGCTTATCAACAAAAACACGAGCAGTCTAAACTCTGAAAATGAAACTGCGGATCTTTGTATAAAGGAATATAGGAGCTGGAAAGCTGTCATCATTTTTGTATGTTAAATGTTACTTTCGGAAGATTTTGTCTGTAGGTGTTGATATTAATATTTTTTTTTTAAATACAAATTTGTAAGTAATTATTTTACCATTAAAGCCCCAGCTCAACTTTGGTAAGAAGAAATACATAAATGATCACAGATTTACATATACCTTACATGGTATAAAGATAATGAAGGTAGAAAACTTTCCTTGAAATATTTCTGCCTGAAGTGTTATCGTTGTTAAATGATAAATGAAATAAGATCCAAAAATAGTTTTCGTCTCAGTGAGACGAAAACTCTGCCCATAGGAATGCGTACAAAAATGCTGAATGCATTTTTACCGTTTTCTCGCAAATGAAACAGCGAAATGAGCTGACATTTTCACAGGTTGGTTTTATTATAAGTATCTTGATTTGTGCAAAGAATGGAAGCATTTACAGTCAGTTTAACAATGTTTAGCTGTGGCTTTATAACACAATCATTTGGCATAATAATTCTCAAGAACCATAACACCACAAATCTATTCCAGAATAGGATTTCCTATTGTAAAAGACCGATTTGTACTCGATTCTGCTGATGGTTGGTCTTCAAAGCTCTATTTACACCAAGAAGAAGAAAATGTTAAGTAAATAAATAAATGTATAAATTAATCAGAAAATATAACATTAATCAGTTACATAACATTAACTAATGTCGATTTACAAAAGACATCAACCTTGCATCATCATCTTTGTCAATAATTCTTTTCTATATGCATTTACGGAAAACGGGGATTAGTTCTTTTTAAACACCCCAATAATGTATGTTTTTTGATACAACTGATCATAATTTTACTTACATCACTGATAAAACAGTTTTGCTAATCCCATAACAAAAAGCAGACAAATTATTCAAAAAGGGGTTTAAAATGTGGTATTATATAAAAATCGCAAAATTGTGCCAACCGAGACTTTAGTAATCTACTCTAGTCCGCACATACAATTATGGTGGTCTGTGTTTGTAAACTATAAATAGATAGGTACCGTAATGTAAGAAGGTCGAAGCGTAATAAAGACGTTGTATATTATAATGATAATGGTCACTTTTTATAATGTTTTCGATTCAGATTAAGCGTTTTCGTAAATGAATTGACAGTTAAAACAACAATAACAACACTGTGACGTGCTTAAGGTTCGTCGTTAATACGATGTAAATCTGAAAAAGCCCGTCCACTCCATCTTCGCCAACTCGAGGCTCTGTCCCATAAACTACGCCCCATTTTATTGCCTTTAAATTGACTTAACCCAAACGTAATGCAATAAATAGCCTATTTATATTGAATTTCTAAGTATTGATTGTGCTTCTAATCGGTGAAGGTTTGAAAACCGAAATGTCAATATGGACTGTGTTCCCAAATAAAGAAGAAACGCAAACAAAACGATTTGACCGTCCCAACATTCAAGAGGCCCTCAGCACTGGCCCACACCTTACTCGCCCTTTGGAACCATCCTACAATACCACACTACTGCCCTTTTCGAAACAGCGGCTTTGAAGTAGGCTCCGGCTTGGGCTTCGTCAATAACTTTGAAAACATGCGCTTTTGGTAAGAGGCTCTCACACACGGCAGACAGTGCCTAAGCCGGAGTCGAAGTGTAAGCACTGGTTTCGAAAATGCCCCCTAGAGGGCTCTTTCCAAACCTCGGCTACTGCTCCATCTCCGTCTACTGCCGTTTTCGAAGTAGGCTCCGGCTTCGGCCCTCGACTAGTTAAGCCAATGGCTGGCTTCTTTGCCATTTTAAGAAACAAAAGACCTGTCACACAGCCCCAAAAGTTTAACTTTCGTGCACATGACTATTCAAGGCAGATTGTTTCTCTATAGTAGGCCTACATATAGTTCAGGCAGCGGCGTAAAAAGGGAATTCTTTTAGCCCCCCCCCCCTAGTTACGCCACTGAGTTACACATAGGACGGAATTTGTTTCAAATCATTTTGCGGCTAGAACTTTCTTACCGTTGTTAACACCCTTCCCCGTGTTGGCTAATTTGCGGGGGGGGGGGGGGGGTGGCTGTAGTAGCCCTACTGCATTTAAGCCAAAGCCAAAAATTTAACACCAATCAAGAGCCATTAATTAAGTAGCAATTGCCATGGCAACCATTTGTTTGACCTTGGGTCACACGATTCTAATGTTTTTTTAAAAATATTTTTGACGTTTTGACCCAAATTTTTCACTTAACAGAAGTTATAGGGAAAACACGGGTTTTGACCAAAAATGGGCAAAAAGGTCAAAAACACCCTCATGTGACGATTTTTGAAGTTGTTTTTGACGTCATCATGTAAAAATCGGTGAAATTACTATTTGTTGCAAACTTCATCAAAATCGGTCAAAAATTGTGGAAAATACGGAGGGCGCGGGGCACTATGTGCCTCTCCCAGGTCATCCGTATGTCCCAAAAAAGCCCGGTCTTGACGGGGCTAAAAAATATCGGCCTTTTGTAGAAATTGAGATATCAATTAATTCCATGTGGGTCAAATTAGCTGCTCGGTCATTTTTGACATAAAATTACTTGTTAATTCAAGTTCCAAATTTTTGTTATCAGTAATTTAGGGAAACAACTAAGTACCTTCTTGGCAGACGATTATTTTTCTGGCCTTCTGCAAATTGTAGAAAAGAATGGACTTCGAATGTCGTCACACAACACGTGAACACGCCTGCGCCTTAGGGCCAGGTCATTGTGCAAGACGGCGTCTCGTGTTTTATGTTATCGGCACGGTAAGAACAATTTTTTCACTCAACTTATATGTTTTTATCAGTCTATATAACATGAGAACAAGTTGAACTCAAACGTTCTTTATTGTAGCTGTAATTGTGCCATGTTTTATTGGTAAAAGTTGACTACCAAGGCCAAAACCGTTCCATTTGCGACACATTCCCCGCTGGCGTGGTAGAAAATTGAGACAACATGCGACGCTGCAGTGTCGATGAGTAGATTCCCAAGCAACAGTCAACCAAATTTGAGAGGCATCTCCAAAGGGTTAATATTTATGCATATTCGGGGTGAAAATAATTATTGTCTTCTTAAATATTTTTTTAGGAATTTTGTGTGGGAGTGTGGGTGGCAGAAGCATAGCAAGAGGGAGGGGGGGGGGGGGCGGGCAGAAGCCTGCCCCTCTCCCTCTCAGCACCCAACCCCCCCCCCCCCCATCTTGCCCTCCAAAATGAATGGACAAATAAATGTTCTGAATATGGATCGATACTAGACCCAGTAACTGTGGTGCTGTCATCCTTTTTTTAATTTTTTTTTTATTTTATAGATTTTGACTTTATCGGCCGTACTAGCGCCCCAGTTAAGGTATTTGTAAAATTGCTGTGACAAAGTGGGTTTAAAACAAGTGTGTGATACCCTGTTCCTAAAAATTTCCAAAATTACAACAAAGACTCAACAAAATTGCTGGAAAATCGCCTACTGGCTTCTCAAGATATCAAAGATGAAATAAAAGGCATTTAGTTGTACTCATATGATCATTTTCTGTCCGCAGATAGGGGTAACGTATTTTATGACGAATTAACTTTAGGCATTCTTGAGGGGCTGGTGATGTGTTGAGGTTTTTTGTCATACAGCCTGTAAGAAAATCGAAATGATGCGTCCAATGCACAGACATGAAGAATCAGTGACAACTTTTCACATTGTTTCAGATCGTGGAAGTAGAAATTAGATTATTTTTCCAAAATGCTTGGGTTTATAAACTGTCAAGGTTATCTAGAAGATGTTGAAAAGGAATTGAAGAACAAAATTTCATTAGAAAACGGATGGCAACACTTAACATTATCACTTCTAATGGACAAACAAGTTTCAAAGTGTCTAACATGCAGATTACATTGTTTTGAAAGATCATAGTCAATTACTGTGAACTTACTATAAGCTCGGTTCAGTGGCATAGCCCCACTCCCCCTGGAACATCTTGCCTCCCTGCTTGCCCCCTGTCAGCCTCTGGACGCCATGAAATTTGCAGTAATCATGCAATTGTAACTGAAATTGCCCCTGCTACAAATAATTATCTGTTCCCCTGCCTTTGCCCCCCTGCAAAAAAAATGCTGGATGTGCCACTGGATAAGTTACAGTTTCACCAGTATCGGACATCTGTGTCGTCTGGTTTGATTCCCTGACAGTTGCCCCCAAACTGGACATGCATTTTTTATTGTTGGTTTTTTTCTCAATAGCCGGCTGCATCTCTTTATGTGTAACAAGATCAAAAAAACGCTGATGACTTTGTTGGTGTCTAGGCTTTTGGTGTGACTTTGTGAATCAACTTTTTAAGGCACTCCTGTTTCAGACTTTTCAATGTTGGCATAGTGGTAATATGTAAGAATACTTTTAATTTTTGTTATTCTTTTGTTTTTGTTTACAGAGCTGAAATAACATTCATTGCATTCCTGGGTGATTCCTGTCCATCACCATCCACACAAAACATCAGATGATGAGATGGAAACCTGTAAGGAACTCTAAACCTTCATCATTTGACTGTATGCAAAAAACAAGATAACCCACTCCTTACAGGTGAGTCTATTTGACACAAAAATATACGTTGTTGATTGTTAGAGGTGTAGTAATTTATTATCTTTCTGGTAAATAACCAAAGGCACCCTAAAAAAGACAAGCACTATAACACAAAGGCCTTAAGATACATGTGTAGTGAAGACAATAAGGAATTAATTAGATTTATATTGTTGAAGGAAAAACCCTAAATAGGTGTTCAAGTTGTTCTATGTGGAAAAGTGGATGCTAAGTTTGGACGAGAAGTTTACAGGATCAAAATTACCTCTGGTTTGACCGACTGGTTAACACTTTCCACTGTTCAGTATTCATATAGTTGATCCCATGTCAAAATGTCTTCTCTCTGATCTTTGTCTTGTAATGAGGATCTACAGCATCTAAACCCAAAACAAAGCATGTTTACCAAAATGTCTACTCAGGGGCCAAATTATTATGCACTGACATTCCAATGTTGGATTATCTTTTTATGGAGAAAGCTTTGATTAGTGTCAAACCCATGACCGTTCCAAAATGGTTCAATATTATAGTGGCATGACTTTCAACACTGAGATATGTTTATGCCAAACCATCCAACTATTTATAAGTAAAGCAGAGCCTGTCAAGCCTTGTACTGCTGCTGATTGAAATCATAAAATGGTTTCATACATCTGATCAAAAAATACATATTAATCATTTGAATTAAACACAGTGGTTCTAACGGTGGGCATTTATTTGAGCTGAAACTAAATTAAGTGTCAAAAAAGATTATCAAAATTTAATTTGCTGTACAAATTTTTTTTTAGGCAATCTTACCCTCTCTTGCTCCTGGTTGCTTCCTCTTTTGTTTCCACTGTAAAACACTCTCTCCTTTAACTCAACTCAGAGACAACCTTGGCATCTTGCTAATGGTCGTTTCCTCTTTTGTTTCCAGTGTTAATCACTCTCTCCTCTAGCTCAATTCTTATACAGTCTTGTTTTCTTGCTCTTGGTTGTTTAGTCTTTCGTTTCCAGTGTTAACCACTCTCTCCTCTAGCTCAATTCTTATACAGTCTTGTTTTCTTGCTCTTGGTTGTTTCCTCTTTTGTTTCCAGTGTTAATCACTCTCTCCTTTAGCTCTATTCTGTTTTCATTTAAGTGTTTCCTTTGTAAGTCACTCTTGCCTCTATCACAATTTCCAAGACAATCTTGCCCTCTCTTGTCATTAGTTCTTGACTTCTCAATATACATCACTTTCAACCCTAATCTAATTTTGAGACATTGTTGCCATCTCATTTTCGTTAATTTTGTCCTCTTTGGTTCAACTCAGGGACTTTCTTCCCCACGCCTCTTGGTTGGACCTTGTTCATTTTCTAATTTACAAATCTTAAAAACTCTTGGTCTTTGGTTCTCACCATGAATCAACAGACCTTATGCGTATGACATCACTATGAGCATTTAGTATGGGAAAGGGCATGAGCATATTTAGTATGGGAAAGGGCTGTAATCAAAACAGATACAGCGCACGTTCGATGCTGCGTTTGACCTCAAAGATGGCGGCGAATACATAATTAGGTCTATTCCAACCTCCCAAACCATCGGAGATAGATAACCCACAGTCTTGCCTGGTCTAACTCTGACTTAAATTTGTCCTCTCTTTATTTTTCTCACTCTTCTTCCTCAGATTGTTGCCCACTTTTGATTTGGTGAGGCCTGGTTCTCGAAAAAAAATTTTCGAGACAGTTAAACAACTTGTGGAAAACTGATTCAACACACTTTTATTCCCATTCATAAATACCTTTCTGTTGAAAAAAATCAACAAATCTGACAGTGACAGTTCATGTCCTCAACTCAAGTCTACATTAAAGTTCTAAATTCTATCCATGTTGAGCACCTTGCCCAAGTTGCAAAATTTTTGCCTGTAAGTTTTAAACTTCCGTGACCCAAATTTGGGTGCTACCATCTACCTTCATGTGGCTACCAATTTAAATTGGCGCTGTGCGCAATTGTCTGATAGCGCCCTCTTTTGACTCAATTTACGCAGTCCATGTTTGGACACTTTGACCATGTCTATATTGCACGTTGAAACATGATCACTTGATATCCTCTCGACCAATCAGAATAAAGAAACTGTGCCAGGTATTTATGAATTCTTAATCATTGATTCTGTTATAGGTTATCAATTTTGACAGTAGTTAATTTCTGAGCAATCTTACAAGTTCTTATAGATTTTGTCTTTTTTCACCCAATGGGTACAAATGTAGATTACTCTAAATTTTACTAAATTTTGAGATGATATTGCCAAATATTGTCTTGGTTATGTCTTCTGTGGAAAACTGATACTAATTCCAAGAGAGACATGCCCACTCTTTCTTTTGTTTATGATGTCTTTAGATTTGTACTCCTACTTCATCCATGCCCTTGTACAGTTTCTCTGATTTGGCCAGCAAAGGCCTGCCCCTGTTTTTCTTAAGATCGAGGCCTGCATCATAGTCTTTCAGCACATCATTTCTGTTCTTTAACTTGATTGAGAAGCATGTTCTAATATCTGGCTGCTGGAGCTTGGCTGTGCCAAGTTTCCTTCTGTTTGCTTTTGTCCGTTTGTGTCCTTTCAAGTTCCAACTTTATTTTGGTGCTCACAAGTTGGTGATCACTCACTTTGGATCACTTACTGTTGTCCTTTATGCTGTCTTGTTACTAACACATAATCGATGTACTTTCTTGTTTGTCCTCCTTGAGAAACCCATGTTTTCTTATGGATTTATTGATGTGGGAAGATGGTACCTGTAATCACAAGGTTGCCAAATCTTTGTTTGCCCAGGATGCTTTCATAGCCCTCCTCTCCACCCTTTGCATTGAGGTCCCCATCACAATGAGTAAATCATGCGTATGAATGTTCTCCATGACAGATTGTAGTATTTCATAAACATTATCTTTATCACCATCATTTGCTTCATTATTGGGTGACACTTGGATAATAGAAAGTTTTACATACTTTGAGAAAAATTTGGCGTAAGGCCGAACAAAATAATAGTTGTGTTTCCTATTACACTGTGGATGGGAATAGGGTAGGTAGGGGGGTAATATCTTTTTTTTTTGCTTAAAGTTTTTATGGCTCCGAAAATTAGGGTAGGCTAATGTTCCTAAATGTGTTTTTTTTGCGCACTTTATTTAAAGACTGACCATGTCAAATTTGTTTATTGTTGATTCAAGTGGTAACGATCGCATCATGTTTGTAGTGGTCAACTTGTGGGAGCATCTATCCCACGTCAACGCGAACACTCCCCCTGTCCCCGGTGCCGCCATGTTGCAAACGGCCTTGCAAACTATACTGCGAGGAAACACACGGCCTCGAGCAGTCAGTCGAGTCACGATCGAAAGCGTCGTGGTATCACACGTGTTTGCAGCCAGAAGCAGGGCACCAAGCTTGTGTTGACCCACAATAATATGTGCGTTATCCCGATTGGCCAGTCAGTGGGCAAAAAAAAATTCACAACCAATAGCAAGTGAGCTTTCAAAACACACTCATGTTGACCAACGTTTTACATTGCCTGGTACCCAACTGTGAAAAGTTTCCTGTCATTGGACTTGGAGGTGACGTCAAGTCAAACATTTTCCAAAACACTTTCCTCATTATTAATGGAGCCTAAATTAATTGAAAATACGCACACAAAAAAACCCTTTCAGAAATTATAATGTCAACTTCATCTGCAAATTACAACTTTATCTGCAGATTTAGCTTATTAATTGGCATTATAAATTTTTGAAACACCCCTACGCTCCTTTTTCGACGAGCCCAAACACGTCACAGAACCGCGCAAAATAGTAATCACGCAAGTTGAAAATTGTGCACATTCGCGCACGTAAATGTTTTAATTTGCGTAGGTATATCTTCAATTTGCGCAAGTTAAGCACACTGCTGATAGAACATGTAACACAACAACTGAATTTGCCGACGGAATTGGAACGACTTGTACTTTTGTAGGAGCTAGCTCACGAAATTACGTGGTGGTACGATCGAAGTGACCAAGGTACGAAATTGAAAAGGTTCGAAGTGTCCGACATTCATGTTTGAATGAGTAAAAAAATAAAGGAAAAAACGAAGAAGAAATCCAGGACGATGTTCACAAAAATGAGGTATAGGGTCGGCACCATAAGATTTTATTTTATATCGTTTTTACGAATAAAAAGATGTAGGGTGGGCGTGATTTTCTAGGGACGGTCGGGTAACCGGAAACACAACTATTATTTTGTTCGGCCTAAAGAATTATTTTATTTATTGGTTTCCATTCCAGTAAAGATTGCTCTGCTATTTTGGATATCATTAACCCCAACCATCCCGGGGGTGGATTTCACAAAACTAGTCCTAACTTATGACTAGTCCTGTAAGTTAGGACTAGTTACTCCTCCTAACGCGAAGTAAGACTATGGCTGTTTGAGTACCAATGGTACAGGGGATTAGTGTTGGACTTTGGCTGAGTGTGGAAAGTAGTGCTATGATGTATATGCAACCCTGTTGGAGGTTGGCTGAGTGTGGAAAGTACTATGATATGCTGTTGGATATTGATTGGCTTGGCACTGTACTTCTCAAATAATCAAGCTATACCCATGTCATAACATACCCAGTCAGCCAAAATCAAACAGCACAAGACCTGTTGGAGAATGATGGGTTGTGTACTGTCCCCATTTGTGTACTATGGGAGTATGATGGGTTTTGTACTGGCCCCACAAGTTTACTGTTGGAGTATGATGGGTTGAGGAGGTCTCCTAGTAAAACTGCTGAAGGGGTTAGGGTTACATGATGATGTAGCTTTTTTTCTCTTTCGAAAACAATACACATTTTGCAGTTCTCATCTTGAATGTCCCAAACCCTGTCCATCTGCATTCACTATTGCCCAAGATATCAATCTCATATCTGTTTCCCAAGGGTGTACATTGTTCTACATTCCAACATCCAATTTAAAGCATATTTTTGCTTGGTTATTGACATAGTCCTGATCTATATACAGTTTTTAAATAATTGTATGATCTATAGATGCATCAGCCATTGAGTTTGTACATTGCTAGACCCAACATGGCTGCAAAATGAACTTTTCCCTGGGTCATGCAACCTCTCTATATACAATTTTTAAATATGTAACCTTAAGCCCAACATTCTCATGTATGTGTTCGTTTTTTTTTAGTGGTATCTCAGCACCATTAAATTATATTTATAATTTGTATCTGTTTGGATTATTTTGATTGCAGTGAGCCTGAGCCAACTGGAGAGAACCTCTTCACTACTCATCGATTTCACAGTAGCCTGTATTCTGTAACAGCCTTGGACACTGATTGTGCAGTTCTCCATTGTGAAGAAGGGTTGAGTTAAAATGAGCAGTGAACTCGGACCGTGGTCGATTTGATCATCAGACTGTAGGCCCTGTGTGATTTCATTAAAGACGTTCCTGCTTTGACCTCAATCTTCAACCTGAATCTCAACAGGTGAGTTTACATCATGTAGTTTTCTCCACAGTGATAATCATTGAGGGATCTAGGGCAACATCTGTCTAGATATGAGAGCGTCGGCTAAGCATACAACTACATTATTGTAATTTGCAGTGAGGGTACACCATCACTGGTATAAAACAGGATTTTCAAATGAAAGATATAAATTTAATCAAAAGTAGTATGAGGTCAGAGTATCCTAACACATATGAATGTTTATGGTGTTTGGATAAAAGAAAGTACTACTGGATATACCCAAACATGTTCTTGCATTCTGGGAAGTGTACCAAATGGTCCAACCCTTTATTGATTACTGACATCCTGGAAACTTAATAGAGCACTTTCAGAGAATAGTGTGAGAATTCTAAGTATGACAATCCATAAGAACCTATGTGACCAAACAGGATTTTCAAATGAAAAAATGTATTAAATGTAAAAGTAATAGGTCAGATCATCTTAACACAAACAAATATTTATGTTTTTTTGATAGGATATAGTACCACTAAGCTCAAACATGCTATTGAATGCTAGGAAATGATCCACAAGTGCAACCCTTTATCGGTCACTCAGCAACCTGGAAACTTAAAGCACTTTAAGAGAATAGTGTAAGAATTTTAAGTATTACGATCTATAAGAACCAAGTATTGCGGCCAAGCATTTTCTTTCGACCATGTAGTATTTGGCGTACTGTTGGTTGTATATGTACATGTACATGTACATCGCTCATATCCATTGTGATGATAAATGGTCAGCATACAACTGTGTGTTGTACTGATCTTTAAATGTCTATTTAATCAATCTCTGAATGAGATGATCAAAATGTCTTCCATTTTATGTAAAATAACCTGATTATAATTGCAGCCAGCTTTCTACCGTTCTGATAATGGGTGAGTTTTTTAAGAGTATGCATTGTCCAGTATAGTTTAAAAATACAGCAAATGCAAAATTGCACTTTCAGTTCAATCAAAAGTAGTATCTACTCTGAAAATACCGGAGTTGCATGTATAATGCCACCATTTATACTACGGTTTATATGCAGAATATTGTGTCTACGGCCGATTTGAAAGGTCGTATAAGATTAGTCTTGAATCTACTACTAAGTTACATCAGTCATAGCACTACTTAGTAAAGCGTGTCATAAAGCTGAAGTAAATTGTACATGCATGGAATAATTCAGTTGGCAAATCTTGATATTATTGGTCAATGTTGAGGCAAACCGATTGAACATAAAACCAAAAAATAAGATTAGTCATTGAAATTTTGACCCTCCAAATTCCCAATATTTAAATATTCATTAAATATTTTAGTTACATGTCTATCCAGTCTGTGTGACAACCTAAACAAGCACACATTAAAAGACCTGAGTAGTTTAAAATGTGCTGTGGATTTTGTTCCATTGGAATTGAGGATTGACTTGACATTTTGTGCTGGCAGTGACTACCAAGTACCCCAAATAATTGTCATTTGCTGTACCAACAACAGTTGACACAGCTATGTGTCTCTTTTTACATCTGGAAGTGATAAGTAAAGATAAATTGCAGGATTGGTATTTACTGGGTTAAAATTTATCAGTTTCATTCATATCAGCACCAATCCCCAAGAGAAATATTGTCATTAAGAAAATAGCAATTGAAGACCTGAACAAAACAGTGTTACTTATTTTGATTTCAGCAATTGGAATAAGTCTACTATTGATTATGACAATCACATTTTCCTTCCCTTTTAAAATAAATTTAGACCAAAACAAAATTGCTGAAATTAAAAACTGGAGGATGGGATTCTACTCTTTCAAAAACCACTGATTTGACTTGGTAGTTTGGGTCCTGATTTTGAGCATGACACCACACCGTCTCTTGTATCTACTGGTTGTATCTTACAAGATGCATCAGGACTTGGTTTTGTGGTCTTAACATTTTCCTGACCCTATGTAGTAGATAAACCCATCAGTGGCATTTGTCAAACCCCTCACAAGTGAATTCATTTTCTGAGCTAAGGTCAGAGATGAAAATCACCAGATGCTGTCCCTTTACACTATTTTAATCTACAGACCTACATTCTCTCCTTGTATTCTTTCTCCCCAATATTATTGTGGCTGGAACTCAAGTCCCCATATCTTCTACTGAAAAATTCAGCCATGTTATTAATTTTATTGGAACTAGAAATTCGTCCCAGGCTGAATGCACTTGTTGAACATCAGTTATCTGTTCATCCTGTTTAAAACAGAACAATTATTATGACCTCAAAATTAAGCAGGTGTTGGTTTGTTTGACACAGCTGATGATCCCTTTCAGCAGATAAAAAATACAATTATGTGATGCAAAATAGCAAACTGAAATTATGACATCATTCTTATAACGATCATTGAAGTAATCACTTGCTAGTGAATGATTTGACGGCAACAAATCTAGAACTTTGCACACAAATTATGCATGTGTCTTTTTACTACAATGAAAAGATGCACTTACACAAGCCAGCTTCTCTAAAAATGTCTTCATCAGTGTCTTTCAAAAAGAGAGGCACTATTTTGCATTCAACATTCACCACCAGTTACTTCCTTCTAGATCTCGTAGAAAAGTAGTGCCTCCATGTTGAGTCAATACTTTGCCTTCAACATTCACCACCACTTGTATTTCTTTACTTCCTTCTAGATCTCATACAACGTTGAGGCACTACTTTGCCTTCAACATTCACCACCACTTGTATTTCTTTACTTCCTTCTAGATCTCATACAACGTTGAGGCACTACTTTGCCTTCAACATTCACCACCACCTGTATTTCTTTACTTCCTTCCAGATCTCATACAACGTTGAGGCACTACTTTGCCTTCAACATTCACCACCACCTGTATTTCTTTATTTCCTTCTAGATCCCATAGAATGTAGAGGCACTACGTTGCCTTCAACATTCACCACCGCCTTTAAACCTATAATGCCCAACCTAATAACCTAATGATTATGTCACCTTTAGTCATCTTTAACTGTAACATGTTCAAACAAGACATATGAAATTAACAAAACAAAAACCTCTACCAATAAGGACTGTACAGGTTCATGTAGACTCTGATCTACAGCTTTAAAAAAATTCAATCCCTGCAAATGAAATTAAGGTCAAAATAAACCTTGCAGAGATGTGACTGGAAAAATTTGTTTCTTCTCACAAATATGATTATAAATCTTTCTAGTCATGACAGAATTTCAAAAATTAAAAAAAGAAGCACTACAACAACAACTATAGAATATTAAAGGAAGGTAGCTTCTTCTTTGGAGGTATTGTTCTGAAAATAACTCTGGGTGCATTTAACATTTGTAAATATTTCAGGCTGCATCCTTGAATCTGATTTTCAACAATTGTGAAACAAATACACAAGGCATTATTGACAAATGTTTTCTTGACAATTTCTCTGATGCATTTATACCAGTGATAACTTACTCAGCAGTTCTCAACAGTTTAAGGCAATTTCACTCAACTTCAAGCACAATTAGCTTCATTAACGTTTCTTCCGAACGATGACCTTTTTTTGTTGTTGAGACTTTGGTCAAGGGCTTATTACATTTAGTACAAGTTTGCATCGGAGTAACTTCTGGTATCACAAACTGAACCAATCCTTAGAATTACCTTTTCATTTAAACTTCCGTATTACTGACATTCGTTATTAGTTTGTGTCTCGTCCAAATATCATTCAGTCTAACTGTATTCCTGTATTGTTTATTTGGCGTTATGTTAAGGGCATGGTAGTTTGGTGCTTTTCAGAAACCATTCTGGTGTATTAAAGATTTACTTGGTATAAAATGAATAATAGTTATTATCCAAATTGATTCAATATTAAATTTTGCCTGAAGAGGATGGAATTTAATTTAATCTTGTTTCCCTTTCCTTGCAAGGAAAGTGAAACAGGCATAACAATGTACAGAAAGGAACACAAATATGTAATCAGTAAATGTCCTTATGTGACAAATATGAAAGCTCTTTTAAACTTTTGCTTGGTATTTTTTAAATTACATTTCTTGAAAGCTAGAGAGTTGGAATGAATAGTCTCCTACAAAAGCCGTTGACATACCATGTCCTTATTTGTCCAATTTTATTAATTGTTCACATAGTTTTGTGTGGTTTCATTACCAGACCCAAAACTCAGAAGCCACAAGGCTATTATTTTGTAAGAATCTCTTGGGAGAAGTTATTTTCCTTGGCAAAAGCTATTGGAAATATATCAATACGACTGTTACCAACAAACTGATCTAGATAATCAGCCATTTATAGAGGCTGGATATTTACAAGAATACTAGCATTCCAAAAATGATATCTGAGTTGTTTAAAAGTACAAATTATTTATATTTAAAATAATCACTCTGATGGGAATATGAGGGATAGTCTCAGCATGTGTGATGTTTGATTATGTATGAAACAGTTCCAATGACAAGTTGGAATAAAACAATACAACAGTATTACTTTTTTAAACATAGGCTGCGTTTGTGAAGTTCCACTTGGGAAAGCATGTTTCAGTCAGTCTGTGCTTTTAAACTGAATCGGTAAACCTTGACTTCATATTCTAAATGAATGATTTGTGAATGTCAACACATAAACAAAGCGATGACCTCATTGTTAGTTAAAAATGAAACAGTCTTGACCTCTGAAGAAGCCCTGTTGTCAATATTCTATGAGTCAATGAGCATTTTAAATGACTGACTCAAATAACAGTATTATTACATCATCTTGTCTAGACTGCAGACAAGCACTAGTTTGATTTCCAAACAAGATTTTCCATGAAATTGTGTTCATTATAAAACACATTTTGATTTGTTCATGTGATGACATTCTACTTCGTCTCTAAATGGTAACCTACACTTTTGGTAACTGTCTGTTTTCACAACTTAAACAAGTGAAGAATCAGTTCATTGAAATGCCATCATTTCTTTTTTCAATACTAGTCAAAAGAGTGAAAAACCACTCTTTTTGTCCGCCATACCACTCTTGCAAGGAGCCATATGGCGGACAACTCTATTTAGAGTGAAAAACATGTATTTTCAGTAGATTCAGAGTGAAATTCACTCCACTTTCACTAAAAAAAAGAGTGGTGAAGAGTGAGTTTCACTCTCAAAAGAGCCAAACTGACACCACTCTGGCAAGCGAGTGAAATTTTCACTCTTTTACATATAGAGAGTTCTGTCTGACTAAATAATATCATCCACTTGGTTTGAATGAAACAATCGTAGCAAGGATATTGTCATGGGGGTGGAATTGCTTTTCAGGGGGAAGGGGGAAGGGGCCATGTTTTTGAATGAATTACATTTAGATGGGGGAGGGGCACTGGAAAGTTGTTGGGGCTCATGCCCCCAGCCCTCTCCCCAATGGCTATGCCGCTGTTAATAAACTATATGGCAATCTGCAATTATAACAATTGGGGAATACATCTACACAGTACACAGATTTAAAGTTAGCTCTGTGTGCAGTTGTGCGACAATACACAACCTTTGCAGTTGGAAATCTTGGTGGAAAATGTTAGAAAAAGTGGAATGTTTTTGAAAGAAGTCAAAGTCAAAGTTTAAGTATCTGGTCATTGTTGTCAAGTGAATTATTCTGAAAGTTGGGTTAGACATAACTTCAATGTTTAGGATAAACAGATCTTGTCATACAAAAACTGATAGTTAATCCAAAGTGTAAGTTTTCTGTTTAAGATTTTTCTTGTGTGGTATGTTCAGTACAGTGTAAACAAACTGTTAATCAACTTTCCATTATCAAGCCATAAGCATCTTCAGAAACATTAATGTACCTGACCCATGAGGCAGTATAGATACACAAATCATAAAATGAGAAAGTTGCTTGCTTCAACAGGGTACTATTGATGCAACTTAGCTTGGGATACATTTTAAATGTTCAAACCAAGTTGTCAAGTGCATGCATTCTTATGTCCCTACCCCTTTAAAAAAAATTGTAGCATTTTTTTTAAATAAAAAAACAAACTATTAGTTGTTCTTCAGATAGGCATCTGGTGATGGTTATCAGATGGTTAACATAAAAGAAGGAGATACAAGGAGTGGTCAGTATGTGAACTTGTATTCTTGTGGCGATGGTCATGAGAATAATGGGTCTAACCCCTGATCGCAAATAGTCTTTAAAAAAGGAAATATAAAGAGTGGTCAGTAGCTAGACACGTTGATGGATGTAGTTAACATCATAAAGGAGCTTGTGGATGGTCAGTAACTGAACCTGGATTCTTGTGGCGATGGTCATCAGAATATCAGGTTCAACCCCTGACTGCAAATAGTCTAAATAAAAAAATGAGATACAAGGAGTGGTCAGTAACTGGACTTGGATTCTTGTGGTGATGGTCATCAGAATATTGGGTCCAATCCCTGGCTGCAGAAAGTCTACATAAAATGAGAAGATAAATTTATAATGCATGGTCAATAACTGGACTTGGATTCTTTTGGCGATGGTCATCAGAATAATTGGTCCATTCCCTGGCTGCAAAGAGTCTAAATAAAAATATCAGATAGAAGGAGTGATTAGTAACTGGACTTGGATTCCTGTGGCGATGGTCATCAGAATAATAGGTCCAACCTGCTACGCTCTAACCATGTCTAAGACCCATGCACAGTTCCATTTATTAATTAATCAATATGTGATCACTTATCTCTATCCAGCGAGGTCTTCACAAAAACCTTTGCCTATCATTTGATAACTATTGCCTCATGCTGTACAAGTTCCAAACAGACTTGATTATATAGAAATTCTTTTATTGAAGAAGGGGAAGGGCACATGAGGTTGCAATGTACAAATACTCTAGTTTTCTTTGACATATTTTTCAGGGGTAGGGGATTAGATGGCAAAAAGAATGTATGGTTTCAATGCATAAAGGGATGACAATTAAAAATTTAATGTAGTTGTCTCAACTGTTTTCCGCTGTACTGTACCTGCCATGAATCATACAAATTAGTTGTAAGTTTTTTATTATAAAATATGTTTTGTAAATGCAACATAAAATATTGATCTAGTTTTGCCACAATTCCGTGTCAAATTAGAATAAAACAGATTCCAACCTTTACAACTACTTCCTTACAATAAAACGTTGACACAAGATTGCATGTCCTTTTTTAATTATAGGAGACTTTGAGTTGAAAAGATTCTTTTGAAGAAACAATTCCACAATCTCAAGAAGATAACACAAATTAAGTTTCTTGTTGGAATGTAGCAGTTAACCCTCGGCAGATTCTTAAGTAATATTGTTTAGTGCTATCCTGGTCACATGTTACATTAGGGACTTTGTAAGGGTAGCGGGTAGCAGGAGCTACTTCAGGATTTGACACACCTGCCCACGCGATGTTACAGGTCCACTTTCCCTCAGTGGTTCCACCTGGTTGGGCCCTACCCAGGGTTAAGGGTATTTTGAGGTGACTATGCAGTAAAGAGTTATGCTGTATTTATTGAATGGCAGATAAACATTTACAAAAAAGGAACACACAGAGTTTGGAGAATATGGATCAATGTTCCAACCACTTTCTGCTTAAACTACTCAGACGGATCATGGATCAAGTTCAAATGAGAAATCTGGAACTACCGCCAAAACAGTAAGATTCTGACAAGAACTTCATCAGTTTGTCAAAGTGATTGAATATTTGAACCCAGGAAAGACTTGCCTATGATGCTGCAAAGATCTAAATCAATGGAAGATGTATGTACCCATTGTTAACAGCCAATGATGACATCAAGATTGTCACAACCTATTCATCAGTCCTGTCCTGCACCCAATACAAGAACTGTTACCAAAAGAAACTTATAACCAGAGGAGGCTTTTAAGAATGTTAAACTACAACTTGATGATATGAAGGAGTGCATTCACATTCAGCAATAACAACAGAACTGTTATCAACAACCAAAGGAGACCTTAACAACCTAACATGGCATTTTGATGATATCGATGAAAGGAATCACATTCAGCTCTATCAACAGAACTGTTTTTAATTACCACAGGAGATCCTTGACTGCAATCCCATTCACTAACATCATCAAAACTGTTATAAAAAGCAAAGGAGAGCCTTAAGTTAAGACTGCAAATGGATGGAATATTAGCGAACGTTTTACCAAAAGACCTTTTATCAGTAAAAGCAACCTTTGAGAATGAAAGACTGCAGTTTGATGATTTCATGGAGTGGAGTTGCGTACAGCAAAAAGAACTGAACTGATATCAATAGAGTGGAATGTAAATGATGGATTTCTCCGCTTCACATCAAAGACTGCATTTCATTCCATCCATCCATTCCAAAAAAATATTGTAAAATTAATTCATGCATGTGACTGGGTAGCTGTTAGGGTTTATTAATTAAAGAGTTATACTTACCCTTAATAATTTAATGGATTGAAAATTTGTTCCAATGTTTGGATGCCTCTTTCTTTTCAAGGGAATGTACATGGACAGACACCTCATTCTAAATTCCTCAGATTAATAATTGTAATAATAATTTAGTCTTGTACAGCGCATGTGTCCACAATAAGGTGCTCAAGGTACGAGAAAATCATAAGTTGAAACCATCATTTGAAATTTATTACAATTTCATTACAATCATCATGCAATTTATTTGTTCTCATAAATACTCCAGGTTTTCAATCTGAAATTTTTCCTCAGTAACCTTGAGGGGCAATAATCCCCATGTAATTTGTACATTCCCTTTAAAAGAACAATTAGACCCTTAAATTGGATTTACAGGTATAGACTGAATAATAATGGTGATAGACAAAGTGTATCTGTTTTTATGAATTCCTGATGATTTTCAATGATAAGATTGTCTTTCAAAACTTTGTAGTTCATTTGGATTGATTCTGTTTGTCCATAATTTACTCATTCAGAAATATTTTTTCAGAAGAAACTTTGAATAAAATGAATTAAATGTGTCTTTATGTTTATATTAATGTCCATGAAGTATAACCATGCATTTGGGAGAATCTGTCATTTATTACTGAACTCAGGAAAAATTACAGTGCCTAATAATTCAGGAAAAAAAATCATAACAAACGTTGCATTCTCACAGTTATTTTCAAATGCTTCTTTCTGTTGATAATTTCCTGTGGTGGTAAATTCCTTGCCTTTCATCTCTATAGATCCAAGCTTGAACATGATCCCTTTTCAAAAGTCTTGGTTTTCTCCCTCTCTCCCGAATTAAAAAGTTGGCTTTTTCTTCTCAAGTCACTGACCTTTGATCTTGTGTGGATGCTAATGGGGGTCATTGTAGAATACAGAAGTCATGCCAATGGGCGTATGCCATTATTTGATCTTAATATAAACAAAGATTTGATCTTTTGAAACTGCATTAATCACAGAATTGAGGTAGGCCTGCATTAGAAATCAACATAAATTGAGCTCACTTGTTATTTAGACGGTGCCATCCATCCTCAATTCCAGCCCACTTTACTCAGCTCCCTCAGATGGAGTTTTCTTGGAGATCCAAACTAAAATAAATTGCTACAACTTGGTCAAGGATTAGAATAATCTGTACAATGTATGCTTGATATGATTTTAGAATAAGCTTAGAAAAATAAACTGATATGTTACAGATTAACGTTAAAGATTCATATCGGCCAAGGCAGGGTACAGGAAATTTGATATTCAAACAGATTGAAATCACAACAGTTTTCCAACATCATCTGAATTCCAGCTTTGTCTGATTACTGGACCATGAGAACATCTTGAAATCAATGATAAATGTAATGTCAAAGATATCTCATTTTGGTGCAAAGGAAAAGATGAAACCCTTGTTTCACAACTGATCATTTCTGCAATAAAAATTGAGAAATTCCTTCAATGGGTGTTTATAATTGATGCAAGAAATTGTATAAACGCCGCTCTCAAGTTCATGGATGTTGCTGAACTTTAAAAAGTTCATTGTTCCAAAAAGGAAACACACAACAATCAGACCACAACAACAATAACCGTCGCGACTTCATCCTGTACCCTGCCTTTCAAAACTTAAATCAACATGAAAGTGTAATTCATTTATTTTGTTTTGTTTGCAGTGAGTCTTTGGTGTAGATGATATGAATCAGCTGTGAATGGAACAATTCATGATCATTGATGTCTCATCTCACTTGTCTGGATCTTCAGTGAGGTTTGCAACCTAGTCTACACTAAACAACAAGGCAATGAGAACTTGTCGATACAGAGAATGGTAGTAGAAAAGAGCAAATCCATGACAATGGGGGACAACTACAGTCAATGCACATCTTAGTTTGGAACAGTAATTTAAGCTGTTCACAATGAATGATTTTCCTCTAGGGAAATGTTTGATTTCAAAGTCAGTGTGAAATGCGCTATATAAGAATTAGTTGTTATTGTTAATTTGCTGCCAAACAGTGTTTTTCCATCGTTGATAATGTGATACCTTAACAATTTGAAAATAACTACACTGAAGAATTCAGATTTACTGTCATTATTATACTCTCATTGTCATGGATTTGCTGGTAGTTGGCTCTGATTCATCAGAAACATCCTCAAAGAAGGGAATAATAAAATATCAAATTCATAATGCCAGGCACATGGTAGGAAAGGCCTTTGGATATAAGGTTATCTTATGCCTTAACACAGATACACTTTAGTATGAGCATTATGTAGAATCACTTCCTGAAATGCAAAGATGCTTTACCACAACTGATCCTTCTGACAAGTTTACTACACTAAGTTAGATTTGATCATCTGACAAACAAACTGCAAAAGTCTCCAATGACTAATGCTACAATCTTGTAATTTCTGTTCTGGCCAAACAGAAATTATACGCAGAAAGGTTCTCCTGAGCAACTCTGCAAAGGGAAAAAAGTCTTAAAAATCACATCTTGTTTTTTTAAAAAGTGAACAAGTAACAAATTTAGAAACCAGTTGACGATAAAGGCTTAAAACATTTTCTCCATGTGCCTGGATGTAAAGCCAAAGTGCAGCATCAGTTTGTTTTTCAAAAGGGAAAAATCCCTTATGAAACCAGTATGTCAGCTTTCAAGAAAATGTATTCAATGAATCATGAGGACTTACTGGACAGATACAGGAGTGTGAAGATTTACAGGTTTCAATATCAAGGGTAGAAATAATCCTATAACTGTTGCAAAGCAATCATAAAGAATGATCAAAGTTAACATTCACTGTGTTGGTGTATTATTCCAACAAAAGAAATGAAACTAACTTGTCCTCTTTCCACAGCAGTACTTTCTGCTGTAAGTTTTTAATAACATTTAAGAAAAGCTTGTCTACAATACAAGAATATGTGTCTGATGCTGTTAGATTAAATACTCAATACTGGCAAAGTTGAATACTTTGGCCTCTTTATTCCAATATAATGATGCTGTGCTTTGGCTTTACACAAACATTTTATAAAGGAAGTTCTGAGACTAACTTTCCATTATCATGTTAGGCAAATATAAATGTTTATGGTTGGGTATAGAATTTATTTTTTTTATATGGAAATGTACACTGGCACATCATATGTAAATTTAAATATAATCGTAATGTAACTAATCTGATAAACTGTATAGATGCAGTCTGGTATAGTGCCGACTTATCTGATAGACACCATGTATGAACATGAATCAAGAGCAGAACACAACATTTGTCAACAAATTCCAAGCGAAGGGGTTTTGCATGAATCTGAAACACTAAAGCTATGCATTCCCAATGAATGATGGTTTTGCAAGAATCAGCAGAGCACTAGTTGTGCAAAGTATATGACCTAAGATCATGATGTAGTATGGGAGAGAAACACTGGGGCTGAATCAAGCCTCAACACCAGGAGCATTGACATGTATTGACATGTGCATAACTTGATTACTGTACTGTATCATCCCTCTCAACGATTGCTATATCTTAACGAGTGAAGGCATTCTTCAAAAGATGCATCTTGATGAAATGTAAAGATGATGCAGATTTAGCCAAACCTACTGCCAACCTCCATTGATTGCAATGCTTCAAAAACCTACAAAATACAAATAATAAGCTTTCCCTTCAAAAATCATTGAACTGATAAACTGCCAATTTCTTTTCCTAAAGATAAGCGTTGTATACAATTCAAGGTACACACACTGTTCATAGCATTTCATTTGAAGAACAAAATTGTGAGAGAAAAAAAATGTTCAGGAGTGAATTGTGTATACAAAACAATGCGTATGAAAAATTATTCTCAAAACTGACTTTCAGATCAGTCTTGTTCAAAGAATTTTATGTAGAATATCATTTGATGGTTATTTTACATTGTCATGAACGGTAAGAGCTTGAAGAACCAGTGTGTGTACCAATGTTTAATATGATGTGCCAGTGTACATAGTGTTTATAACATAATAAAAAACGAGTCTGTTGTGTTTATTTTGTTGTCTGTTATGTGTTGGGAAGCATCTGCTTTCTATTTCAATCTTGTTGCAGCACAGACCTTTATCACGCAAAATCCAACATTTTGATTTGTTTGCTTTTGTCAAATATTGAACAAAGTTAAGCTGGAAGAACAAATCTAGCCGATAGTTTTGATCTATCTTGGAAGAGCAATGAATATTTGGCGACTTGAAATACTACTATTGCTGTTACATGCAGCCAATCAAAGTTAGTCATTTCTAATGTGGTATGTTTCAAATGCAAGGCATAATTATACACTTCAATATAATTATGTGTGAACACAAATGCTGAAACAATGCCAAATCAGATCACCTGAACAATCAACACAAAGTTCATTACTGGAGCACTACTAAACAGTGCAGTATTATTTGAAGGGCAAAGCAACATCAAAAAGAAAATGTTTTGTTTCAATTAACAACACATTAATGTGTAATCTGTTTGTACACAGATGCTGAAATAATGCCAAATCAGTGCACCTGAGCAATGAACAAAAAGTTCAACACTGTATAACCAGGAAACACTACATTTTTTAAGGGCAAAGCGACATTAATAATACAATGCATCAATGTGTAATCTGTGTGTACACAGACGTTGAAATACTGAGACTTCAGATCACCTGAGCAATGAACAGCTATAAGTTTAGCACCGCATCTCATTGCCAGTCAATGACAATCGTCTTTTTTAAAATCAGTTGCTTTGCCTTAGAAGGATTTGAAAGATGGCGTGATAAAGGTCTGAAACACTTCTGGTAATGTGGACGGTGAGTGAAGGGAAGGTACACTGTTAGAAACAATTGATCAAACAAGGACCAAAAAGGTCACAAGGTTCAATCATTTAAATTTTGATGGAAACAATATGTTCCAGAAAAAAGTTCAACTGGACACTGTCATTTTTTTCACTTTCAAAAACGTTTTTTTCTCTGAAAATCCTACCCAAAATGGATACAGATTGAAACTTTCATTTTCAAGGAGACTTTTGTTCGTAAAACATGCAAAATTTTGCTAAAAAAGCAACATTTTTTGTCCTCCAGAAATTTATACCAAAAGTCAAACTGCTTGAGCACTCGTAAGAAAAACTTACATTTATTCATCTCTAAAGGAGATATGTAAAAAGGTCACACATAGAAAGTGTTTCAATTTTAAACTTTAACGTAAGAAAAACTTACGTTTTTTATCTCTAAAAGAGATATGTTAAAAAGATCACTCAAAAGATCAAGACAAAACCTTAGAATTGCAAAGAAAATTCTTAGAGAGAAACTTAAGTTCCTTGAAAAGAAAAAGGTACCTTCCCTTTAAGTCCGCATACAAAATAGTGCTGCAACTTGTATTGAAATAGAAAGCAGATGCATTATGGGGGGCTTAGGGACTTTGATATAATGGGGAGGGTAGGGACATAGATAGAGGGCAGTAAGGACATAGAGGGCAGTAGAGGACTCATGTCTGAGATAAAGACAAAGTACACACAAGTGTTCATAGCTGTTGTTTTTTATTCGTATCTATTGGTAGGCATTACCATCTATTCATATTTAAATTTGACCTTGAACTTGAAAAACAAAAAAGAAAAGCACCCCGGCGCATGCAAGCCCCCCCTGGTGCTCGCACAAGTGTTCCTTGGCCACAGGTGCCAACAGACCTGTCAGTGAGCGCCCTCTATCAACACCATTCAGTGAGAGACTAAGTGCAATGTGTTCAGTTGTCCCCAATATTGTTAGTCTGTGTGGCCAAAGCGCCCTCTGTTGACCATAACAAGGGAAGGATCTAATGAACTCTAATAATCAGTTGACTTGGACACTGAGACAGATGTATTTATCCACCACTCCTGGCATTGCTCATGGAAATAGCCCCCTCAGTGTCTGCTCTGAACTTTTGAAATTTTTGTTGCATATTGCATCCTGGTTTTTGATCCTATCAAATAAAATATCAAACACATGTACAGATTTTGCCAGTTTTCTTTCATAGTTTGCCATGTTTAGATTAAGGTCACTTTTCCTTTCAGCCGAACTGATCATATTTGCCAACGTCACAAAGAAGACCCTATTAAGTCTCTGCCATTTTTAGTGTGTTCCTTGGCTTGTTTTTAATCAAATATCTATGTACATTTTGTTATGACAAGAAGTCTATGGTGTCATAGTCAAACGTTATAACTGTTGGTGTTGAATTGATGTTCTACTCAAGAAATGTGTTAAATAATTGAGTGGGTTTTCAAGTAACTAATGCATTTAGCCTTGGTCTTAGTTCATGAGCACAAACAGTGAATTGATTTTAATGTGTGAAAGTAACTCAAAGAGTAAAATAGAGCATAATGGCCGTACAATCTATCTAACTGAGTAGAGAAAGAGAGATATGTACACACATTTTCAACTATGTCAAAGTCCAACACATTTGAGTTTGACAGTTCATTAATTTAAATGTAGTTTGTTAATGTTTTTTGAGAACTCTAGCTGAGTAACGAGTAGTTTCAAAAGCTTTTTTAAAAATAGTAGAAAGTGGAGTTTGCAATTGAATTGGTTGCCATTTCTTGTTAAGTTAAAACATTTTGTTGAGTATAAAAATTTTAACCACAACAGTTTTCTGCATTCTACTTTTGAGGCAATTTGTATAGAAGGTTCTGATGTCCAAGTGATTTAAATCAATTTATTTGATGTTTCTAATAGTGCCAATCTTATTCTATTTCACTATTTCAAACAGGTTTTTTTTAGTTTTTGTCCACCATTTATACTTATGTGGCATTTGTTCGGTTTATTTTTAACTTCTAACTTCCCTAAAACTTTCTTTTTTTCCACACAGTTTCCAGGATGCCAAACTCTCCTGCTACTCAAAACAATGCAAGGCACTCATATAAATATGAGTCCAAAGTACTTCACTTCACAAGTCAAGTCCATAAACTGTTTCCCAAATGATCATTTTCGGTAAGTGTGAGCTTTCAAAACTTCACTGATTCTACTTCACTTCAAACTGACTAAAAAGAGTTCATTTGCTTAGGTTGGGAAATGAGTTACAAATTGATTTAGCGAGGTTCCAACTGAATAGACTTATTTTTTTCATGAAGACTTTTTCCTTGTTCATTTTTGAGACAGTAACTTAAATTCTTGTTGATGTACCTGTACTCTTAAAATAGTTTTTTAAGATCTAGTCAGCAGATTTGTAATTTTGCTTGATCTTAGTATAGACTGAATTTGGTCTGATCATTTTCATTTGTGCATCTTGATCATCTTATGATGTATTGACACATTCCTTATAGATGTGTTTTATTGGGTTTTAGTTGTTTCTTTGGTTTCCTTGCACTGTTTTGAGTAGCATATTTTCTCTGTACTATGGTCCTGGGGTGTCTGTTTGTTAGCACCATACTCAGTTTGTGGCTCATTTTTTTGACGATGTGGTGGCAATTTAATGACGGATCCATGGGAGGTCTGTACTTTTTGAGTTGGACCTCCCTCTTTTTCTCCCCTACATTTTGCCGGAAAGCCCTGTCATGTGCAGTTCTCCTTTTCCTATGTTACAATTACCTTGAGTACTTGCGTACTTATGTACTCTAGTACTTTGGGACTTTTTCTCTTTTCTTTTAGAGGGGGGGGGGGGGGGACGAAATACAGTTACTCTCTTAAGAGTTTTCAAGATTATTTTGGGGTGTCCCTACTATCTAGGGACCATTATTTTTTTGCACAATGCTTTCCTTATTGATTTGACTACAGTGTAACCAATGATTTCATTGGTCTTGTGTAGTATTTGGTCAAGCTGTTTGGCTCATCTCAACGCGTTTGCAGCGTTATGATGACTACCAAATGTGTATGATCTATGGCATTTGTTAGACGCATGTTCAAAACACGTGTCTTGCTGAAATGTGCATCTAAACGTTTCTGAAACGTCATGATGACTACAAAAGTTTATCATTTTCAGTCTCATTTGGTGAAAATATCTAAAGGTTTTTTGTGACTCCTAATGGTCAAATACAGTTTAATTCTAATACTCTGAATTTGTCCACCTATGAATTTTTATCTCACTGGTCTAAATGCGAAGTGCATTTAAGACACAATACTATGTGTAACCAACCCTAAGCCCAGCCCCCCCCCCTTCATGACAGGACCTCCGGCCAATTTCACCTCCTCTCTTGTTCAGATCCTAGATCCGCCCCTTTTCAATCTGCCCCTCAGTATCAAGGGCAACTATGGTGCCTTTTATCGACACAGGGTTTGCCAGTCCTGCCTCTATCATGTCCATGGTAAGTTTAATTGAAGTTTTTACAGATTCATGCACCGCACACTTTACTATACATCCTCATGTATAACAGATACCATGCACTTTTTACAGCTCACATGTAAACCTTAATTAAGCAGGCCCTGGGAAATTTCAAATGATGGTTTTTACCGCCACCTCTACTAGTCAATTTGCTCTCAATCACAACCCAGCTATTTATAGTTTCTATTCTCTTGCCTTATTGTAAAATAGCCCTTGAATTGTTAAAGGACTCTAGCTTTATATTTAGTTTGTTCAATTAGTCTGCATCATAATCTACTGTGCTTTCTGTATCAAAAAAAGATGTGATTCCTCTGAATACACCCAAAAATGGAGTTTTATGTGGACTAGTTGTTACGAACTACTACTTGCTGGTTCACCTTTACTTGAAGTCAATTAAGAGAAAAGGTCATTCAAAAAGGATTCAAGGATCATTAGATGCAAGTTAGTCTTGAGCACTAAATGTGTATCTGCTGAGCTGGCAGATTTCAACTAAAATACAGATGGCTAAGATGTTTCTTACTTCACTTCAAAGTTGATGACAACAGTTTTATATCGACTATTGAATAGAACAACTCCTGATTGCTATTTTAATCTTTATTTGAAGTTAATTCTAGAAGTGAAGATACATCATTCTACAGGCATATAGCTCAATGTTGAATGCCTTTATTAGTCAATATTTTTATCTGAACATCTTAGAAACTAACATGGATTTTACATGCAAGTCTTTAGCACTAAATTTGTTTCTGCTTAGCGTGTAGATGAACTAGAATACAGATGACCAAAATGTTCATGATTCTTCACTTCAAAATTGATGGAGTGATCCATAAACAATGATTTAGGCTTTCCCAGGGCCTGCTAGAGTCACGAATGCATACAACTTTAATAAGGTAGCTAATGCCTGCTCAGTGCTGTTAGGGTAGCTATGCCTGCTATAATAAGGTAGGTAATGCCTGCTGTTAGGGTAGCCAATGCCTGCTATGGTAACTATATTGCTCGGGGTTATAGGGTAGCTTATTTTTCATAAAATAAAAAAATGTCCATGTTTGCAGATGCTCCAGATTATCATTTTGATAAAACGTGATAAAAACACACCTTATGTCTGCCTGGACAAGACAACCAGAGACTGATTGTGCACATTGTAATGAAGTAGTGTTTACCCCAAGATGTACCCCCATAGTTCAATGAATGTAGAAACATTTGACTTTGGCTATCCAGGGACTACATAATGAGTGTCACTAATGAACTAATGAGTGATTTTAACTATTATCCAGCATGGTATCTACACTCCTATGATGATTATGTACAGCTCTTGGATTATTCCTTGAACCTTCTTTACAAGGTAAACATACCTACTCGGCTTATTAGCCCCTCTACAAAAGATCTTTAACTACAAATGTCTGGGCCTACATCTCTGTTATTTAAAATCATGAGTAGCAAGGCCTTATTCCTAGAGCTAGTTGTATGCATGGACTATGGACCGGCTGTATACACCACTGGTATAAAACAATAAGTAGTTAAAAGAGTTTGAATCCTATGGGTAATTACAGCCAAGTATTTGGCTTTAATTACCACCTGTGAACTTACACTCACAATATAGAGCGTTAGTTCAAATAATATTCAATATTCTTTGCATCTCTAGTACTCTTCCATCTCATCTATGAGATTATTGAACTTAGATGCAGTTTCATCTTTCTACTGTACTGATTCAAATAATCCTTCATCATTTCTTGAAGTCTGTGTGACTAATTATTCAAAGTATCAACCAAATCATGAACTGGATCACTGGCCAGCAATCCAGTTCACTGTTAAAACTGAATTATTTAATCCAGTATTTGCTGATTTATTTGTGTCCAGTAGCCAAGTTTATACTGACCCTTTCACAAATTGGCGTCTACATTGATCTGGTTCTTATTGAGTTTGAATGCATTCCTTGAGATTCAACAAAAGATGTAAACCTGTTCTGATTGGTAATAGTTCATCTGAATGCATATCCAATGGTGTATCCCAGCTACAGTTTTTCTTTTTTGATTATGACATAATAAATGTTTCTTCTATTATCTTTCAACATGTGATGAAATGTCCTACTTCAGTTTCACTACTTGACCAAAAAACCAGTGGTGTATACAGCCTTAAAATACAAGGAGCTTATTGATAGTCTTCAATCAAACAATATTGACCTATCGCCATTCATATTATGATAGCCAATAACAATGCACTTAGCACATTGTATGATCAACCTGATCTACAATACTGGAAAGTGATAACCTATCTCAGACATACAAGATGTATGTGTTCCATTATTCATGTACATGTTACTTGATGTACAATATGCATCATTTAGCACACAAAGAACATCTAGATGTACTTATTCAACATGAAGACCACATGATGCTCGTTCATATGCAGCTTGTGTTCATGTTATTCATTGTATGTTCATTCAAAACACACATGAGCAACTTTCCTTTCTTTTTCCTAGCAGTACATGATGAAACTCATACAAATCCAATATGTGTTTCTTTATTCATGTACATTTGCCCAACACACTCTCAGATGAACAAGTACATCAAAAGCCAACTGTACATGCAAATCTCAACTTGCATCTACTTCCTGAGAGTACCTGTTTTAACTTGTTATCACTCATTTGTCTTAGATATGGCTGAGTTGCGAATGGCGATAGGTCAATGTTAATTACCTCGTTCCCATGGTAACTAATAAGGGAGTAGAAAATTGGGATTAGTGATTGCTTTTGCTGATCAATCACTTTACTGAAATAGGGGAGGGGCTGATGGTTTGTCTTTAGGAAAAACACTTCTTGTCCAATAAGGTAGTAGTTGGTGTGTAAAAGTAAGGGAACTTTGGCCACTGTGTCTAACTTACTTTGCCCAACAGGGGCTAGTTGTAGGGTGTTTGTTGCTCAACAGGGACTAATGGTGGGTGAAGGTGGGAAATCATAAGTGCCTAGTAGTAGTGGCCACTTTGTCACCTGTACATCCATTTAACAATAATAGGGTCAGGTGGTGGACGTAGTGTGTGGTTCAATAGGGGCTGGTGTTACCCATTGGTGGATGTTGTTGGTACATGTATATCACTTTGCCCAACAAGGGAAAGTGATGACAACTTTGTCACTGCATACATCTGTTTGCCCAATAGGGGCTATAATGGTGGATGTTGTTGGTACATGTATATCACTTTGGCCAACAAGGGAAAATGAGGGCGACTTTGTCACTTTGTACATCTGTTTGCCCAATAGGGGCTGTAGAAGGTGAATGAAGGAGGGAAAGAAACAGGGACTATACTGAGTGTGATTGTGTATCATGTACATTCATTTGCCCAAAACAGTGGTAATTATGGGTGTATCCATATTTTATGTACTTTTCCTATTAGGGCCAAGTGGTGGCGTCTGTAAGTCACTTTACATATAGCGGCCACTGCTGATTTCAGTTCAACCGATTTTCACTCAGACAGTAGGAGTGTGTATTTATTACTTCACCAAGAGGCAGGTGGCTTGTGTTGGGTTCACAGAGAGCAAATTAAAAACACATTGCCTAACAGGTTTAGTGGACACTTTAACTTGTCCATTTGGGACTAGTTGGTGGGAACGAGGCTGGGCAATACCAAGCAAGGTTGAATAAGACAATGTCCTGAAAGTTCTTCACATTATTTAAAGTGTCTTTAAATACAAAGTCAAATACATTGTGCTTTTTACTGGCCATTGTGATATCTAATTAACAAGCACATTGTTTTCTGATCTTGATTTATATCCTAGGGATTTGGTTCCCAGACACTGGTTGTGATCAGTTTATCCTGAGTTTTGGTTATTCAGGACATCACATTACCAATTGCTTCTACATTGTAAGTGCTCACTGGAAGGCAACAGCTTACAAGTGATTGCTACTGAGACAGTGTGGAGAATGTATACCGGCTCTAGAGCCAGGAGTGACATCACCTTCAACATCACATCATGATAGAGGTAGGTGGATTGACCTTCATACTCAAGGGTTACCTAAACGTTTTCTTAACAGATTACTGCAAAATTGCTGCTAATTCTCATTCAAAGTAAATGTGAAGAACTCTCAGGACTATAATTTTACCAGGTACAACCCTACTATCAGTTTAAGGACTAACCAGGCTTGGGGTAGTGCAAAAGAAGGTAAATATTACCAACAAGGTTGGTAATAAAGACTGTTCCTAAAATAATTGGCTGACTTCATTAGTTGCTTTTGTCGATCACACAATGATCTAGAGTTTTTTGTTTCAGAACAAATTTTTCTGTTCTGAAGGTTAATTATGAATTTGAACTCATTCTTTGATTTTTGTTATGACAAGTTAAGTCTAAAGGTTATTGGTTTCTTCACAACCTTCACTGGTTGAAAGCAGTGATAAAAGCTAACCCAAAAGAACTGTTCGTACTTTTTGGTCCGACTTGTAAATACTGTACTTAAAAAGAAATCACCTAAATACCACAAGCCTGAATGAAAAGTTTAAGGTTGCCTAGATCTAGCAAAATTCAATCAAGGCATTGACCATTCAAATAAAGAAACCTCTATAATATGAGGAATTTCTGTTACATTTTAAGTTCATCAAAGCGTCTTCACATGTACAATCATGTACAGGTTGACTGGATGTTAAGATGTTGACACTTAATGCTTTGGACATAAAGCCTCATAGTGCATTGCTTCCTTCATTTGCTGAAGTTTGTGTCATAGTTCTCTGGGTAGGTCTGACAGTAGCTCCTTGACTAGATTAAACCCCTCTCTACCCAGGATATGGGTATCATTGAGGGTAGTGTCTGCATGACTAAAATCTGCTACTGTAATGTATCTATATCCACTAAGGGTAGCTAGGTGGACTGTGCCTGCATTATTTTGTAACCCACTTCAGTTTGGGCATCCAGTTGGGCTTTGCCTGCCTGATGAATAGCTTCACTGTACCCATTTAGGGTATTTCAGGGATGTCGTTGCTTGTATCTTCAACAAAGATTTGGACTGGATACTATTACTGTGTGACATATTGATGTAATCAGATGACCAGTGGCCATCTTGGTTTGCTTCAACACACACACAAGTTAGAATAAGTCACTTATCTTAGTAATAGACTGGTGTATTACTGAGTGGTCACTGTAATGACTGAGTTCTGGGATTTTGACAGCAACTGTCATGTTACTTCTTGAGAAAAACTTCATTGAAAGTCAAGATCATTGTTCTGATGATTTTAGATATTTATTGCAGGCACAGAGTTTTATCAAATAGTGTTTCTTATTTCTAAGGAAACACACAGGTCTGAAGACATTATGTCTCCATTTAAAACCCTAAGAGCTTGGTCAATGCCTTGATTGATATTCAACCCTAACATGCTTGGTATTGCCTTTGATTGAAGACTATCAGTGCATGGCTGAGGATGTATAGTTACAGTACATGAATTCTAACTTCAATTAAAGTTACCATGGACCTATCTAACAGGACTGGGACCCCGTGTCTAACACCACAGTTTCCGTCAATACTGAGGGACCCACCACATCGTCCCATGTGCAGCCCTAGTTATAGTATGGTGCTCTATTCTGCAAACCAGGCCATCTCTCTACAGCAGTTTAAAAGAGTTTGGCACCCCAACATTTTCCCAATGATGGGATCAGTTTACAGTTTGGCCAGGAACTGCCATGATTTTACAGTTTGGCCAGAAACTGCCATGATTTTACAGTTTGGCAAGGAACTACCATGATTATACATGTATGTCTGGCACAAATCTTCCCCTTAATTGGAGACAACATATGTGTTTTATTTCAAAAATACTTTTTTCTGACGTGTTACATTTCAGCCAAAACATGCTGATATCTTTGGAGTTACAAGTTAAAATAGTTCACTATGCCACTGGAAATGGATCCTTATCCACGGTAAGCCATTTTGATTTGTCTAGCATTCAAGTCTATGAGAATCACATTGAGGCTCAAGTCTCAAATAGACTGCTGCCTTTCTCAATCTGTGATTATTGTCATGGTGATAACTGACAAGACAGTTTGGGTATTTTTAGCACTGCAATGACATGCAGGATAGAATTGAACTCATTTTAAGTTCTCCATATATTTTTTTGTTTTTTTGCCTTCCTAAAGTCTTGAAATAGTGAAATAGATTTTTGAACTACATGAAGTGCAGTTCTGTTTTCGTTTTTGTTGCATTTTTAAAGCATCTTGTGTCAACAGTATCAACAGTATCAACAGTTTTATCTGTTGAAAATGAGTGATTTTCATCATACCAAGATATTGAGGAGTATCCAGTTGGGTTTGAAGATTCTTTGTTAACATCATTTGGACATTGTTTTTTCACAGAACCTAGATTTGTCTCTTCAATAAGAGATAGTTTGAACAAACTTGAGTTTGTTCCAAAATATTTAAACATCGGTTTAGATGTTATCCGTTCTCATTGGGTATGGTTTTGCCTCTTAGGTAGGATTTAATTTTGAGCAAACTGAAATTCTGCAGAAAGTATGTTGTCCATTCAATAGTATTATTTTTAGCAGTAGGGAAGTTTTTGATTTTGAATTAGAAGTAGCATTTTCTAAGTGCTATTGGTAAAATGGCAACCATTTCAATCCTAATTTGAGGATACTTTAGCATCTTGTTTGCTTCATGCTTTTAGTTTGAAACTTTTTTTACATTTGTTAAACATTTTGTTGGGAAGATTTTATTATTTTTTGTCACAAAATTTCTTTTCTGAAAATAGTTCCTTCATTTCTACTTCTTTCACTAATATCTTATTCATTTGTTGGAGTACATGTGGTTAATTTTTATTCTATGGATTTTCAGTTTAAATTTTAATATTTAGCACACTGTTGCAAAGATTTTTAAATGTTGGTTTGTTTTTAAAAACATTTAACTTCATTGTTTTGAAAAGCCGTTTTTCACTGTTTGTGCTGATGAGTTTGTTTTTCTAATTTCATTTACTCTGTGTGGATTTATGTTTGCTTTCTCAAATATTGACTATTGCTCTTTTTAATGTAGATTTTTCCTTGAAATTACAAAACTTGATTTTTGGAACACAAAGCAGAGAGGTTTAACATTTAGACAGTGATCGTTCAACAAATGATTGGCTGGCTGAGACATTGTGACCAAAATCTCTTAGTATGACAAACATCTCAGAAGTACTATACAAAAACGTACATTTGCAGATATTCCATTCTCATGGATCAAAATACCATGATGCAACAATTACTCCTGAAATGTACAGTTCAGAGTAGACATGAAGGCATTTCTTCCATGTGCAATCCCTTGAGTGGAAGATGGATACATCCTCCTCTGTGGAAAGAAAACTGATTATTATAGTTCAAAGGATCCTTACCATGTTGTAGCCAACTGTGGGTCTTTGATTCATCCAGACCGCCAAGGATTGGGAAGGTTGACACACCACAAACAGCCAAACACCTGCAAATGCAGACAGAGAGCAACTCACCGACCAGCCTGCCGACACCTGTGGGCGGGGAACACTTGTGCGAGCACCAGGATGGCTTGCATGCACCGGGGTGCCAAAGAGGGGAGGGGAAACATTCATTTGCTGTTGGTAAAATACAAAAATAATTTCCCATTAATAACAGAATTGTTCACTGGAAAAGATTGGCAAAATAAATTGGTTGTTATAAATGTTTTGAAATGTAAAAGGAAGATCCAGAATTTAGATGTCAGCTTTTGAAGACAATTTGTCAATGCTGCTAAAAAGTCAAAATGTGGTGTACAAGATTGGCTAATGTACTTCAGAAGTGTACTAGAGAAGAACATACATGAAATGCAACATGAGAGTGTAAATTGAGATTTTGTCTCATATACCTATCAGTCTAGTAAAAACAAAGAGATCCATTTGGCCTCATCAATGTCAATGTATAACGACTTGGTTAGAGATGTGTAAAATTTGTGAAAATGATATTTCCTTCCAGAATGGCATGCATGCACGGGAGTGCCATTTTGAGCACTTTTGGTAAAATACAAAAAATAAAAGATATTCCACTAGCAACAGAAATGGTCACTGGAAAAGACGGGCAAAATAAATATCTATTTTGAAATGTAAAAGGAAGATCCAGAGTTTTGATGTCAGTTTTTGAAGACAATTTTTTTGTCAATGCGGCTCAAAAGATTCAGTGATGGTATTTTGCATGGAGGATTTTTTGAAAGTTTAAAAAAAAAAAAAACCAAGATAAAGCAAGTTCAATAAGGTAATAGGGATAACAACCATATCAGCTGTTCCAGCCAATGTATTGCAGATGTAAGCTATTCAAGGTAGCTTGTACTGTAAATGTTTGACTTTTTGAATCTAAGTTTTGAGTTCAGAAGTACATTCGCGACCAATCTTGTACCCAATCTTGCACCCAACTACCAACAGACATTATAGACTCACCCTCCACTCTCTAATTAACTGATTAAATTAACTTACAATGTTTAAGATAGACCAGCCTTTCACAAAAGCTTGGTAACTTTCTAATTTCACATGATATTTGAATAAGATAAGAAGTATAACTTTGTTTACACAACGATGTCAAAAAGCTGAATCCAAAGGACTTCTAATCTTTCTTGCTTATTGGCTTTGGACAGAGCATTTGAATACTCTGTGACCACACAATAGAATTTATAAATTGTCACAAGAACAATTCATGCTCTTTATTTGGTCCAACTTTGTCTTGAAACTGCTTGTTTTTGTTATCAGTAACTTGATTTTTGAAAGTTCAGGTTTCTGTGAAAGGCTGTTCATAGCATTATTTAGAACTACAAGTACTAATTACCCTCTGTTCATGCATGAATTCCTATGTGCTAACATTGACTTGGATCCAACAAGATTATTGAAACTCTTGTACTAACCTAGTTATATAATTGCAATGAATTAAATCTCTTTGAGAAGTTTCGGTTCTCAAAAGAACCAGAGGGTTGAGATGTAGTAGAATCTTAACATTCCTAACAAAGTACTTTGTTTAGCTGCCTCTCATAGTTCATGGTTCTTAGTCAAAGATTTAGATGAATTTTACATGTCAATAAACATTGACTTTAGTGTCACTTATTGTTTCTTGTTTGTGTTAAAAAAAAAAACATTTGATGTAAGGGAATTTTTACAAAATACACACACCATTTTCCCTAATTCTACACATTTAGTTCAATAGATGGTTTTAGTGAGAGGCTAATTTAGAACTCTTGATGGTTTTCGGGAGAAGCTGTTGACAACCTATTTACAAATATGTTTTCTGGTTTAGTCCTATCCCATTTAGTATTCTTGGTGGCTTAGGGAGAAGCTGGTGACAACATATTTTGAAATACCTTTTCAGTTGAAGTCCTACATGTATTTCTTTAACTGCACTTGTTGGGTTTTAGTGCAAATGCCATTAATGCTAAAAGTATTGACCAGATATTTATAACTACTAATTGTTTTAATCCTATCTCTTTTAGTACACTTGTTGGTTTTATGAATAGATTGTTTAAAAAGAAATTAGAAATACCATTTCTCCTAGTTAAACCCCTTTTAATACATCTTATGTATGTTCATGCATGAACAGATGACTAAACCTTAATGCTACATTTCTACTTCAATGCTTATTGGCAAAGATATCATCACCGTTTTCCCAAAAAGACAACTTAGCCCCTGCAGCCAAACTTATGTTTAGAGGAAACTGTGTTTGAAGTTTTTGAAACCATTGGTTTGGAAACTGTTAGTTACTTTGACTTTGACATTTGACAAAACATGAAATTCCAGATCTTAAATTGTGCAGATGGGTTGTTATTTTTATCATAACAGATCTAATTAATGAGTAATGAATTGTTTAAGGAGATTGTCTCATCAAGAAAACTGAACACACATGGTCTGGGTGCAGAGCGTCATGTACAAACCAATGCATGAACAAACATGGCAGTTTGAGAAAACTGTAAACTTGTCACAAAGATTGTCTCTTCCTGAAAACTCAAAAGCCAGAGCCCTTGGTTTTTTGGCGCTGTGCAAGCATTATGTACTTCAACATAAGAATTAGGCAAGATGAACATTTCCTGTTTGTGAAAATTCAAAACTAAATCTGGTGATTTTATCCATGTGCTAATTTGTGTAATTATGAACCTATGAAGTTTTATGACTTAAAAACTTGGGGAAAATTGTGACGTCACTGAAAACATCAAACATCTTTAAAAATACTTATTTGCACTTGTTGAAATTAATGTTACAGATTTGTCTGTTCGTGAAAACGGTGACGATTATATAAACTGATTGAAGAAAGTGTTCCCCTGACTATCCCAAGTCTTTTTACATATGAACATTGACATTGCTTCATATATTTGTAGATACTATACAAACGTTCTGGTCCATGTATGCTGATCATATTCTACTGGTGAGGTTCCAAAGAGTATGATGTAAATGTGAGTTCAGAAATGTCTCTAGCCTTGCATACACTAGTGTCTTTACAGAACTGAAGTGTTCAAAGAAATGATGTCCCCAATCCAGGCTTTGAGATGCAGCATTAGATATCTCTAATCATCTGCATCACAAAGCCAACAGTGAGTTTGGTTTTATTCATGTCCAAATTGTTCACAGAGTCTTTGCTGGAATGAAACTTGAAGCATGGGTTGATGATGTTTCAGTGTTCAGGAAACCCTTGCAGAAATGATGTAGATCTCCTAAAGCAGTGCATCTTGCAGTTTGTAGCTTGGAGCATGGGTTGATGGATGTTTCATACATTCACAGAGTCTTTGAAGAATACTTGAATATTAGAGTCTGCAAAATAATACACAAGGAAACAAATGAATTATTAACAGAGGTACATGTGGTGTACACGGTTATTCATATCAAATTAGAAACAAATGTGAAGGACTTGGCTTAATTATTGGTAATGAGTACATTCAAGTCTTGAGTGCAGCAACTCTATGTGGTTTATTAATCAACAATAGAAGAGATCATTTCAAAATTATTATACATTTTAAGAACAAAACCCTATTTCAGGTTTACACTCAATTTTTATTTTTTTTTTTGGAAATAAGGTATGTTCTATTTGGTGATTTTTTTCTACCATGACAACACTTACATTGTTTTTCCCCCACCTTTATTGGTACATGTTTCAATGTTAAACAATTATCACAGGTCAATGGAACATTCTCTACCATTATTTGAAATAAATCCCATGTCTACCTGTTTAATCATGCAGGCCGGAATTTGTTTCAATGTTTCAAATTTCTCAAATGTCACTGTAACCCTTCCATACCATTATTTCCAGGTGAATTTACATCAGGAGCCCAGGGCTTACATGAAGTTCTTGGAAGTCAACTTGAAGACATACTTGCAGAGGAAACACCATGTAGAGAATCTGAGATTAAAGAGAAGGTAAAACAATCTTCAATACCTTTTTAATTTATTTGGCTATTAATTAAAGAACAATAAAAACATTGTCCAGCTTGGGTAAAGAATATGCCACTGCAGTGGGCACCCTCACTGAGAGGTTATTTAAGCAGGTTGATAATTGGCCCATCCTGTGCCATGCGCATAATTAGTTTTTCATTTTCATTGTTTTATCCTCAATTTACCTCTACACAAAGTCCATAAATGTGTGATACATGGGTTTTGTAAGAGTACATATATTCATTCATTTCAGACAATAGGTCTACACCAACCAATGGTCTGTTTTACCAAACGTCTTCCCACACAATCGGCCTAATGTTAACAGCTAGAGGTCTACATGGAGACAGTCAAATTGATATTTTCTATCTTAAAAAACAAACCATCAACTCATTTATTTTTGGATGAGGAACTGTTTATTTCCATTCTGAAGTTCCAAAAAACACACCATTCATCTGACTTTGAGTGAAAATAATGCAAAACTAATCAAGGTTTGTCAGGACTTTTATACATGTTTGTTGTTCGGGAATTGAAATAAGAATTGGTGATTTCGCAAATGGTATTTTCTTGACTTCATGAAAGCATTTCAGAGAGGAAATGTGTTCTCGGATTGACAAAAGACAGATCCTTGCCAGAAGTTTGAAACAGAAAATGCAGTATACTGCATAATCAATCTAACCACTGTTACTTAGTCATGCGTCTTCAGACATACTAACTAGTCGTATCAAAGGTAATGTAGGTTTGGAGTTGAGATTTCACTAGGATCATTCAGGAAATGGTTTATGGTATATTTACAGTGTTGGTGGTTCACTCCAATCATTCAGTAACTCACCAGTGATATCATCCTCACATAAAGTAATGATGGAGAGAAAGCAGAAGAAAACAGACAGATGTTTTGCAGCTACATACAGAAGTTGAGATCACTCGGTTCATGAGATACCTGTCAAGCTTTTTCAGGTTGGTGGCTGTAAGTCTGTTCTTTGGTTGATCTGTCCAAACATAAGAAAATATTTTGTTGTACAAGCTGCTTTTTCAAAAATGTGAACTCTCAATTTTTAGTCCATATTTTTGTGTAACTAGATGTAAAAAAAAACCCCAAAGTTCTTCATATCTCTAATTTAGTGAAGATCGCCATGGAGGCAAAGTCTATCAGCTGTGCTGATCATGGCCTCATGGATGCCCCTTTCAAATTATTCCCATAGACTTAAAATGTTTTCTGATTGAAAGCCCCCCACCCCTGCCATCTTTAAACAATCAAAATGGTCTTGCACACTTAAAAAGATGTATCCATCATTCTGATGCCAGCTCTGGCAAATCAGCATTGTGACTTTGATCCATAAAACCTCTCAGCAACATGTACAATTGTTACAGAAGGTTTGTTTGATTTTCTTTTGATAGACTTTTTTAAAGCAGACAGAGTAAAACAGAGGTTTTTGAGTTCTGATCAAATGTTACACACATACCTATTCTGGTTACAGCTGAAGTACATCCTGCTTGTTGAGCAACTACATGTATTCAGTCCTGCTAGATGCTCAACCATGGTAGAGGGGAAACAGGAGAGCAAGCTGTCCAGAGTACATTGTGCAAGCTGAACAGAGTCTTATGAGAGTTTTCAGGCAAACCTGACTGGGGAAACATCAAGTAGTTGGCCATCCAGTAGATGGCATGGTACTCCACTGTATGGAACTGGTTTACTGCTGATTGAGAGTAATGCTGGACATTTTGAGAGCTGAACAGAGTCCTCCAAGAAAATATTGAGACAAGTTTCAGTGGGAAGATCCAGGGAAGGGGGAACATGGTACTCCACATGCAGCTGAAGACAGAACATTGTTGGCTGTGCTGATACGTATAACACAACAAGTGGCAATGCTCTCAAGTTAACTTCAAGGTACCAGAAAAGCAGATGAACATGGGAGTAAAAGGTAGAGTATACATGTAGATGTACTACACAGTTTGTGCAGGTAACAGGTTCAAAATTTATCAAAAGTTTGACAATGTGTTGAAATTTGATGAAAATGGTTGATATGAGAGAACTTTCAGGCAAATTCCATACATGTAGGTGACCAGCCAACAGATCTGCACAGGATAGTAACCCCTTTAAACTTTCTCAACGAAGTCGGTACTGGTCAAACATTCCTCTGTTCAATCAGAGGCACTAGATAGACTTATTTGTCGGGCAAACCTGAAAGGAGGTAATTTTGAACTGAATACTGTCCACCGAGTCTAATAACGACCAACTGGTTGACTGGGTTGGCAACAGGAAAACATATTCCTTATTATAAAGTCTGTGAGTACTCCTTATCAATTGCATTCCAAAGGTTGCAGAAGAGAAGATTTCTTGCTGATGATGACTTCATTGTGTTTCCTTAAAGGGTTTTCAAATATTTTGCTTTCCCATTGTAATTGTCTTCATCTGAAGCAAGTCCTATGTTTTGTTGAGCAAAACAACTTTTTTCAAGAAATTGTTTGCGAAAAGTCACAAACGAACGATAATCTTAGAACAGTTTTTTGGTCAGCTCTTCCCATGTAGTTTGTTTGGCTATCTTTTGTTTTAACATCAATTGGTACCGTACACTTCATGATCCTGTGGTGAGCTCTGGTGAAGCAAGTAGCTTGATAGGCACAGCATCTTTATATAATTTTCTAGACGGATGATATTACATGTAAGTGCTGAATACTGTGCTTTTCTAGTATTTGGCCATGACTTGATGAAGACACTTATCTCTTATGCAAGCACTGTGAGTTATACTGTGCAACATGCTCTGGGTTCATGTTACGAGTACTGAACTGAAGTTTTTTTGGTTTTCTGTCAATGCAATGTAGATATCTACTCATCTCATCTGCCAGCCGCTTGTGATTAAAAATTGAGCAAGTTGTAAAACTCGTTATGGTCGTGTAGTGTGCATAAAGTAGTATTTAGGGCTCTTTTGTTGCAGCATCTTGTCGTTTGACTGCTAGCCTTGGAATTTAAGTTTTCAACGTGTCGTTGCAGTGTGACTCTGTTGGTGACTGCAGTACTCTATGGGTTTATGTGGAAGCACTCAGCCAAAGTTTGAGGGGTTCTCTTCTTGACTGTTTGCGCTGAGAGTTCAGAGCAGCAAACCTCTCTCTGAGCTGTACATCTACTACTCAATCTTTGGTTTGATGTGGAAGCACTAAGCCAAAGTTTATGGGGCTCTCTTCTTGACTGTTTGTGCTGGGAGTTAAGAGCAGCAAACCTCTCTCTGAGCTGTACATAAGTTCAATCTGAGTTGAAAGTGCAGTGCATGTTGGTTACCTTCTGGGTTTGTGTTGTGAGCAGTTCATTTGGGGCCATTGTTAGAATCTACTACTTGATGCAATCCTCCATGGTTTGATCAGTTCAAATCATTGGGTCCAATAGTACCTTACAGTGAGTCATCTCTCTGTGATGCCTCTATGTATTCAACTTGCTTCTTCTTTGGTTTGGTCCAGTACGGGTCAGGATATAAACTCGGCAGAGCCCAGCCAGGCTGTTGCTGTCAGGTCGAGTTGCTTCAGTGCGTTCCAGCCTCCAGTCAGCCGGTGGATGGAACACTTGTTGACAATTGGTGGTCTGCTATCTGAGGTTCCCCATATTCAACTTGCTGTTACATGTTGTGTGTAGCTGGTGTCCATCTCATATATGTTGCCCAATGTGTCATGAGGAATGTTGACAAATTAATCTGGAAGAAAGGAAAAGGAGATCAAAGATTTAGTTATCTAAATAACTTTCTGAAAAACAACCAAATGCAAAAAAATCGAGTCATTTGGAAGTTGATACTTTCATAATTATAAACAATAATGTGACATAAGACATCTATTGTGTTTGTCAATTCATTTACATAGTTTGTATCATTTAAGTAGTCTCCAAATAATTTCAAACTGCACAAAAAGATGAAATAATTACCCAGATATTAGGGGCTTTTGACAAAACTGTTTAATGCTTGTGGAAAGAGTAATGGAAACTGAAACTGCCATTTTGAAAATGCATTTAACAGCTAGCAGGGGCCTCCCTCCCCCCTCATAAACTGGCATAATTATGAGGAAATAAAACAGCTTGTTCTGTTGTTTCAAACAGTGTACACCAATAGTTCTTTACAATAAGCATGCATGTTCAATTAACATTGGACAATATACTTGGCTGTATTCGGTCAGCCAAATGGAAATGTCTAATTTTACCTGAACCTTGACTCCACAAAATTGCTCTTCTTTAGAAGAAGCTGAAGGATATTTTTTAATTAATGGATTGAATTAACAGATTCCATTTACTGCAAGCACGTGTACATTGTACATGTACAAACTGTACATGATGCACACAATGCACAGTTAAACTGTAGAGATCATGGACAAGTGGGGGCGCTGTTTATTTTCAAAATATTAAAAAATCTAAACATTATTTTTATTTTCTATCAGGAACTTCTTTAATGATTTAGGGAAACTTTTGGTAATTTACACACATATTTTTAAATAAGCATTTTGATGTTGTACCAAATTATAATAGTTATTAATTATTATATAATCTGGTGCCATTCTGGTGAAGCATACTATGGCATAGTAAGTGAGAAGTCAAGGTACCTACACGTATGCAAGTAAACATTACATGTCTGGTAAGGAGCACATGGTTTATGTTATGGCTTGAAGTGAGTAAGCTGAGCTCAAAAACAATCCAGGTTTTCAGGGTAAATACTTGTTTTTATAATTGGTAGTGGTTTAAACTAAGGGGAAGAATTAATTTTCATGATTTTCAGGCTTCAGAACTATGACAATATTTTGGTTATTATTTGTAATAGTTTACTCTCTTTTTTATTTGATAATTATTGATATCAGTTTTTAAAGAAAAAAAAAGTTTTATACTTCAATGGATATTTATTATTACATAGAAAGTTAAAAATTAATTGAACAACCATTTACTTCAGGATTTGTTTTTTAAGTTTATTTTAAATTGTTTTAAATTCACCAGTATTACAAACTGTTATAATTTGACATTTCATCACATTTTAGTTTTTTTGAAATAAATAAAGGTTTATTGTACTGTCATTCATGAGGGTAAAAAAGTATTAAAACAATTATGAATCTTGCCAACCAAAATTGTGTTAAATGTAAGATTTTCCATTGGAATGTAGTTTAGAATATACGTAGTGCCAACTGCACCCCAAATGTTATTAACACACAAATGAACATCCTCTGAGGTAACTCTCAAGCTCTGCCCTAAACTACCAACAAATTGCTGAAATTGTCACTTCATTTTACATTTACTTAGAAATTGAATATTCAATTTCTTCTAATTAACTATACCATACATCATTGTTAAGATGTGTTTCTTTTTTTTTAATCTAGGGTTAGGGTATTCGATTGAATTAAGATCCATGATGTACTGTCAATTCTACTTAGAACAGGAAATGACATTGTTTATAATTGAAATAATTTATTGATCTTAATTGGTGTTTCAGTTGATTAAAAACCAATGTCAAAACGACTGCAGCTGAAAACAGAGCACATCAATTCTGTCATACAACTGTGTCAAGTTGAAGAATTGTCCAGACAACTTTGTTAATTTCATTTAAAATATCCACTAAAGTATATAATAATTTTAGTTAGTAATGATCAAAATTGGTGTTGTTGATGTGCTGGTGCAAATAACAATTTTGCTACTGATAAATGGTCCTGCCTATAAGCCAAATGTTTTTTACTCTTTTCTCTTTGAAAAGAAGGCAAGTTACTGCAAATGATTTCAGCATTTTCGTAATTGTTTCAATTTTTTTTTTCCACTTTTATTTACAGCTGTCTTAAGAGCCAGAAGTCTATCCAAGCATGCACAGCTGAGCAATTTGGACAAGATGATGTCAACATGGTTAGGAGCAATCTATGCAAGCAGTGGTTTACATGTATGTAGCATGGCTTTATGAAGTATTGAACTAGCTGGCCAGGGCAATAGACTTGTATCATGGGGCAGCCATCTTGTTTTTCTCTCATTCAAATCAATGTAATCAAAACGAGGCTGGGAGATAAAAATAGATTGGTGTCTTTTAGGGATAATGAGAATGTGTATTTATAATTATTATTGCTGACAGGGAACCTGACAAACATGATAGCAGCATGATAATGGTCCTTTGAGGGAATTTCAACCAGTGCTCAGATAGTTTAAGTGCATTTTCCAGCAGACAACTGTGAACGTAACACTCTGCAATGCTTTTATCAATTTTTGATACATTACTTTACATTTTCTGTACAGCAAGTCCATAGAAATGATACTATTTAGAATCAAATGGTATTTTCTCAAAATGGAACCGTTTTTTGGCCATACATGATTAGTTTAATGTAAAGCTTTTTTTGTTTCACAATGAATTCTGAACCAAACTGTTGCCAAGTAAACAAACATTCAAAAGATAGATGATCTGTGCTCAATCTGATTTTACCCTAAAAATGAATTGATTCCAGCAAACGAAATTTGAAAGAGCATGTTATTTTAAAACAAAATTAATAAATCACATCTTGACCTTGTCGACGGCTATACAAATGTTGTTTTTGAAACAGTTATCCTGACCAACCACCCTAAGAAAAGTTGTGTATGATGGCCATTCCCGTGCTGGCACCTAGAAGTCGGCTATATTATTGTTTCTGATTTTTGTCCCTGGCACCTGGCTGAAATTGAGTAGGCAGCACATGGAGTTTATTTATTGCTCTCCACAGAAGAATTAAATTTTTTTCTTATTAATTACTCTGTCATGTCATTATTCATTGATGGAGTTTTTTTTCTCCGATATCTCAATTGAAAGTTAATAACTTACAAAAATAGCAAATTAACATTTGGTTTCATTGTTTAAGGTAAAATCAGCTTGAGCATGGATCATACATCTTTAATCAAACTTTTTGCTATAGGCCCCTATATATATACATACAAAATCCTTGGAAAGTCAAATTTGTATAACTTAACATTTTTGTTTTATTGATTTATTGCATGCAAAACATCTGGACCAAATTTAACGGCTCTGCTTAACCATTAAATGTTGTGCTTAAGGTCAGCATTTTCTGCTTACAGGGTTAGTGGCAGTTTTGTGTGCTCGCTGAGTAAGTGAAAAGTTAACCTGTAAAGTACTGTAGGTTTAATCAAAATGTGGATTTTTCTGCTAAGCAGAGCCATGAAATTGGGCCCTAATCATGCAGTGTAATTGTGGGTTAAAACATTGTACACAAAATGTGTGTGAACATCACTGGTGCCAATTTCAACTCAAAGCTGCTATTTTAAGCTTACAAACTTGCTAAGAACATACATATCTAATTACCAGCCAAAACACCATGGAGTGAATATTGTATCTGACTGCATCCACACTAAGTTTGCTTAGCATATACAAAGGTCAAGCATGCTTTCTGCTAAACAGCTGTATGAAGTTGGGACTAGGTCTACAGCACACATGACACTTTTACAGGTGTTTGTACTTATAGGAGATGCATACGTTTGGTAGTTGGAGCCTAGTGTTTGTTTCAAACCTATCTAATTGTAGATATATACCATAAAACTAACCTGTGAAAATTTCATTTCAAAAGGTGGCAGCGTTTTTGAGATATTGCCAAAAATCTGGAGCGGTTGTGTTCACGATGAAGAAGTATCCGTCATAGCAATACACATTCTGAGAAGCGTTACGGCCATAACGCTTCTCAGATTCAAATTTTTGGGGATGAAAACTGATACATTTTTTCATAACCGCAGTACTTCAAAGTGAAACGTTTCTCAAAATGCATTATACTGTCCAAAGCTGCTGTACTTCTTACCAAGTAAGTTTTTATTGCCATAAATTTTCAGAGTCATTACCAAACGTATGCAATGCCTTTAAGTAAAATAAATGTAATACTATAATTGTTCACAAAATTTTGTAGGTAGAAAGAACTTTAAAATCCCCAACCGGTGACATTTATGTGTGAACTTAGAACAGATCAATTCTCCCTCTTTAAACTTGAATGACCCATACCTTTGGCTTTTTGGAGGCACTTTTTCATTAAATAATCATTTGAAAAATTAAAATGCTGACTTGAACAGAAGAAACTGCAACAAAAAATGCAGTGATTTTATTTCTATGAAAAATCTGTATTTTTATGAGGCCGTTTCTTCAGAAAAAACCCATGAACTCTCAACTTTTAAGCAAATTTCTGAATTATTCTTTCAATTTCTTTGTTCATGGACAAACAGTTAAAGTAAAAAAATAAGATTTTTAATTGTGTGGTGTTTGCTTATAATGAAGTTGCTTTTAAAATTGATAAAGTATGGAAGATTCTCTTATGTCATTTTCACATGTGCAAGATTTCAGGGAAATTCCTGGGAAGATTTGGTTGAGCTTTTCACACATGAACTGCTGGCCCTGGCAAATTCCTTGGAAATAAGAAACTCCCAGGAAATAGCCATCCCTGCTTGGGAGTAGAGTTAAGCGATTTAACCCCAGGGTTGGCATATTTTCGCTCAGGAAAATTGCATTAACTATGAAAGAAGCAGGAGTTTAAAACTCCCCATAAATTTCCTGGGGTTTTAGTTCTGGGGAATTTGATTGCTATTTTGAACAGGGCTTTACATTTCATAAATAGGTATGATGGTTATTAGGAATTTAAAATCCCATGGGAATAAACACAACACTTCAGACTAGAGTCTTCTCAATTGGTGAAATCATTAAAAGTCATGTTTTGCCCGAGCCTATTAGTTTTTTAGAAGTGGCCCAGACTTCAATTGCTGTGTGTGAAGCAGATTATAAAAAACAACTCCCAAAATATTGTTTATTTTCTGTCAAGATTTAAGTATTTGTAGAATTATAAACAATTAGAAGTATGAAGTTAATTTTTAAAATACTTTGAAGCATTTTTCTAGCCTTTTTAGCCACTGTAAAATATCTGTTCTTAGCTCTGGGCATCCCTCAGCATCTTTTAGTGCTAACTATACAGGTAAACAATTGTGTTACAGGTCAAAAAAAATATGTTAACATTAATTTTGTAACTTTGTCTTGTAATGGGCAATGCTTAATTGCCAACTTTTTGCTGCAATCTAGAAACAGTGATTTATGGTGGCCTTTATTAATTGTATTTATCTATTTAATAATTTAGCATATCAGATGCGTTTCTCTCAGAAATACTGTTTCTATTGTACGTTTAATTCATTGAGGTTTTGTATTGAAACTAAGCAATATTTTAATCAACTACTTGTACTCTTGTCTTTTTTAAGATTGGAAAAACAATTGTTCAGTCTTTAGTCAATCAGTGTAATTATGTTATTTTTTATATCTTTCGCAATAATGAGTAATAAATTTTTTACAACAAAATCAATGACTGGTTTGTTTATTTAATGTGTCTCAATTCCCTCCACTGCCCCTGCTCCCACCCGCACCCCACCCCCCCCCCCCCCAAAAAAATGGATTGTGAAAATGAAATTATTTCAATTTATTTAGCACTGGTAAGACTAAAATTACCATTGATACCATGTTTGTGTCGGTGATGTGAAAAACTGTTTACATCAACACTAAAGCCCAAGTTTTGCACTGTGCTGTACATCTGTATGGACACGTATTGTACTTGCATGTATGAAGTACATACATTGCATGGGTGGATGGGGTGGTACCTACGAGTGCTACATTCGTTAAGCATGGTCGGATGGATCCAAATTAAAAGGGCCCCACTTTTACCAAATTTACTGATTTTGAATTCACCAATGTGACCCTTACCTGTTTATGTTTTTATTGCATGGCTCTAAAACTTCATTCGTCAACGAAAACATGAAGAAAATTACAAATCAAAATTCCCGCTGAGAAAAATTAAAAGTCACGCTTCCTTTTTGATATAGACTGGCTACCTCTTACTAATTTTACAGAGACAAATACCATTTCTATGCATTTTTTCCATGATGACTTTGGGATCCATACAGTTTTAGCGTCCCTGATAGCGCCCTCTCTCGGTGGATAATGTTATAGACGAGCTTTTGAATAACTTCAATCATAGTTTTATAGTTCATATTATTCCCTTGAATAGGAAAATTCTTGTATTCAAACGAAATATTGACTTATTTTTATTAATTGATGCTCAAGTATTCAATTGAGAAAGAAAGTAACTTTGCCCCTGTAACCCCCTCCATAAAACCCACAGATCCCACCTGGTACTTTGAAAGTATATAGCCCTAAACGCCATTTCCACAGGGGAGGGGGGGGGCTATACGATTTATAAATTTCAAATAAGCAACATTCCGCCGCTAACCGGTGAAATCTTTATATTAAATTACTAATTTGAGTTAATGAGGACAAATGAGTGGCACATGGAGAAGAAAGTAACTTTGCCCCATAACCCCCTCCACAAAACACATCAATCCCAGCGGGCACAAATTACATAGATTTCCAACGGGGCTATGGAATTTAGAAACTTTAAATAATTAACATTCCACCGCTAAGCGGCTATATCTTGATGTTCTACCACTAATTTTAGTTAATTGGGATAAATGACACACAAAAACACTTGTATTTAGAAGGAAGGTAACTTTGTCTCCGTAACCCCCTCCACAAAACTCACCAATCCCACCTGGTACTTTATACGTATATCGGCCCACTATGAGATTTTGAGACACTTTCCACATCGCGCTATTCATGCTAATTCTTTATATTCAATCACTAATTTAAGTCAATTAAGATAATTGACGCAAACATTTATATTGAGAAGGAAAGCATCTTTGCCCCGTTACCCCTACACAAAACCCACCAATCCCACCTGGTACTTTGAAAGTGTTCTCCTATCGGCCAGTGTTTCCATAGGCGCGCGTTTTTAAAACTTCATTTAAAACAACAATTCACCGCTAACCAGCAAATTTTTTACATTCAATCACTTATTTGAAATAATTAGGATAATATTGAGAATCAAAATTTATATTTAGAAGGAAAGTTAACTTTTCCCCGTAATCCCCTCCACAAAACCCCATCAATTCCACCTGTTAATGTACAGGCCCCATCCGCCAGTATACCATCAGGGGCTATGGGGTTTTGAAATGTTTATATAAACAACATTCCACCGCTAACTGGCCATTAATTCTCCATCATTAGTTTCTTTATGGTGCACCATTCCATCTTATTAATTTATTTTGTGTCGATGATATTACTATGACTGAGATTTAACGGTAATCGTTGAAGCCCAATTATGAGTCTCTCTCACTCAGGTTTGGATTTTGTTTTGTTTTTTATCTTAATTTCTCATCACATGATTTATTAAAACCCATGTTGATCCCTGAAAAAATTAACATTAATAAAAAAATATATATATATATAAACTAATTGGGGAGTAGGTTTACGCGCAGAGTTTTATACCAACCGTCTTAGAAACAAACTACAATAACACACCCACACACCCGAACTTCTACTCCAATCTTTCCACCAAGCGACTAAGCCTACTTCGTGTAACCGACGAGTTTTTGAACCGCCCGCCAAAGAAACACTTACCCGAACAACAAAACACATACAGGAACACACACGAAACCATGCTCTTTCCTTCATAACATCTCCATGTCACCGCAGAGTTTTATTATAACAACCATCTTAGTAAAAACAAACATTAAAAATCAAAACAAAAGGCGCATCCCTCGAATCACAGAATGTCTCTCTTACATTACGCTTCACCCACGTCTTACTGAGTGTCACCGCATCAGAGTTTTATTGTACCAGCCATCTCAAAAACAAGCATAAAAAATCAAAACACAGAAAGCACACACCCCGAATCAAGGAGTCTCCTGACATTACTCTCTCCTCCACGTGTAACCGTAGCGTTTTGTTACCAGCCGTCTTATTAAAAAGCAAACGTCAAACATTTGGACTCAAACAAGCACATGAGTCACACCAAGTCATATTATTCTCTGTCTTTCATTTTCTCCATGAATGATGTGTTTACCCGTATTTTACAAGTAGTTTAGTTACCAAACGTCTTGGAAACAAATACTGAACATCAAAACCTCCTTGCTCAATAAATCAAAACACATGCAGTCGCAACTTCACCCACGATCTTGTTCCTTAAACCCAAGACAAGACTTTCCAGACGCCTCCACCGTCAATATCCCTTCCCGGTTCATTGATACAGTGTCTCTCCTTGTAGAATAATTTTTTTCCCTCCTAGCCTCGATTTGGTTGTAAGGGCACACTATTTATATAATAAGAACAAGATATTTCATTTCATATCAGTAAATACTTAGTAAGAATTAGGATCGTCGAGTAGATTAATTACGTTTTCATTACATAAATAGCCTACGTTCAAATCGAAGCTAGAAACAAAATAGTGTGCCCCTTTTTATTTCTATTGAATAATCATTATCATTACATAAACAGGGATCAAAACTCAAATGGCCAAAGTGTGTTTAAAACATCTTTAATGATTGTGATTAATAATCGATCCCAAATTCACCGAGACAAGTATTCACCGTAAGGGTGCTTAAGAATATTACGATAAATGGGGAACACAATTAACAATGATTAGATGTATCACCACCCGACTCGTACAAATACAACCAAACTCAAAGTGAATTCCAATACCTCATATTAATCTCAATTTTATTATTTTTCAAATGCACCGGACATGCTTGTAGACCTCTTGCAGATCTGCAAGGGATAGCAATAATAACATTTCAAGCAGAATAAAACATGTACTTTATAATAAATACGTTTTTTTTTTAATATGCTATACCATTTTGTTTCAAAAAGAATCTTTTTTTTTCATTAAAGTTCATCAATCGCCAAATCCACCATGTCCAGAGCCAAGCCTGTTCCAATATTTTCAAAACAAAAATAACCACTTATCCATGATCCAGAGATATCATTAAACAACCAATTGATAAGAATTTAGCAACATGGTGATGTTTTTCGATAGTATTCTTTCTAGCCTCCTGCGATTCGGGTGACAAGTTAAATTATACGATTTTAAAACAATTGATAAGGACTTTAGCATGGTGATGATCTTGGATAGTAAACCCCCGGCAATGCTTGGGGCAACTTAAATGAGACCATTTTTGTCTTGGAGAAAAGACGGTCACAGAAGTTTATATTTCGTTAAGTTCAAAGAAATAACAGTTTTTAAAGCTTTTTAATACAATCATACACCAATTATAATTAAACTAAAAAAGTTAGAATAATCTTCCCAATCCCAATACCTCCATTTAATCATAGAAGTTCTGAGCCAATGCCTAGTATAAAAATAGTCAATATCAAAATAATTGTAATCACGTTTTATCTTTATGATTTGCAACCAACTACTTTAAGAACAAGAAAAAAGTAATCTTTTTTATAAATTTACTATAGTACTATCATTTTTTTAGTTCACATAAAGCTTTCTGTTTAATCCAACTGGACGAGTGTGGTTTAAAAATCCATGATCGTATAATTATCTTAATGGCATTTACAATAGTCAAAACAGGGCGGTATTCATTACAGAAGGCAACAATGGGAGACCTTTGAGAACACTAGGTGGCAGCAGACTTACCAGCTGTTACAAAGTCTCCCATTCAGCGGCAACAACTTTTCTACCTAATACCAAAACTCAAAAAGGATTTGACAAACTGATGATTGCTCTACAGATTTAATTTGATGTTATCTGAAAAAGCTGAAGTGGCACCAGTTACTTTTCCATTTGCAGGGGGCAAAGGGGGGGGGGGTGCACAAATACTTGTGAAGGGGGCAATTTCAGTTGAGGTCAAGTCCAAGATAACGCGGGGACATCCACCTCCTCCCCGGTGACGATGTTTAAAGTTCGCAAATGTACACCTCTGCAACTTAAAAAAATAATATAGGTTTTCCCGGCAAATTTAACAAAATTTTCAATCAATTTAACACCAGGTTCATTCAATTTAGATCGAAGTTGAAATATCACGCAGATAGTAATTCAAAAATTAAAAAGAATCATTCAATTTCATTATCCGAGCATTCCACCGTCTCTTAGCTTCACTCGTTTTCATAAGAGGTGCATTCAAGTTAAAAATGTCGCAATGTTCATTCAATTTCGCCTGAAGCAGTTTTAAGGGTTAGTCGTGCATTCATTTTCATCAATGGGCAAACATTTTTCAATTTTTTCAAGCATTTTCTTACATGTATCTGCATGTCTTGTGAGCGTTCGATGGAGGTGGCGCAGGTAAACGTTGGAGAAATTACCCAATAAAAATGTGTCCGATGGTACAAGCAAGGGGCAAGATGTTCCACGGGGGAGGGGCAGCTGCCCTCCTTTGTACCACCTCCCACCCCCAGGCTTAGCCACTGTACAAAATTACTGTTCCCTTGGTCAGCAAATACCAAACACTCAAAAGGGCAAAAATAATCATTTTTTAAACCATCGTAGACTTAAAATTTGATATGAAACAGCAATTTAACTCTTGAATAACTTCCATTATAGACTTGGCTCCAAGTCTATGATCGAGGTTGTTCCTTATCTGCCGATAAATGGGACTAAATAGCGCCCTCTTGTAGATTAAACTTGGGACTTGTGAAAGGGAGCGGCAAATAGCGTTTTGCATTGTTGTTCAGTCAATGCCTTGCATCATTTTTTTACTGTGCATTTACTTTTTCAAGTGCTTTAACTGCACATTGATTCACTTTCACCGTTTGCTTCTCAGAAGGCAGCACTTTGTGAAAAGTGTTTTTATTTTATTTTAAGTTTCATTGAAAACTTGACTCTTTTGCTTGGACACAAACTGACATTAAACTTCCCTTCCTGTCTTCGTTACATCACATACCTTTGAAAATACAAGATGGCTGCTGTGATAAAGGTCTGTGCCGCAAAACATATACAAAGCAGATCTATTCTTATCTACAGAACAAAAGACACAAAGACACAATTCATTTTCTTTTATTTCAATAAAGGAAAAAAACCCACCAGGACTCAATTTTCTTTTCTTTTACTTCAATACAGATGAAAGACACAATGACACAGTTTTTGTTTCACAAAAATGTACAATGGCACAATGTATAATGAACATGAAATAATACAGAACAAACACCAAATTTAGTGATTAAATATCAATCATCATGGCTTGACCCTAAACATTTCAGTCAATGGTGCAAAGATACAACCAAATATCTACTTGGGTTATTTCATAATTTATTTTCCAAAAAGAGGGTTTAGTTTTAGTTTAAATTTGTTGGTGTATTTACCTATCAAGTTGTTGTTCTTTTCATGATGCAGATCCCATCATAACACAAAGAGTCTTTCAATTTGATGTATAATCTATTGATGTGCCAGTGTACTAAAATATCAAACGATTTGTCAACAATCAACAAGATCAAGCAAAATAACTGAAAGAATTCTACAAGAAGGCGTCAAATTAATTAAACATTCTAAATAATTCAAATGAGCTTTTTAAATCAATTCAAAGCCAAAGGTAACAATTTTGTCAAGAAAAACACTACAAAGTAAATAACTTTAAAATGGAAAAAGTTTTCCGATTTTTGTAACCAGACCAGGTTTTATCAGCGGATCTAAAATAATTTTTTAAGGGGGGGGGGGTTTGAGAATCAAGAGCAATTTTTCAGTACTTCAAAGCGCAAAGCCCTTACGGCGTAGAGTCTGGTGCCCGTTTAAGGCCCCAGAAAAAATATTTGATTCTGGATGCTCTTTGGCACCAAATGCGACGATTCCCTGTCAATTTCCCCTTGATTTTGAGCAAAGAGTAAAAAGTAAATTCCACTTGATTGGATTACTCTTACTGTTTGTATCTGATTCTGTTCTTCCTCTCCCTTCTCCCTCTCTCTCACTTTAAATTTCTTTTACGAGTTTAAGGGGGAGGGGGTACAGCCCTGTTATCCCCCACCCCAGAAATAGATGTCTTTGTTTGCACCATAAGCTCTGCTGACTGTATACCTTTTTTGTGCTGCCACCTTCTTTATCAAGTTCCCTATATGTAATAGCAATAACCAATGATAAATCTCTTCATATCAAAATGGGATCAGACTATTTTTGTTGTCCCTGCCTCTGCTGAGTTACACTGAATGAGGGACAGAGCTGTCTGAGTAAACCAATATCTTGAATGTTGCCTCCTTGGTGAGCTGAGAAGCCAGTTATCAGGTTGATCTGTACCCTTCAGCTCATCAGTCACTTCCAAACCACTGGACTGTAGGGTAAAAATGAAACAAACAAAAACAATAAATACTACTTTGTTTATACTTTGAAAAGGCAGGGTACAGGATAGAAAGAAGGTTTTGAAGAGGTGCTATTCCAAGAAATTGGGTTTTACATTTTACTCATTTACATTGATGAGAAGAATATTAACTTGTCTGATGTTGGAATTTTTTACCTGTTTTTTTTAAACAGTCTAGTTTGATCATTTCTTTAATGAGGATTACGTTTTTTCAGTGTTTTTCACCTTACTCGTTTTAGTAGTTGTTTACCAATTAAATTCTGTGATTACAGATTTTCAAAGTTTTCAAACTTATTTGTTAAGCCTTAACTGTTTATTTACATGTACCCTGCCTTTGCTGAATGATGTTATTTCATAGATACCCAGGTTCCTTATCTGTACATGTATAATGATCTGTCAGATAACTCTAGTAATTGTGGCAATGAATAAGACATCTGCATTAAGGAATCTGATTGCTTGGTAAAACTGGAACCGAGGTTAAGGATGAATGGTAAGGATGAGTTTGTTTGATTCCTGTTGTTTTGTTGCAAGCTGTTGTTGGATGTTGAAGAATCAGCAGAATAACAGGGCCATGTTGTATACACTCCTCACAGCTGATCAGTCTCCTCTTTATCAAATATTGACTTGCAGAAAGAAAAGTGTTATTTTTCACTTGTATGCAAAATTTTAAAAGGCAGGGTTTGGGATGATGCCATACATTTGTTAGGGAAAGGTTGTAGGTCTAAGTAATGTATCTACTGCAAAGTTCAGATGGACCCAATTACACAGAGCTGCCTCTGCACAACAAAAACAAAGAACAAAACAAATTTGCTTACCTGAATCATAAAGTTTATTTTTGCTTAGCAGTAAAAACTTGTCTGTTTTTGGCATTAACACAGCATGACATTAAAAAAGTCACATCTTATAGCCATTCACAGGACATAATAAAGATATGAGATGTCACAACAAGAGCTGGTACTCACTGTTTTCTCTGGACCAAATTTCATGAATATCCAATGCAAAGTAGTTAAGAAAAATGGAGGGGGGCACAGTGAACCCTACGTTCTTCCCTCCAGTCCCCCCCCCCAAAAAAAATAAATAAATAAATAAATAAATAAATAAATAAATAAATGAATAAATAAATAAATAAACAAATAAACAAACAAACAAACAAACAAACAAACCAACAAACAAACAAACAAACAAATAAAAAAAAAAATAATAATAATAATAATAATAATAAATAATAATAATAAAAAAATATGTTCTGATGAATATGCGATGGACCACCTTTTTTCAGGTGTTTATAAATAATGTTATCACTTTCTGAAATATGTACCCTTTTACTTCATTTGCAAAAACAATACACTCACTTCAGTGTTGACTAATGTTGACTTGAAGGACATTGTGTTAAACAGAACTGAGTGCACAGTATTCATTATTTTTCATCAAAACTTTCACCACTGTTCACTATGTATTTTTTTGTGCATTTTCACAGATCGATAAGACTACTGTATCATTTTTGACTGATCAGCAACTGGAAAACTAACTCTCAGCACTTTGGTACAGGATAGCAGTCCAACAAAAGTTCTCTAAGGAACGTGAAGTACCAATGAGACCATCAGATAGAAAACATAATCTTTTTGAACATTTAAGAAAGAATCTGGATACATCAACAAGAAAGTTAGCAGGAAGTACCAATGAGGATTCTGGATTGAAAGAATCCTCCACATTAAAAGGAAACAAATCAAAATTGTCAAGGAAGCTTGATCCAGGGTGGGTACAAGAAGGCAAACAGGTGCACAAGAAAAATGGTGGAGAAAAACGAAGCATATTCATGGAAAAGACTGCCAAACAAAGAGTGTACTGCTACAAAAAGGCAAAGATCTTTTTCCCCCAAATGGCATCTCTAAACGTACATTGCTCAGTGAAGAAGAGTGTGACATAGTGGATTTCTCAGAGTCACCATTTCCTGAAGCAAAGACAGTTGGAACTAAATCTATGAAAAAGTCAGAAAGAGGATACTACAGTTTGAGTAGAAGAAAAGTACAATCAGCTAAACTACCATCAGTTTCCTGTGCTGCTGCAGTCCCAACATCAGACTCTTGAGGATGACAACCAAACACAAGGTCTTGGTAGAAGAAAGGTACCATCAGCTAAAGTATCATCAGTTTCCTGTGCTGCTGCAGCCCCAGCATCAGACTCTGAGGATGACAGCCAAACACAAGGTCTTGGTAGAAGAAAGGTACCATCAGCTAAATCAGCTAAGGTACCATCAGTTCCTGGTGCTGCTGCAGCCCCAACATCAGACCTTGAGGAAGACATCCAAACACAAGGTCTTGGTAGAAGAAAGGTACCATCAGCTAAATCAGCTAAGGTACCATCAGTTCCTGGTGCTGCTGCAGCCCCAACATCAGACCTTGAGGAAGACATCCAAACACAAGGTCTTGGTAGAAGAAAGGTACCATCAGCTAAATCAGCTAAGGTACCATCAGTTCCTGGTGCTGCTGCAGCCCCAACATCAGACCTTGAGGAAGACATGCAAACACAAGGTCTTGGTAGAAGAGAGGTACCATCAGCTAAATCAGCTAAAGTACCATCAGTTTCCTGTGCTGCTGCAGCCCCAACATCAGACCTTGAGGAAGACATCCAAACACAAGGTCTTGGTAGAAGAGAGGTACCATCAGCTAAATCAGCTAAGGTACCATCAGTTCCTGGTGCTGCTGCAGCCCCAACATCAGATTCTGAGGATGACAACCAAACACAAGGTCTTGGTAGAAGAAAGGTACCATCAGCTAAATCAACTAAGGTACCAACACTTCCCAGTGCTGCTGCAGCCCCAACATCAGACTCTAAGGATGACAACCAAACACAAGGTCTTGGTATAAGAAAGGTACCATCAGCTAAAGTACCATCAGTTTCCTTTGCTGCTGCAGCCCTGACATCAGACCTTGAGGAAGACATGCAAACACAAGGTCTTGGTAGAAGAAAGGTACCATCAGCTAAATCAGCTAAGGTACCATCAGTTCCCGGTGCTGCTGCAGCCCCAACATCAGACCTTGAGGAAGACAGCCAAATACAAGGTCTTGGTAGAAGAAAGGTACCATCAGCTAAATCAGCTAAGGTACCATCAGTTCCTGGTGCTGCTGCAGCCCCGACATCAGACCTTGAGGAAGACAGCCAAACACAAGGTCTTGTTAGAAGAAAGGTACCATCAGCTAAATCAGCTAAGGTACCATCAGTTCCTGGTGCTGCTGCAGCCCAACATCAGACTCTGAGGATGACAACCAAACACAAGGTCTTGGTAGAAGAAAGGTACCATCAGCTAAAGTACCATCAGTTTCCTTTGCTGCTGCAGCCCTGACATCAGACCTTGAGGAAGACAGCCAAACACAAGGTCTTGTTAGAAGAAAGGTACCATCAGCTAAATCAGCTAAGGTACCATCAGTTCCTGGTGCTGCTGCAGCCCCAACATCAGACCTTGAGGAAGACATCCAAACACAAGGTCTTCGTAGAAGAAAAGTCCATCAGCTAAAGTACCATCAGTTTCCTGTGCTGCTGCAGCCCAACATCAGACCTTGAGGAATACAGCCAAATACAAGATCTCGGAGCATCCCTGCAAAGTGCACATAATCCGAAAACCAGATCTTTAACTTGGTTGATACGAATGAGCCCTACTCAGACTCGATTGAGATTGAATGTTCATGTGATTCTGAAACAGTTCAATTTTAGCCATTTGTCAGTGGAAAGAACACCTTGAAGACACTTTGCCAGTATCAGAGACAGAGGCTGAAAGTCATGAACTGTATCAAGAGATTAATGTTTTGTCAGAACCCCCACAAGTAAGTGAGCCCATCATAATTGATGATTTACAAGCTGAGATTCCACTAAAGAAGTCCAACTCCTCCCCCATTTGGCCTGAAAGCATACCTTTGCTCCAGTGACAGTGACCTAGTCAAGATGACAATGCAAAGTGGTAAAGAGCCCGAAGACAATGAAGAGCTGATTGACTTCTTGGACAGAATGGGTTGCCGTAGCATTCCAACACAACCAGAGTTTGCTCCTCTACTCCATCATGCGGCACATAAAGAACTCAATCAAAAACCAAGCTATGCATTGAAAAAAATGGCTGAAATTGCAAGCGACGAGCTAGCTCAAATACTCCAATCAGTGAAATCAGTCTGTAATATGTATGAAGAGAAAAAAAAACACTACTCAAAAAGTTTTAGAAATGCTTCCAGGTGAAGTTATAAAGAAAGCTCAAGATGACAGTCTCAGATATCTGAAGCAGTTTGTGAGATCTCTCCCTGTTTACGTACACGATAATTATCCTGTAACTACACGATAAGTTGGGAATTATCACACGATAATTTTGACTTCATAATTGACTAAATAATTATCGTGTACGTACATGATAATTACCTTGTAACTATTGTGTACGTACACGATAACTATTGTGTACGTACATGATAACTATTGTGTACGTACAAGATAACTATCGTGTGTGTACACAATAAGAGTGAGATTTTTTTAATTATGTGGCGGCAACACGCTTCCGTACAAAACAACACACAATAAGAGTTACTATTTTAAGTTAATTTAGTGTTAGGCATGTGATATAGTTTAAAGCCCACTGACCACAAATCCCCCTGTATCTCATTAAATTGAAGCCGAGTTTATGCCGATTATAACTGGTAGACTGCAAAGCCAGTTCATGGAGTAATCAGACAAAAACACACCAAAGCTCATTCATTTGGAGAAGTCAAATGGTGGGGTTGCTGGTGACAAAATTGAAGTCATCTTGCTTGGAACAGATGAGGTAATCAGTTTTATTGTTTTGTCTGTTTGGTTTTGGTTTTTCTTATTTTTCACTGTTTTGTCTTTGACTTTTTTTTTAAATGATTTGTCAGAGGGCTGATTTTACAGTGATCTCGAAATAATGATATCTGCATTGATTTGACGGATTTGGAACTACCACTGACAAATTAAAATGTTGTGCTGCCTGAACAGAAACTTGGCAAAATGCATGGGAAGGAAGAAGTTGGAAAATGTGCTCAAGCAAATTGGCACAAATAGCTGGGCTGAAAATGTATTATTGCTGGATTTTGTACTAGATTCATCATGACATCGTAACTGCTGGGTTCATGTAGTCTGATCTTAATCCTTTATATATGTGTTGGTTAATATCTGAATCATGGATTAAACTGTAGAGCAAGAAGAAAAAAGAGCATATTTGATAAGATGAAGTGGAGAAACAAGGTATTGAATGTTATGAGATGAAGAGAGGGAATATAACGTTGTGAATAAGATGAAGAGGCAGAAAACAAACAGTGGGCACCGTGTCTTCCCACAGTGTCCAAGCCCAGGTACACAGAGTTGAAAAGCAAGAGAAGTCCCACTTTCAAAGCATTTGTAAAAAAAGAGACCATTTAGCACTCATTTATGAAAATAACATTGGAAGATAATGTAGGACTATGGGCCTGGTGATAAGTAAGCAGTAAAATATTAAAGGTTTACAAACATAATAGGAATAAACTCCAGAGATGAAAACTTAATATCTTAAAGAGCTTGAACTCTTCAAGAACAGACAATTTAGCCATCATTTTTTGAAAATGAAAATGGAAGATAATGCAGGACTGTGTGCCTAGTGATGAGTCGGCAGTAAACTATTAAAAGGTTTACAAACACGATATGAATAAACTCCAGTGATTTCTACTACTATCATTTTTTTTTATTACAGATCCAACAGCACATTTAGCACCAATAACAGTATGCAAATGAACTGAGAAGAACCCTTCAGTTTTAGATGTGGGAGGAAAACTCCAATGGGGAAAACCCACACAATCAGGTAGGGACTGAAAACCCAATCCACATGCAAGGCTCCGTTCTGAGGTGGGATTGAAATTAGGGTCTACAGAGGTGAAAGGCAGGGAAAGAAACCCACTGAGCCAACCTGAATGCCCATTGAAGAACCTCATCGTGATCAAGAAAGGATTGAGTACTAAGCAGTTCATGGTTGGCTTAACATGGAGGCTCTATTTCTACCTCCATGGGCTTAGACAAAAGTTACACTTGGGTTCAGTTCTAAGCTGATGAAGACCAAGATGTTAGAGAGTACACTGTAGCACTAAGCACATGAACACAGGTAGTATTACAATAACAATAATTCTTATTTATTACTATATGTGGACTTACAAAGCACACATTCAAACAATATAATAATAATTAGTTCTTATATAGCAAATTTCACAATAATGTCTCAATGCGCTTTACATTAATGCTCTGGTCATTTGGGCCAATAACATTCCTGTAATCTTTCTCAGCTCCCTGGGGAGTATACAGCCCCCAAGCTGCTGTTAGCATTCCGAAGGCTTTTTCAAACACAACATCAACCTCAACCTCTACCCTTGCAGTACCCATTTATACCCCTGGGTGAAGAGAAGCAATTATACACAAGTGTCATGAATGGGATTCGAACCCACACCCCGATGACTTGACCATCAGAACTTGAGTCTGGTGCACTAGACCTCTGATATCAGTTCATCGACTACAGTAACACAGAAAAGAGTATTTGTTTCTGTCATGATGAGAATGAGAGTCAAAGACATACAGATGTGAAACAGTTTGGATTGAGGTTCATCCTGATAGTAAAACAAATTTAGGAATACATGTGTAACAAACATTCATAGTTTACTTTCAAGAACTAAGTCAGATTTTCAGTCAAGCTATACAGGAGAACTTGACAATTACATGTAGACACAGCTTGGGAAATTGTTTAAATAACTCTTTAGGCCCAATTGTAGTATTTCTTTGTAAATAACCATACAATAAATATTTTGTGTTCTGTTAAATCAAACAACTTATTTTAGGCTGTTCATTTTTTTCAAAATCACCGAACGAAGAGGGTAAAAGATGTTTTTTCTTGCATCATCTACTTAATGTATAATGTAAAACTTCACAAATAAAACATTGAGGAAGAAATGGTAAATGTTACTGATCTTTCTGAGTATTACACCCTGGTGTAGTACAGTATTATTCAGTCGACCTGTGAGTCAGCCTAGTAATGGTCACTACCCTAACTCAATGGAGGGAAAATACAGCTGTGTGATGTGATCTTCAGAAACCCTTCACATTGTGAAACTGTTCATTTTGTGAACAAATCCATTTCAAACGCATGGAATTTAGCTAAGTGCAGTTTTCCAAACATTGTCAGAGGTTTCCTCTATCTACAAAAACTCTTGTGAATAAAGCAGTTCACTGATGAATTCAGTATTAATAACAGTTTGGTGTGTAAAAAACACAAGTTAAACAATTTCACCATGTGGAGGGTTTCCCCAGATTACATTATAACCAATAGAGTAGCATATAAAAGTTATAAACTGATAATAAATGGTCACAAAAAACCAAAGCACATTTATGATAAACTGACTGGAACAGTTCAGAGTTAAGTCTTTATCGTTGCCTGAATACAACCCTACAGTTTGTTTATTCTCATAGTTTTATCCTCCAATCAAGTGACAAAGATCTACAATGGATGTTATAAAATGTTTAGCATTTGTGCAATGGAGAAAATATTTTAATTTTGAAAAGACGCATTACAAATAGTTTGTACACGCGGAGTTTCAACTTGGTCATCTGTACTCAACTTTTTACTAAGTCGCTTCTCAATTATGTGCATCGCGTGTGCCATGTAACTTTTTCGCAATAACGCACGATTTAGCGTGTGAGGGCGGATACCCAGTGTGTGTCAGTGCAAGTTGAGGTGTGCCATCCACACAATGCATGCACATTCGGCGTATAGTACCTGTACTTATACTTCGGGTAGCGGGTGTATTAGTTTAATCATAGAGCAAGGACCATTGCTCTATGGTTTAATGGAAACCATAAAAAAAGCTTCCACCATCCTCCACAGGACCTGAAGTACCAGGTACTCATGTGGCAAAGGTGGGCTGGTGCCCGCGAAGAAAGTGACAGCCGTATATACTCAACGCATCGGCAGCAGTGCTTGCACTGCACTGGCATAACACGCCGGGGTCACAAACTAACATCAACTTTTCATTTTATTACAGCGGGTGGATTATTTTAAAATATGACCATCAAACTACCATGGAATATATGATTAATAATGCCTTTAACAGAATCTGAAGTGGCCGTTGCTTGAAAATGTCCAATAAATTCACCAACCGTGGTGGAAAGTTTGACCCCCGTATGGTTGTGCGCAACAGTTGGGTGTGTGGGTGTGATCGAGGTGCAACGCGCTTACAGGGAATGAGACTCCACTATTTGTAATGGGAAAGTTAAATTCAACTCAGTTTCACCTCACATTTTAACCATTGCACAAATGTCCATCATTTATTCACAATTTTCCAAACATCCCAATTAATTAAGAATGTTTCTAGATGAAATGTCATCAATCTTTAACAGGTTTACTTTACAATCAAACCCTGAAAAAAACTGCCATCACAACTAACTTAATTTGGCTGTATCCAAATTAACAGCTTCGGCAGTGGCTATGGCTGGAATGCCAAAAAGTACAACTCTTCAACATTATCACTGTAGCCAACAGCCATAGCCGTAGCCTCAGTGGCTTGGTTCAAATGCGGCTCAATCTATACCATGTTATGAAGGGATACATTAGTTTAAGCACAATGTATTTATCTTCCAGTACGCACTAATCCTCCTATCAAATTGCTTAATAGGAGTGTGATCATACTCCCAGTAGTCTATATATTGCACTTTGCGTATTTTGAGTATCATGCGTCATGCTCCATATACGAACAGTGCAAAAAGAAGGTTCTAAAATATGCACGTTGCATGTTTTGCTCTTCATCAAAGTTGTATTATCTTCCAGTTGGTTGGAAGATAAACTCATTATCACACGAATATGGGATGCAGAAGCGCTATATTTTCCAGTATTCCACGAGCGCGAATGTGATATCTGGTAATGATTTCTTTTTTTCCAAATGTATAATCTAACACTATCAGTATTAACATGGTGATAAGCATCGAGCACCATTGTTTACAAGGGTTATTTTACTTTTTAATCAGAGATAATTTGCTCCGGTGTAAAACTGGATGAATTTTGTGAAATAAATTCTTTTGAAATAAATTGAGGTTACGTCTGAGTACACCCAACCCTGATCCCGATCCCATAAGCTGTGATTCAATTATTGTGATACATCCCAGTGTTGAAGACCACAGCCATTAAGCCATGCTTTCTCATCTACCCTGGTGGATAAGGGAAAAGTCATCTCTTGACATATAATGTGTCTTTAAGATACTCTTGAAAACAACTCTTTTATACACTACAGCATGGTATGTAGTCAGGACTTGGAATCATTATTCTGATGACCATCGCCACAAGAATCTGAATCCAGCAGCTGACAAGTTCAACTGTGATGCTCCCAACAAGAAGTAAATCACACCCACAGGTATAGATGTAAGATAAGCGTTGATCTAAGGAATTCACTACTCATCAAACATTTCAAAATATTAATAAGATTTGCACTAAATGATTCACTACCCATACAAGTTGGTCAAATTGAAGTTGATGGAAGTCAAGCGTTGGAGTCATTATTGTTACGATCACTGCCAAAGGAACTTGAAGTATGTTTTAAGTTCAGTCAGCAGACTGATCACAGACATGATCCTCATGACAAGAAGCAAACTGAAACCACAATCCAAAAGTTGTAAGATATCAGTGTGGATCTAGGAGATGACCTAAATACAGTGGTTAATTAAAGAATGATGAAGATTTGTATCTACGTGTATACATCAACACACACTATTCTGTTGACCATCACCACAGAAATCCCAATCTAGCTGCTGACTCAACTTAAATATGGTGCTCCAGGCAAGAAGCAAAAAAATATAATACAAAAAGTATGTTACACAAGAATCTGAATCCAGCTGCTGATTCAACTCAAGCATGATGCTCTACAATATAAGATACGGTACACATAGTATGATTCACCAAACACACAGGTTGGTCAAACTTAAGTTTAGAGAAGTCAGGACATGGGTTCATTATTCTGATGACCATCGCCACAAGAATCTGAATCCAGCAGCTGACTCAACTTGAACATGGTGCTCCACAAAAGAATATAAGATACACATAGTATGATATACCAACACACAGGTTGGTTAAACTTAAATTTAGAGAAGTCAGGACATGGACTCATTATTCTGATGACCATCGCCACAAGAATCTGAATCCAGCAGCTGACTCAACTTGAACATGGTGCTCCACAAAAGAATATAAGATACACATAGTATGATACACCAACACACAGGTTGGTTAAACTTGAGTTTAGAGAAGTCAGGACATGGACTCATTATTCTGATGACCATCGCCACGAGAATCCGAATCCAACTGAATCCAACTGTGATGCTTCCATCAAGAAGCAAATTAACATTACATGGATGTTAGATCAATATTTAACGAAGGGTTGACTTACATCAAGTTGTTAGTCATTTAAGTATGACAAATATTTGTATCTGAATATTGATACACCAACACACAGGTTGGTTAAACTTAACATGATGTCAGTCAGGAGTCAGACTCAATATTCCAATGAGCATCGCCACAAGAATTGGAATCCATGGCAGCTGCTGACAAATTCAACTGCTTACAGAGAAAAAATTACACAGCTTGTGTAAAATCTTACCTTTTTGAGAGGATGCAGGCGAACCTCATAACTGTTGGTTAAAACTTTACCTAACAGGGGTTGGGTAAAGTTTCAGTTAATAGTTGAGTAAAACTGTACTTCGATTTTAGGAAGTTTTATTTACTGAATTGTTAATTAAATCTCAGTTATGTAAAACAGTACCCAATTATGAAGTATGACTTTACTTCTTTACAATGTAAAAAGGTAATATCTTAGTAAAGATTGTGTAGTGAAGTTTACCTATTAGGTAAATGAGATGTACATAAAAAGTACGTAATAAATAAGCAAAATGTATCAATTAAAAAGTATTATTGTTAAATGTAGAAATTCTTATTTAATGTATTTGTTATGATGAAAGCATCAAAGCCTAGAGGTTTTCTTGATAGAAATCATACACACAAACGAACAAATATACAAACGCAGATTTCACATTTTAATATTTAAGATACGTAATAACGGACTCAGGCTGCAATCATGAAAAAATGAAGACAATGATCGCCGAATGAGGCATCTTCTGTGGACATTCGAAGGTATGTGATAACTTAAACCAACTTGATATAAATTAAGTGCATGAAAATTCTCCTAATTTTATGAAGAACAAAAAGAGACTGTCAGTGACAGTGTCCGTGTGACACCGTGAAAACGTTATGTAGCCTAAGCCATGGCGAACCCCAGCATGCAGCTTTTCGCAAAGGTCACACGGACACTGTCACTGACACTATTTGTTTACAAAATTAGGAAGCTTTCAATCCCTAAATTGTTATCAAGTTGGTCTAACTTATCACTTACCTCCGAATGTTCATAGTAGCTGATCTTCAAACCCCCATTCGGCGAGATTTTTCTTCATTTGTTCATGACGGCAGCCAGGGTCTGTCCGTACGTATCAGGGATCTCGTCACGTCGAGTACATGGTGATTTTACTCACCAAGCCAGTTAATTTTTACTGAATGCATAGTAAATCTTACGTAAATTATGCAAAACTTACTTGGTCATGGTAAAACCTTTACCGAGGCTACACAACTCATGTAAAATAATTAAATTACTTTGAGAACAAGTCATTTAAAGGTTACAAAAAATTTGTGTTGCTTATTTCGATAAAATAATACTTAAAATATGTAATATTTTACATTGTTTTTGTTTACCTATTTTTATTTTACCATTTGTTCTGTGACTGTGTGATTCTCCCATCAAGAAGCAAATTACATCAAATTACATGGATGTTAGATCAATATTGAACTAAGGGTTAACCTAGTGGTCAGTCATTTAAAGAATGATAAATAGTTTATCTGAATATTGATCAGTCAACACACAGGTTGGTCAAACTTAAGATTATGACAGTCAAGGCTTTGACTCAATATCCTGATGGCCATCATCCAAAGAATCCAAATCCAACTGCTGACTCGAACCAAACATGTCCCACTTCCAGCAAGAGCAAAATACACTCATGGATGTAACACCCTGTGATCTTTTACTGACAACCCAAAAAAAGAGTGGGGATACAAAATTGGTTTTATTGGCAAAGCTCCCCTGGACTCCTTAAACTTAACTTACTGAAAACATGGAGAAATGATGTACATGTATCCAAAAGCAATCTACCCTCTCATTTGGCATGTTACATTTTGATGTTATTATTAAGGGTCTGTGACATAATCTTTCTTCTTCCTCATTGGAATATGCATCTTCTGACAAGACTTTAATTGCCGTTCTTTTTCTGAAGTGCATGTAATGTGCGAACAAACTGTTTTTCAAGAGACGTTCATCGTCATCAACTGTCCTCTAAGTACATTGTACATCACAACTTGAATAAAACATTTACTAAATGGTATAATGGAATAGCACTTTCACACACCATCCAAACCTCATTTTAAAATACTGAACAAATGTTAACCACAGTGGGGCAAATTCCCATAATCTCCACCGCATTAATCCAATGTCTGATGAAACATGGATCAGTTATCAGTGGCTGCCCGTGGCTGCCCAACCCCTCCCTCCCTCCCTCCCTTCTTGCTTCCTTCCTTCCCCCAACCACCAACAAGCCCAACGAATCTCTGGATCAGCCCCTGAATCCAACAACATGTACATCTCTCAATCAAGTATTACAATAACGATAAACTTGGAGTGACAACATGGTATATGCTTGTGTATATCAGAGGATTGAAGGCACAGGGTAATGACAATGTCAAAATGTGTTTTAGAATATACTTAAGAAATGCTCCTTGTTTAAAACCATCTACTCTTGGTAACATCCAGCGAGTTGACAAAACCATTAACTAGAAACCATTGACATGTAACTGCAGAGGCTGTGTATGGTTGGACAACTGTGCACATAACTAAAACAAGGACCCACACAACAAATTGTGGTTTGACCAAATCACTGTGCATACCCCGCCGTCGAGTCAGCAATTTAAGGGTTCTAGACCCCGCCAACCCTTGGTTCGCAGGCGGCATAGTACCACAGCGCAGGGAGGCCAATCCCCAAACCTGGTGTGCAAGAAAAGAACTCACAGAAGGAACATTGTGGTGAGAGTGATTCTGGTGATGTTGAAGATCCAATCCAATCATCCATATACCATTAAAACCCTTTCAACTCATGCCAGTTTTTGAGGATTTTGTATGTGTTGCTATTTTGTATTTCAAAATCTGGATTTACATTTTAGTAACCTCATCAAATTATGTGTCATTGAAAAGCTTAAATACCAGGAGCCTTTGCAAAAACATAACAACCATTTCTAACATAATATTTCATTTATGAAATTCCATATTTTTATATTATATGTAGTTTCATAAATTATAAAACATTGTTCAGAAGTTTTGATGGCATTCTTAAAATTCACCATACCAGAGCTTATTACCTATAAGCTAATATAAAAATTATGAAAATACATATTCTTAGTCCCCATAAACTAAAAGAACATATTACTATATAATTCACTATATTTCTGACAAATTAGCAATAATCAACAAGTATTCACAAATGTGCATCGATTTCCTAATGTTTTAAGAGAAATAATTACATCATGTCATATATCAATGTAAAGGTTAACATTTGGGCTACAAAATATTACTAGTTTGACCATTTTTATAATCAGAAACAAAAGTGACAGCTGTAATTAGTTTGAGTGTCGTTGCCTGATATGCTGTGCACATTTTTCAGCTTCAGGCATTGCGCAACAAGACACAAATGTAGTTCAGAAAAGTAACGCTTAATTGTGACACAAAAGCACTGCCTGAACTGCAAAAACTGTTTACAATAGTTTAGTTTGATTTTTACTATTCCACTTTTTAGGATATGTTACAGATTCTATAGTTTTTCTGTTGCAAAGTGGCCAAAATGCAAATGTTTTGGCAGATTTTAGTTACTTTTAGGAATCCAACTCGCAGGAACAAAGCACAATAATGCAGTACAAAAAATATACACCAATCTGATGACCACGAAAACTGTGGTGTTGTAACATTTGCGCAAGCATCACACAAAACCTTTAGCACGGGTCATGCTGGCGTTTTGTAAAATTGCAACATCACTGGTTCAAGAGGAATGAAGTGCGCTGAATACGCAATTGACAACACCACAGTTACAGACAGTGTAGTGGTCATCGACTTGAAAGAAAAAGGCTGAAAAGTGTAACAAATATATAAGTGAACAAGCAGGAAAGGTTTTATATACATGAGAGACAACAATTACAGCTCATGAAATTACTTGAAGCAGTTCCTTGTTGAAATAATACATAACACGGTGTTACAGGAGGTACATACACTTCAACGGCGTTCATGGCTCCTTGTGCCAATTCCAGCAGTACACTCCAAAAACCAAAGTGTAAAATCAACATTTTAAGAGTTTGGTCAGTGATGACAACACTTTGAAAAGTTAAATGTAACTCAATTGAAGAGCTGAATTTACACAATCAAGACTGAAGTCTCAGCTTCTCAAACGCTAGTTTGACACTTAATAAAAGTGTTGTCACTGACCAAACCCTTTTAGTGTTGATTTAAAACTTTCATTTTTTAGAGTGTAGTGACAGATCTTCCTCCCTTGTGACGCTCGTTTTGATCTGTCTTTCTACAAGTTGAATTTCTTCAGGAAAATGAACAGAAGCAGGGGTCTATACATGGGGTGGGAGGGGGGGGGGTTCAGATCATCACCAACAAGATCGTAGATGAGCTGCTTTCGGAAATTCTTTGTGACAATGCCCGCAATCCAAGGGTAGCGTTCATCTCTTTATGCATGATGTAAGTCTTCACAACAGCAATGTCGATGAAGTGATAAAAAAGCGTCTTGTACAACTTCCTGGTTTTGCGGATATTGTCAGACAGATCCACACCTCCCATGGTATGGTAAATACTCTTTCACAGCTGGAGGGATCGTTACTTCAATCCTTTCAAATGCTCCCGTCTCACAATTTTTTGCCTTTCTCTGGACGGTGTCATTGCTACAGGCACAGTGTTTGGACGACAACATTGTCACCTCTGTAGTGTCCTGCCACTTCAAGAAGTTTGAATCATCTTATGCCCTCAATTCTTCTATTTCTTACAGCATATTACTAGGTCAGCTACCTTGAACCCTCTATGGTTCTCACAGGTTAAATTCTTTGAAGCTTTCAAACTTCCAAAATCAACCAAGTCTTTAAACTTCACATCAGACCACAATCCTCAAAAATCATGCAAAATACAATGTGGGTATTGAATAATCATTTGAAGGACTTGGGTTAAAACCCCAGCTCAACACTGGAAATGCTTCCATTCTTTGCACAAATAAGATGTTTGTAATAAAACCAACCTGTGAAAATGTCAGCTCATTTCGTTGTTTCATTTGCAAGAAAATGGTAAAAATGCAATCAGCATTTTTGTACGCATTCCGATAGGCAGAGTTTTCGTCTCACTGAGACGAAAACTAATTTTGGATCTTATTTCAGTTATTATTTAAAAATGATAACACTTCAGGCAGAAATATTTTGAGGAAAGTTTTTCTACCATCATTATCTTTATACCATATAAGGTCTATGTAAATCTGTGAACATTTTTTGTGTTTCTTCTCACCAATGTTGAGCTGGCGCTTTATGCAACCATTATTATCAGGTAGGGTATAACACCGATTAGTTAGGCAATAACAGTGTGAGGACCCGGTCTTCACTGCATGGTAATGACTGGGTTGGTGGCTAGCCGCTGTTAATTGACCGAGCTGAATGTGAGGTCCATTAACAGCAGTCAGCTACCAACCAAGGTCATTACAATGCAGTGAAGACCGGGTCCTCACACTGTTATTGCCAATAATTCATACCTCAAAAACAAAACAAAAACAGTAAAAATCATCAGAATTTGTGATTTTTCTTTCACAGATATATTTAGAATTGTTCTACTCATGTTTCAAGGGCCATTCTTTATGGAATTTTATCTCTTCCATTTCAACTTCGCATTTATGGTGGTGATTGTAGTGTCCCTAGCTGCTTGCGCCATCAAGGGCGCATTGTCGCATCGTGCCGTCGCATAGTCGTGTCGTGCCGTTGCATTGTAACGTCGTGCTGTCGCATAGTCGCGTCACGTTGCATAGTTTTGTACACTTTGCATAGTGCCGTCATATTGTTGCATCGTGCCGTCGCATTGTCGCGTCGTGCCGTCGCATAGTCGCATCATGCCATTGCATTGTAACATCGTGCCGTCGCATTGTCACCCATCGGCAGTTTTACTATATTATTCAGCAATTTGAAGAGCACTCTCTTTTGTCAAGCACTGAATAATACAGCAAAACACAACAATGCGACGGCACTATGCAACGGTACAAAACTATGCAACTGTCTGACGTGACTATGCGGCGGCACAACGCAAATGCACTGTTGACGGCGCAAGCCGCTAGGGACACTACAACCACCACCGTACATGCGACAGTGAAATGGCAGAGATAGAATTCTATCATTCTTTAAATTGTTCATTTTTTTTTCATGGCACCTTATCTCTTAGACATAATTAACTATTTATGCTCATTTTCAAGCACCAGACTTTGAGCGATGAAAATTAACAGCACCATAAATGGAAATACTTTGGCTGGTGTTCTGCTTATGCTCTGCATTATGTTGGTTTCATGTGTGTGCACCAGCTACCTAAAATGTTTTACACTGTCTGCATGTTCACATAGGCGTGGTATGCGTGTTCATAGGGCACCATCTCTCTTTGCAACAAAATAAATAAATAAATAAAATGCACAAAAGAAAAGAGTTGATTGGATAATTACCTGCACTACATGCACAGTGCATACACAACTTTTACACAACAATATGCTCGTTTAGGTGCCATTTATTTGCTAGTTCAAAGAGCTGGTCTTTATATCACATGTTAATACACCCCCACGTAACAAGTCTTTGACTAATCAGAGTGCACAAACTCTCCGAGGTATTTATAAATGGGAGTTAATAACAACCCACAGTTTGTCATTGATATCTATAAAGAGGTTGGGCCATGGTGATTGATGTTGACATTATTGTTTAGTTTTCTGCTGTCTATAATTATTGCATCGGACAAACTTCTCTTTTGTGACATTAAATTGACAAAAGAAGTGATATTTGCAGGGAGTTTTTACTCCTTTAACTAGCCCGCCACCTAAATTTATCAAAATCCCGGAAATGAGGGCAGCAAACAAATCATGACGTCACTGGAAGTACTGAATCCCCGGATAGTCTGCACTGAGCAATGCTTCAATGAGTAACAACAAACAGCCGTTTGACAGAGGAGTACATGTACTTCCTGCGATGTCACTATTCTTTAGAATTTCTGGAGACAACTTTCAAGCACCGACTGCTGTTGTTCTGATTTTGGCTCGAGGCGGGGATGAAAAGAGGCTCGGAAACTGCCTTTGTAAACGAATAACCACGCATTCTATAATTCTGTCACTGTTTTTTCGTGGTAGATTTAGGTGTATTTAGGGATGTAAAACTTTTTTTGAAGAGAAACTTCTAGCATGGCCCATCCTCTTTAAATCAAGGAGGTACAATTAACTTAACCATTCTCTTAAAATTTCATCACAATCCAAGACCTCTTTTTGCAAAACAGGGGCCAAAACACATTTTTGTTTGTTCAATTATGAAGTCAAAAAAATTGCATAATGCAACCTATCAATTTATTTCAAGACAAAAACACATACAGAGTGATTTTGCAGAATATCACACCACTAATGGAATCGGTATTAAATTTTGAAGCGCGTTGTTACCATTACTCAATAGCAGACTGAATAATTGACCTGACTACATGTAGACATGATAAAAACCAATTACTTATTAAATAAAATTTGTGGTCAGGTATCTCTCGGAAATCTTTTCAGTAAAATGTTTGAATTGCTCAGGAGGCTGAAGTAGAAAAGTTGTGGGGAGATGTATGTTAATGGTACAAAGCAGACCATGCATGATGCTTAATAATGTTACTATAGTCAATTCATGTTTGTGCAGGTTTTCAAAGTCTAACACTTCTAGAATTTTAATATGCCAAAGTTTTAAAGTGGAGCTCATAAAGAAATTTAAATATTTTAATTTGAATAGGTATTATCGAAACAGACCATGTACCTCTCGATGAGGTAAGATGATAAAAAAGGAAACAAACAAAAACTGAAATGACAGCAGTATTACAGCATTTAGAGAAATAGGCTGACATTGTAAGGCAGAAGGAATCGAAGCAATTTTCTATGAAAGTAAAGTTCACAGCTTTGAACAAAAAGTTAACCTGGTTGCAAGTTTGAATCTGCTTAGATGTAAGGATGTGTACAGAGGATGCAAACAGTGTCTTGCATCTCAACACCTAAACAGAAGAAACAGTAGTTTTCTCTTCGAGAGTAAAGATCACAGCTTGGAAGGAAAAACAGTTGTAAGTAAGAAGATAAACTACTTGCAAAGTTTGAAGCTATTGAGATGTAAGGATGTGTACAGAGGATGCAAATAGAGTCTTGCATCTCAACACCTAAGCAGAAGAAACACAGTAGTTTTATCTTATTAGAGAGTAAAGATCACAGCTTGGAAGGAAAACAGCTGTAAGTAAGACGATAAACTACCTGCAAAGTTTCAATCTGCTGAGATGTAAGGATGTGTACAGAGGATCGATGCAAATAGAGTCTTGCATCTCAACACCTAAACAGAAGAAACACAGTAGTTTGCTCTTAGACAGTAAAGATAAACAGCTGTAAGTTGGAAGATAAACTAATCGCAAAGTTTGAATATGCTGAGATGTAAGGATGTGTACAGAGGATGCAAGTAGAGTCTTGCATCTCAACACTTAAACAGAAGAAACACAGTAATTTTCTCATGAAGTGCAGAGCTCATAGGATAGGGGATAAGGGGAATAGGAACAGGGGATACACCACTTTGTGTAGCATTTCATCCTGCACTTTTGATTATCTGAAACGGATGAGTACAGAGGGTGCAAGTCTTCCATCTTATTACCCAAACAGAAAAAACCTGCAGTAGGAAATGAATGAACAGTTTTCCACCAGCAGCATGTATTGCTTAATGTTTAATCAGCTGGTGCCGAATGTACTGTTTACATGCAAATGTTTCCCCTGCCTGGAAACGAAAGCCATCTTGCAATGCCATTATGTAATTTTGGACCATCGGAGCAAAGGTCGCCCGGTCATTCAACTGAGGAGCGTGCGCAGACCACGCACACGCTGTCTAACATTTCAATTAACGGACGATCTAACACAGAGAATCTTTCTTCTTTTGGCATTGTCAAGTCAGAGTTTCTTTGTGCTAGCAGTACCCTCAAAGAAAAAAGGTTCTGACCATTCCGCCAAAAATTCCCACCAGGGGGGACGGGACAAAAAAGAATCCCCATTGCAACTGGTTATGGACTAATAATGGGACTATACAAAAAGAGTACTTGAGATTAGTAGTGATGTGTTAATCTGAATAGAGGATACCAACAGAGTATTGTATTCCAACACCTAAATAGAAGAAATCTACAGTCAGAAATGAATGGACAGGGTCCTCTAAGAACAGGCATTGCTCATTGTTTCCAGAACACAATAACATTGTTGGAAATGTTCAAAAAGCAGAAGAATCGTGAAGCATAACTTACCAAAGGCTATATGCAATCAGGTTATGAATAATTATCTTGATCTTGGCAACCTTGTGAGGAATGACCTTGGGCTACATCTGGATGCGCTTCAACTTCTCCCATTCATGCACCTTACATCCACAGTCCAGCAAGGTGGCTGCCTTCAAGACTTCTTCAAGTCCAATCTCCTAGGAGTTGGTCAGTAGTCTAGCTGTAAGATCCCCATCCTTGTGAACCCAAGCTACTGCAAGATCACCAGCTTTGCAAACCTGATGGACAACAAACAAACGAGAAATAGGCCACTCTATCCAAAAGCTCAATATATCAATGATACTTCTTTAATCCTCCAAATCCATCCCCTGGACTAGACCGCTCGGACATGACACTCCACAGTATGAAAGAAATGATGCAAGGAAACTACGATGTACTGTAGGAGAGTATTCTTACTCTGTAAAATCTCTGTTCCTATCCTCTGTATACCCAGTTGAGTTGAGAGCATAATAATATTAAGCTAAACAAAATTATTTCAAAAGAACTAAAAGACTTTAAGGGATCGAAAAATGCTTTTGCTTGAAATACTGTTTTGTTCCCTCAAAACATTGTTTCGAAGGAACAAAATGATTGTGACTTAAGCTGTTAGATCCGAACTTAATCAATTTTCCGCTGAATTTAGTAACAACTTTGAATGACGGTCTGCTTATGAAAATTGGACCATGTTACGGGACACTATCAACAAAGCCATAAACCGGTTAAGAATGGCAGGGATCTTCATTGGTTAAACCCCAAAACTAAGCGACTCATGAGAAAACGCAAGAGACTTTACAACAGAGCTAAAGGATATGATAAACAAGAAGACTGGAAATCATTCTGCACCCTCCGAAATCATATCAGAAGAGAACTTGACAAGGCACAGGAAACTTACATCAGAGGAATTCTCAGTACCGAAAATCTTTGTTCTGCACCAAAACGCTTTTGGTCATATATATCTGCAAAGAAAAAGGACAATCAGCATCCCACCTCTTACTATCCCATCTGGTTGTAACAGCAAGGGAAAAGCCGACGCATTCATACGCACTATAGCAGCATTTTCACCAAGATGACACTTTTACACCGACGATTCAAGGAACCAAACTCCCAGCAATGTAAACCCAGAGTCTGTAAACTCTTAGTTAAATCTTCCGGCGCTGTACTCCTTTTTTGAGATTTGACATCTCAAAAAAGGAGTACAGCGCCCCAGTTACTGGGTCTAGGTGTGTTAAATGGATCCTCCTCTTCAATTCTGTAGGTATTCCAAGTGGTGCCCGGGCCATGGGGTCTGGACATGTAAAAGTGCTTCTTTCTACAAAGTAAATCTCTATCAGTTATGTGCACAAATTTGAATGCCAAACCAGGAACTAGTTCTTGTTTGACATTCGGATATTGAACGTCGAACGAGCAACCAACTTCACACCGGTAGAAATAATTACCACAATGAGGAGGCTACGCCATGTACACAAAAAGAAACCTTCAATGCTGCACTCAAGCTTACCAAAAGAGCTTTTTTTCCTAGGACTATTATAAAAGACTGGAACACCCTTCACCTCGATATAGTTAACCAACCTTCAACATCTAAATTCAAGAAGAAATTAGAGGAACATCTTAACGTCACATACTAGCGGTCACGAACCCATTAATTGGATAATGATGCCGAACGGCGATGTGGCCAGTCAACTATCTGAGATTCTTTCTGAGATTGAAGTTCCGCATCACAATTACAAAAAGTGTTCCAATTATTCCAACTTTTACCGGGAAAACACGGCATAATTTATCGCTTGAATAACAAATGTTTAACTTAAACATCTTTCAATGTGGTCTGGGCTGATAATAGTAAAGAAATTTGTACTTCAAAAATGGTCTTACCTTTCTCGTTGAAACATTGAAGACGCCATCTTGTACAATAATACCCCGCCTCAGGCGCAGGCGTGTTCACGTGTTGTGTTACGCACGACAATCAAAGACCCGTCAATTTACATACCGCGAGACAAACAAAAATGTCGTCTGCTCAACCAAAAAATGCTCACTTTGTTTGAAGTCTTCACTCCAAATTCTTAACTAAAATTTGTTGCTTCTGCAGATTTGGAAATAAAGGACTTTAAAAGTGTTTATGTCTGTTGACGGTTAAGAAAGCGGGTTTTTGCAGATTTATTATTATTTTTCAAAGCCTATTTTGTTTCTTCAAATTTTTTAAATTATTTTGTTAATGTCATACTTGAAGAGCGATTGGTTCGATCAATTTACAGGTCCCTTTCCGTGAGACTTGGTAACTGATTAGCCTTCTCCTCTTTTAGTTTATTTATTCATAGTTAGTTGTTGTTAATAATACCAGGATTTATACCAAGATTTATAGAGCGCCCTAATCATGGAGGCATGCTGACAGTTGTCTGACTACACTGTCCAGCGTGTTCTACGCTGCCGAGACGGACCACTGGTGTCAAGTTGAGAACTGCTCCAACTGGGTGGAGTTTCAAGACAACTGCACTGATGCCAAGAAGGCGGTTTGTCTGCCTCCTCCAGAAAGAGAATGGTGATGAGCCTCCCAAATCAAGTCATGTATGCTCGTTCTTCTTTTACATTGCCACTGTTAGTAAATTCCGTTTATTATTTCTTGTGTACTCAAAGAACTCTAAAAGAAAATGTTGTTGTTGTTTGCTTTGTTAACGTATTAGTTGGTTTGCACTTTTGTGAAAACAGTAGACCCGTTGTACATGACGTCAGAAGCTCAAACAGCGCCTTAACTAAGGTCACATTTAAGACCTATCATTGGCTGATAGTTGCGTGTGGCACGAACACACGCATGCGCGTTTCCATTGTTTGACATCCATGATGTCGGCCAATACAAGGGGACTATTGTGAATGATTTTGCACTACCCTGTTCTCGTAATTTTGTTCTAATATTCTCTGCGAAAAAAAGGTCTCCCAGAGGTGAATTCTATAATAAAGAGATGGTCTACAAGGAATTTTGTATACAAAGTCTATGGGAGGACCTAAAAGTACAGGGACAAAGGAAAGAACGAAGTTTTCGCAGGGATGCAAAAATGGGAATGTGTTCTAGCAGAACTACCTGTTCATAACTAATAACGTGTGTAAAACAGTTTATCAACAGAAACACGAACAGTAACTCTGAAAACGAAACTGCGGATATAGGAGCTGGAAAGGTGTCATCGTTTTGTATGTTAAATATTACTTTCGGAAGATTTTGTCTCTAGGTAAAGGTTTTTAGTAAAAGAAAATGTATACTCTATTAAGTCAATATTTTACCAATAAAACACAATCATTCGTAATAATGTTCAAGAACCCTAACCACGACAAATCTATTCCAGAATAGGATTTCCTATTGTAAAAGACCGATTAGTACTCGATTCTGCTGATGGTTGTTCTTCAAAGCTCTATTAACAACAAAAAGAAGACAATAAATACATAAATAAATAAATAAATAAATCAGAAAATAAACAAAACGAGCCAAAAAGCAGTACCATAACATTAATGGTGATTTACAAACGACCCGAATCATGGCACCATTTTTGTCAATTTCTTGCATAGGCCTCACGCATTTACGGAACACGGGGGATTTGTTCTTTTAAAAGATCCCAACAATGTTTGTTGATGCAACGGATCATGGTTACCCATATCACTGATAAATCATTTTGCTAAACCCAAAACAAAAAGCAGACAACTTCTTCATAAAGTTTAATTGTTTTTTTTTATTATAAAAACGGCAAATTCGAGACTTTAATGGTACTCTACTCCGCCCATACTTTATGATGTTCTGTGTTTGTAAAGGTAATGTAAAGAAGGTAGAAGCGTGATAATGCTCACCTTTTAGAATATTTTCGATTGAGAATAAACGTTATCGTTAATGAAATCGCAATTAAAAGAACAATAAAAATAATGTGGCCTGCTAATAGTTGGTCGTTCTGAAAAACACCCCACTTCGTCTCCGCGACCTTGAGGCTTTGTCCCATAATCTACGCCCCCTTTTATTGCCTTAAAGCCCCAGCTGAACATTGGTAAACCGACTGAAAATGTTTTCATTCTTTGCACAAATCAAGATACTTGTAGTAAAACTAACCTGTGAAAATGTCAGCTCATTTCGTTGTTTCATTTTAAAAAAAAACGGTAAAGATACATTCAGTATTTTTGTACGCATTCCTATAGGCAGGGTTTTCGTCTCACTGAGACGAAAGATAATTTTGGATTTTATTTCATTTATCATTTAAAAACGATAACACTTCAAGCAAAAATATTTCAAGGAAAGTTTTCTACCATCATTATCTTTATCTAAGGTATATGTAAATCTGTGGACATTTTTGTTTTTTCCTCTTACCATTGTTGAGCTGGGGCTTTAAAATTGACTGAACCCAAACGTAATGTAATAAATATTTATACAGAAATTCATTGTGCTTCTAATCGGTGAAGGTTTGAAAACCGAAATGTCAATATGGACTGTGTTTCCAAATAAAGAAGAAACGCAAACAAAACGATTCGACCATCCCAACATTCAAGAGGCCCTCAGCACTGGCCCACACCTTACTCGCCCTTTGGAACCATCCTACAATACCACACTACTGCCCTTTTCGAAACAGCGGCTTTGAAGTAGGCTCCGGCTTGGGCTTTGTCAATCACTTTGAAAATGTGCGCTTTTGGGTACGGGGCTCTCACACAGGCGGACAGTGCCTAAGCCGGAGGCGAAGTCTAAGCTGTGGTTTCGAAAATGCCCCTAGGGGGCTTTTTTCCAAACCTCGGCTAAGGCTCCGTCTCCGGCTCCGGGCTCCGTTTGATTAGTAAAAACACCGTGCAACATGTACACTGCATCTAAGGGTTGATGACTGGGCCCACCGGAGCCGGAACCCAAGTCGAGGTTTGGAAAAGGCCCTAGGATTATTCCGCGCACTGTGATCCGTTGTGTTGTCGGGATCGTTTACGTAATGTCGATACGCTTGAAAGCATTCAAGAAAAGGAGCCTAATGGAGATCTTTTGGCAACACACATTCTATAGATTCATGTGAAAAGAACAAGCTTCGCAATGCCAGAAATTTTTCGTATGGGTCATGTTTAGATTGTAGCGAACATAGTCTTCAGAGGATGATTTTAAGCGGAATCGTTTTGGTAATGACACTGTCGAGTTGAAACACACGTTCTTCCGTCCATTCTCACAAGATGTGCATGACATGTATGTATCCGACATCGTAACGTAAAGTAAGTAGGTAAGATCACTATAGGATCCATTACTAGCTCTATGTTTGTATCATTTCCTGCCTCCATGGTTGTTTGAAATTATATGATAAGATCATGTGAGATATAGATTTATCTCCGGTGGGATTGATCATGGAGGAAGATGGATAAACAGATCGTTGTTGGTAACATACACGGGTAGAGACTGAATTTTGTTTATTCATGTTGTAGATCGTGTAAGACCTCATTGATTCCACACCATTGTATGTGTGTGTAAACATCATATAACTATCGTACTCACTACAAAATGAAGCCCTTACTCATGCTCTGAAACACTGCAGAAGATATTGGGACTACATGTACTACGAAAAGAGGCTGAATCTGACCACCATTTGTCTCTCTCCGTGACCCCCAAAAGTATCTTATCTACCGTACCCAAATAAGATGTAAATTTTCCGGTCATACTATCGAAAAAGAGGCGGTCGGATACAGCACTTTTACCGGATACTATTTCGTGAAGGGTCGTGAATTAGTATTGTCCCTTGTTCAGTTAGGCCCACGTAGGTGCTTTTTTCCCTACTCGTGCATAATTGAAGTTGTTGCATCATGACATAATAAGTGTACATGAAATAGCTACAGGTCTATGAAAAACGTGTCACCAGTAACTTTATTCATTATCAGTGTCATTTATTAGGCAAGTAAACATAAACAGTACAACAATAATGTTCGACGTACAAGATTCTTTTTAAGACAAAATATCACAAATGTAAATGTAAAAGGCAGTAAAAAGGCAATTACAAAACTTGGCAAAAAAAGGAAATATTCAATGAATGATTATATAGTTTTTTTCCCTGCCAGTGACAAACAAAGTAGATTCAGTTTCATTAACACGTATTTAAATTCACGCATGTTTCCCTAATTCATTCAAACTAGGGTTTCTTTTATGCCTTATTACTGCATTCAATTTCGTTTTAGTGCACACGTTGTTTCGTTCTTCTCGTTCGGGTTCGTTTTAGTCATTCTATTGCATACATTGTGGTAAAAGATGAAGACTACAATTTCACCACTCTTTAATAATGGCAGTTCTACTACCTTACTGGTTGACCAGCCTCTGGCTGTTTGCTTTTGCGAAGTTGAATTTAATGATATTTGCGACCAAATTAATGGGATGATCCTTTTCTTGACCAGTGTATGCTGAACTGCTGAAACTGGATTACTCCTTGTGACTGTTGAATGCCGATGCAACGTAGCATTCGTTTTCAAACGAAATTGAATGAGCAAGGCGTTGTTAAACTAAATGAAATATTGGTGAAATTGACCGGAAAACTGGAATTAAAATAACGTCAGAGTGACTTCATTTTTTTAATGACAAAGTTGGAACATTTGGTCGTAATTGTAAAAAAAATATTTTTAATCGATTATCATTTGCATACATAAATGAAACCACGGTTTTTCGTATGTGTATGATTTGATGTTCACATTATTTGGACAGGCAGTAGGTGGCGCTCTTCATTGTTACTGGATGATCGAACAATCACCCTTTCGCTTGTCGCTCAGATACCAGTGGGCCGGGGCGAAATTGACCCTCTCCATCCAAACAGTGCCCTCCTGTTTGATGTTTCTTTGTGTACCGCCATTCAAAACACAATTGATTTTTCTAAATTAATCATTTTACTTATGAGCTACAGACTGGCAATGGGAGACATTTTGACATGTTAGCGGGCGCCCCAATAAGCGGTCGGTCTTTTCTAGTGGTCTCATAATAAAAAAGGACCGCTTACTGTGGCGCGCCCGCTAACGTCTCAAAAGTCTCCCATTATCGAGGACGAAAGTTGATTACTTTTAATCTGCCTCAAAAAAACTTCGTAACGAAAGTGTGACCGGCAAAAGGTCGTAAGCAATTACAGTCCAAAATTGTGTTTCAAGAAGACTGAGTGTGAAAGTTTGGTTGTTTTGTCTGCCATTTATAAGTCATTGCAGAGGACTTAAATTCTGCATGGGTATGGAAAAACATGTGTTGATGCCTTTCTATTTTTTTTCAAAACAGCCACTTTGTGGCTTGTGACCTTCATGGGGCAAGGATTTGTACTTTGTGTGCCCGGGAAAAAGGTCATGCAGCCTTCCGACCGTCTTCCGAACACTCCATGAAAATTTCTGCCAAAACAGATTATCAATGGTGCTGTCACTCTACATGATGCATGAATCAGATTAATATTTTCGACGAAAGTGGATTTTTTTTTATTATAGGATTGTAAATAATTGAATCAAAATAGTGCTTTCCCTTCAACACTGTTTAAAACATGGGCGTTACAAAAATAGATTTTTTGGGGTGTTTTTTGTTTTTTGTTTTGTTTTGTTTGTTTGTTTTTGTTTGTTTTTTTGGGGGGGAGGGTGGGGTGAAAATTATAGGATAATAAATAATTGATTGATAATCAAAATAGTAGTACTATGCTTTCCCTAACAGTGTTTAAAATATGGGCGTGACCAAATATGTAGGTGGCCATTATTAAAAGACATTGAGACAAAAAATGATCAAAAGGTGAAGTAAAATAAAAGGATCAGAAAGGGGGATACAAAATGTTGGTTTAATGTTTATAATAGTTTTGTTTAAAGAACAAAATATGTTTAAGGTTAGATATTTTGTCAAATAAAAGCTCATAAAAGCTCATACAACGGATTAATATGCCATAAAGGGAATTTCCATTCCCAAATGTGTAATAGTTTGTTGTTGTTTGGTGTTTGCTTGTAGGTGGTTGCCGAGGATTTGCGGATGATAGTTATTGCTGTTTGGTATAGAGAACTGAAAAGAAGCATGTCGATGTTCGTGCGTCAGCGATCCATGTTCATGTTCGTCGTCTTCTGCATCCTGTTTGGGCTCTTCCAGGTGCTCCTTCTCAGCCTCCAACGAGAATGTAAACCTCGCGGAGAACTTGGAGATGGTCGGCTGAAGTTACCGGCAGATCATCAACTGAGTAAGATGGACAAAAGAAATGTTGGTGCCAAAGATCTGTCAGCTTCGTACCATATGAGGCAGTCACCTCAAATGGGGCAGTCACCTCATCAGTCGAGACAATTACCTCAATCGCCTCTAGAGCAGCACGGCGTTCAAATCAGCAACTATGCGGCGCCTCAAGATCTACCGGACTCATATAACACGTTCATATCTCCTTTTCACCGGCATTGGGAGGCCGACTGCCCGGCGATATTTTCCGGTGATAAAGAGGCAGTGAGGACTACTTATGAAATGCTTCAAAAGGAGCGCCTCAAGAGAAACGGCTCTGTTGCTGTACCGAGCGACGGTGAGGTACGAACGTGGACGCGCGATTGCCCATTATACAAACGATTGAGGCGTTTCCCGACAAACCCCGGAACGGACGAAGAGGCCGAGTTCCAGGTTGCTTACATCATTGTTGCTCATAAGGAAGCCGCGCAGGTTGAGCGCCTCCTACGGGCGATATACCAACCTCAGAACCTCTACTGTATTCACCCTGATGCAAAGTCCTCAACAGATTTCCATGAAGCTATACGATCCATAACAGGTTGCTTCGAAAACGTCTTCGTGGCTTCTAAACTTGAAGATGTCCAGTATGCTGGATATACGAGACTTTTGGCGGACGTCAACTGCATGAGAGATCTTGCGAGCAAGAGAGGTTCCGCGTACCGCTGGAAATATGTGATGAATTTATGCGGGCAGGATTTCCCGTTGAAAACCAATCTTGAAATCGTACGGCAACTCAAGGCTTACAAAGGTCACAATGACATCAATGGTATTCTACCACCTCCATATATAGTAGGGAGAACGAAGCACCACCACATCTCTAAGGACAGACACGTCATGAGGACGAAGAGGTTAAAGTCTCCTCCGCCTCACAACTTGACCGTCTACTTTGGGAATGCGTACTACGCGGCCACAAGAGGGTTTGTGGAATATATGCTGTCCAGTCCACAGGGCATTGACCTCTTGGAATGGTCAAGTGACACATTCAGTCCGGACGAACATTTTTGGGTCACCCTTCAGCGGGCGCCGGGGACACCTGGTGGGTACCCGTATGCAACGTGGGACGAAGACGTGAGGTTCATGAAATGGGGTGATATAAAGAGGCACCCAGCCTGCCGCGGCAAATACGTTAGAGGACTGTGTGTTTTTGGAGTCGGGTACCTAGACTATCTCGCAACACAGCCTCACCTCTTTGCTAACAAGTTCTACTACAGTTTTGACCCAGTGGCTTTACAATGTATCGAGGAAGTGCTGAACCACAGAACGAGGAACCCCCGGGAATCAGATAAACTGACTAATTTTCCGGTCACGAATCTCGTCTGGCAAAACCACACGGCTCTCGTACCATGAACTTGGTGATTTACGTTGACATGTTTTATGACTCCGCCCGCTCGAAGGGTAAAATAAATCTGCTTTCATAAAACTTACTTTCACTGTGGTGAGGGGTCAGTTTGACTACCTAGTGAAAGATACTTTCACTGTGGTGAGGGATCAGTTCGACTTTCTAGTGAAAGTTACTTTCACTGTGGTGAGGGATCAGTTTGACTTTCTAGTGAAAGTTTCTTTCATTGTGGTGAGGGATCAGTTTGACTTTCTAGTGAAAGTTACTTTCACTGTGGTGAGGGGTCAGTTTGACTTTCTAGTAAATGTTACTTTCACTGTGGTGAGGGTTCAGTTAGACTTCCTAGTAAAAGTTAATTTTACTGTGGTGAGGGATCAGTTTGACTTTCTAGTGAAAGTTACTTTCACTGTGGTGAGGGGTCAGTTTGACTTCCTAGTGAAAGTTACTTTCACTGTGATGAGGGATCAGTTTGACTCCCCTGTAGTGAAAGTTACTTTCACTGTGGTGAGGGGTTAGTTTGACTCCCCTGTAGTGAGAATTACTTTCACTGTTGTGAGGGTTTAGTTTGACTCCCCTATAGTGAAAGCTACTTTCACTGTGGTGAGGGGTTAGTTTGACTCTCCTGTAGCGAAAGTTACTTTCACTGTGGTGAGGGGTTAGTTTGACTCCCCTGTAGTGAGAGTTACTTTCACTGTGGTGAGGGGTAAGTTTGCCTCCTCTGTAGTGAAAACTACGTTCACTGTGGTGAGGGGTTAGTTTGACTCCCCTGTAGTGAGAGTTACTTTCACTTGCAAGGCTAGGTAATAATGCTCACTTTTCCAACGTTGTTTATCCTTTTTTTTTTACAGTGATTTAGGCCTACATTACAAACAAAATAACAGGCAGGTGGCTACATAATATTTAATAGTCGTCCGACGCTGGTAGTGCATGGCAAAAAAACCCTCTTTTTAGTAGAATTCTGTTTAATTATGAAACAGAGATGTGATTTAAATTAATGCCACAACATACTACTTTAAATAAAAGGGCTGATTAACTAATTTATCAATTGACAAAAGTAAAATCGACTGTTTTCGAACTCCCTCCGTGTCACGGCCTATCTCTTTACACGTATTTTGCCATCAGCTGTACGGCGTTATACCCAGTCGGGGGTCACGTGACCTCACGTCAACATTGTCGCGCAATCGGTCTCTTGTCGGCTGCCGGTGTCAGATGCAATTGTGTCCGCCATGCAATACTGTCCGCTCCGGACACTTTTACATATGCAATCGTCCGGGGCTATGCAAAACCGTCCGACGTACATGTACATGCACATGTACACGTATGTGCGTAAGTATGGTGGCCCTGAAGGGACATCGCACATCGCATACGTGTGCGCACATGTATGCAATGTCGTGAAACAATTCGCGAATGTGTGCGCACACGTATGCAATGTCGTGAACCAAATCGCGAATATGTGCGCACACGTATGCAATGTCGTAAACCAAATCGCGAATGTGTGCGCACACGTATGCAATCAGTAGTGAACCAAATCGCGAATATGTGCGCACACGTATGCAATGTCGTGAAACAAATCCTGAATGTGTGCGCACACGGTATGCAATGTCGTGAACCAAATCGCGAATATGTGCGCACTCGTCTGCGAATATATTCGCGATGTCGTGAATTTTATTGCATACCATTGTCGCATACCTTTGAATAAAATTTCTATTGATCTGGGGGGTTGAAGCACCAAGTCTGGAATCAAGACGTACAGGCATATATAAATAGAGTGGCCACACAATGTACCTGCCTGGTACCCAAGCTCCTGCATTGAATGTCTTTGGTATACAAATGGGACCAGGGCCACTTGCATACTCCCTAGTTCACTAATACATTGTCCGCAACTATGACATCACCCCAAAGGTATGCGACAATGGTATGCAATAACATTCACGACATCGCGAATATATTCGCAGACGAGTGCGCACATATTCGCGAATTGGTTCACGACATTGCATACGTGTGCGCACACATTCGCGATTTGTTTCGCGACATTGTATACGTGTGCGCATATATTCGCAATTTGATTCACGACATTGCATACGTGTGCGCATATATTCGCGATTTGGTTCACGACATTGCATACGTGTGCGCACATATTCGCGATTTGGTTCACGACATTGCATACGTGTGCGCACACATTCGCGATTTGTTTCGCGACATTGCATACGTGTGCGCATATATTCGCGATTTGGTTCACGACATTGCATACGTGTGCGCACACATTCGCGAATTGTTTCACGACATTGCATACGTGTGCGCACACGTATGCGATGTGCGATGTCCCTTCAGGGCCACCATACGTAAGCGAGGTCGAGCGTGCATGCACTGAACTAATTAGTATGCACATGTGCATCATGAATATTCACGTTTATGATTGCACCTTACTGCAACGGTTTCAGCGCTTTATTTTTTCTTCTATTTTAAATCTTTGGACATATTTATAAACATAACCCGGGGATGTCATGGACAAGCAAAATTTCCACGGGCCCGCCGTGGCTGGGGCTTGTTTTCCCCGAATATTTGAACATAGGCTTCGAGGACCGTTTTGCACGGTGGCGGACACGATTGCATATGCAAATGTGTCCGGGCGGAAACAATTGCCGGATAGTAAGCACAATACGAACATTTCTCAGCGCATGCCTCTCCCCTGGCTCTTTGAATAACATGAATATTTATGATGTTCAACAAAAAGAACTGTCAGTGTTGGGTGGTCTTAGTTGCATAGCTTGTGATTGGACAATGACAGGGTTTTTACCGTGCTACGGTCCTACGAACGTTCATAAAAAAGGAACACTTATTCAACGCATGATGACGCTGCGATCCAGACTTAGACTTAAGACTTATTTCCTTACTCTATTTCCTTTGATAATGATTTCATCTATTCGTTTATTTCCCATTGATTTATTCTGTAAAAAAACAACAACAACAACAACAACAACAACCGCACAGATATATTATTCTGGAGAAAAAAATAATTTCTCTCATTCGAAAATAAACAAGTCGTACTTTTTAAAATAATTCTTAAATATAATGTGACTTCATTTCTAAAGTATTATCCTGGTGACACAATGTTAATGCAGTTAGGCGTGATATACTGCGCGCCCATATTTGCCAGACATGGACAATCAACACCACTGTCGGAAGACTACATCGAGTAGTACAAGATGTCCAATGTCATTATAAAAACGCTGTTACAGTCCATTGACAAGCCTGAGGTCACGACGTCAGATGTTTGGTCACGTCCAATAATAGTGCGTATGATTGAATGAGGAGGGTCGTCTCAATGGGTGGGCAACTACAATGCGTTTACATTGGTTGATATCGTATCTATATAATTACTTTTTGAATGGATATTGTCGTTCATTTTGCTGTAGGGTTCAGTAGTGGGGCTATACATCTATAGTGGAATACACAAAATTCGTCGCTGACAGTGTCTTCTTTCACGAGCACATCGAAATTGATTGAGCCCTGACATCTACCCACAAGCCCGTATAGCTCGGTGGAGGCAGACAAATTTTGAAACTATCGACTATTTAGTGGTGAAGTTCTCCGTGGATTAACTTAGATATCCATCTTAAAGTGTTCTTAACCTCCGCTTTCAATTGAGCTTTCTCCACATCCTGTTTTGGAAAACTGCTTCTCACTAAATCTACTTGTTTATGTGAGTATACTTAGCTATTCCATTTTCGGCTTGACTCCTTTCTCTGTGGTTTGATTGAAAAGAGTTCATCACGGTCTTTGCTCCATTACTGGGTTTTAATTCAGGGAGGGTCATTTCGGTTTTTAATATACGTTAAATCACTTTCTCTCAATACATGTACATGTATCCCCAAAGATATCCTGCAATATGCCTACAACAGTTTACAATAAACAAATTTGACCCCCTAATTACAGGCTGAAAACACAAAGTCCAAGATGGCCGCCACAAATGACGGTCATTTTGAATTGCCAAAACCATTTCAGACTATCATGTGAATCATCACTATCACTTTTCTGGCAAAGAAATAAAAAATAAGTGGAAATTATGTTCAATTTTTTTTTAAAAATCACTAAAAAACAGTAAAATCGTGTGACCCAAGGCCAAACAAATGGTTGCCATGGCAACAGCTAACTCCCAGTATCAATTATCTTTTGCCAACATGATCTTAGTGGATTTTGGGGAAAGTCAGAAAATTTTTGCGGTGATCGGACTGAGCGTTAAAAAGTTACAGGGACAAAATTGGTGGGGGGGGGGGGGGCACATTGTGCCCCCGGTACTGATAGGGTTGCGTACGAACCGGGCCGGGGCCGGGGGCGGGAGATGGCTCATTTGTAACTATATTGTGATGTTATGAGTATAGCGTGGTCTATTGAGGTGTCTAGTACTACTGATGGAGCCAGACTATATATTATGACACTTTTTTGCCTGGAACTTTTATAACTTTCGGGCAAATCAACCCCTCTGCCCCCTATAAAACCAAAAAGTTTCGTCTGTGGACCTTTTTTATGAAGCACATTTTTAAACACGGTGGCACCGCCTGATAGTGGTGAGCGTAATGTTTTCATGTATCCGCATAGATAAGGAGATCAAACCAACATTTCGTTTGTGTTTTCACGAAGCAACGGGCATATACCCGTCGCTTCGTGAAAACACAAAAAGCGTAATTTCGGAATGCCCGTCCTTTTCATAATTTCTCGAATAAATCATAAATAAATTGATGAATTGATCATAAAAAAATCACATTTGATGAAGGGTTAACTCATAATAAATCACAGGAGGAAAGTACAGACTTAAAAGAATAAGCATTGTGCTTTTGTTTTGCAGTTTTGAAATGTGATGATGCTCTTGTGTGATTATCTCCAAACACAATTTTTTTCAATTTGACATGCCCGTCCCTTCGTGAAAACATTGACGATTTACATGTAATTGAAACATCGAACTGTATACATCAATACTAGACACCACAATTTCAATCCACTGTTACAGTAAGACATCAAATTTAACAGACGGTGTAAGGGTAAAACCCAAAAGTTGTTTACGAAGTAGTATTATATGGATTTAATGGTTTCTTTCCACTCCATGTCTTTCACATGTAGGCTCCCCGACTCGCACTAGGCAGAGTTTTCAGTCACTCTCAGACTTGTGGACAAGTATTTAAATGTTTGTCTGGTATAGCGTAACGGCTCTCACTCGAATCTGGCAAAACTGCTGCTGTTCTCGCGAGACTGCTGGCTCCCGCGAGACTGCTGGCTCCCGTAATGTCGGGAGGCAGGCTATCGGGAGCCAGCAGTCCCGCGAAAGAGCAGCGGCAGTGTCGCGAGAGTCACGTGAGAACCGTTTCGATATCACCGCGACAAACATTTTAAGGCGACTTGTCCACAAGTCTGATAAGTAGCTATCTGATACGTCATTCTTTTTCTCCCAGGCCCCCCACCCACCACAACCAAAACTTAAAACTTCATAAACTTCGTATTTTCACCAGTATCTTTGGAGCTAAAACCAGACACATTTTAAACTAAGTTAACCCTCACCACAAAGAAAATAATATAAGTTTACACGTTGTTCTTTTATGTAAAAAACAACCCAACAAACAAACAACCCAACAAACAAACACCACAAACAAATAAACAAACAAACAAACAAACAAACAAACAAACAAACAAACAAACAAACAAACAAACAAACAAACAAACAAACAAACAAACAAACAAACAAACAAACAAACAAACAAACAAACAAACAAACAAACAAACAAACAAACAAACAAACAAACAAACAAACAAACAAACAAACAAACAAACAAACAAACAAACAAACAAACAAACAAACAAACAAACAAACAAACAAACAAACAAACAAACAAACAAACAAACAAACAAACAAACAAACAAACAAACAAACAAACAAACAAACAAACAACCCAACAAACAAACGAACAAACAAACAAACAAACAAACAAACAAACAAACAAAGTCAATTATGAGTTACTTAACCTAAGAAATAGACCTCGTAGTAGTGTTCTACGGAAAACAAACAAAATGGAACGCTTGACAAGTGGGGCGTTGAGCACGTATCAATTGGTTACTGTTATGGGGCCAGCAAAACCAGGAAGTACGGTATAAACAACGACACTTTGGTTTCCGTATAGAGCCAAATGAATTAAATTATATCAATGGTGACTATGTATGTTTTGCATTTCAGCAGTCAGGAGAGAAAATGTTCGGCCCAAGGAAGCTCAGACATTTCCTTGCTGCCGTGTTGGGACTGTGTGTACTGTTTGTACTCGCACAAACATTTTTAAGGCAGCACACTGGTGTGGCTCTAAATAATGACTCTGCAAAAAGACATGTCGACCGTACGAAGCAAATGATGAACGTTCCCTTAAAGGCAATGGTGGTCGTCACTGCGAAGCCAAACCCCGCAATCGCCACGAAACCACCGAACGTTGCCAAGATCCAGCCACCTCCCGTCGCTCCGTTTCACCGGCACTGGCCAACGAATTGCTCGGCCCTCTTCTTGGGAGATAAAACTGTCATCAAGCAAACCACAGAGATGATTGCAGAGGAAAGGAAGAAAGGTGTCAATGGAGAGCTCGCCGTCCCGTCCGATCAAGAGGTACAAAATTGGACACTTGATTGTAGTTTGTACAAGAGGCTGAGAGGATTCCCGACGAAACCCTTGTCAGACGAAGAGGCTGGTTATCCTCTTGCGTACATCATAGTTACCCATAGAGATGCCGCCCAAGTAGAGCGACTCCTTCGAGCAATATACCAACCTCAGAATCTCATTTGCATTCATCCCGATGGAAAGTCCCCTCAAGACTTCCAAAAAGCCATAAGAGGTCTAGCCAATTGCTTTGACAACGTCTTCGTGCCGTCTAAGGTGGAAATTGTGAGATACGCCGGTTTCACGAGGCTTCAGGCGGATGTCAACTGCATGAGTGACCTCACAGGTCCTATTGGCGTCAAATACAAGTGGAAATATGCAATGAATTTGTGTGGTCAAGACTTCCCACTGAAGACAAATCTAGAAATAGTACATCAATTAAAAGCTTACAGAGGACACAATGACATCAATGGGATCCTCCCATCCGATCATTTTAAACCTAGAACTCAGTTTAAATGGCCTGCCCCCCATAACATCACAGTTTACTTTGGTAATGCGTATATTGCAGCAACCCGGCGATACGTGGAGTACGTGGTTCACAACCGTGTTGGTGTGGACCTCCTTCACTGGGTAAACGGCACACACAGCCCGGATGAAACGTACTGGGTTACCCTCCACCGTGCTAAGGGCACACCCGGCGGTTACCCCATTGGGACCTGGGATTCAAATGTAAGGTTTCTAAGGTGGGGTGATATCCCAAATTCCCCTGCGTGTGTGGGCAAGTATGTAAGGGCACTATGCATCTTTGCAGTTGGCTACTTGCAGCATCTTGCAATCCAACCACAGCTTTTCGCTAACAAATTCCACTATAATTATGACCCCGTTACCTTGCAGTGTCTTGAGGAAGCACTGACTAACAGATCACGGCGCCCTGAAGAGTCTAATCGACTAAAAAATTTCCCTGTTACGAAGCTTTCTTGGCAAAATCACACAGCAGTTCCATAAGTCAACTGGGGGTATGAAATTTACTTGCTTGTATCATAATCGATAACACCCTCAAAACACTCATTAAGCCCCGCCCCTTAACATATTAACCAATCACAACATTGGCTACATCACCTCTGTACACGTGGGCAGCACATTGTGCGTCTCTTCAATGTCACACTGCAAGACATGAACGCGCATGCTATAAGTACGCGCACGCGCATGTTTACATTTTCTATTGGGATTTTATCGTGTTGGACTTTCGGTGGCGTATCCAAGGCTGTGATTGGTCAACACATATGGGGGGCAGGGCTTAATGGATCGGTCTTTTGACCCAGAGTCGGGGTCCCGGGGGCCTGACCCATTCCTGAGTCAGGCTGGCCCGAAACTGGTTAAAACATTCTAACTCAGATTCTGCATCAGTTTAACCTATTTCTGGGTCGCTTTGACACAGACTCTGGGTCATATATACTGACCCCAAAAAGGGTCAGGCACCACTGGACTCGGAATCTGGGTCAATTCGGTTAAGCAGGTTGTGCACATAGAGTTATTATATAAGAACTAGAGGGCGTACAAACCATGCGACACGGCCCGACAAGGAGTATTTTTTGACCACTGAGAAAATGGCGTGGACCATTCATGTACACTGCTTACTCATCCGTTCACACAGCAACCATTTTCTAAGTGGACATTTGTATGCAATTGACCCATAGGAATTTTCGTCCATGGTGAGTCAGTGGAGTTCCGTGCGTGGCATCGCAAGTGCTCCCTCTTGTTCTTATATATAACTCTATGGGTGTGCACAACATGGTAAGACTGGAAATACATTTTATAATGTTCACAGATTTGCACATACCTTGTTATAAATATGGTCGTGGTGAAAAGTAATTTTTATGGTTTTGTTGAAAATAAAAAATTAACAATAATTTATCAAATGACAGCACAACGCACATCCCCACGGATCCGGCATGAATCGTTCAATTTATGGTGGTCCTTTTTCTTATTTATAATTTTTAATCCCCATGTGGGGTTCATCGTAATTCCTTTAGAGTTTGCCTTGTGGATATAATGTTATCAGGACCCCAGACTGGCCACTATGTATGTACACAGCCCCACACATAGCATGTATATTAAGCAGTGAACTAAGACTCTGCTCGGGTGGAAACGTGAGGTCGGCATTTTTTTTTATTGCATTTATGCTGTGAGTTGTGTTGGTTGTCGTTTTCATTCACGCAATTCTGCCCTTTGCTCTCAGTCGCTATGGGGATAGCAAGTCTGCCAGACACGGCACGTTATAAGCTTCCACTGTTTATTATTATAATACGTGGTAGTCAAAAAAAAAAAAAAAATTAAGCACCTACCGGACGTTTAAACTAAAAACTACGAAACGGAACCTGATTTATGTTTTATAAAAAACTCTCAACACAGACATTATCTGGCTAGATGCTCATCAGCTCATGAGAAACTGGAAGATACGTAGGCTTGGAATTTAATCAACATATTTGTCCACATTGTATGGAAAACGTGGATACGAAAATGCATTTTGTATGTTCTTGTCCGATGTCTAAAAACTCTTTGAGAAAAACCATGTATACTGTTTGGAAATGTAATCAAGAGTTTAGTATTTTAACGAAAAGAGACCAACCGATTTTTTTTAATTACCTCTCCGGAAAAGGGTATTGTGTATTGATTAGCCAAGTATAACATGTCTGCTAAGTTGAATGAAATTAATTCTACAAATACTTAGTTTGAAATTATTATTATTTACTAACTCTCGAGGTGAACTTGTATTATTTAATGTAATGTTGTAAACTCATTCCGCGGGGTTCCCTTTGGAGTAAAACAAGAAATCAAATCAAATAAATCATTATTATTAGTAGTATAAAGCTAATTACATTTTCTCAATAATTATCATCAAGTTGCTTTGAATCCTTTCAAAACATTAATATTGCACAGCTAAATATGGATTTTATGCAAGGTATGCCGGAAGATTTAAAACACTACAAAGAGTGAGATAGCAGATAAAGACATTATGGTGTTATATAGTGAAGCCGTTTTTCTTCTTGAGGTGACGACTTTTTTTGTTTTACTCACACATTGCTTGGTAATGTCAAAATCAATGTGTGCATGTCACACGGAGAGACTGACCTGCGGAATAATATTTTAGGTACTGTTTCTGTAAGTAATTCACATAAATAATTAGGTGTAATTAATCCAGTCAGATCTCAAATGACAATGGTCAAATAAACGCTATGAATACTAAAGCATCTCAGGTACTTTGAATTAGCAGCTCAGTGGCTAATTCTCTACTTCAATTAGCTCACTCTTTGTAGTCTTTGAATCTGCCTGCATGCCCTGCATAAAATCCACACTGCTGTGCACCTTGAAAGGATATTAAAGCGATTTACCACTCATTGTTAGTTTTAAGCCAGAATACCCAAAACTGTAAGCCATCCATAGAGCTATATATTATTGACGGGAATCCATCTAGTAATAGACCTTTCCCATGAAATATGTAAATTGCACATCACGCGTGCGCACTTACACTACTGGTGGGCAAAATGAAAGAACATCAAGCCTTTTTTGTGGAGCTAATGGTGGCGTGACGCACCGTGCGTTTGTGCGTCTGCCTAGTGCACAACTTTATGGCGTTTAAACAACCACTACGCAAATAAAGATTATGTATTTGTAACAAAAGTATGTAAAGAAGACAAACTTTATTATGTTATTAACTAAATTCGTCTCACTAACCACCAGTGACGGAGTGGACGATACATTTTGCTTGTCATGGGCTTGTATCGCGGATAGAAACTGCCGCGCAATTAACTGATCGGAAACAGGTGACGCTGCTGGTACACCGCAGATGCACCGCTGCAGTAAATGATGGACGTTCTTTCGTAACATAACTGCAACTTTCAGGATTTCAACAGATTATGAAATAAGAGTGTCTTGTTCAGAGGTGGGTCAGATGGTTTGAAAAAAAATAAACCCTTTAGTTTCTCAGTTAATTGCCGAACAATTTTACTGTTATCTGATCAGGATAGTTTCACCACTCGGAAAATAACAAACCTGTGAAATGTTGGGCTCGCTTATCCGTCGTCCGAGTTGGGAAAACATAAGTGAAAAACCGTGCACCCTTTTCAGCAAGTAGCCTAAAAACATTGTCCTTAATTTCGAATTGCGAAATTAAAATATGGGTCTTCAATTCAAATAATATTTTCTTGACTTTGACACAGTAGTTCAGACAGAAATAATATTGCTATGAGATTGGTATCCTGGAGCGACCGGTTTCCGGTCACTTAACAGTAAAATCGTTCGGAAACTAAATGAAATTTTTTTAAACCATCTGACCCACCTTTTAACGAGACACTTTTAATTCATAATCTGTTGAAATCCAAGAAGTTGCAGTCATAAATTCCGAAATATTGTCCTAAATTTACAGCGCGTTACCGCTGTAAATTACAGCGCGTTACCGGTTTCCGGTCGGTCCAGTCAGGGGCAGTTTTTATCAACTTCACGCACTAGTATGGCGCGCAAAATGCAAAAAAAAAATTACCCCAAAACAATAATAATTGTCCAGACTGTCTCTGCGGCTAGTGAGATGATTAATGGCTAATAAAATAACAAAGTTCTTCTTAACATGATTTTTTTTTTAATTTATTTTTTCCTTTTCTTTTTCTTCATTTTACTTTAAAGTGGTATTATTGATTATTTTCCAAATTAAATGTAATTGTTTTTGCTGAACTTATATAAATGTGTATAATTATATACATCAATTATCCTTTTCTTTTCTGTAGTTTGTGGCTTTTCTGCTTCATCAACATAATAAATGATGATTACTTCTTGCAGTGCCCTCCCTCCCCAAGAGAAAAATCCAGATGACACAAGAGAAAAGCATGGCACCTTTTCTTTTCTTTCTCTTCTTTATTTTTCTTTGAAGTGTTTAACCTAAATTGTTTTAAAATTAAATGTAATGGGTTTTACTGAATTTATATAAAACAAATTTAATTGATAAAAATCCATTTATATTTATTTATCAACTTATGCGACTTTTCTGCTTTGAACATAATAGTTCTTGCAGTTTGTTCCTCTTCCTGACACATTAAGGGAGCAGGTCCAGATCTGGTAGCTTTGGTGTTTTATTTTTAAGCTTTTCTGATTGATCAACAACATCAAGACATTCTTGAGAATAAAATAGTCTGTAGCTGGCTTTGACTTTGCGTATCACAGTCTGTAAAAAGGAGAGAAGGAAATATAACATTGCCATTAAAAAACCTATAAAATCGATCATAAAGTTCCTAAAATTAATTCTAATAAAGATGACATTTTCTGGATCCTGACATAAATTCATGGCCATTAGCTATGTACAATGTCAGGCCCTACAAGTATTTTGTGCACTTATTTTACATGCATTTTGTGCACTGTCCGTGGCATAAATATGAACGTTTTGGGGATTTTTTTTGAAACTGCATTATCTGTCAAAATTTGTTCAAAGAATGGGGAAGGGAGGGGAATTAAATGAAACTTGGGCCACACAACTTTGTTGTCCTTACATACAAAAAGATATTACTGAATAAAATAAAAGTGACTGTTCCGTTTCCTCAATACATTTTTAATTTAAAACAAAAAATAATATTTATCAATCTGATTATCTTGAATTTCAGAGTGGCCAATAATAGTGTAATTTGGGGAGAAATGAACTTTATAGTCATTGCAGCTTTCACTAGGGCCCATTGCAAATAATATACAGAGAATGCAGTATAACCACAACAAAGTCATATTCACTTGAAACACACTTAAGGTTTCCGCAATGTTGGCAAGCTATACAATCCCACTTAGCAAAATAATCACGTGATCTACCGTTCTACCTGGGGAAAATGGAACTTGACCTTACCGATGAAACTTTCATTTGGAATGTTTGACCGTGGATTATAATTTTTTAGAGACATTGATTGTGGGTAAAAAGTGAATCAGTGATCTATACTGAAAATTGAACATGTTATAAACTTTTGGGTGTAACTTACGACAGGAAACTTGAATCTAAATAATTTTTTGTGTGGGTGATCGTAAGGAGGATCGGTCGTGAATGAAACTTCTAGTCGCTGTATATCTAGCGCCCTCTCGCGGTAAACAGGAATCAAAATGAGTGACCGGGTATAGGTGTCGACCGAAAACGGGTAACCGTACGACGATACTGGTAGTGGTATGAACTTCATAACCTGTAAGCTTTCAGACCATCTTGGTTGGCAAAAACTCGGGCTGTGAAGTTGCAAAAGAAAGTTCAAAAGACCTTTCTTCAAAACTCGGGCTGTGACGTTGCAAAAGAAGGGTATGACTCACACACACAGGCGGCATCGATGAGGCATCATCCTAATGTTTTTCGCCCTTTACTCCAAACTATGTTGCCCTGAAGGGACATCACATAATATCACAAAATAGTCCTTGCAAATTAATAATTAAATTGCGATGTCGCAAAATCGCAATAATTACTTTGCAAATTACGGCCCTTTTCGAAACAACGGCCTTGGCGTAGGCTCCAGCCGCCTGTTTGAGAGATCCTGCGTTTAAAAAAGTAAAAACTGAATGAGCAAAAGCCGGAGCCCGAGCCAAGGCCGCGTTTTCGAAAAGGGCCTGGAAAAGGGACTCCATCATCGACAGTAGAGGGAGCTACGCTATAGTCTGGTTTACAGTGACATCATTCACGCATCCTAATGGTATGCGTGTAGGGATTGGTCTACAGGAAGGGCAGAAACCACACACACTACTGCTTAACAAAACAACATCTATTGGCTAATTCCTTGGAAGGTTCTGCTAAAAATGCTTAGAAAAAGGTATGTGTTATGACTTTATTATATTTAAGGCGAGTTAGTAGACTACTTTGTACGTTTCACGTACCTTTGGCTTTGTTAATTTACAAACAAAAAGTTACAGATCATTTTTATTTCGGGTCATAACGCTCGATCCTTCCGGCAACCTAACCTAGTAACCGTCGTGATTGTCATGATTGTCGTAACGTCGAACGCCTGAGCCGTAGCTTGGCGATGACTAGCCCCACTAGTGTGGCAAGGATTTTTGACATCGGTTGAATCCTTAGCCACACATCCATGTCTATCTTTTGTGCAGCTCGTCCCACAACAGATAACCAAATATGGTACAATGACGTCATGCCATGTTTGCGCACAGCAGACGAAAGTCGTCCGTTTCACAGTGCCATGCTGAGTCGTATGTACGGTCGGGATCCCATGCATCGGATCAGGGTGACGGATCACGCTGAAGATGTCATGGTGGCCTTCTCGAGCAAAGGACGTGCGGATCATTTTAACAAATTTCGTGAGAAGAATGCTAAAATTATCCGTTACTAAGACAGCAGTCTGCATTCAGACGGGTCAACGGATGGGCAGAAGAGGTTGGTTCGTTATCAAACCAAGAATTATTCATATATGATGAGGCCAGTAATAATCGTATGATTAGTACCATGTTGTCACCCGGAAATCCAAGCACGCCGAAATACTGAGACCATGATGCCCCCGTGCTGAAATGCCCAGCTACGTCATCCGGAAAACTGAGCACGCCGGAAACCTGAGACCGCGACACCGGTGTTTCTGGCGTGGTGGTTAGAAGTAGCCCCATATAAGTGCCAATGCGCTGGACTACCTCCGCTTCTTGGCCTTACGAACGTAATTGTCCAAAATCAGGGATCATGGCTCCGACGATGTTGAAATGTGTCTGTATCAGCGCTGAGATTTTTCGTAACATACTCCACCAAAATAAGTCATTATACCACGGATCCAATGTACGTGAGACTCTGATGAAATGATTCAGAGATCATCCATGGACAAATTTTGACTGAGATAGCCGTGTTAGTCTAACAGATGAAATATAAAAAATAAAAAATGAAATATAAAATAAAGTGTAAGTTTCGATTAGAAAGTTGATCCCTGATCTTGGACAACTGCATTTGTAGGGCCAAGAAGCGGAGGTAGTAGAGCGTATTGGCACTATTATTAACGGGGCTAGGTTAGAAGCTGTACAACTGGCTCCAACAAGTTGGTGTGATGTTTCCGTAAGGATGCTTTGCCGACTACATCATGATACAGATACAGATGACCATCATCAGAGTCGCCATCAGACAAAAATCAACAGTCACAAGTGTGATTTTGATTTTGTCAGGGTTTATGGAATAGTATACCTTAATCTAGTTTACATGCAAGTTAATCAGGCCATGGATTGTCAAATGCACTACTATACCCTATGTTCCTTTTTGTTGAAGCTACCCTGTGTTACATTTTGTGCTTGATATGTGGCAGGGTGTCCCCCCCCCCCCCCTCCTATTGTGTCTTCATTGTGTTCTGGGAATCTCTGGAATTCTTTTGAGGATTTCAGGGGGAGGGTGCTTCTGTACAAGAGGGGAAGAGTGTGTTAGAGAATGGGCTTGCTGGGAACACTTGGTGTGGGGGGGGTGGGGTCCACCCTCTGCCACATATCTGGCTTGGTATACTGTGTTGTACACCTGCCATTACTTTGGTCATAAGTATTTTTGTTCACAGGTTTTAAGGGCTTAATGAAGCAGTAATTGAGTATTAAAGAAGTGACAAGAAAGTCTCAGTCTAAACCATCAGCCTCATAACTCAGATTCCATGCCTCCTTTAAATTCCAGCTTAAGAGTAGATGAAATAGCAGTAGACAAAAATCTGCTAATATGAATATTAAGTGAGGGGTGTGGTAGAATACAAAGAGAGGGAAGTAGGAAAAGGTGAAAATCAGTTAGACATTAAAACCTGAGAGGGAGAGGATGTGTGAGGTAGGCCCTACTGCTCTAGATTGCCATAAACCAGTGATAGCAAAGTAGATACAAACCACATGGTGTTACAGGTAACCAAATGTACATTGATGCCTCGCCATGCAATGCCTCAAAACACCCGATTCTCCTCATCTGTGTCAGTAGTAAGCGGAACAAAGTAACACTGAGCCCTCGTTCATTAGCGACGCAGATTATAATCACTCGAGTGTTCTTAAATAACGTCAGGCGGTAGAATCAGCCACCAGCAAACGACGTTATTTATAAACACTAAGTAATCTAGGTTATGGGATTACAATCTGTGTCGCTTATGAACGAGAGCTCGGTGTTCCTTCGTTCCGCTTTCTGACACAATTGAGGAGTATCAGGTTTTAAAACCTAAGAACCAGTACATGTTTCTTCAAGCAGATTTGTGCGTCAGTCGGCATAAACTACACTTGTCAAAGCCTATGCTCAGTGGACTCAGCCACTGGGGCAAATCATTAACAAGTTCGAGCGCGGCATTCAGGCTGCCCAACACAAGTTTGAGGGCAAGCCGACCCAACCAGCACAACCCAAGCTCTAGTTTGTTCAAACCCATAGGTTTTGTGACTTCTTATTTTCCTCAGAATTGTACATTTTGAAATTAACAAGTTTTATGAAATTGTGCACTTTGGTTTGTAGAATGTTTATTAAGTGTTTAATAGAAAGCGTAGGAGTAAAATTTTTGTTTTCTAATAATTTATCTTGAAAGGTCTCGGCATTGTTGATTGAGGCAAATCAGTTCAGAAACGGATTAAGCTAGTCAGGAGCGAGGAAGATGTCTGGCTGTCTGGATGGAGTGGAATGTAGTCGGCCAGAGTGGTGCGAACTTGGTGAGAAGCGAAATGCAGTGGCTTCAGTCTTATCTGGTATACTGGTGAGTAAACTATTGATCGGTAAATTCTTTTAAACAGTTTGGTGCAGGGTTTCCGGAATTTCTCCATAGCCACCCACAGGTTGAATTTTTCGGAACACCAGGAATGTGTTTTTATTTCTTTTTTCTTTTCTTTTATTTATTTATTTTTTCGGGGGAGGGGGGGGGGGGCGGGTTGAGAAAAAGTATATTAATTCTTATCATCTTGTTTTCAAAAAACACATTCTGTCCAACTTGTGAAACTTCATCAAATTACACGGTCATACTTAAAGGCCTTGTGCACGTAACGTCACCTACCACTTGAAACTATGATGGCACCCCCTGCAAGACGGTCAAGGAGACACTGGCCCGTCCGGCGAGAGCACCATGCTAAACCAACCCCGACTACTGCCTGCCTGGACATGACTGCACAGGCATCAGCCGCAGCTCCTACCCCGCCGTGGTGCGTCGCGCTATCCGGAAGTTCAAGAAGGGTTCAACAAACTAGTTCAACAATCTAGTTCCCTCGGCTCCGCTTTGGAAACTAGTTTGTCAACTTCCAATTCACCGGAATATCACTCTGCACTCCATGGAGGAACACGAAACACTGGGGCACTGGGGATAGGAAAGGCATGGCGTCAGGCAACACGTACATTTTTGTATCTAAAAGCAAACAAGGCTGTACCTCACAGAGTTAATATTGACTGTCCACCCTCAAACCATGTTATAATATTTGTACATTATGTAATCAATTCTCTGGTTTGACTGATGAAAACCCTGTCCTGCACTTGTGCATGAAGTATTTCCATCCCTCGTACGCAAGAACTTTTATCCCAAAAATATTTTATGTGTTTTCTTTTGCCCGCAGTTTTTCGCAGGTTGGTGGATTGCCATAGATGCAGCGGCTTTCTACCCAGAGCAGAGTAAGCTCCTTAACGCCTACCACGTATGCGGAGTGGTATCAACGATAGCCTTTTTTATGTAAGTTCGATTCGTACTGGTTTTTTTTTTCCTTCTCCCGTTAGGCATACATTTGAGCTGCGCTGCTCGTCTTCAGCTTTCTGTCTTTGATTCTAGGCTGGTTATTACATTATTCAGTATTTGGCATTGGTTGTATTATTTACGTCTCCGTGTTCCACGAACCTCTCGTAGTTGCTCCAGACAATCCTTTAGTTTTGTACAAGCGCCATGAGCACTTTTGTGGATTTTTGCGCTTAATAAATAGACCTTATGCATTGACGTCATCAAGCCGCCATCTTAGAGGTAAATCGATGATGTAACAATGGAAACGCAGAGATTTGTACGCGCAGCGCACAGGATTGGCCAATGAACAACCTCATTTTGACCTCTAGACGAGGGCGCCCTACTCAAATGACGTCATGTGCATAAGGTCTATTGTCATCATTATTATTATTATTATTATTATTATTATTATTCATCCCAGTGCCATTCATATGTTTAATGCTACTGCTCATTAAGTTGTAAACTGGTCTTAAGAGCTTCCCAGGTTGGCCCTGCATTCGTCCCCATGCTAGTTCGTTTTTATTTGCTTGTGATATTTAAACTGTGATATTTAACTGTCATTTCTGCTGTATATTTTTGTGTGTGAACTTTTATGGTGTACTCTTTCTATTATTTATGTTTGATGTATACCTAATGTAATTGTTTTGATTGGATGTCATTTTACCATTGTCAGTGGAAATTGAGTTTCTATGTTTTTTGAAAATGTGGACAACAAATATGAATCTAATCTAATCTAATTACTAATTACTATTTGGTGATTGTTTATTGCTTTTGTGTTGATGACTAGGGCTATTCTACACCAGCCTCAGCTTATTTGAACAGCCTTCATACTACATTCCACTGTATTATTATCCATGGTCATGTGTACTCTTTGCTTGTATTGTACTAGTTACTGTTTTTTTTTGTGTCCAAAGATTCTGTCTTTTCTTATTATGAGAAAGGAAATAATGTATTACTGAATTGAATTGACCAGCAATTGATTTTTTTGTGCAATATTTTCATTTTGGAATAAACAGTTTTATCCTGGCAGAGTTTTTTTTTGTGGGGGACTGTCCACCAGACTACCTGAGAAGTAAACCTACAGTACTGTCTTGACCAGTGTTTGTACACTAGACCATAGACTGGTTTGCAGTCCCAACATCGTTTACGTTCTGACTGAATACAGGGACCGGTAGCGGGTAATCAAAATTAGCATACACCTGGCAGATTTCTGCCAGGTATATGCTAATTAAAATTAGGTCTATGTAATCCCATAATGCAATGTGGCCTTTACACAAAACATGACGGACTCAGAACCTCAGAATCTCCCATCGTTAAGATGTTCTTCTAAAGTTAACTTGAATTTTGATGTTGAAGGTTGGTTCACTAGGTGAAGGGTTATGATACACACGTGTGCTAGTGTCAAACAACAACATGCACACGTCACAAACGTCATCTCTTAAACTAGAAAATTATTACTGCGCCGGCGCAATCGTGGGCCTATCAAAAGCGCCATATCGCTAGTAGCTACCGGTCCCTATATACAGTCAGAAGAGAACGATGTAGGGACCAGGAACCAGTCTAACTAGGCCATTGACTAAATCAACCCCTACTAGTCCCTGCTAGGTGCTTCACTCAAATATTAAGCATGGTCTTGAAGTTGATAAATGGACTATTGTGTCCACTTTGGTTTTGGTTTTTCAGGGTGAATGCAGTTTCTGCCGGTCAAGTTCGAGGTGACTCCTACAGTACTGGATGTATTGGTCAAACAGGTATGTATAGAGATAACACTTCATTCCCAAACACCTTCAGTTTTTTCCTAGGGTGACTGTTTATGTTTGGCAAAAATGCTGTATCCGGCTGCCACTTTATCTCCCTTGACCTTAACGCCCATTAGGGTCCTCTTAAGTGCCCTGCCAAATACAACAGAATGCAACACAGTAGAAATGAGAACCATGCCAAATGCAACAAAATGCAACAAGGGATTCTGTTGCATTGTGCAGGCATGTTGTTTGTGTTGGGAATGAGCAAGGGTGTTTGCCCTGCTGAATGCAACAGTATGCACATAAGTGCAGTGTTGACTTGGCTAAAATGTGGGACCATGAACTCTGCCCAATAAAACAAAATGCAACCCCAATATAAAATCACTTGACTGCTAAATGCAACAAATTCAGTCAAAGTATGACATCCAAGTTGACTGCCAAATGCAACAGACTGCAACAACTATTACCAATTGGTGCATATTGTTGCATTTAGCATGGTTAGGGTTAATTTAGGTCAAATGATAGCCTTACCTGTCCAGAAAGGTTGACAGAATATATACAGAGAGGAACAGGCACTTTGAATGATTACAAAGTCATTTTCACGTCACGTTGGGCTTGACGGCGCTACTCGCTAAACGCCATTTTAGTTCCTTTGGGCATGAATAAAATGTCCGCTTGAATTTTCTTTTTTAAAGGTCAGAAATTAGCGTTTTAGCTACTAATCTCTCGAGATGAATATGATAAGAAAGGGAAATAAAGCCCAACATCCATTAAAAAATCTAAAAAAATCCCTTAGAAAGTGGCAGTCGGATATGAAAACTTCTCCCATTGTTCCGAAACTCCCCATGTATGTCCCAACAACTCAGTGTTCTGTAAGCCCCGCGGAATTCTGCGCTTCTGTCCCACAGAATCACACGCTCAATACGAGATGCCGCAAGCGCGGAATTCTGTGGCGAGCAGCGCCATGAAATTGGGTCCTCGTGTGGATTTCACGAAGCGCTACGACTAGTCTTATCTTGAGTTAGGACGAGTAACTAGTCCTAACTTATAGGACTAGTCATAAGTTAGGACTAGTCCTAAGTTAGGACTAGTTTTGTGAAACCCACCCCTGGTGTATCTTGTTACCTTTGGCGTGGTAAGGGTTACTGTGTACAATCCATGCGTTTTGTATTACCTGTCCTTCAGACGAAGCAGAGTGTACTGTTAGAAATGTCAAGACCACACCTGCTCTTTTCAGAGCCACCACTCCTTCCCAAAATGCCAAAAGAGATTCTTACCTGGTTGTACCCGCAAGTTTACTGGTTTACCTGTTATAGTTTCCTTACCTGTCCGTGTTGCATTGTTTCAACCTCTCTTCACAGTTTGATCTTTAGCATCAAATTTGTTTCACGTTTGCTGGCAAATAAAATGAAATGAAATCAAATCAAATCCAAGTTTTCTGTCTACTTCCAGGGGCACGTGTTTGGTTGTTCGTTGGATTTCTGATGGCGTTCGCCGGTCTAATTGCATCAAGTTGGATACTTTTTGGACCCTATGTTGTCAACAGTAAGTCATTTCTTTCATGATTTTCATATATACCCAGTCGGTTTCCCTTGTGGTTTCTTGCGCGATATTGAAAGAAAAGTTGTATTCCCTTTAAAGTGACCCCTGTACTGCCGCTTCCCAGGTTGTATTGTAAAACTGGGCATGATCCCCGACACTATGTAGCTGAAAGACTTCTGAACAAAGATGCCAACAAGATGGGGGGCAGGTGGTCCAACATGGGGCTAGATAGCTCAGTTGGTAGAGCATCGGCAAGTCAGTCCGGAGGTTGCTTGTTCACATCCCACACTAGTCAGTTTTTTATTTGTGCACCCAGAATTGGATATATTGCAGGAAAAATACTGAGCGCTTTGAGACGCCCATCGGGTGTGATAAAGCACTATATAAGAACTGCGTAATATTATTATTATTATTATTATTACTATTATTATTATTATTATTATTATTATTATTATATAATGCTCATTACAGATGGTATCAGTGTCTAACTTGAAAGCTTATCTTCATATACTTATGAAGATAAGCTTTCCAGTCAGAAGTTGTTTGTTCATTAATACAGTCATCACCAATTGACTTTTACGATGTACCTCTTAATTCAATTTCTTTCTCTTTTTTTTCCTTCTTTTTTTCCCCCTTCTTGTTTTTAACAGAAATTTACCCAGATCCATATCCGGGAGTTGCAATTTTTCTCCAGAATTTCCTCATCTTTATGTCGTAAGTATTTTTCACCTTAAAAAAAAAAGGAAAACAAAGTGGCATTTGAAACTTTGAGTGGTGGAGACGCAATCTAGTAAAGATTTACGGTAACACCATTTACATGAAAAAAATCCCTTATGAGTTGTGGTGGTTCTGAAAAGAATCGGTGGTGTAAACAATGATTGCGGTAACATCATTTTGCAAGTTTGGATACCGCAGTGATTTCTTTTATAGATGTTAAACTTGAATCACGGGTAAATAGAATATTATTTTTTACCCATACACTGATGAGCGTTTGAAAGCTCTGCATACTTTCTTTAACATTGATTGTCTTTTGCATGAATCTGTTTGTTTTTTTATGGTGTTTTTTGATGGTTTCACTACTGTGATTGATCTTTTAAGTGATGCTAGAGCAGCTAGTCGATCTTATGGCGACAAGTGAGGCGTTTACTTCGTCTGTGTTTTGTGCATTTAGGTTTGAACAAGATGCTGCTAATGAAATTTGCAAAGCCATTATGCCGTTAACAATGCCATTATCTTTCAAGTGTTTGTATTTTCATTTTAGTTGTACTATTAAATCTTTATTTGGAATATATAATGCCTTTTTAAGTCAAGTAACTCTAAATACATGTTTGAAAGTGTTTAGTTTAATTAACTGTTGAAGTTACTGTTTTAACAACCGTTTTGTATAATTTCTGTTTAGCATTTAGCCTCATTTTGAACATTAGGCCTATAATGACATGTCTGTGTTTTTTCCCATTAAAAATTCTGAACAATTGGGCTAGATGTAGCTCGGTTGGTAGACTGCCGGTGTCATAGGGTATTCTGTCCTCTGGGTAATGTGTCCACCATACGGTAAATTAACGTGGGCTTGAGGAGTTTATACAAAAGAGGGCGCTATCAGAAGGAGTTAGTACACAATTCGCCGTATGCTCGGACAGAATCTCCTGCCGGACAGAATCTCCTTCCGCGCCGGCACGTTAATCCGGAGGTCGCAGGTTCAAATCCCGCGCCAGTCAGTTTTAGTTTGTTCCGACCCCCAAAATTAAAATAAATAGAACTTAAACCTTGAAACACTTTTTTTTTGTTCTTGCCTTACAGGGGAATAGTCTTCAAGTTTGGCAGAACGGAAGAATTGTGGGAGTGAATAGCAACGTCTTATAAAATATCAATTTGTGTCTTTGTAAGTGTTTTTTTTTTTTTGTAAATAGGTCATAGGCCTTTATTACGACGAGACCATCCAGTTTTAGTCCCATTCAGATCAACAGAACCAAAGCGAAGCAGGAATTGTCAAATAAAAATCAGTAATTATGGAGCAAGTTCGACTAACTCTGATTGACCTCACGCTAGTCAACGATGGTTGGACCTAGTCTAGCCGACTATTCGCGACCCACCTATCGAGGTTGGTCGCATCGCTGGTTACCAGTAGCCGTTTCATAAGCACAGTGCAGAGGGGACCAGTCATCAGAAAAGTGATAACGTTGATTTTGCTGTTTTCTCATGGTCGCGTTGACGTGACATGACTAGAGTCGTTCGCGCTTCAACTTCAGTGCGCATGCACTACGTACGTCACTAACCACTCGTTAGCCATTGGTCCTTGATCGAACTTGCTCATGGTTGCTTTGCAGGGCAGGGGCCATGACGAAGGTGGTGTGCAGAGGATACAAGATCTGAAAAGGTCGGTTTATCCTGCCTGTATACTCACCGCTGACACACAGTGCCAAGACCTTGAGAAATCTGCCCGAAATGTATAGACTGGAGACTAATTACGTTGGTGAACTCGCCACAAAAAAAAAAGAAGTGAAAAACCCCATTATTGTAATTCACTGTTTTCAATCATTGGATTTTGGACTCGCCAGATCAAAACTGATTGTTTTTTACTCATTTCTCAAAAAAATAAAACACTTTCTGCAAAAATATTTCAAGGGAAGTTTTCCACCATGACCATCTTTGTACCATGTGAGTTATGTGCAAATCTGTGAACATATTTTCACTCTAGGCAATGTGCTCACCTCTCAGCCCCACATTGTTTACTGACATGCAGCCTGTGGTGCCCACATTGTTTGACCACTCAAACGTGAACCACACATTCTCACACAACAGAAAGCTGTTGCACAAAGGTCATTTTTACAAACTCTATTTTCACCTTGAAGATGTTGTTTTACAGCAAAATAAGTTCTAAAACAATTCTTCCGTAGTGAATTTCCTTTCCTCTCGTCCACAAATCACTGGGATCGGCCAACAAATGGCCAAGTTCTTGGTCTTTGTTTCCTTAGTGTGATCTGTAAACACTTTTCTGTATATGACCATAAGGCGCTCCGTTGGTGTTTGGCAGTTCAGATCTTTCCACTCCAATTTGAAGGGATTGCACAATAGCAGCTTTATTTATTTTACCATCATTAGAAAGATCTGATCTTTCTCTTTTCATTGATGGTAAGCTTGAGTATGGAGTGCAAACATGGACAAATTTACAGCTTTATAACAAATGGCCCTTGTGCTCTGGCTTGAGTGCAGTTTTGTGTGTGACCTTGGTCGACTAAAGTCGCCATTGGGGCTCAAGCAGGGTATGGTGCACAGTCGACTATAGTCGCCATTGGGGCTGAAAGGGTTACACAGTTTTCTTTTCCTGTATATTTCCCACTCTAGGATTCAAGAATTGCTTTGCGTTGTTGTTTTCTGTTCCAGACAACTCATTGACCTAAGATGCAAATACAGTATGGTTTCCGCTTTTCATTTTCTTAATATGAACATTTCACCAAACGTTTATACTGCCTTTGACTCTTAATGCACAGCAACGGCCGTTTAATTTTTTTTTTTGCAAACGTGTAATATAAAATGTGTATAATGTCCATAGAAATTTGTTTGGTTTTTTGTTTGTTTGTATAAAGTGGTTATGAATAATATGCAATCAGTCGTAGGTTGTAATAAACATATATTTTTTATTTAGTTTTGTAACCCTCTTCACTAGCAGTTGAAATGGCCAAGGGTACACAGTAATGATGTTCCAGTACAGAGATTTTTTTTTCGCCTTTGAGAGTTTCTCTGCAAGCATCAAAACTCGAGGCACTTAACCCTAATGCCCTAAGCGTTTTTTTACTAGGAGACCTCCTCAACCCATCATACTCCAACAGTACACTTGTGGGGCCAGTACACAACCCATCATACTCCCACAGTACACATATGGGGACAGTACACAACCCATCATACTCCCACAGTACACATATGGGGACAGTACACAACCCATCATACTCCCACAGTACACATATGGGGACAGTACACAACCCATCGTACTCCCACAGTACACATATGGGGACAGTACACAACCCATCGTACTCCCACAGTACACATATGGGGACAGTACACAACCCATCATACTCCCACAGTACACATATGGGGCCAGTACACAACTCATCATACTCCCACAGTACACATATAGGGCCAGTACACAACCCATCATACTCCCACAGTACACATATGGGGACAGCACACAACCCGTCATACTCCCACAGTACACATATGGGGACAGTACACAACCCATCATACTCGCACAGTACACATATGGGGCCAGTACACAACCCATCATACCCCCACAGTACACATATGGGGACAGTACACAACCCATCATACTCCCACAGTACACATATGGGGACAGTACACAACCCATCATACTCCCACAGTACACTTGTGGGGCCAGTACACAACCCATCATACTCCCCCCCCCCCCCTCTTAGTTACACCACTGTTATTTATACTAAACTTGGACAACGTAGTAGTGCGGCATGCCTCCTCCAACCAGTTTTACAGTACAAGAAGACCTGTACTGTTTGATGCACTCACCACATGATGTATAGTAGACTGGCAATGAGTCTTTTATCACAAGTGATGTGGTGAAGATGAATGATGAATGAATAGGGCGGTTGACCGTACTGTTTGGATAAATAAAAAGACCGGCATTGTGCCTACGATAAACAAAAAACATCTGGGTGATGTATCAGTTGGTACATGTAAGTGGATGTACTCTGTTTGGGTTCATGCATCACTGTAGACCAACAACCTCGTTTACAAAAAGATTGATCTTGCACTATACATTCCAGGGCACTGCCTAGCAGGCAAGGTTCTACAGTGGTCATTGGTAAATTTTCCACTTTGCATCATATTTACAATATAAATTCAAGAGTTATAATAATAACAGCGGTTCAAGTTTTGAGATGTGCATAGCAAATGTTCATAGCAAAAGTCGATAAAAATTGTTCGGTGCAATCTTCATAAAATTGTAATGTTATCTGCCATTGACATGATTGAGCTATTTACAAATGGTGCCCGTTCGAAGTCTAGTCTCTGTGGCTCTTTTGTAAAGGAGTCATGGCTACGCGGCCTATTCACGGTCGACTTGAAACTGTGAATGTCATTAGCTAAATTGGAAAGTCACTGTGCCATGCATGCCTTTGAATGTTTTTCAAAAGAAATTGCGCTGTACAAATGCCACAACTATTATAGGTTGCATGGGCAGGCTTCTCGCACCACTGCTTAGAATTACCCCCCCCCCTACCCCCCCCCCACCCCCCGTGCATAAACAACTGTAACAACCTTTGTATTCATGTCGTAAGCTGGCAATAAATTTAAGTTGGACATTTATTTGTGACCGAGACATATTGAGGGGCGAGGTTTATATTTGCAGACGTTATTTTAATGGGAAATATGTCTGGAGGGATGAGGTAATATTTGCAGACGCTATGTTATTGGGAAATGTGTCTGGAGGATTGGTACTGGTATGAACGTTGCAATCGATAGGCTTTCAGATTGAAACTACTGTGGTTTTTTGTTTTGTTATTCTGGTTTTAATATACAAATATTGACAGCTTTGAGTGGTATGGTTCAAACTTTGACTACCAAGGTGATCCCTGACCATCTTCCCTAGGTAAAGCCGAGGGAAAATAAAAAGGTCTGGGGATCACCGAGGAAGTTTAAACCATTGAGTAAAAGCAGCATGAGTATAAAAGCAGGCAATATATGTATTATAACACCCCCATACGATAAACTGAGATGTCTAGTACCAAGAAGCCACTGCTGCTATGGGTATAATAGATTGGTTGCTATAGGTATAGTGCGTCACGCTTGCACGACTTTCTAGTAAAGATAAGACAAATCACGGGACGCACTGTAAACCCAATCACAAGGCAGAATCTAAGTGAGGGTGTTGTAACATTCCATTGTTCATTTGATGAGAAATATATCAATTGATTATTTCTTTATTATTATTATTATTATTATATATTTCTGGTGATGAAACCAAGGATTCCTCAAAAGCGCATACTGCACTGTAGCTCGCAAGCCTGAGGAAACCTGTTGGGTAGAAGATGATGAAGAAATATTCAGTTTTAGATGTGGGAGGAAAACCCCAGAGAAATACTCCGGGGGAAAAACCCACGCGATCAGGTAGGGACTGAAAATCCAATCCACATAGTGACCCCTGGCGGGACTCGAACCGGGTACACCAGAGGTGAAAGGCGAGGAAAGTACCGCTACGCCAACCTGACCACCCTAAAATTTGGTCATCATGACAACCAGTTTGGCGAGCAGTTTATGCTTTCATGGTTGTTCACTCTTCATCTACGTCTGCCCTAACACTAGTGTTTGTATTGCCACAAACACTGCATGTCTAGTTATTTTTGTTACACTGATTATTACTCTGTAATTTGTATAAGTGGACACTTTTATACATACATTATTCATAATAGCAGCAGATACATGTATGGATTTTGTTTAGACATGTAAAGCATCGAAGTTCAGTGCTTCAGAATTATTGATGAAGGACAAATAGAATTCATGATTTCATATCTGACTAAAAAGTTGACTGTTCAAAACGGACAAGAAAGAGACAACTGTAATTGCATTGCACACAAAGTTTATTAGAAATATATGTACATGTATATATTAGTGTTATTAGTACAACTTGCAAGTAACTGCACAATTCAGCATTGCTTGTGCCAAACATCCAACATTCTGATACCTGAAGGTGTTCAGTTGAAAGGGATGATACAATTGGTTTTTTAGTTTTTTTTTATGTAAAGCATTTTCATGATAGTTCCCTAGATTAGCTTTCAAGAGATATGGCATAAAACCCAACCTGTGAAAATGTCACCACAGCAAAATAATGATGCTTACCAGAATAAGGTTACCAGCCAAAATACCATGTCAGATGTGCCATCTGTGATTGGTATCCTGCTCCTTTTTGCTTAGCAGAAAATGGTTAATCAATATTTTCTGCTTAAGCAGCTCTATGAAATTGGGCCCGCATCTTCCATGTTGACACTTGTGCAGTTTAGTTTTGCTTCTTAAAAGTCAAGTTCATGAAAGATGACCAACGTTTCTCAACTTGGTACAATTGGTTTTTTTCTCTCGGAATAATCATGTCAAGATAAAACTGATACAACTTCAAAATGTACATTAAAAATAAAAGTATATGTACTTACGGATTCCCTTCTGCAAATAGGTTGTTTTAATGGGAAACATGATGAGCTGCATAAAATATCTTAAAAACCCATACTTTAAAAAAAAAATAAAACTTGTTCAAACATTGTAGGTGTCCGCAGCTGACTTGGGCAAAGTGTTTCAACCCCTTTTAACAAACATAGTCTTGTCATGGTAGTATGTCTTGTGAAGCCTTGTTCAAAGTTACACAAGAGATTGATTTGTGATGCTCCACACCGACATCAGGCAGTTCTAAGAAATGACGGAATGGCATTCGTAGGGAAGACCACCGAAACGTCGGCCATGGTATCGATGTGATGTGATGTCTTAAACATTATAAATGTTGAGAAATACGCCACCTTATAGGCCTTGACTAGGTGTTTATTGCAAGCTCTTATTTTCGGTCCGTGATGTCTGTGAGAAAATAAACTCAATTTTGAGTTGGAACAGGAAGTAGCACCTGGTTTTGGCGTGGAGCGTCACAATTAAAAATGTTGAATACAGTGAAACTGCGCCAACTCCTTTGTCACAAAAGTTCTTTTTGCAGTGGTATTGTGTATTGACCCACTTCACCTGACGTCGTCATCACGCTATAATCTTTAGTCGCGCCATCTTGGGAGTCGAGTGTCCTTGTGGTGTTATACAGTGTAGTGCCCATTTTAGGCCACACAGCGTTCACACACTTACCATAATAGACCTTATGCATTGACGTCATCGTGCCGCCATCTTGGAGGTAAACGATGGTGAAATGATGGAAACGCACATCTTTGTACGCGCAGCGCCCAGGATGGGCCAGTGAGCAACCTTCTTCTGGCCTCTAGGCAAGGTCGCCCTACTGAAATGACGTCCTGTGCATAAGGTCTATTAATTGTTTTTACCCTTTATAAACTTTCTGTGATTTTAATTTTTTTTCCGATTTTGTTTTGTCTCAAGTTGTATTGAAAATTGCCGTTTTTAAAAGCTCTGTAAATTTGGATTTGTGAGTCAGCCTTTTGGCCGCTGTAATTCAAATGTTTTTACAACAAACCAATAGTAATAAAATTACTCCCCAAATGGCGGGCGTGGCAGGCATTAGCCGCATTGTGACGTTGGTGCAAGGGGTTCAATAGACTCAACTTTCTACTTCATCTCTGTTTAACAGTCAAGGTGGATTTTATTTGACTACCTGACACAATCTTCAGGGTACTTATATTGAGGTATTTAGGCCTATGTGTTTGCATGATGTCTTTAAGAGAGCATGTGGTTACGTCTTCACGGTTATTGTTGCAATTATGTCAAATATTAAAGTCTGGTTAATAATATGTGGCACCGTTGATTTTGTTTTGATTTCTTGTTCCGTCTACGAGCCTAACATTGACACAACTGTCTTCAATCTGGATTCTCAAAGGCTTAATCTGCTCTAATGTTATACTATAGTATCTCTTATAATTATTTACACATAATGTGAAGGGGAAAAACAAGTACACTGTCGTATTTCTTTTAAGAATGGCGGACACAGAGGGCGCTCTTTGGTTTTGGTGTATACAAAAATAATGTTGAAAACCCTCCGCCCTCATACATTGTAGGAAACAAAAGATATCCACAGACCACATGTTTCTATACCGGAGCACTGTGACCTTGACCTTTTCACCCCAAAACAATCCAAACTTTTCTTTCCCCAAGGGCAACCACCCAACCAACATGACCGCGTGACAAGTTCAAATGTCACTTCTAACTGAAGTTACAGTCCATGAACCATTTAACCATCACTCACCACCAGGGCGACCGTGGGCAACCCCCAACCCAACTTGCAAGACCAAATGTCACTTCTAACTGAAGTTAGGGTCCGGAAATGCCCAGTGCCCAGATGTCTGTTCGGACGTCCCTCCGGCCAGACTCCATAGGCAATGATAATTCCTCTTCAGCTTATGGGGGCTGAGGGGTTCAAACGGGTAGCCAAACCAATATTGCCATCACAATTGTAGCCCCCACATCCCTACCCTTGGCATATTACAAGCGAAAACAGCGCCCTCATCACTGAGGTCCAAGGAAGACCTTTCATTACCTGAGAGTTACATACTGTGCGTACAAACACGCATGGTTCCATTGTTTGACCTCTACAATGGCAACCTATGCATGAGGTCTATCTAATTTGTAAAGTGTGATGTAATTCCACTGTAAGCCACGCCCACTTCACTCAAACTGGCTCCACTGATTACCAGAACCCCGTAGGAGTTGCATTGAGCTAGTTTTTCTTTTGATGATTTATGCAAGAAAAGTTTAATAATTGAACTTTTATGTTCTTCAAAGACCAAGGTCTTTTCAGAATTAAAAGCTTCGATTTTTATGAGCCTCGATAGTCATTTTTTAAAACGTACAACTAATAATAATAATAACCAGTTCTTATATAGTGCATTTCACAATATTGTCTCAATGCGCTTTACATTAGTGCCCTGGTCATTGGGCCAATAACATTCCTGTAATCTTTCTCAGCTCCCTGGGGAGTATACAGCCCCGAGCTGCGGTGGCACTCCAGAGGCTTTTTCAAACACAATATCAACCTCTCGCAGGTACCCATTTATACCCCTGGGTGAAGAGAAGCAATTACAGTAAGGTATAAATTATAGTCAAGCATCTTGCTCAAGGACACAAGTGTCATGTCCAAGGCAAACAACTATGCCTTACGCGTAAATACCAATTGCGGCACGCAGGAGTTCTGTCATTGGTTGGTGAACGACGTGGCTGTGTAGAAAAATTACACTGCTCAACGAAGCTCAAAGCCAAAACAAAAGTGGTCTGTCTGTAAAGGTGGCGTTTGTCGGAAACCTATTTTTACAAATAACAAAATGTTGAGCGCTTCTCCGAGGAAAACAATTTTTTAAGATGTCCTTCAAACCTGACCACAAACATAATTGAGCTTCGGTCATTGGTTATGTGTTTTCAGTTCAGTCGCGGTAATGCAACTGTTCGTTGGCTTGTTTAAGCTTGATTTCAAGATGGCGGATTCCATAAACTAACGAAAAATGTCTACAGAATTCTTTTAAAAATTGAAAAACCTCGAAATATACTAATCCAAAATTATTGCTAAAATTATAAAGACTAAATTCCATCACTTAAAAATAAAACGAAGGCCTTATATTAATTTTCAAGAGATGTGCATATGTCACAAACTGTTTCTGGATACCGACCCCTTTTCGCGTAGCTCCCGGAAATTGTTTCGGTCAACGAATTTTACATCAGAAACTTTTTTTAATTTCATTTTTCATTTTATTTTGTTTACGAATAAGCACGGATGAGGGATTCAGTGCCTACTGGTACCATGGAAAATGTCAGACAACGGTTTCTGTCCAGGGTCGCCCGAACCCACCCCCTGTTGACCTGTACCGGTACCAGGGTCGCCCGAACCCACCCCCCTGTTGACCTGTACCGGTACCAGGGTCACCCGAACCCACACCCGTGTTGACCTGTACCGGTACCAGGGTCACCCGAACCCACCCCCCTGTTGACCTGTACCGGTACCAGGGTCACCCGAACCCACCCCCCTGTTGACCTGTACTGGTACCAGGGTCGCCCGAACCCACCCCCCTGTTGACCTGTACTGGTACCAGGGTCACCCGAACCCACCCCCCTGTTGACCTGTACTGGTACCAGGGTCACCCGAACCCACACCCGTGTTGACCTGTACCGGTACCAGGGTCGCCCGCACCCAACCCCCCTGTTGACCTGTACTGGTACCAGGGTCGCCCGAACCCACCCCCCTGTTGACCTGTACCGGTACCAGGGTCGCCCGAACCCACCCCCCTGTTGACCTGTACTGGTACCAGGGTCGCCCGAACCCACCCCCCTGTTGACCTGTACCGGTACCAGGGTCGCCCGAACCCACCCCCCTGTTGACCTGTACTGGTACCAGGGTCGCCCGAACCCACCCCCCTGTTGACCTGTACCGGTACCAGGGTCGCCCGAACCCACCCCCCTGTTGACCTGTACCGGTACCAGGGTCACCCGAACCCACACCCGTGTTGACCTGTACCGGTACCAGGGTCGCCCGCACCCAACCCCCCTGTTGACCTGTACTGGTACCAGGGTCGCCCGAACCCACCCCCCTGTAGACCTGTACCGGTACCAGGGTCGCCCGAACCCACCCCCCTGTTGACCTGTACCGGTACCAGGGTCGCCTGAACCCAACCCCCTGTTGACCTGTACTGGTACCAGGGTCGCCCGAACCCACCCCCCTGTAGACCTGTACCGGTACCAGGGTCGCCCGAACCCACCCCCCTGTAGACCTGTACCGGTACCAGGGTCGCCCGAACCCACCCCCCCCCTGTTGACCTGTACCGGTATTCACGGCTGCCCTTGTCTTATTCTTCTGGCTTTAATCTGTGCATATCTTGGCTCATTGATGCAGCTGAAGGCAGACTTGGTCTTGGGATGTTGCTCACCAAATACCTGAACATAATGAATCAAAGAAAAAAAAGAAACACAAAAAAACGGAGATTAGTTTGACCGATCTACTAATGTTTGCCATAATTTAGACTTTACGCATTGACATCCTCCCTGCCGCCATCTTAGAAGTAAACCGATGATGAAACAATGGACAACGTACAGTTTTTTATGTGGAAGCACACAGGATGGGAAAATGCTCAGAAAGCATGATTTCTGTATATCTGAAGAAAACAATAACAATACTACGTAGTTCTTATATATTAGCGTTTTATCACACCCGATGGGCTTCTCAAAGTGCTCAGTATTTTTCCTGCAAGGTATGCAGGGTTACATTTTTCAGTCCGAGATCTGTTCCTTTACAAAGCGCCATGTAATGGTTTACAAGATGCTGTGGCGCAATCTGCAGCCAATCAAACCAGGAACACCGGGGCGAACCCCTTCTCTTTGCGATAAGTGCACTGGGTACTTTGACGTGCATTACACAACACACGGGACCTGCGGCTTTACGTCCCATCCGAAGGACGCAGCAATAATGGTTAAGTGTCATTGCTTTTAAGGACACAAGTGTCACAACTGGGACCCGAACCCACACTTTGCTGATCAGAAACACCAGAGTTTGAGTCTGGTGTTCTTATCCGTAAACGGCTACTTTTTTCCACCAGGCAGACATAACAAATCTGAATTCAGATAAAAGTCTGGAATTTCTTATCCCTGTTCGATGTATTAGTGAAAAACCAACAAAGAAATCGTTATTGGTTTCTGTTGAAAAAAAAAACAAACCCCAAAACACGCAGTCAGGGGACCACACTGCTTTCAAAAAGTTGAAATAAAACACCCTTACCTCTCTTGATACCTCGTGCCACTTGACAAAGTAGTCGTAGGCCGTCTGAAAGTTCTGTTTGTCCTCATAGTAAATCCCAATATTGCTCATGATCCGCGTCATTAGTTTGCAATTCTCTCCGTAGGCTTGCTGGCACTGTTCCCGTGCCAGTTCATACCACTGCGCCAAGGAAAAGCAGAGTTCTCATTACTGGTCAAACCAACACAAATACAACTGGTGCAGCTGTTGAATCAATTATGGGTGAGCAAAGACAAATTGTCTACAAAAGGAATGTGAACCTGCGACCTTTCAGACTGGGGTGACGGTGCTCTAACCAACTGAGCTATCTAGCCCTATGTTGGTGGTCTCTCTGTTTTGTTAGTATCTTTGTTCGGGGGTGGCAGTCAGAAGTCATTGTAGCCAGGGATCATGCCCAGGTCACAATATAACCTGGGAAGCGGCAGTACGAACGCTGGTTTATAGTCGGTCGCAACGGCGGGAAAATTGACGTGCGATAGACCATTACAGGACCGAATATTCCCGAACGCGAACGAGTCATCACGAAAGTACTCGAAGTGCTTAAGCCCTAAACCAATCAGACGCCTCCCCCTGCGCGTACGAAACTGCACGGGCAACTTTAAAGAAAAAAACATGCGGTGTCGCGCACGCCATCATTCTACAGTTTTCTATGGGCGCCCCACTCACGGCCATGCCCGCAATTATGCAAATTAGGTTTCGTGAAGTGTACCGAGCGCTGGTGTAATGGTCTATTTGAGTTAATAGTCGACACTGACACCTCATCGACCATAGACTACAATGAAAAGACCCAAGCGTCCAGCGATCACAGTGTCCGGAGATTATCGTCGTGTGACCAACAATAAACCCACCTTAATAAGGCGATCACCATAAAGGGATGCAAATTAAAGCAATAATTATTGTAACTGTTGAATCGTGGATAAAGAATGTATGATAAGCACTGTATGTATGATAAACACTGTATACTCAGAGCATAAAGCCCCAGCTCAACATTGGTAAACTGACTGTAAATGCTTCCATTCTTTGCACAAATCAAGATATTTGGAATAAAACCAACCTGTGAAAATGTCGGCTCATTTCGTTAAAAATGCAATTGGCATTATTGTACACATTCCTCACTGAGACTGATTTCTCACTGAGACGAAAACTAATTTTGGATCTTATTTCATGTATTATTCAAAAACCGTAACACTTCAGGCAGAAATGTTTTAAGGAAAGTTTTCTACCACCATTATCTTTATACCATGTGAACATTGATGTTTTTCTTCTTACCAATGTTGAGCTGGGGGGCTTTAATGAGTCCAGCGGGAAAAATCCACAGAAACCTCAGATGGGATTCGAACCCATGACCTTCTGCATTGTAGAGCAGATGTCTTAAACCGCTAGTTCAAATACTGTATTACACATAAACAACCTTTTGCTTCTACATGTGGTTTATCAAAATGGCATGTTGATGTAAATCCAGACCGAGATAGTTTGGAAGAATGTACCTGAATCTGCTCTTCGTCCCCCCTGGGAAACACGATCGCTTTAGTCATACTAGCTTCAGCCTCCTTCCCCAAGTCACCGATCTGTTTAGAAAAAGAAACAAGATAATAGTTTAACAATTTATTTGGCAGCATCCTTTGGTTTGGTGCACCGTTGGACTTGGGAAGAGTAACTTAAATCTTGCCCTTTAGTTTTCAACAAACACATGATCACATAAATCTGGAAAAATTTCATCAACCTAGTCAATGTATCACAAGCTTTGGGTTGTACACAGCCTGTGCTGCCGAGTATGTAGTGCACCAAGCTAAATCAATCAAAAGAACCATCTCTGCCCTCACTGGTACTCATTTACTCCTGGGTGCAGAGAAGCAATTATGTAGTTCAGCGTCTTGCTCAAGGACACAAGTGTTTATGACTGGGATTCGAACCCACACCCTGAAGAACTTGAGTCCGGTGCACAGCGTGTCGTGGCCGAGAAGTCTAGAGCATCGAACTCAGAGGCTAGGTCACTGGAGGGTGGGTTCGAACCCCGGTCCTGACACCTTGTGTCCTTGAGCAAGAAACTGAACTATAATTGCTTCTCATCACCCAGGAGTAAATGGGTACCTTTCGAGGGTAGAGATTGTTGGTGTGAATGATTACCAACCTGCTCATGCCTGTGTGCGCCGATTTGGCTGCCGGTGCTGCATACTCCAAAAGAGTTGAGATGGTTTTAGGAACGCTTAGGGCACGATGAACAGGGGTAATAATACTGTCAGGCACTTTAAGAGGCCTACTTGGCTTCATAAAGCGCATAATAAATATACATTATTGATTGACCGCTCGGCTGAGATGCGCCAAATGGGGGCAGTGCCCATTTTTCTAGTGCATCAGGAGAATCAATCTAAAATGTCTGATTGACTTGTTCCGATAACAATGAATTTGATTTGCATATATGCATACCTCCTTGAAGAGTCGAATGGCCTCGTCGGCTTGCACAATGGACTCATCTTGAGCCTCTTGAGCCGTGCGTTTGGAATCTCCCCCACACTCCGACCAGTTATTCAGATTGAACGACAGACGCATTACAGAGTTTGCCATCTTGTACTGTTTCAGAGAGAAGAGACCAGAACAAATACAAACATCACAATAGCTAGTTCCCACTCAATAATAATAATAATATACACATATGGACTGGCAATGAGGTCACTAGTGCACGTCTATGCACCCCAAGGGCCTGTGAGTGACCAGGAGAGGGTCCTATTTATAGGACCCTCTCCTGGTCACTCATGCATAGACGTGCACTATTGCCCGAATAATGCCAGTCCATATGTGTTTTATAACACACCTCAGTCTAAAATGTCATGTGAAAGAAAAATTATTTTCAGGACACACGGTTTTACAACTGTAAACTGCTATGAGCATTGTAAACCTCTTGAGGGCGCTGTTTAACAGTCACTAGTTTGGGGGTTTTTGAAACTATTTCCTGCTTTGCGAACTATCTCCCCCAAATGAAGCGTGTGCGGTGTGTTGACGGGCGTCAAGTTCACGGTGGTGCAGATTTCATGCACTAGGCTATATTAGTTCACGCCACGTGACCGTGTTTCAGCCAATCAGGATAAAGAACCAGGGTAGTCGGTCATCTTTATAGGCAATGACCATCATTTTTTTAACACACAATTGTGCATTTTGCGAAAATAACGCATGTGGCATGCGGGAGTTTTGTCAAACTCCTTGCCTGATTGGTAGGTAGACTGATTGGCCGCGTAGCAAAGTTACAATGCCTGACGCAACTTCAAGCCAAAACCCAAGTTGCCTGTAAAGGTGACGTCTATCGGAACTATCTATAACTTAGGATTAATAATAACCTGATCCCAATTTCATAGAGCTACTTTAGCACAAAAAGTTGCTTAGCACAAAAAATCATGCTTACCAGAATAAGGTTACCGGCCAAACTACTATGTCACATGTTCAATTTGTGACTGGTATCCTGCTCATTTCTGCTTAGCAGAACATTTTTAAGCAATATTTTCTGCTTAAGCAGCTCTGTGAAATCGGGCCCAGGGGCCAATTCCATAAAAACCTGTAAGCAGATATTTTCTGCTTACGCAGTTTCTATTTCATAAGGTACATGTAGCTTACAATTAGCAAAGCAAAAGGCATGCTAACTTGCTGACGGTTCTAGTAAGCAGATGAGTGGCACAACTATGCAAATACATTGTGTACGCCTACACTCCTGCCATGGCACATAGAAATGCCGTAAGCGCAGAACTCTTTGGTGACCAGCGTCACGAAATTGGGCCCTGATGCTCTTGCAAAAGAATAATTTAGTTCTACTACCATAGTTTTGAAGATAGAAAAAGAGCTTAAACTCTCCTGAAGATGATCAGAGTATACTGAACGAGGAGTCCTTACACCACCAGCTCTTTTCAGAACCACCACAACTCTCTGAGAGCATTATTTCATACAGGGTTAATGCAAATCCACGCAGTCAATTAGGAAAACCTCAAATACTTCATGAAATGATTGACTTTTACAACAAGTTCAGAAACCCTACCATCGAGTAGGATTTGCAGTAGCCCTATATGAAATAATGCTCTCTGAGAGTTGTGGTGGTTCTGAAAAGAGCTGGCGGTGTAAGGACTCCTCGTTCAGTATACTCTGATCGTCTTCAGGAGAGTTTAAGCTCTTTTTCTATCTTCAAAACTATGGTAGTAGAACTTAATTATTCTTTTGCAAGAGCATCAGATTCCAGCATTCTCCTGAGGACAATCAGCGCATACTGATCGAAACTTCGAGTTGCTACACCATCGGTTCTTTTCAGAACCAACACAACTAATAGGGGACTGTTTTTATGTACGCGGTGTTAATGCAATCCTTACTAGATTGTATCTCTACCATGCAAAAATTCAAATCTTACTCATGTACATGGTGTTAATGCAAACCTTATTAGATTGCATATCCACCATGCAAAGTTTCAAATCCTACTCATGTACATGGTGTTACTGCAAACCTTACTAGATTGCATATCCACCATGCAAAGTTTCAAATCCTACTCATGTACATGGTGTTACCGCAAACCTTATTAGATTGTATCTCCACCATGCAAAGTTTCAAATCCTACTCATGTACATGGTGTTACTGCAAACCTTACTAGATTGTATCTCCACCATGCAAAGTTTCAAATCCTACTCATGTACATGGTGTTACCGCAAACCTTATTAGATTGTATCTCTACCATGCAAAGTTTCAAATCCTACTCATGTACATGGTGTTCCTGCAAACCTTACTAGATTGCATATCCACCATGCAAAGTTTCAAATCCTACTCATGTACATGGTGTTACTACAAACCTTACTAGATTGTATCTCCACCATACAAAGTTTCAAATCCTACCCATGTACATGGTGTTTCCGCAAACCTCACTAGATTGTATCTCCACCATGCAAAGTATCAAATCCTACTCATGTACATGGTGTTACTACAAACCTCACTAGATTGTATCTCCACCATGCAAAGTTTCAAATCCTACTCAGCCCATAAGATTTCGAAAGACCTGTTCACCTTATGCTCATCTCCTTCCAATGTTTCTCTGATCCTGATGGATTTTAAGCCGAAATCAATCGCTGGCCGCAACTCCTTTAGCTGTTCTGGAGTTATGAAATCGTGAAGCTTGCATAACTGTGGGGAAAAAGGAAAAACCAACTCAGAAATGAGTTTCTGGCGATGCTGTGATCAAATGGTCTGGGCCGCTGGCGTTCTAATCACAAAGTCATGGGTTCGAATCCCCACACTGGCTGCTCCACACAATGCTTTGTAACTAAAGTAATAATATAATTCCTTTAGCTTTATCTCTTGATTCTATGCCCATGCACATATCTTTTAAAGTCTCCTGGCATGCCTGCGTGTAGACATGTGTGTGACTTCAGCCGTGTTCGCATCGGACTTAAAATGGGTAACCTTACCATTGCAAATTGGTAACTTACCGATGGTAAGTCCAAGTGCGAACAGCCTGTAACTTACCGGGGTTGTAAGTTACCACGGCAGTGCTGTTAACTTAACAGGCTGAATCGAGTCACGTAACATAACAGGGGCAAAAAATCCAATGCGAACAGCACATTAGCGGGAACTTAACGCAACTGTCACTTGAAGATAGATTTTACATTGAAGACTTGGCATATTAGTTTCTCCCTGGAGGGTTTAAAATTCCCCCTGTTCTGGTCAGATCTCATAAACCAAGTTTAATCCAAGTTGTAGTTAACTCACTTCATCCATTATTGGCTCAGAAGCTTGCCATTTTATTTTCTCCCTGGAAGGTTTAAAATTCCCCCGTTCTGGTCAGATCTCATAAACCAAGTTTAAACCGAGTTGTAGTTAACTCATCTCATCCATTATTGGCTCAGAAGCTTGCCATTTTATTTTCTGCCTGGAGGGTTTAAAATTCCCCCTGTTCTGGTCAGATCTCATAAACCAAGTTTAAACCGAGTTGTAGTTAACTCACCTCATCCATTACTGGCTCAGAAGCTTGCCATTTTATTTTCTCCCTGGAGGGTTTAAAATTCCCCCGTTCTGGTCAGATCTCATAAACCAAGTTTAAACCGAGTTGTAGTTAACTCACCTCATCCATTATTGGCTCAGAAGCTTGGCATTTTATTTTCTCCCTGGAGGGTTTAAAATTCCCCCGTTCTGGTCAGATCTCATAAACCAAGTTTAAACCGAGTTGTAGTTAACTCACCTCATCCATTATTGGCTCAGAAGCTTGGCATATTAGTTTCTCCCTGGAGGGTTTAAAATTCTCCAGTTCTGGTCAGATCTCATAAACCAAGTTTAAACCGAGTTGTAGTTAACTCACCTCATCCATTATTGGCTCAGAAGCTTGGCATTTTATTTTCTCCCTGGAGGGTTTAAAATTCCCCCGTTCTGGTCAGATCTCATAAACCAAGTTTAAACTGAGTTGTAGTTAACTCACCTCATCCATTATTGGCTCAGAAGCTTGGCATATTAGTTTCTCCCTGGAGGGTTTAAAATTCTCCAGTTCTGGTCAGATCTCATAAACCAAGTTTAAACCGAGTTGTAGTTAACTCACCTCATCCATTATTGGCTCAGAAGCTTGCCATTTTATTTTCTCCCTGGAGGGTTTAAATTCCCCCCGTTCTGGTCAGATCTCATAAACCAAGTTTAAACCGAGTTGTAGTTAACTTACCTCATCCCACAGTTCAGCTAGCAGTGCATAGAGCTCTACCATCCTCTCTGGTCTCGAGCCAAGATGTTCTTGTTCTAACGACATAGCCACATCTATAAGAGCCTTAGCTTCGTTGTAGAGTCCCGCTTGTATACTGTGAGGAGACCATCCATAAAGTAGACTAAATGTTAAACTTACACCGGGAATAATGAATATCATTTGTGTGTTTTACCCTTACACTGATGTGTGTTAACCACTGTATACTCAGTACTTCCCCCCACCCCAAGTCCTTGGAAAATACCCACAGGCATATTACTTGGGTTGGATTTGAAACCACGACCTTTGCCATTCTAGAGCAGATGTCTCACCACTAGACCACTGACATTGCCTGGTAGTTAGAGGTAGTTTGAATACTATATATTCGCAGTGAGTACTGCAGTGATTTTAATAGATGTTAAACTTGCATTGGGGGATAAATTATTTGTGTTTTTACCCATACTCATTATTACATAAATTAAAGAATCCAAAATCTCATTTTCTGGAAAGATTTTCTCGTCTTAAAGCAACATTGGCAAGAAAAGCCCCCGAGCGCCTAGGAATAAAAAAACAGCACTGTGAACCACGAACTCAAACCAAACAAGACAATGAAAAATGCATAGCAATGAAGTTAAACAACCTTCACCCAGTCCGTGTTGTGACGCAATTGTTTACACTGGTTTACTGAGGCACTGGTACTTCAATGTTGATTTCACGTTGTGTTTTTATGGGTCTTTGCTGGGAACCAGTGGTGTGAAAGGACACTAATTCAAAAATTGAGAAGGGGGGGGGAAGGCTTGTCTTCCGAATAAATTTCAACAAAATTCAGGGTGTAGTTCACACTTACGATCAAATAGTAACAACACACAAAAATAAACTAATATAAATTGTCAAGTTAGAGTGATTTTGTTCAAGTTGATATTTAGATTTTCTCTTCTATCTCTACTTACAACACTCTTGCTACTTTCTCATATCTCATTGACACTTCTTCATTTGAGATTCCAGGTCTTCCTTCGATATCGTTGAGAGATTCCTTGTAGCTTTGCTCCATCTTGGTGTATTTACCATCTTCTTTTTCACACTGATCATAAAAAATACAAATGTGGAGTTAAGTACCGTTTTTCTGCAATGGAACTGCAATTTTGTGGCAAAATCTCTTGAAGCTAAATGTTCTAAAAAGTATATATTTTTTTATGTTGTTTCAAACAAAATGGAACATGGAGTCATTTTTGTACACAGATTTTTACTTTGTACAATCCAAGATTTTTAAACCACGACTATACTAAGCTTTGAACTTGGTTCTCAAGTTCTGGTGGCTGAGTCATCGGAGTGTGGATTTCGAATCCCGCTCATGACACTTGTGTCCTTGAGAAAGACACTTAACTTTAATTGCTTCTCTTAACCCAGGCGTATAAATGGGAACCTGCGAGGGTTGGAATGGTATTGTGTTGGATAAACCTCTTAGTGCTAATATAAGCAGCTTGGGGTGAATGTATGCTACCCAGGGAGTTGAGAAAGTTTGAGGAATGGTCTAAGTATGCCTGATGAACAGGGATAATTATGTTGCTAAGTGTCTTGATCTAGCTACTAAGATATGGTAGGAACCGAGTATTACAAGAACAGAGTGCTTTAAGAACAACATTATAAGAACCGAGTGCTATAAGAACCGAGTATTATAAAAACAGAGTATTATAGGAAAGTACTATAAAAACTGAATACTATAAGAACCGAGTATTATAAGAACAGAGGATTACAAGAACAGAGATTATAAGAACCGTGTACTATAAGAACCGAGTATTATAAAAACAGAGTATTATAGGAAAGTACTATGAGAACCGAATACTACAAGAACCGAGTACTATAAGAACCGAGTCTTATAAGGTCCGAGTATTATAGAAATCAAGTTCTATAAGAAACAAATATTATAAGATCCGAGTATTAAAAGAACAGAGTATTGTAAGAACCAAGTACTATTATTATTAAATTGAAGGTAATACTTGACCTTTCTCCAGTATGCTAGAAGCTGAGAGCTGTAGTCGGCATCGAAAAGCCTATCCAGGACAGGCCACTCTCCTAGGCACCTTGCTAGTCTCTCCTTGTCATCAATCTTAACCAACTGGTACGGATATTCCTATAGAAGTAAAAGCAAAACAATTCAATCGCTCTGGTAAATCTCTGTATCGAACCAATAGGCTTCAAGAGGGCGCCCTTTGGTGGTAGACTGGGGGTCAAACTGTAGAAATAGTGTGGTAAACCAGATGCAATTAGACTTCTAATAAAGCAGTTAATATACAACTTTTGAGGGTTTTTTTTATTGACAGTTTTACATTGTAAATCAGTGGAAGATACTTGCTTGGAAAATTTGTACTTTTTAACGTTTCGAAATATTGTTGTACTTTCAAATTGGAATTAGTCTTGCGCCCTCTTGCTGTCAAAAATATGGCCTATTTACCTGACGTCATCATCACAACATCGTAGTTGGCCCATGTTGAAAGCAAGTTTCCTCATGTGTTATTGTGTAATTGGTGATGTGCATGAGTTTACATGCTCACCATATCTTCACATGCAATTTGATTTCCAAAATGGCAGACCATGGGCGGACAGCAGCCAGGCGGGACGCCACTGCAATGCGTCAATATGCAGGGACCTGAGTGAGCTGCGATACAAAGTGCATTACAGCGTTGTGGAGCGCCATTGCCGACCAAACTAGTACACAGCATTCCAGTTCCGTTGTTCACAGAGCGTGGGTTCGAATCCCGGCCTGGCCGGTCACAAGGCTTGTGTCCTTAAGCAAGATACTTCACCATACAAAGACAGTGACAAGCATAGGGCTAGATAGCTCAGTAGGTAGTACACAGTATTTCAGCTCCGTTGTTCACAGAGTGTGGGTTCGAATCCCGGCCTGGCCGGTCACAAGGCTTGTGTCCTTAAGCAAGATACTTCACCATACAAAGATAGTGACAAGCATAGGGCTAGATAAGCTCAGTAGGTAGGGCACCAGCACGTAAACCCGGTCTCAGGTTCAAATCCTGTTCTAGTCACTTTTCTTTCTTTGTTCAACTCCCAAATTGATTTAAATGCACCTAGTCAGTTTCCCCCCGTGTTTAAACACATCGGAGCAACAGTTTTAAGTAATCTCAACCTAATTGAAAGCATATTCTGATTTCTTTTGCGACCGACTCACCTCAACCTTACGATCCATGTTCTGCTCCATTTCAAAGAAATCAGCCAACTTTGAATGCCACCACTTCCCCATCTTGTTGCTCTCACTGGTTTCTTCCCCTGGCTCCAGGCCAAAATACCTGGAGAAACGACGATAACAGACTATGCAAAAGTGCTTGTTTCATCATTTTTATTCTACTTTTTTAGAAATAGAAGGGGTTTAAAATCAAGCCTCCAATTTGAAGGTAACACAGGAGTGCAACAACATTTTTCGACGTGCAGTTTGTGAGAATTTCATGGTGTCCTACAGCCATCGACTACAACTGCCCTTTACAACATTGCGTTAAAGTCTTGGTAGAATTTTCTAGCCCATCGAATACCCAGCTTATCCAATGATAATCTATAAGACACAAAATGAGCAATGATGCAAATTGCAACTGAAAAAATGAAAAAACTGAAGTTGTGCAAGAGGAACATTAGTGAAATCCTTTATGAAGTCGTAAACATTCCTCACATATGCCTATAGCTCTGTATACACGCTCTATAGCTTTAGTATTTTTATAAAATTTTCTCTGAGATTATTTTTAAAGGTATGTTGGTATGCTTGTATTTTTACTGTTAAGCGCATTTGAACAATTTATCATTTATTAGGTGTTCGGCTAGCGGCCGAAAACCTATTGTTATTGTTCTGGTTTTTTTTTCTTTTTCTGGGCTTTCTTAGTCGTCGAAACTTGTCCGCAAATTTTCTCAAAAAGTTAAGCTTGTATGCACCCGAAACTTACATGTAACATGTACAAAGATATTAGTGAGTAGATGAAACCGCAACTTTTTCGGAATGATGACGTCATTGATGACGTCATTAGGTTAAATAAACATTAAATAATTCAAAAAATTCATATCTCAAGAACGGCAAATGCTACATTCAAAATCTTTGGTGCATATGAAAGGTCTTGTAAAGTTGGACAAATTGTATGCACACCGTGACCCCATTTGACCTTCACTTCCGGTCAAAACCAGAAGTTAAAGTTAAAATCATGTTATTTCGGGCTCTAGAACCTAATTGAATGAAGATATGAACAAACTTTCAATGCATAATATTTTCTTTAGCTCACGAGCATTCTAGAAATGTGATATATGACATCATAGCTACGTCACAACGAAAATGATACACGAGGTCAAAACAAAATATTTTGTTATCTAAAAAAATAAAGCATGTACGGACTTGAAACTTACTATATACCTAGACCACAGTGTGTACATGACAAAGCAAACTTTTTGGAATGTTGACGTCATCGATGACGTCATTACATTAAATTGAAGTTTTATACTAAAATAATCATATCTTAAGAATTATACATGCTACATACATGATCTTTACACCATATGAAAGGTCTTGAAGTATTAAAAATATCTTACACAGGGTGTGACCCCATTTGACCTTTACTTCCGGTCGAAATTGGAAGTAGTATTTTTTATATAAAAATTCACATCTGAATAATGTAAATTTGTACATTAGTACAATAACCTGATTTTAAGGCCCTTCTGCGATTCTACAAATTTTTACAATGTGTGACCCCACTTGACCTTCACTTCCGGTCGAAACCGGAAGTATAAGTTTGTACATACAAAAATATGTATCTTATTAATGAAACGTGGTACATTAAAAATCATTACATCAATATAAAGCTCTCTGGCAATTCTAGATATCATGTACAAAGTGTGACCCCATTTGACCTTTAGTTCCTGTCAAAACCGGAAGTTGAAGTTTCATATGACAAACCGTCATGCATAAAGATCAACAAAAGGTACAAATAAATAGCACAAGAGACAAACAACTTGCACACAATATTGACCTTAAAATTTGCAATTACGCAATCACTTTATTACGTTCAAGCCGAACACCGTGAGTTTGTCCACAAACTCTCAATTTCTAGTTATTATTGCCCTTGGATCAAAGTGTGCACAACCATGCACGATCAGTGATGAGGCGTGTAAACGGTGTTGTATGGTGAAACAGTGGGCTCCACCATCTACCAGTTAGTAGGAGGGTTAAAAGAAGCAACTGCAAAAAAAGAGGCCTTACTTTTGCCTAACGGCCTTGCTGAGTGACCGGTGGTAGAAATCCAAGCGTCCTTCCCCGCTGTCACCAAACGGCCTGAGGAATGGCCTGAGGGCCCTGTACACCATTGACCACTTGATCGCCGGTAAGGGCTCCCCTCTGGTCTTCTCCTTGCCGATGTCTTTAAGCAATGAGAAGCCAGTTTTCAAGATGGCCATGTTGTCTTCATCGCCCAAGATGGAGAGGAGCTCTGTTTCTAGAAGACCGTTGGATGAGCACTCCAGGAGGGAGAGGGTTGCCACCACCAGGTAGCCACCGTTCTCATGCTCAAAGCGGGCAAGAACTTGGCTTAGCAAGCTGCAAAGAAACATACATATTTTGATCAACTTTAAGGCAAACTTTTAAGAAGGTGTCAATTTTCGGGGGAAATTTGTAAAGATTATTAGTTTACGACGTTGCTAGTTTCCTCACAAAATGTAATATTGTGCAAAGCCTGTCGATTCAATTTGACTTAGGAAAAGGTATCAAGATATACTAAAAACTTTCCACTCATTTTGAAGAAGTGCAAAAAACTGTTTATGGTCTCAAGTTCCTGACCTTGGCTAAATAACAATACCAGATATTGAAGAAGATGAACCCCAAAAATGCACTTGACAGATGGATTTCCCGTGTGTAGTGTACAACTTGATTTTGTGGTGTCTAGTGGCCGAGCGGATAAGAACACTGGACTCAAGCTCTGGTGTTTCTGATCAGCAGAGTGTGGGTTCGAGTCCCGGTCGTGACACTTATGTCCTTAAGCAAGACACTTAACCATTATTGCTAATGGAACGTAAAGCCATAGGGCCTGTGTGTTGTGCAATGCACGTAAAGGAACCCAGTGCAATTATCGCAAAGAGAAGGGATTCGCCCCGGTGTTCCTGGTTTGATCGGCTGCAGATTGCACCACAGCACCTTGTAAACCGTTACATGCTGCAATGTAAAGGAACAGGTCTCATACTTCAAAACATAACTCTGCATACCTTGCAGAAAAAAAAAACTGAGCGCTTTCTGACGCCCATTGGGTGTGATCAAGGGCTATATTAGAACTGCCTATTTCTTCTTATTTTTACCACAGAATTCTGAGCTTGTGCCACCCTGTAGAGCCCTTGATTTTATGGACCACAAAGTGAAGAAATCCACGGTAGGCAGAGCCATGAAATTGGGCCCAGATGCTGTAAATCCTCTTTGAGAAAACACGGTTAGAAAATCAAAAATCATCTGGGAGCAACTTCAGCTGTTAAAGAACTAAAATTTGCTATGCACAAAAAAGTATTGCTTAGAAGAAAAAGGTTACCGGCCAAAATACCACATACTGTATATTGCTTGTGATTGGTTCCCTGCTCATTTTTGCTTTGCAGAAAAATTTGCTTAGCACCATTTTTCTGCTAAACAGCTTAAAGCTGTTTACCAGTCAATACATTTCTGTGCTTACTACGTTAATCAAAAGTGTATTTCATAAACGTTCAAGAAGATATGACATCGCGTCTGCGAGTTCAGGATGGATTTGCTTTGCTATGTCACTCATCTGCTTGATAGAATCGTTGCCAAGTTCGTGCCTTTGGCTTTGCTTACGGTTAGCAGTGGCATGGGTGGCGTGCGCCTAAAGCACTCGCCTCTCCACAATGTGTCCCTGGTTCGAGTCATGGCTAGGGCCATATGTGAGTAGAGTTGTGCATTTGTTCTCTCCTGTACCACAAGGGTTTTTTCTCCGGGCCATCCCGTTTTCCTCCCTCCGTAAAAAAACGAACACTTTCGATCTCAAGCTGTGCTTCATGGTCATATTATGGGTTGATGTGGCTGGCTGCCGAAGGCTCCCTTAAAAGCCTGCAGCTCAAACACGTGTAACACGTCCTTCGCAATTCAGCTTCTCAGCTGCCAGTAAGGATGATTAGCCTCCCAGATTATATATTGTTACAAAATAGAAACCGAGCTAAAGGGCTACTCTGTAAGCAAAAAGCGCACAGAAATCCCCCCCCCCCGATAACTAAAAAGATTGACAAGCCTTACTTCAATAGTCCGTCCGAAAGTGCTTTGATCTTCTTGGTGATGGTACTGAAATCTCCATAGACCCGTAGTTCCTCGCACGCGATGGCCAACCACAAAGGATTCTGGGATGACTCCTTACTGAGGAGGCTTGCCAGCTGCTCCCGATCAAGACGTTTGTTGTACCGCCCGAGAATATCCCGAACAATTTCCTTTGGACGAATTGATTCACATTCTTAGTTAGGGGGGCCGTGGTAGGACGCTTTGGGACTTACATCAACTGATAATTATTTTTCCTTGTCAGTAAGTTGACCTGGGCTCTATATCATATAGATGCTTTGCTTGGCGCTTACTGAGGTGAAGCCACTGTCCGAGTTCCCCCTTGTTGGGTCCCATAAACAAAGGAACAACATTTCCCCCACGAGGTTTTATTTGTTTGAGTTGTACCCCGGGAAGGACGTCTTCAGAAAAGGACACACTTGAGCAACAGTAGACCGATCCATTAAGCCCCGCCTGCCTTAGCAACAGCACATGGTGTGACTTTCTTGTCCCAATCGCAGCGGTGGTTCGGTTGCGGCCACATAGGTATTGGATAGACACGCGTACATGGTTTTCGTGAACGGTATGGATTTAGCTTTGTGGCCTTTTGAGCAGTGCCTTGAGTCCAAAGAACAATGCGGACAGGAACACTGTTAAACCACTTTTACACGACTGTATACAGGGACCACTGCTGTGGGATTTGGACCACCAGAAATATGAAAATATTAAAACAAAACAAAAGTTAGTACAGTTGCGTGTACCGTTGTGTGTCAGACCAATGGTGGCGGTTTGTTTACTTTTCTAATGGGATTTTAATGTGTCGGACTTTTGTCAGACTTTCAGTGGCATTGTCAAGGCTGTGATTGGTCAATACGTTGGTAGGCGGGGCTTAATGGATCGGTCTACTGAAGGATCCCATAAACGGCATCCCTATGGTTGTGTGTGTCAGCAGCTGTGACAGTCGTACAACAGATACTCCACGATTAATGCGGACTTAAAAAACAAACTATTCTTCGCTTCAGTATCAACTCATCCCCGTAACCCACCCGTCTGGACTCCATATCCAGAGGAGTGACCAGCTCCTCATCTGGTTTAAGACTCCGCTCTTTCAGCTGACGATGCGGAAGGGTTTCGTCAATCATGGAGAAGATGCAGCGAACTTGTGGAGCCAGCTTCCGCGGCAACCAGCACAGGATGGATGTAGTTTTATCCTCGTTCAGCTAAAATGAAAAAGCATTCTAAGTCATCATCCCAGATATTCAAACTATTGAAGGAAAATTTGTATAGATCAGACTTTGGGGAAGAGGCAGTTATGTTTGTCTCGCAACGGATTCATTCACCCCTCCCTGTTCTTAGCTGTGCTGTGAAGCGACTTGCGTTTTTATCTCGCCATTTCTGGGCATTGGGGCAGGTTTCTATCCCTTCAATAGCCCACACCTCGAGTGGACTTTGGGTCTTGTGATGGGCGATTTGCATTAAGAAAATATATTTAAAAAAAAATAAAAAAATAGTTCGCCTTTAAGATTTTCTATGACTAGCCAAGAGGACCATTTGGCTTGTCGTTTCAACTGTCCATCAATTTTTTTTTCCTAAATTTCTGTGTATGTAGTTTTCACTGTTTTACTCCTTTATTTTATTTTGTCTCCTTTCTTTTATAAGTGTGATAGGCTGGGAAAGGGCCTCTTTCCTCCGATTTCTTTCTTAAAAGTTTATCTTGCATGTTATATTGTCCGCTAAGACTGGTTGTTTGTATAAATTTATTTATGCTCCTTTTGCCTAAGTCTTGTCTTGTATTTTTTATATTATGCGAGGGCATGAAATGATCAGCTGTGCCGATGGGTTACCCTAGTTAAAGATGGTTTAAATATTTCAAACTAAATAGGGATGCTTTTCAACACTGAATAAGCCAGCTGGACCAATAGAACTTATGCGCTTGACATCATGAGTCCCACAGAGATATGTACAACAGCGCCCTCACTGAGGTCAAAATGGCTGTAACCTTACTGTAGCAAAACGGCTGTGCATACTCTCTATTGGAGAGAGCTTGGACTGGTCCATTTGTGTTTTTTTAACTAGCATTTTGCCTGCGGACCACTGTTCAGGGAGAGCGGCGGGGATCGGGGCAACCCGACTGCAATTTACTGAACTAGCCAGCTGGACCAATAGAACTTATGCGTCTGACGTCATGAGTGCCATAGAGATATGTACAACAGCGCCCTCACTGAGGTCAAAATGGCTGTAAGCTTACTGTAGCAAAACGGCTGTGCATACTCTCTATTGGAGAGAGCTTGGACTGGTCCTCGTGTGTTTTTTAACTAGCATTTTGCCTGCGGACCATTGTTCAGGGAGAGCGGCGGGGATCGGGGCAACCCGACTGCAATTTACCTGATTGAGTGCATCTATGAGAATGATGACTGGCGGCGAGTTGGGATTGGATAACGTACTCGCTACAAGCTGGGCTGTTGTCTCGTAGTCTTTAGGCATGGTAGATTCCTACAAATACATGAAAGACAAACAAATAAATGTAGGTTTACCCCTCCCGCTGATTCCCATAAACCATTTCCTCTTTGGTTTTGTACACGACCATTGGTTTAACTTTGGGAGCAGTGTCATGAGTGAATGGTTCACCATTCATGGTCACTCAAGCGTGTGGACGGTTTTGGATCCTCAGTCAACTTAGTGCCAATTGGGCCCCAGAGTAGGAGGGTTAATGTTATGTATAAGCTGTTCAATGGCTTACATCAATCAGCTGATTCGAGCTATTAGCCATCCTACATTCTACAACATTGTCAGTTTGCTGACCAATGTTCAGAACCATTTGACTGAACAGGTTGTTTGTGGTAGAGCAACTATGCGCAGAACAGTCTGTGCACAGTGTAGATGCATTAACCACACAATATCATATCATAGTGCATCTTTCATACAAACCATGTGGATGATACTGAATGGTCAGACAGTAGGAGGGTTGACTGTGTACTGTGTAGATGCATTCACCACATGATATCATATTGCAGGCTGGCACAGTGCATCTTTCATAGAAAACCACAGTACAGAAGGTGATATTGAATGGCCAGACACCAGGAGAGTTGACCGTTTACTGTGTAGATGCATTCACCACATGTATTCCAGGCTGGCACAGTGTATCTTTCATACAAAACCACAGTGGATGATATTGTGATATTGATTGGTTAGACAGTAGGAGGGTTGACTGTGTACTATGTAGATGCATTCACCACATGATATCATATTGCAGGCTGGCACAGTACATCTTTCATACAAAACCACAGTGGATGATATTGTGATACTGAATGGTCAGACAGTAGGAGGGTTGACTGTGTACTGTGTAGATGCATTCACCACATGATATCGTATTTCTGCAGGCTGGCACAGTGCATCTTTCCGACAAAACCATGCAAGTCCATTGGAGTGTAGGCCTGCACGGTCTTTATTAACAAAGAAGCATGGCCAGTTGCTCATTGCAGTGAAACAGAGCTTGCCTTTTCCTTCATCCCTTGCCATCCGAATCTGAGATATTATCTCTGCAAGGAGCCATCATCTTTAGTACTGATCTCAGCTTACCTTACAGACTTTCAACTCCTTCAAGAGTCTCTTCAGCATTTTCTCCACGTCTGTGGAGCCGGGAATTGCTCCAACAAAATGATAGAAGATGTGCCAATCCTTGTCTCCTCCACTGCAAATGAAGCAGAGCAAATAAACGTGTTGAACCATCTTGTGTCAATAAAGCCAGTGGCGTATCCAGAAGGGGAGTGGGGAATGCCAGGGAGGCGGGAGCCAATAATCCCCCCACCCGCTCAGAACACTTGCCCCCCTAAATAAGACCGAATCAATGCACAAATGAATGGTTTTATACAATAAATAGCCCCCAATAGACCGATCCATTAAGCCCCGCCCCCTGACGTGTTGACCAATCACAGCCTTGGCTACACCACTGAAAGACCGACAAAAGTCCGACACGATAAAATCCTACTGGAAAGAAATAAACATGCGTGTGCATACTTTTAGCGCGCAGTCGTGCAGTGTGGCACCCTCTTTTAGCGATGTGTTGCGGATAGAACACACAAACCGCTGTGTGTGAGAGTGGTGTGCGTGTGTGAGTGAGCAATGTGTGTTTGATAGCGCCCTCTTTTAGCGTTGTGTTGCGAATAAAGAACACAGGAGCGTCTGAACCAAGACTATTCTTACCCTGGTATCTGTCCATTAGCTGCTCTAGTGACTGCAACATCAGCAACCTTAGCCATGATGGAAGACTTCCCTGACCCCGGACCTCCAAGGAGCAGCAACGGTGCGCCTGTGCTTAAACCTGTCAAAAAATCCTCCATCTAACAATGGGAAACATGAGAAATTATAACATCAGTGGCGTGTGGTGGCCGAGTGGTCAAGTGCACTAGACACAAAGCTCTAGTGTTTCTGAACAGCAGGGTGTGGGTTCGAGACCCAGTCATGACACTTGTGTCCTTAAGCAAGACACTCAACCATTATTGCTACGTCCTTCGGATGGAACGTAAAGCCATCGGTCTTGTGTGTTGTGTAATCCACGTAAAAGAGCCCAGTGCACTTATCGTTAAGAGAAGGGGTTCACCCCGGTGTTTACTGGTACGGTTGGCGGCTGATTGCACCACGGCACCTTGTAAATGGTTACATCTTATATCTCAAAACATAACTACGCATACCTTGTAGAAAAAACAATGAGCGCTTTGAGACGCCCTCGTGTGTCATGTGTGATAAAGCGCCATATAAGAACTGCGTACTATTATCATTATTGTTTATATTATTATTATCAGAAAGAACGGGAAAAAAATAATCCAATCTGAAGGCAGAAGATGTTTGTAGATGCTGATATGCAGGTTCGTTAATCCAGCCAGGTTACAATTACACTAAATTGATAAGCAGAAAAAAATGCAGAAAAAGCACAAACTGGCAGGGAACCAGTCATCCGCAACGCACATTGCGTGGTATTTTTGGACTGGTGACCCTTTTTTCCGCTAAGCAAGACTTTTCCGGGCTCAGGCTTACCATTTGTAAGATTACATTCCTGCCTATGACACTGACGCTACGACTCTTCATAAATGCGTCGTGGGCCTCTCGTTGTACCTCATAAGGATCGAATTTGGTACTCTCATCAAGGGGGTATTGCTCGGCTATCCTGTTCTTGAAGAACTCAAAGATCTGCAAAAACAACATATGTCAAGGGTAAACATGGACTCAACTTCTCAATTTATGTGGCATCATAGACAATACTTTTTGGATGGTTGTGATAAAAAAACAAAATCATCACAATGTCACAAAATATCACCGAGAAATGTTCAAAAACCAAAAAGAGGTCAAAGGTCAAGAGGTCAAAGAGCCACAGCAGCGGCTGTACGGGATATTGCCTCGGGGTTTATAACTCGCTGTAGTTCCCACACTGTGCACCTATAGGAACGAGCTTCCGCTGCCCAGACTCTCTGACTCCAAATCTTGCAATCGATTTTTCGTTCAATTATATATAACTTTATACATGTTAATTGGGGTGAGCAAAAAAAACTTGGCTGATACTGAACTCGAACCCGCGACCTCTTGAATACCGTATGAGCACTCTAACCAACTGAGCTAACCAGCCCTATGTTGGTGGGTGGTCCTGTGCATCGTCAAACCTCACTTTATACATGTTATATAACAATCAATTATATATAACTTTTATCTGAATACATGGGCACTTTAGTCAAATACTCATGTTCAATTATAAACAAGTCAGAGTTTAATTTGGTGTAGTTATTAACTTTTATACGGCTGGAAGTACAAACTAACTCCAAAATCATGGGATTTATCCAAACCCAAAATCTGGTCCAGATAAATCATGTGACCTTAATTTTCAGAAAAATGCTTGAAAATGGGTAAACTTGATGGTTTCTTTTATGGACCATTCTACTCTAGTCCTGGAAGACATTTAGAGTCTCCATGTGTGGGTTTAGTTTATAGTCTAAAATAGTCCAACGAAGCCAATTTCATGGAACAAATCTCTTGATATTTGGCATTTGTTATATGGAAAATGCCGTTGAGGTGCATTGTTGCTGGTTGCAACACTACTAAAAGATGGTTTCAGTCTGCACAGATTCCCATCAGATCCAAAATACAGACGACTTTGGACGGCTGCAGTGAAACACACCAGAGCTAGATGGTCAGGAATGTGCATTGTCACTGCGTTTGCATTGTCATTCGGTTCCTCGATCTACGGCAAAGCGCGCCATCAGGCGATATCCAAACGAATAACACAAATTTTGAGGGATAAAATCAAACGTAATAACTAATAACAACTCACAAAACAGTAAGTATTATTTTGTATTAATATCAAACCATGTAGTAAGCCCGAAAAATGTACTGTGAAAAAATACCACTTCATGGGCCCTTTAATCTGGTCTTTAGTCATGAGGAAGAATGGAAATTTGGGGTCCGTAGGTACCATTCCCACCAGAGTAGTACGCCTTTACGTTTGTTTTGATGCAAAGCACCGAGTATACAGTGCTTAAATTACAGGTTAAAAATAAAAATAACGCTGTTTTACTAATGTTCGTTTTACTGACTTTCGCTCACTAACTAATAATTGTTTCCCCCTTTTTCCAGCCTTCGATTTTGTCTTTTGCGTTCCCAGCCTCTTGTGGTGAAACCAGACTCTTCCCTCAACCCCCCCACCCCCTCTGTCTCCTTCTTCATTGTTCATTCCTTGCATCTTCTGACTGCTTTCTGCCTCTCTCTTTTCACTTCTTACCACCTGACTGCTTCTGTTACTCCAGTTTACTTGTATGTGTGTGTTGTGCTGTCATTCAGCCTTTGAGAAAGACTCTGCTAGGGTCGAAACGTGAGGCCAATAACAATTTTTTTGCAACTTTCAATTTTGTAATACCTACCAATTGTTTAAATTCGTCCAGGCCGTCCATCTGTACTTTGCCAGTATCAACGCTGATGCCGCCAAATGTGCATTTGTACTTAAATACACGATTGTCCTATCACAGAAGAATGAAAGCAACTATAGTAAGAACAAGCATGATACATGAAGCCTGAAAAAATATATTTTTCACCCAATTTGACGAGTCAGTGTAGGTTGTAAGTGAGGCGGTTACGTATCATGATATCGCTAATGCTACCCTTCTAGATAACCAGTTCCAAATCTGCCTCACTTATAAAAGTGGATGTTCTCTCATGATACCATGATAGTATCATGGGAGGTTTATAAGCGCGGCGTTCATGTTTGGCGGCTCGCTTATAACCTACGGTGGCTGGGTATATGGGTTGTAGTTTTATTGAGTACAATGGCTGACTTATCTATAAAACTGAGACAGTCTCCTGATTATGACTAGAGCAGGCTAGTCGAAACGTTGAGACCAAACTCACTCCACGGTAGTGAAGTTATCCGATAAGTCCCCCCAATCCACTAAGCGAAAAAAAGTAGCAGTAGTCCCGGTCGATTTCCTACCCCCAGGTAGTACTTAAAAGCAAGACAGTTCTTTTCAGAACTACGTTGTCTCCCGAATTCTGAAATCTACTCCGCGGTAGTAGAATAATAGCAAGACAAGTTTTCACAGAACAATCTAAATGTACTACAGCAAAGTAGATATAATCACATGGTGTTATCGCAAACTAAATATACAATTACTGGTCTACTACGTGTAATCAGTCCCATTTTTTTTTCAGTCCTCTCTCTGCCACTCTTAGTCAACCTGAACATTTTATACTTTGTCAATGATTGACAATTCAGGACATGACCTTTACTACGACCTTTTGTTGAAAGGTCAAATCTTACTTCTGTTAGCGGCCTCAAAGGTCATTTTGGTACGAGTTAACCGCTACGGTTAAACTCCAACACTTGAACCACAAAGTTACCATGGTTACCAGGCAGCTTTTTTAAAATCTGTTTACAAACCTTTTTAGTCACATATTGTCAGGCCCAGACAGGTTCCTGACTTCAAAATAATGACACAAGCAGAGTCTCTGTGAAGTAATTCATACACACCAAGAATAACAGGTGAAGTAGAGAATTTAACATGTGGGCGGCTGGGGGGGGGGGGGGGGGGGGGGGGAGAATGAGAAACATCTTAGTTTGACAAGGAGGGATAGAGACGGACTGAGAGATAAATAAGTACCATTGACGCCAAGGAGGGGTCTGTGTAAAGTAGAGATGAGGGTGAAGAACCATTGATCTGTGACAACAAAGAGGATTAAGAAAGAGTGAGTGCATCAAGGAAATCAACCTACATCAAGCTGTGGCCATCTTGGTCTGGTTTCCTTTGTGCGGCATATGTGGGTGTAGTATTAGTGTGGATAATTCTAAGGCGCCAGACTTTTATCAGGGAATGATTTTTTTTTTTGAAAAAAAAAATAAATAAATAAATGAAAATTAACAGACTTGTTTTTATTCCATCATCAGTTGGGTTCTGAAGATGGTAAAATCTCAACATGGCTTTCTACCTTTAACCCAACCTCATTTTGGTTTGTTAAGATTTTAATGACAGAAAATAAGATGGCTACAACCTGATGAAGGGCAACAATTCCTGCTAGAGAGAGGTTCAAATACTCTGTATGAAATTCAGTAATCCGAACAAACTTCTTTTTTCCAACTTCTCATTTTTTGATAATTTCCTCAACCCCGGTATTTTTTGTGCGTTTGTGGCAAAACAGTTTTTAACGAAATAAACTTAATTGCGCAGATAATTTTATGGGCAATTTTGACAGCAAGGAAATTTTGCTTGTGCGCGTGCGTACATCAAGTTGCTGAACATTCTTCGCTAATAACAGGGCAAGTTCTCACAAGAACAATCTACTGTACATAGCAAAGTAGATATAATCACATGGTGTTACCGCAAACCAAATATACATTGATACCTCACCATGCAATGCCTCAAAACCTACATTCTTCGCTTACACAACTAGCGCAGAAATTTGGCGCTTACACTTTAAGAGAATGGTGATGCTAAGCATAGAATTCTCTGGTAAGCAGAGCCATGAAGTTAGGCCCTGATTTTAAACTCTTTCATTTCTCTAACTGAGTGTGTGAGTGTAAACAATGTTGATTCAACACATGCATGCATGCACTAGTACAGAAACATTGTACACTAAATGCTTGTCCGTAGTGGTATTTACCAGCAACATGTCATTCATCTGACATATCCAAGACGAGTAGCTCGTTGTCTTGGGGAGACAAAAGGAAAGTTCAAAAAGTACCATTAATTTAGAATTTCTCAGAGTGCAATACTCTCCTTATTGATGAAATTCGCATGACATCATCACCCACAATAAACGTTGGTTTTACCATAGACCTCATCATGCAATTGATGTCATGAGTCCCATAGAGGTTTGAACAACAGCGCCCTCAGTAAGCTCAAAACGGCCGTAAGTTTACTGTAGGAAAACGGCTGTGCATACCCTCTATTTTGGGAATCAGCTTTCCCATTGGTTGATCTGTTTAATTTTGCCACACAGGCAAGTCACATGGTATTGCTCCGCTATGCCCACAGCTGACACAGAGGAGCAAGTTCGGATGGGTGACTGGCGTCAACTATTACTTAACCACAGTCGATCGACATGTAGCAGGCCTCGATCTTAAGAAAAACGGGTGGCAGGCCTTTGCTGGCCAAATCAGAGAAATTGTACAAGGGCATGCTGGCCAAGTTGGTAGTGACAGTGCAATTTTTCTGAAGGGCATGCTGGCCAACTCGACAGGACATGAGGCCGGTGGCCACGGTTAAGATCAAGGCCTGATCTAGATATCACTCAAACACTAAATGGTTTGACTGGCTAGTCCAACTGGACCAACTGGACCAACCTAGCCCTGGAGAATGGTTTCTCTAGCCGAATTCGCAAGTTACATGTACATCACAATTAATGAGTAGTTTAACGATAACGATAGGTCTTGCTCAATATGACAATAATTTATTTTTGCAGTGAGATAGTTATAACATTATTGCACTAAATTAGAGAGATGAATAGAAAATGAAAATGACGCGCCAACATTTGCTTTATACGTTAATCCCGTCATGTGCTCAACAAAATACATTGTGTCAAGAATAGATACATTCGAGTGTAAAACAGAGCCACACATGCCACTCGTCATTTAAATTGCAAATTGACAAAATGACAGTTGAGCTCAGAATTTTCCGCGACCTATGAGTGAATGTAAAGCAGTCTGCAGCTAGAGTTCTTTTTGTATTTTTGTAATTTTTAATGGTTCTGGAATTTCATACAGTGTACGATGAACTTATCACTGTACTCACTGGCAGTATACAAGTGATACAAGAAAAACACACATTTTAGTAAACAGACCGACCCATCAAGCCCCGCCCCCTAACCATATTGACCAATCACAGCATTGGCTACATCACCACTGTACACGTGGGCAGCACGATATGCATCTCTTCAATGCCACACTGCACGGCATGAACATGAGCACATGTATGCATGCACGTACGCATGTTTACATTTTCCAATAGGATTTTATCAGGTCAGACTTTTGACGGACTTTCGGTGGCACAGCCAAGGCTGTGATTGGTCAACACATAAGGGGGCGGGGCTTAATGGACCGGTCTATTATCATCACACTCTGGTTATTAAATGTCAGGTCCCCAGATTCAACTGAGAAAATCACTACGACATGTATGAAGAGGGTAGTCACATCACCAGCACCAGACTGTTTTATAGGGTTAGATTTTACAGGGCTCACATGTATCTGAACATTTAAGTACGTAACTTTGTTTTGTTCACAAATTAAAGCAAGTAGGAACCAAGGGTTCTTAAAAATGTTTGAATACGAGCAACACTCGCATGGTTTGTAAACCCCACACTCATTTACAAAAGTTTTTCTGTTAGAATGTTTTTTTCCCCCCCCCCCCCCCCAACCAAGTATAAATTGTCTCTCAGACAGAAGTAAAGTAAATTCTTTTAAATCATGAGACTTTGGGTGGTTGCCTTGCACAGCCTGAACCTATCGAAACAAATTTCAAATGTGAGGCTGGTATGATTTCCTCCTGGTGCATTTTGCAAGAGGTCTTTGAAATCTCATTTCATTTTAATAGTGTTTATTGTTTTGTTTTTTAAATATGAATTAAATGCCCCTAATTAACCACACACAATGGTCATTACTGTAGTGTTAGTTGTTAGTGTCTGATTATGTTAATGAATAGTAGAAAGTTTAACACAGCACATTAATAACAATAATAATAACAAGTTTTTATAAATTTTGTATAGCACTTTATGTGCTGGCATCTCAAAGCATTTATTGTTTTTTAAATAAAAATCGAAGTCAGACAAAACACCATTCAGAAGATTGATAACGAGAACAATAAGAAATACCACAAGAGCAAACTTGAGCACAAAAACAACTTTAAAACAATTTGGAACTGAATACTTCCCATTCGTGAATTAAGAAAGCAAACTTACGGGGAAGCGTTCTGAAAGCATGCTTTTCAGCATCTTGAGTTTATGAGCAGCCACAGGGTTGGAATCCACGAAGTCCTTGTGATATTGCTCAGGAACTGATTCAAGAAACGTAGCCTCTCTGATTGCAAATATTGCTGTGAAAAAGAACAGGACAACATTTCAGAATTATTTGTTCAGGCCTGGTTGGTTTTTGAAAGGGCAAGGGCACCAAGGCATTCTCTTCTTGATAAAGGGCACCTCTGTGTGAGTGTAACTTCATTTAACCGTTAAACTGGTTGTGATCACTACCATTAGTATCAGGAAGATACATTTACGACAATACATGTTTAAAATTTGGGCAACAAAAACTTCCTGGGGGCAAGTAAAATGCAGTTCACTAGCCCCTTGGGCTACTTTACAAAAAAGCTTAAGCGCAAGGCCTGAAGTATCAAGCCTAGTTGTTTTATTTCCATTTGTATGAATGAATTTTAGTTTATACTGTATTCAGTCTATTTGTTCTTAACAACCAGAGCCCAATTTTATGGCTCTGCTTACTGCGGACTTCTGCGCTTATACGGTCAACATTCTCTGCTTGCAGTGTAAGCGCCAAATTTCTGAGCTACCTGTATAAGCGAAGAATGTTTAGTGATGTGAAGTATAATAATAAAGAGCACTCTTGTAAAGCACTGGTATCTGTCAGGCACGACGTTCATGGCGCATTAAACAATTTAAACAGAATAACGTGTACGGAACAGATGAGTTTTGAGTGACTAGTTGGAGTAATTGTTGAGGAAGATTTGTTGCATAGTTCAGGTGCAGCGCGGGAGAACGGGCAGTCTCCCCAAGAATGATTGGTTCTGGGGACAGACAATTGGAGAGATGCTTTAGAACGAGGACTTCTTGCTTGTCGATATATTGAGATGATGCTGGTAAGGTAGATTGGTGATGTGCCATGTAGAGATTGAAAAACAAGAAGGAGAATCACGACGGAAATGCGGTCGATGATAGGAAGCCAATGGACGGACTTCAGTTCTTCAAGTATGATCGTACTAAAGCAAAAAATTCCTTGCTAACCTGTGAAATATGCTGACGCTAAGCGCATACTTGTCTGCTTCCATAAGCGCCAATATTTTGCTTAAGTAGAGCCATGAAATTGTGCCCAGATGTAGGGCAGCAGGTCTAAGGATCACAGTAATCGCTTTGCTTTTGTTGCTCCAAGCCCATCTTGGTCATGTTCCCTGTATCCAATAACAGTAATAGATGCTAATATTCATTGCACAAAAAGGAACCAGACTATTTGCCCTTCCAGCCTCGGTTTGGTTACATTGGTTTGAATGGGAGAAAATCAAGATGGCCGCACCATGATTAAGGTCTATTGTTGTTGTCTGTGATGGCTGAATCAATACCACTAACTACTAACAATACAAACTAACTTAAACATTCAAATCATTCTTTTAAAGGTAGTTTTCCTGGGTAACAAGCACCTCTATTCGGGAATTTTAAATCTTAGTCTGTGCATTTTTTAGGGGAACCAAGACAATGACCAGAGGCATGGAGGCAATTGACTCCATTGCCTCTGTGAGCATGGTGAAGTCTCGGGGCCCCGTACTCCCAATGTTTTCATTTCGCGTGAATAAATCACCGACTCGCTTCAAGACGATGACAAAAACTCGTTCAAATCTTACAAAGAAAGTAAATCCGGAACTCACAATTGTAGTTGTCCTTTCTGTATGCCCCGTGCATTATTTCCATCTCGGTCACGGAGAGGCCGTTGATCCAACGGTACTCCTGGAGTAGATTCTCTGGCACCTCCGTAGCGCCTGGAACCCAGCCACATCGTTCACTTCATAGACATTGACAATGTATAAAATAGTGCGTTTACACAGTTGCATTGGTATGGGTTTCATGCTTCAATATATACATATAGACGTGCACTAGTGCCCAAATAATGCCAGTTCATATGTGTTTTATAACACACCTCAGTTCTCGATCTGCAGATCTTGAGGGCGCTGTTTACCGGTCAATAGTTTGGGGGTTTTTGAAACTATTTCCCGCTTTGCGAACTATTTCCCCCAAATGAAGCGCGTGCGGTGCGTGTGGTGCAGATTTCATGCACTAGGCTAGTTCACCCCACGTGACCGTGTTTCAGCCAATCAGGATAAAGAACCAGTGAGAGGTGTGTTATAAATACAAATATTGACTGCTTCGAGTGCTGAATGTTAAAACTATGACTCCAGAGGTGATCCTCAGCTCGTTCTATATTTCCCCCCGAGGCGTAGCTGAGGAAAAATTTGCCTCAGGAAAATAGACCCCTCAGGAAAACAGAACGATCCGAGGGAGTCGTGGTTTTATCCATCTGTCCATAGCACGAGTAAAGCAGTCAATACCCATATATTGTGCCTAGACGTCTAGGTACCAATAAGATGCCGTTGCTATGGGTGTAGTACTCTGGTTGCTATGGGTATAGTGCATCGGTTGCTATGGGTAGAGTACAATGATTGCTATGGGTACAGTGCATCACATTCACACAACTTAATAGTAAAAATAAGACTTATCATGTGATCTCCTCTTAACCAATCACAAGGCAGAACCTAGGGTGTTATAATCATATATTTTATCTGCAACAAGAACAACATTGGTTTTGGAAAAGCGAATTAAATCCAATCTTCTAGTTTCAAAAAGCAATCAAAATTTCTGATCCAACTCGATTGTCATCTTTGGGGGGTGAAAAAAAAACACAAAAAAATCATCAAACATTTTGTTCAGATGAAATAATGGAGTGATTATGGGAAGTCTTTGAATGCTTTTTTCTTCACTATGACAGTATTTTCAGATAGAGATACACCTGTATGTCTCTGGAGGATAGGTACCCGTATAAACCTTATATTCAACGTTTTAATAAAAAATTGTCAGCGTATCGTTTGTGTCGAAGTAAGATTTCACTCACCTGGTCATGTTGAGAAAGAATGGCATAATGTTATCGCTGTAACATCTGTCTATCTCTCCAAGACACATGCGCAGTGTGTCTTCGGAAGTGGTGTCTTTGGGTACACCCTAGTCCAGATAAACAAAACAAAAAAAGTTTCATCAAAATAATAATAATAATAATTAAAACTTATATAGCGCCTTACATTAAGAAAAATCGCAAAGCGCTGAACATTAAATATCAGATACATAAAAAACTATACAAAAATTGTCATTTTAAAAGACAGTAAAATCTATCAGCAGAAAAAGATTACAAACAAAAATACTGAAAAAATGTAACTTCAAACAATACCCAAAATAGCACCAAAAGATGAGAATCGAAAACATCACATCACGATATACAAAAAATATAAAAAACGGATGCTTTAAAGCATAAAAAACATTATATTACAAAATTACTAAAACCTCTGTGAAATAAGACATGCATTTGACTATTTAAACATCAATGTCATTTGTGTTTTGACATACACCGATGTTAAGCACTGTATACTCAGTGCTTCCTCCCCCCAAGTCCTGTGAACCAAAATCCACAGGCATATCACTCAGGTGGAATTCGAACCCAAGACCTTTTGCCATTCTAGGGCAGAGCACTAGACCACCGTGCTTGCCAGGTAGCTAGAGTGTAGTTTGAATCCTATATTTTAGCAGGTCGGATACCGCAACGATTTAAAAGATGTTAAATTTGCTTCGGGGATAAAGAATCATATTTGTTTTGCCCATGCATTGATGTGTGTCAAGCACTGTTTCCCGAGTCCCGTGGAAAAAATTGACAGGCATATTCCTGGGTTGGGATTAGAACTCACGACCCCCGCCATTCTAGAGCAGAGCAGAATGGTAGGGGTCATGGGTTCGAACTCTTGCGATATTCCAGAACTCTTGCGATATTCCAAAACTCTTGCGATATTTCCAGAACTCTTGCGATATTCCAGAACTCTTGTGACATTCCAGAACTCTTGCGATATTCCAGAACTCTTGTGATATTCCAGGGCCCAATTTCATGGCGCTGCTTACCAAAGAATTCTGCGCTTACGGCGCCCTGTAAAGCGTGTACTCCTATGGGCCGTGGCTGGGTGTAAGCGCATAATTCTGCGGTAAGCAGAGCCATGAAATTGGGCCCAGAACTCTTGCGATACTCCAGAACTCTTGCGATATTCCAGGACTCTTGTGATATTCCAGAACTCTTGCGATACTCTAGAACTCTTGCGATATTCCAGAACTCTTGCGATATTCCAGAACTCTTGCGATACTCCAGAACTCTTGCGATATTCCAAAACTCTTGCGATATTGCAAAGCTCTGCTTTTCTTTGCAACCTGAATCTATCCTGAGCTTATTTCAAATTTAAATTAAAGAATTATAACTTACCCATCTTAGATCTACATCCACGAGGTAAAGTCTTCTCTTTTCACACCATGCTCGCAGGTCAGGGAACACCTGCATGATTCAAACCAAATTAAAAGCTCATTCAGGGTCTTGGGGGGGGGGGTAAGGGTGAGCAACTTGTTTACACAACCTTCTATTCAGTCATTTAAAGTAACCATGGTAACAGTAAATGGCACCGTGCTGCCAGCAGGTGCGTTCGTCAATGGGATTGAGGCTACTTCTAGCGAGGCGCTCGGTCTTGTACCTTGGCACCTGTAGTACACATTACACACAATGTACATAGTACAGATCCATGATCATCATGTGTGTTGCATTATGGTCCGTTTTCGTAGGATCAGTGAGTAATAAAGGTGCAATATTTACAAAGCATTATTTATGCATGTTTTCAATTTTATTTTATGTTTTTGACTCCACACAAAAATCATGTTATCAGTAATACAAAATTACAAGTAGATTAATTTTCTTGGTTTGAAAAGTACATTATGATTAGTTTCATTTGGCATTTAGTTTCATTTCACGGCTGGCTGCCTAAAAGCTTGCTTGCCACCCATAAATCATTAACCAATCCCTAATCAAATGGATACATTCTAATTTTCATAACTGAGAAAACAAAAAATTGATACAAAGTACTTTTGAAAAAATAAAAACAAAAATTCAAAGCTGCATTTGAACTGTAAATACATGTAGTTACATAAAATTGCAAAAATCCTAGAGCTGCACTTGCCACCCATAAATCATTAAACAATCTCTAACCTAATGGATAGGGGCCTAAATTATAATTTTCATAATTAAGAAAACTAAAAATTTGATACAAATTACTTTTGGAAAAAAAATTAAAAAATAATTCAAAGCTGCATTTGAACTTTAAATAATTACATTAAAACTGCAAAAATCTTCTGCAGTTGCCATCCATAAATCATAAACCAATCCCTAATCAAATGGATAAATTATAATTTTCACTGAAAATGATTTTGAAAAGGAAAGAGAAAATTTAGACAAATAACTTCGGGGAAATTAACTAACATTTTTAATAAAGCCCCAACTCAACATTGGTAAGAAGAAAAACATAAATGTTCACAGGGGTGGGGGGAGAGGGGGGAGGTGGAACACGTGCCTTGAAATATTTCTGCCTGAAGTCTCGTTTTTAAATAATAAATGTAATAAGATCCAAAATCAGTTTTCATCTCAGTGAGATGAAAACTCTGCCTATAGGAATCATGCGTACAAAAATACTTCATGCATTTTTTACCGCTTTCTCGCAAATGAAACAACGAAATGAGCTGACATTTTCACAGGTTGGTTTTATAAAAAAAAACATCTTGATTTGTGCAAAGAACGGAAGCGTTTTCAGTCAGTTTACCAATGTTGAGCCGGGGCCTTACGTAAAAGGTAAACCCTTTTTCGTTTTAAACTATAGAATTGGTTGCATTTGATTTTACCCCACCCTCTACAGACCTCTTGACTATTAATAGCAGGGAATTATTGATTGTTGACATGTACCAAGCAACTGTTGCTAATGGCAACATTAAAGCTTTGAGCGCACGCATTATTGTCCACCCTTCAGTATACTTGTACATGTAGGAAGTATTGTGTACAGCTTCATTCAAGTGTTGCATCTGTCAATACTAGCTTATTACAATGAGTTGTCTCTGTGGGTAGTGTGGGATTAATTCAACCGTTTACCCATTTGCGTTGGAGAGTGTTTGCAATTCACAATTCAAGTTGACCTTGAAATGAAACCTTTCAACATTTATGACGAAAAATTGGGAGGATTGTTCCATGGTCCTGTCTCTATGCCATCAGCACCTTGTATTTACTGTTACATGGTGCTGTGTAAAGGAACAGGTTTCATACTTCAAAACGTAACTCCGCATACCTTGCAGGAAAACAAACATTGAGGGCTTTGAGACGCCCATCGGGTGCGATAAAGCAATAAGAACTGCATACTGTTATTATGGTTGTGCCTTGTGACTTGCTATTTAATCTGACGGAATAGATTTAGCTGTTGCAAACTGCTCATGACCTATGGCATACATGTAAATGCAAAACAAAATGTTATAGGCCCTAAAAAGATGCTAGGTTTGATTTTTTGCCGATTTGACCCGAAAGTTTAGGTTTATATTCTAAGCTCTTTTTATAGATTTGAGAAAGTTATTGGTCTAAGCTTTCACTTAGGGTATTGCATGAAAAGAAGTGGTAAGTGGTAGTTACTTGTAATTAAAAACTAAAAATTCATCTTCAGGATCCCGACACTATTTCACGTCCATTCAGCCATACATGTGCAAACAATTTTGCATGTCATGTATTTTGTGCATTGTCCAGGCGTATAGATGCAAAAGTGTGTGGAACTTTAAGGCCCGATGTTTTGACCCAAGCAGAGTAAATTACATGTAATTAGGCCTATCATATTTACATGTAAAAGTACTTCCATTTTGTAAATTGCAAATCCTCGTCAACTCAATGAGTAGGCCTCTGGTTGATTTAACAACCCACATTAATACCTTTAAATCGCTAAAAATGTTCTTGTTTGGAATTGCTCCTTTTAATCCGTTTTAAGAGTTGTTCATGCAATAAACACCTACAGTGTGTTGCAATTAGCGAGTAGTGGTCTAAAAAACATAAATTTGCCTATCGAAAATACCACCACCGGAACCACACTCTACATACATGTAGAAACATACGGTCCACCATTTTGTAGAATCAAAAATGTGGCTCTACAAATTGGCAGACCATGTTTTCTCAATGGAATGAAACAAAAAGCACTCCATTTCAAGGGATATTACGTTTAAAATCAATTCCACTTTTTAAAAATATCTTCCCAATCATATTCATTTCATAACGAACGCTTTTTATAGCCCAAAAAAGCGACCCATCTGAAGGCAACGCGTCCCTTTAATAACAATATGTGGTGCAATGGGTTTCAATGCTCAATTTATTGTACTACTACTAGACAGTAACTTTTTAATTTGAAAATTGATTTATAAATTGTATTCACTTGTTCAAACTTGTTCTACACACTGTAACCCATTGAGATAAGGCCATTTTTCAAGAGTCTTTGTTGCGTAAAAATATCTGGTAAAATCTGGACATTACACATAGTACAATAAATAATTCACATCGGCGGCGCTACGGGGGGGGGGGGGGGCGGATCTCCTGACAAGAAACACATCATGTTACTTTTTCCCAATGGTTGTAATTTCTTTTTTTAATGTACTTCAAACCACCCAAAAAGTGTTTTCGTATTATGGTAGGCTATAATGTGACTGGCTCAACAGGCTTTTGAGCTACAGTTTTTGATTATACTTATATGGTGGTCCTGGCCATCATCATTAGGGTTGTTCTTGTATTTTGCTTGTTTAGGCCTATGTTTCAGTTTTTGTATCCTACTCTGTGAACCGTCGTTTTGCTGTTTTTTAGCCATTAGCATCTCTAACTTGTTTACTGTATACATTTGCTGTGTGATCCTGGCCGAATAAATAATAATTTATGGCCATGTACTCCACGGAGGCAATGGAGGGAATTGTCTCCATTGCCCCTGGCCATTGCCTTGGTGCCTTTGAAATGTTCAATTAGAAATGTACAAATTCCAACATAGAGGTGCCCTTTATCAAGAAGAAAATGCCTTGGTGCCCTTGCCCCTTTCAAGAACGAAGCAATCATGCCCGATGATAGGTATAAAGAAATCCTGCTCTCTGATCTACTTCTCTAGCTCTGAGGATACTGTTCCCAAATTCGCTCCTTGAAATCTGTAACTCCATCGAGGGTTACTAACAGGTTAACCCTTTCGTTACCGAATTGTTTGGACATCAACAACCACTGAGGACCACATTGCTTTGACCACTCAAGCGTGAAGCACACCTTTTTACACAACAGGAAGCTTTCATTCAAAGGCCAATTTTACAATCTCTATTATCACCTTGAGGATGTTGTTTTACAGCAAAATAAGTAATAACAAAATTCTCACGTATTGAATTCCCTTTCTTATCATCTAAACATCATTGAGATTGGCCAATAAATGTTTCAAGTTTCTGTCTGTGTTTCCTCAGTGTGATCTGTAAACTCAAACACTTTTCTGTATACGACCATATGGCCCTTCCGAGGTTGTTTGGCATTTCGAATCTTTCCACTCCAATTTGAAGGGATTGCACAAAAGGAACCTTGTTTTATTTTACCATCATCAGAAAGATCTGATCTTTCTCTACCCAATGATGGTAAGCTTGGGTATGGAGGGTGAACATGGACAAAACTATAGCTTCATAACAAATAGCCTTTGAGCTCAGACCTGAGTGCTTTTTTGTGTGTAACCTTGGTCGACTTAAGTCTCGAATGGTAAAGAAGAGGGGGTATGAGTGCAGTGGACTAAAGTTGCCTATGGTAAGGAAAGGGTTAACTAAAATGTCATCATCTCAACATACCACCCAACTTGTAGGTCTTAGTTTCAGACCTTCATCAGCAATGTCAACCCTCAAGCCTAGAGATAGCACATACGCAGCAAGAGCTATATTTCTTTGTACTTTTACCTCTTTGATCAGAACTTCTCTCTCGGCATGAAAATCTCTAAAAGTTGATGACACAAAGATCCTGATGGTCTTCCAGCCGACACGCTTGATGACAAGTTTCTTCTTTTGTTGTGTGACTTCTATTGTCTTTCGCACGCTGTCCCACTGCTGGTTAATGTCGGGCGTATAGTCTAAACTTCGTGACGCTCCACAACCCATGATGGCGTGGACAGTTGGTTAAGTTTTCTTTCTAGAATGGCTTCTGCAAACGGAATTTTAGAGAAACTGAATGTTACATAAAATATATTTGTTTTTAGTTAAACATACCAATGTGAGTTACCAAACAAACTAAAATACACTGTGTGCCTTTTTGTTTTTGTTTTAAAATGCAATTTGTCCATCACAAGGCCCAAAGGCCACTCGAGGTGTGGGCTACTTTTTTTAAGGGATAGAAACCTGCCCCAATGCGCAGAAACAAGACATGGAGAGATATAAACGCAAGTCTCTTCACAGCACAGCTAAGAACAGGGAGGGGTAAATGAATCCGTTGCGAGACAAACATAACTGCATCTTCCCCTATTTGAAGCAAGTATAGTTAAGTGTCTTGCTCAACGACACAAGTGTCATGACCAGGATTCGAACCCACATTCAGTCTTGGACTGAAGTATTGGTGAGTTTATTTTGTTAAAGAGGATGGGCCATGGTGATTGATGTTGATGTTATTGTTTAGTTTTCTGCTTTCTATAATTATTGCATGGGACAAACTTCTCTTTTGTGACATTAAATTGACAAAAGAAGTGATATTTGCAGGGAGTTTTTACTCCTTTAACTAGCCCGCCGCCCAAATTTATCAAAATCCCAGAAATGAGGGCAGCAAACAAATCATGACGTCACTGGAAGTACTGAATCCTCAGATAGTCTGCACTGAGCAATGCTTCAATGAGTAACAACAAACAGCCGTTTGACAGAGGAGTACTTCCTGCGACGTCACTATTCTTTAGAATTTCTGGAGACAACTTTCAGGCACTGACTGCTGTTGTTCTGATTTTGGCTCGAGGTGGGGGTGAAAAGAGGCTAGGAAACTGCCTTTGTAAACGAATAACCACGCATTCTATAATTCTGTCACCATTTTTTTGTGGTAGATAGAGGTGTACTTAGGGATGTAAAACTTTTTTTAAAGAGAAACTTCTAGCATGGCCAACCTCTATAAGTTTCTTTAAAACTTTTTTGTTTACAACGTTTATAGACTTGTCCAGAAATAACACAAACCCTGAAGTCTAATAAAGTAAGACAATTGAATGCTATGATCACTATATGACTAATCATGTCATTCCTTACTGCTCACACACTGCATACAGACTCAGAGGCAGTTTGGCTAGCATGAGGCCCAAATGATTCCAATAAATCCTCTTCTCCTATATGTCACAACACACCAAAATTGTTTTAGACTTGACAGCTGCTTGATAAAGATTTGAATGGTTGATCCTGTGATAAGCACTAGTTGTTGGGGTCTGCTGGCTCAAGTCCTCACAAATCTTTCACTTTGGCGATTGGATGGATTTGGTCGGAATCAGAGGATTATGATCATCGCATTTTCACATCTACATGAGGTTGGCATGGTTGGGATAGTCTATATCTGTATCATATAGTCGGCATAGCATCGTTACGGAAACATCATGCCAACTTGTGGGAGCCAGTTGCAGCTACTAACCATGCCAGAAACACTGAAGCGGACCCCTTCTCATAGCGATAAGTGTTTCTAGGTTCTTTTACGTGCGTTGATAGATAATTCAGCACACTGAACCTACGGCTTTACATCCCATCCGAAGGATGAAGCAAGAATGGTTAAGTGTCTTGCTTAAGGACACAAGTGTCAAGACCAGGATCTGAACCCACACCCTGCTGATCAGAAACACCAGAGCTCGAGTCCGGAGCTCTTAACCACTCTGCCACGACACGCCGGACACTGTCTGGGCTAAATTTCATGACGCTGCTTAACGGTAAGGACATTTTTGTGACTTTTGTAATGATTGTAACTCTGCTCTGGTCAGCCAGAGACTTTACGATTGTTCATCGCAAGGCTGACTGTCCTAGCACACTATTTTTGACTAAATAAACTGTGAAATTAAAAATAGTCCTTTAAGTATAAGTTTAATTAGGCCTAGCTAGTAAGCCTAAGTACTAGTACTAATGACTACGTACAACTACACTAGGGTTAGGCCCGGTAGTTTCAAAACAAAGTAAGCCCAATCGGCAATTTGGCTAAATCACGAATACAAAATTCACAATTATGGATACTTAAAAGTACATCTTTGGTTTCTCCTAGTATTATGATAGCAATAATTCCAACCCTCCCGGATCTTGCGAGAGTCTCCCGATTTTGAGTGTAAACTCCCGGTCTCCCGGATTCATTAGAAAGGGTTGCGACAGCAACACAAGAAAATCATAGGATTGTTCTGTAGTGTAAACATTCACCATAATTGTCATAGTAATAATTTGCAATGGGAATCTTTTTATTTAGTTTCAAATATGTGGACATTTTTTGGAGAATGGCAATTTTGATGTACAAACAACCCCCAAATCGCGGCTGGTTTGCGGTGGTGCCACGCTCGGGTGCAGTCAGGTTGTCTGTGCCTGCGCACGCCAACGTAACACCACCGCGTAGATATGAAATATTTTATTCTATATTATCTATGCACCACCGCAGATGGCTTCTATTTGGTTGCGCGATGGTCGGGTGGCTGAAAACTTGATGCGCGATCACTGAGGCATCAAGATTGCAACTTGTCGCTGGCGGTGTTCGACGACTATCATCGCGCACGGTGCAACAAAGATTATCGTGATGATGACGTCTGGCGAATTTGGTCGCAAGGGAGACCTCCCGGATTCTGGCATCGGAAGGTTGGAATGTCTGTGATAGAGTGAAGTGAAGCAATACTGAAACTAAAATGACCAACTCTACTTTGGTTGGTCTACGATCCATTCCTATCTGCCTACCACCATACATTGTAGTTGTTTGTACCATCCTGTTTTGATTTCATGTACACCAGAGTTTGACAAGATCTACCACCAGTACCACCACCACACAGTACCACACGACACTAGTGTGCCTACAGAAACAAATTCATGTTGAAAACGACAATCAAATCACTGAAATACATACCTGGTTGACGATTTCTGATGTTTTGATAGAATCAATATGTGCTATCGGTTCCGTATTTCAGATTCCTTTACCAACTTGTATCAATCTATGAACTAATACTAGCATGCAATTGCAAGCACGACTACGCAAACTTCCCTTTGCGTTGTCAGGTACTTACCCTTCACACAATACACATAAGTGCGATGTTTATTTATCTTTGATCATTCATCAGCTTTTTTTTTTTAATGCTGATGTTTAGCGCCCTCCAGTGTCTGGAGTTGATAAACTTCTGCTGGCGCGCCATTTTTCACGTGTTTACCGTCTCTCGCAGCTAGCTAGGGCAGTGTCGTGTGTCGCGCGAGTGACAGGTTGTTTTGGAGAAGTCACGAGGAGAGAAGTCACAAGTGAACTGTTGCCGTGCGAATAACTCAGCTCAGCTCAGCATGGCACTCAGGTCTAATGATTCTTTCGCTGACAGCGTTCAGGAAGATGGATTTTTAAAGAGCTTACGGTCAATGCCCGTGGTGAGTAAACGTACCAAACGTACGTTGTCGTTGAGGTTAGACGTGATTGTGAGACGAGTCAGGAAATCGACAGCTGTGATGTCATTCATTGAAATATACCATGCCCGATATGTGGCAGAGGCCCCCCCCCCCAAATGTTCCCATTCTCTAACACACTCTTCCCCTCTTGTACAGAAGCACCCCCCTAAAAATCCTCAAAAGAATTCCAGAGATTTCCAGAACGCTGAAGACACAATGACGCTGAAGACACAATGACGAACCTCATAGAGTGACATGTACAAAATCCTATTCGAAACTTTCTGCCCTTCACGTTTACATGGCTACAGTTCTTTTTTGAAATCAGATCTCGCCAAAACTAGGCTATCTATGTGTTCTTTCAACTCTCATCGAGCGTTGCACGGGTCCAGAAAATCCACTCCGCAAACTAAAATATGTTAAAAAGTGATAAATTTTCACCGTAATTCAGATCCCATTCAAACAGTATTGGAACAAATATGGCGACCGGAGTTGCAAAATTAACTGGTATGCTGGTATGCGGTGCGCTGGTCCTATGGGCTGGTTCCGAGCAGAGTATTAAGCACCAAATGTATTGAAATGTCCAAGAAGACCAAGCTAACGTGGCTGACCATGTATTGTATACTGTTAAGTGTTAAAAATGCTGTATCTGGTTGCCACTTTCTCCCTTCATTTAGGTCAAATTATATCCTTACCTGTCCAGAAAGGTTGGCAGAATGTACAGAGAGAGGAACAGGCACTTTGAATGATTACAATGTTTTGAAATCATGAAAAATAAAGCCATTCATTTATTACACGTCACGTCTACTGCGACCTAGTACTACGGACTTGACAATGCTGCTCGCTAAATGCCATTTTAATTCCTTTGGGCATGAATACGCGAAAGTTCTGGCCGCAAGATGAAATGTCCGTTTTAAGTTTGTTTTCAATTGGCCGTGGATGGAGGATAGATTGACAGATAGTGGGAGCAATTTTCCGGGGGAATGTTGGGGTGGGGGGTGGTACATCAAATGTCAAAAGAAAAAGCACAATTTGAAAAACCTTCAAAATTGTAACTTGTTTTTCACTCTTTCATTCAATACAGAAACCAGCAACAACCTTCCGGGTTTTTGACCGAACGGTAAGTTCAACATTTTCGGAGGAAACAAAGACCAAGAACTGGGACATCTATTGGCCGATCTCAGTGATTTTTAGACTATAAGAAAGGGATTCAATAAGTAGGCCAAAGATATTTTTTATTACTTTATTTCTCTGTAAAACAACATCTTCAAGATGATAATATTATACAAATGGTTTCTTTTGGATGGACAGTCAATATTAGCTCTCCTCGATATTGGAAGTTGACAAACTAGCATTGCCTCGGGAACTGACTCGTTTGTCAACTTCCAATACCGAGGGCAGCTAATATCGACTGTCCATCCGAAATAAACCATGTTATATTTGTTTAAACTATACCTCATAACTTCATTAGTTCGACATCAATGAGCTCAAGAAAACGCAGATTGACATTTATTTGTAATTAAGCCGCCATCTTTTCATGTGCATCAGCTGGCTAGACGTGATGTTTACGCGTGAGCACTACATACCCATGCGACAGTTCCATGAGTGCTCTGTAAAGTGTGCGCATAGTAGACTGTCACACATGCAACAGTCTACAACGTATGAATATTTACCCTGTGCATGAGAGGCGCACAGGTGACCCATGCGACAGTCTACACCGCATGCGTATTTACCCTGTGCGTGAACACTGGTACTAGGTAAACAGCAAAAATAGCATGTTACACATGTCCATTTATATTTTGGGATATTTAAATTAGGCTTCTATTGCAATTTAAGTATGATGCACGCCACTTGTGTGGTCATGACGGTGTAATAGCAGACTTTGGAGTACGCTAGATGGCAGCAGACTAACCTAGAGCCCAATTTCATGGCTCTGCTTACCGTAAGCAAAAAATCGGCGCTTGCGGAAGCAGAAAATTCCGCGCTTACTTAAGCGTATTTCACGGGCTAGCAAGGAATATTTGCTTGTGCGCGTGCGTAGTTCACGTAACTAAGAATTCCTCGCTTACACAGCTAGCGCAGAAATTCAGCGCTAACCTCGTAAGCGGTGAATGGTCTTCGTAAGCACAGAATGACGCAGTAAGCAGAGCCATGAAATTGGGCCCAGGTGTATATCCATTGTTCCACGAATTGTGCGCATGCTCATAACTACAGAAACAATTGAAATTTACCCGGTAAGTCTGCTGCCTCCTATCGTTCCAAAGTCTCCAATTGGGTACATTTAAAATGTTGAAGAAGAAAACAAATTTGCAAACTTTGTTGTAGCGAAGGACCTAGGGTTACGATTATTGCAACAGGCCGAAGACCATGAAAGCTTTTAAGCTTTAGTAACCACAGCTAGAAGTAGGCCTGGTTTGGATTTCACAAAGCACTAGGACTAGTCTTATCTCGAGTTAGGACAAGTGTCAGGTAACCAAAAAGATCCTGTTTATAAATAATGATTAGGATTCCTGGAAGAATGAGGGTCAGTGATCTGTCAAGACAAGGATGTGGTTTTTCCTCACCTTAGGAGATGTGGTTTCTCCTTATCCTTGACATAGCTTAATGGGTAATAAAAAGGGATACAGGAATGGTTTTAGATCATTCTCATCTTAGACATCAGAGGGTGTACAACATTGTAGAAGCCCCAGAGATAGAAAATCAGCAGTATAAATAAAAAGTAGTTGTTAAATATGAAGAAGAATTGTCCAGCGTGAGTCCTTTGATGAAGTGAAATTGTCAGGTGGATATTCACTGAGGTGAATACCATAACAACAAGTAACTAGCCTTAACTTATAGGACTAGTCATAAGTTTGGACTCGTCCTAAGTTGGGACTAGTTTTATGAAGTCCACCCCTGGCCAATTTAAACAAAAAGAGTCTGTCTTGACTAGTTTTAATATTCAACGTTGTCCCAAATAGTTTGGACGCTTACCCATGTACCTTCTCGTTGGTTTAGGAGTACTTCACTGTCCACGGTGAAGATGCATTGTTTGCAGCACGAGAATGCTTCAAGACACTCGGTGTAGTCAAGCACACAGGATCAGGTAAATATCCAAAGAACATTAGAAACATCAATAAGAGATTTGTATGTTTGTATTGAATCTAAAATAAACTCTCTGGTTTCCCCATCCAAAAGAAACAGTTTAAAGAGGATGGGCCACGCTAGAAGTCTCTCTTTAAAAAAAAGTTTTACATCCCTAAATACACCTATATCTACCACGAAAAAACAGTGACAGAATTATAGAATGCGTGGCTATTCGTTTACAAAGGCAGTTTCTGAGCCTCTTTACACCCGCCCGAGCCAAAATCAGAACAACAGCACCAGTCGGTGCCTGAAAGTTGTCTCCAGAAATTCTAAGAATAGTGACGCCGCAGGAAGTACTCCTCTGTCAAACGGCTGTTTGTTGTTACTCATTAAAGCATTGCTCAGTGCAGACCATGTGGGGATTCAGTACTTCCAGTGACGTCATGATTTGTTTGCTGCCCTCATTTGCGGGATTTTGATGAATTTAGGCGATAGGCTAGTTAAAGGAGTAAAAACTCCCTGCAAATATCACTTCTTTTGTCAATTTAATGTCACAAAAGAGAAGTTTGTCTGATGCAATAATTATAGAAAGCAGAAAACTAAACGCCAACATCAATCACCATGGCCCATCCTCTTTAAAACACGCACAATTTCAAAAGCTGTTAAGCAAAAAATGCTGCTTGGCAAATTTCTTTGCTTAGCGAAAAAAGAGAGGTGAACCAGTCACAACAATGAAACTGTATGGCATTTTGGCTGGTTCCCTGTTTTTGCTAAGCATAATTTTTCTGTGCTTAGCAAGATTTTGTGCTTGATCTTTATGAAAATGAGCTCAGATCATATCAGGGCCTAATTTCTTAGTGCTGCTCAAAGTACAAAAATAGCTAAGCACAGAACAATTTTGTTTGCCAGAATAAGTTTGCCAGCCAAAATACCTAGACTGGTTCTTTGTTCCTTCATCGTTCTTCATTGTTCTGGCTGTATATAGGGACGGTAGCGGGTAATGAAAATTAGTAAATACCTGGCAGATTTCTGCCAGGTATATTCTAATTAGAATTAGCATATAGGTCTACGTAATCCCATAATGCAATGCGGCCTTTACACAAAACATGACGGACACAGAATCTCAGAATCTCCCATCGTGCAGACTAACAGTTAATTTAAGATGTTCTTCTAAAGTTAGCTTGGATTTGGATGTTGAAAGTTGGTTCACTATGTCCGGGTGAAGGGTTACGATGCACACGTGTGATAATGTCAAACGACAACATGCACAGGTCACGAGCATAGCCAACGTCATCTCTAAAAATAGAAAATCATTACCGCGCCCGCGCAATCGAGGGCCAATCAAATGCGCCATATCGGTAGTAACTACCGGTCCCTATATACATTCAGAAGAGAACAATGTAGGGACCGGGAACCAGTCTACCAAAATACCATACTTCGCTCACAGTCTTTGACTGATTTTCTGCTTAGTTTTGCTCGGCAGAAAATTATTAAGCAAAATTTTTCTGCGTAAGCAGCCCTGTGAATTTGGGCCCTGATTTTGAAATGTCTTTTGTAGGAGAGAAAAAAGTCCCGTATGTCAACCTGAGTAAGATGAACTTTGAGAGCATGGTGCGGGATCTTCTACTTGTGAGACAGTATCGTGTTGAGGTGTATAAGAACATGGCAACAGGGAAAGGCAATGACTGGCAGGTGGCTTACAAGGTAAGACGGGCTCCCTCCTAAAGGCACGGCCGTCCCTGTGACCAGCGCATTCATGTTTAGGGGTGGCCAAATAAAAGCTATTTGCGAATAATGTCTGGTACAATAGCTTGCTTCAGCCGCGTTCGCATTGGATTTATGTTTAACCGAGACCATGGGTAGCTTCCAATGGGTAAATCTTACCGGTGTCCGCACTTGGATTATGTGACGTGGGTAAACCAACCAAGGCGATGGTGAAACAAACCAACTGAGGCGTCAGTGTGGACTAAGAGCTGTGTCACTTAGTTGATTTTACCTTGGCTCGGCCATCGTGCGACCAACTATAAACCAGCCTTTGCACGTGGTACGGATGTGGTTTTTTACTTGACTGGACTTTTTGGCTCAGTTAGTTTACCTGGGCAGAAAGTGGCCAGTTAAACTACCCATTGGACTCGGTTAAGTTACCTGGGTGAAATTTTCCGGGGCTGTTCGCACTGGACTTCAGATTGTCAAGTTACCCATTCGCTCGGTTTGTTTACCCCCAAAAAAAAGGTCCAAAAATGCGAACACAGCTTTAGTCACAGGCGGCTTAAATTTGACTTTCTCAGAGTAGAGACAGTTCCTATGTCACATGATTCAGGGCAAGCTTTTGCGTAATTTCGTAAAACACGGCGAAAACTCGCACACAATTCTGAATGAATGTGTGTGGCACCAGGCTAGGCCCCTTTTGGAGGTTGCTATTGACTCATTTCACCTGATGTCATCATCACAATAATCTTGGTTGCGCCATTTTGGAAGTCAATGTCACTGTGTGTTATACAGTGTAGTGCGCACTTTAGGCGACTTGGCGATTACACGTGTACCTGTTGACTTCCAAAGTTACCATAGCAACACTGTCTTTAGACTGGGGAATCCAATTTGCATATTCACTGGTAACCAATCAAGTCGATGTACAAATGTACAAGGCACTATTCTAAAATCTAACTGACAAATGACAATAATATGAGTTGTTTCATTTGTTGGTTTTTTTTTTTTTTTTTTTTCAAATCTCCCTCAAAATTCCATCAAAAATGGAGGGGAAAAGTAACTGTCCATTATTTGATTTAAATTTGAGGGTAATTAAAGAAAAATAATAATAACAATCGACTCAAACTATTTTTAGTACAAGCCTGCATGTCCAATTCAGGTGTTAAAACACTTTTTGGATGATTTCAGGTACTTAAACAAAACTACAACTGTCGGCAAAATGCTAACGTTACGGATGCAAAGTGGTTGCCTTTATTGTGTTTCTTGTCAAATGGCTTATTAAAAACGGGCCTTGAATTTCGCTCTTGAAGGCGCACGGCAATTTCCCTCCGGTAACGGGCGCTTCTTTGAGGAAAATGTCAATTTGTATTGGATATCTGCAGAGGGGAAGGGCACCACAGCAAAAGGACAGGGCACCACGGCAACTGCTGTGGGTGCCGTGGGTTAATTCGTGGCCTGGACAAATGCCCAGGGTGCCTTCACAATTGAGACATCCCCGTGGTCAACACCGTGTTTATGGATAGTTATAGAAAACCGTTAAATTCAGGCTCTGAAAACAAACTGTATGAATAGATGTTAATTTTGCATCGGGGATAACAAATATTATTTGTAATTTTTACCCGTCCACTGATGTGTGTTAAGCACTTTTTACTCAGTACTTTCCCGAGTCCTGTGAAAAAAAAAAAATACGCAGGCTTTTTCCTCAGGTGGGATTCGAACCCACGACCCCCGCCATTCTAGAGCAGATGTCTTACCAAATAGACTACCGAGTTGCCTGGTGGCTACATGTAGAGGCAGTATGAACTGCACAAATATACACATAATATTTCTCTGCCGTTTAAATAGGCATCTCCTGGTAATCTTACCCAATTTGAAGAGATCCTCTTCGGTAACAACGACATGTCCACCTCAGCCAGTGTGATTGCCGTCAAATATGTCAGTGAAGGCTCGGGCGGGCAGTTGACTGTTGGAGTTGGCTATGCTGATGCCACTCTTAGAGAACTAGCCGTGTGTCAGTTTACGGACAATGAGCATTTTTCCAACTTGGAGGTGAGTTTTGACAAGTTTTGGTTAAATATTAAGGGAATAATCGCTTTTCAACTCGTTGTGTAACTCGTTGACTGCCGTGCATAATTTCACATGGCGTTCCCATTTGCCAAGCCTTAGGGCCTATGCGCATGCGCGCCTACTTAATAGGTACCGGTACTTACTTAAATAGTTTGAACATGTACATTTTATAGAAGCATGACCTCACCACTGCCAGCTTATTGGTTGCGCCATCAGTGGTGCCAGTGTATTGAAGTTACAATGCAAAGACCTTTCATTTTCTACGAGGATATTCGTAGTCGGCAGTCAACGTGTTAAACATGGTGAGGCCTGGTTCTCGATAATTTCACCGAGATGAAGTCGAGGTAACCAGGCCTCACCATGTTTAAACAACTCGTTAAAAAGCGATTGAACACACTTTCATTCCCATTCACAAATACCTTTCTGTTAAACACATGCAAAAACCTTTAAAAATTGAGAACAAATCTCACAGTGACAGCTCAGGTCCTCGTCTCAAGTCTGCGTTAAAGTTCTAAATTCTATGCATGTTGAGCGCCTTGCGCAACATTCAAAATTGCACGCGCAATTTTCAAACTTGCGCGAGCCAAATTTTGGTGCTACCATCTACCTCCATGGGGCTATCAATTTAAATTGGGCCGTGCGATTTGCGCGCTGTGCGCAGTCATCTGATAGCGCCCTCTTTTGACTCAATTTACGCAGTCCATTTTGAAACCTTTCGACCATGTCTGTGTCGCACATTTAAACATGGCCACGTGATCTCCTCTCGCCCAGTCAGAATGAACAAACTGTCCCCGATATTTATGAATGTGAATTATGTAACACCCAAGTAAAGCAGATCCTTGTCATTTGATTGGAGGATTCTTGGTCACACGGCTTTCATTATTCAAACCATTACATGGCCTACGTCATACACCGTGCATTTTTTTTACTATTCACCGTGCGTTTTCGTCCCATCCTTTTTTACTATAACAAGCTAGACCACACTGTGCGCATGCATGCGTTACACACAGCAGCACCACAAAACGCCCTCGTAGTGGATGCCAGAACACAGTCATATGCATTTTGTTGATAGTGTTTCCTCTAAATGACAAAGATCTACTTGGATGTTATACAAAACAAATAAGGAATGTTTTGCATTCGAACAACGGGGGAGAATATTTTCATTTGTCGGAAGATGGAATGTTCTATTCAACTCAGCTTTGCCTCGTTGAATGGAACATTCCATCTTTCAACTCATGAAAGTATTCTCACCATTGCACTCAAAACCATCCATTATTTGTTCCTGGTGATTAAATAGACCTTATGCGTATGACGTCACTATGAGCATTCAGTACGGGAAAGGACAACGCCGTGCTGAGGTCAAAACAGCTACAACGAACGTTCAATGCTGCATTTGACCTCAAAGATGGCGGCCAATACATAAGGTCTATACATATATCAGGGTGAGCACCGGTGAAACACCCAACGTCTGCCGGTCATCTCCACCATCAGTCTTTCATTTCACCAGCCTTCCATTGCTGTGAGTGACACAACAATGTAAAATACATTTATGGCACGCACACGTGCTGGCAAATCATCTTGACCGTTTATGAAAAAACTGTCCGCTTATTTGTGCACATTTTTCTGCTGTGGTAAACGCAAACATTTGTGAAAAAAAGCTTTATGAAATTGGGCCCTATTGTGTGGTGCCTCCACAGTTGTCATTTGCATTCTGTAATGTGTAGTATTTAGTTCGGAAATATTTGTAATACTGATCGATTAACCAGTTGGCGCCGGATGACTTGTTTACACGCAAATGTTTCCCCTGCCTGGAAACGGAAGCCACCTTACAATGCCATTATGTAGTTTCGGACCACCGGAACAAAGGTCAACCGGTTATTCAACCGCCGAGCGTGCGCAGACTACGCACACGCTGTCTATTGCTTTGATTCACCCACACAAGGACAAAAAAAAGTTGTAAATATACTTGTAATTTGTGGCCATTGAGAGGCAGTTTTTGTGTAATCCCCAATTATTTACCTTTGTCCTTTTGTTCCAAGAAGGGGATTACGAGGCATCAGGAGGCTTCCACCATTGTTCATTCATTGTTTTTCAGCTGAATGAAGGCAAGTCAGAATGAGCCGGCATTTGAACAATGGTTCCGAGTTTAGTGGCACTCCTACGCCATTGGCAACACCGATGTTTTACAATTTATGCTGTGTGAATTTGACATTTTCTCGGTCGAGAAACGAAACGGACGATCCAACAAAAAGAATCTTGCTTCTCTTGGCATTGTCAAGTCAGGGTTTCTTTGTGCCAGCGGTACCCTCAAAGAAAAAATACTGGGTACGGGACAAAAAAAAGAATCCCGGCTGCAACTGGTAAACTGACTGTTGATTGACTGACAACCACTTTACATGTAAAAATCACCTCTTTAGCTGGTACCCTAAACATCAGAAAGTCAGGAAAATGGTCTGCTTCAAAAAAAAATATTTTGAAAGTGAAAATCTAGGGGAGGTCTTTCACTGACATAAATACTTTTACATTTCTTCTGTTGACTTAGGCCCTACTGGTGCAGCTGGGTCCAAAAGAGTGCCTGATACAATCGCAATCAGGCGAGGGCGCTGTCGACTCGGCCAAACTTAAGGGTGTCCTGGAACGCAGTGGACTCCTTGTTACTGAACGAGCCAAAGGGGACTTTGGCACCAAGGACGTGGAGCAGGATCTGAATCGACTTCTGAAGGGAGCCAGTGATGAGCAGCGGAATGCTGCCACGCTAGGAGAGATGGAGAAGACGGTTGCCGTGGGGTCGCTAGCTGCGTTGATCAAGTATCTTGAGGTGAGACTTGACGATCTCCAAATGGCCGCAATATCGCATTGGATTGAAATTGTTATTACATCAAATTATTAACCTAATATTTTTCAGTTGCAAACAGTGGTAAGTTGTTAAGTTGGTGTTTGTTTTAATAAATGGTAAGCTTGCATCGGAAATAAAGAATAGTATTTGTATTTTACCCATACACCGATGTGTGTTAAGCACTGTATATTCAGTACTTTCCTGAGTCCTGTGAAAAAAATCCATAGGCATATTTCTTGGGTGGGATTTGAACCCATGACCCCCACCTTTCTAGAGCAGATGTCTTACCAATAAGACTACCGAGATTTCCCGGCAGCTAGAGGCAGTTCGAATCCTATTAGCAGAAGGTACCGCAACAATTATAATAGATGTTAATTTTTGCATAAGAATTGTTTTTTTTTACCCATCGTGCTTAACACACACATTCTATTGTGACTTATAGTGTTTGTTTTTTTCCCATACACCAATGTGTGTTAAGCACTGTATTCTCAGTACTTTCCCAAGTCCTGTGAAAACATATTCAGAGGCATTTCACTCGGTGGGATTCGAACCTTTGCCTTTCTATAGCAGATGTCTTACCACTAGACTGCCGAGCTTACCCAGTAGCTAGAGGCAGTTTGAATCCTATATTTAGGAGTGGGTACCGCAGTGATTGTTATGTGAAATTTGCATCAGGGATAAAGAATTTTATTTGTGTTTTACCCATACACTGATGTCTGCTAATTAAGGCACTGAATACTCGGTACTTTGCCGAGTCCTGTTGGTGGGTGTTATCTTAAACAGTTGCAGCCGGGATTCTATTTTTTTGTCCCGTCCCCCTGGCGGGAGTTTTTCTTTGAGGGTGCCGCTGGCACAAAGAAACCCTGACTTGACAATGCCAAGAGTAGAAAGATTCTCCCTACGGCATGGGAGTAGCACTAAAACATGGAACCATGGCTCGATTGTCGACTCACTCTGACTTACCTCCATTCAGCCGAAAAACAATGAATGAACAATGGTGGAAGCCTCTCGACGCCTTGTAATCCCCTTCTTGGCACAAAAGGACAAAGGTCTATAATCAGGGATTACACAGAAATCGCCTCTCATTGGCCACAAAATACGAGTAAACACTTTTTGTCCTTGTGTGGGTGAATCGAAGCGTTACACGGCGTACGCGTGGTCTGCCGAAGCTCTGCAGTTGAATGACCGTGCAACCTTTGCTATGGTGGTCTGAAATTTCAAAATGGAATCGCAAGATGGCTTCCGTTTCCAAGCAGGGGAAACATTTGCGTGTATTGACGTCATCCGGTTTCAACTGGTTAACAGACTGAATGACTCGTCATAACAAATGCAGTTGTAACGTAACATTGCAACAAAAGTCCAAAACGAAAAACTACTTAAATTCATCAACTATTCTTCACAAAAAACATTCAAACTGGTTCATTATTTATTTTTGTTTTCAGTTACTTGGCGATGAGAGCAATTTCAGACAGTTTCGCCTGAAATCGTTTGATCTGACGCAGTACATGAGACTGGATTCTTCTGCAGTAAGAGCGCTGAGTCTCCTGCCATCACCACAGGATGGTCAGTACCTTGCCCTGGAGGCCTTCACTTTTATGTAAATGCTACAGTGACGCCCTGGACATGAGGGTCCATTTCTGGGGCGGAAAGTTTTCAGAGCTCCGTAATGCAACACTTACCCCGGGAATTACCCCGGTGTTTCTGGTTCACGTAGCAAGCACCCTTGTCTACAGGTTTCCTCAGGCTTGAGAGCTACAGTGATTAAGTTCACTTATGAGGCATCCTTGGTTTCATTACCAGAAATATACAATAATGATAGTTAAAAAAAAATACTCAAATTGTTTTATGTATTTGAATCCTTCCACACTGATTCCCTTCTCTTTGATTTCTTCTTCCAGATTAATCTCTTAGTGGTAAATTATATCAAAAACCGTGCATTTGTTGCTTTTGTAGTAAAAAAAAAAAAAGAAAGAACTAGAGCATAAACAAAAATATCATAAATATTGTTTTCATTGCATCTTTTTTTTTATGGCAATTTATTTCTTCTGTGTTTTTTGTGTCCTTATCGTTTTCATATTTGCAGGTGGTAATAAGAATGCCTGTCTTCTCGGACTCCTTAATAAATGCAAAACCCCTCAAGGTCAAAGGTTACTTGCCCAGTGGATCAAGCAGCCATTGGTGGACAAAAACAAAATTGGTATGTCTTTATTTTCTTTCCCTTTTTTCTTCAGAAAAATCTCTTTGATGGGAAAAACTTTGAACAAAAATGAAAAACATTCAACAAAACGAGAGTACTTTTAGATGTTTAAAATTGGAGATTCTTATTTACTTTGTCAAGACTAGATATTCTCTTGGCATTTATCATAGGAAATTATTTGAATGTTAGTGAATAATCAGTCAACAGAAGGGCGGACTGTGCACTGTGAAGATGCATTTGATATCATATTGCAGGCTGGCATAGTTTATCTATTGTTCATTACTACAGTAGATGATATTGAATGGTCAGACAGAAGGAGGACTGTGCACTGTGAAGATGCATTTGATATCATATTGCAGGCTGGCATAGTTTATCTATTGTTCATAACTACAGTAGATGATATTGAATGGTCAGACAGAAGGGCGGACTGTGCACTGTGAAGATGCATTTGATATCATATTGCAGGCTGGCATAGTTTATCTATTGTTCATTACTACAGTAGATGATATTGAATGGTCAGACAGAAGGAGGACTGTGCACTGTGAAGATGCATTTGATATCATATTGCAGGCTGGCATAGTTTATCTATTGTTCATAACTACAGTAGATGATATTGAATGGTCAGACAGAAGGAGGACTGTGCACTGTGAAGATGCATTTGATATCATATTGCAGGCTGGCATAGTTTATCTATTGTTCATAACTACAGTAGATGATATTGAATGGTCAGACAGAAGGGCGGACTGTGCACTGTGAAGATGCATTTGATATCATATTGCAGGCTGGCATAGTTTATCTATTGTTCATTACTACAGTAGATGATATTGAATGGTCAGACAGAAGGGCGGACTGTGCACTGTGAAGATGCATTTGATATCATATTGCAGGCTGGCATAGTTTATCTATTGTTCATAACTACAGTAGATGATATTGAATGGTCAGACAGAAGGGCGGACTGTGCACTGTGAAGATGCATTTGATATCATATTGCAGGCTGGCATAGTTTATCTATTGTTCATTACTACAGTAGATGATACTGAATGGTCAGACAGAAGGAGGACTGTGTAGTGTGTTGTTGTGTTCACCTCATGATATCGTTTTGATGGCTGACACTCCATGCCCTGAACAAAGGGTGTCCGTTCATTCCACTACGGAGCGTGCACAGAGTATGCACGTGCCAACCCACATAAATCTCCAGACCGCGCTTGAATATTGTGCAGAATTTCTACCATTATGCAGGGGTTATTGTGTAATTCCCGATTCCAAACCTTTGCCCTTTTGTTCCAAGAAGAGGATTTTGAGACAGCATTGCAGGCCTTGATCTTAACCGAGGCCATTGGCCTCATGCCCTGTTGAGTTGGCCAGCATGCCCTTCAGAAAAATTGCACTGTCACCACCAACTTGGCCAGCATGCCCTTGTACAATTTCTCTGATTTGGCCAGCAAAGGCCTGCCCCCGTTTTTCTTAAGATCGAGGCCTGCATTGTAAATTTGCAAGATAAAGGGAAGTCCGAGTGAACCAGCCATGGTTCCGGGTTTAGTACTTATCCTATGCCATAGCTCACAGCCGATGTTTTTGCAATTCATGCTGCATGAATTTGACATTTTCTCAGTAGCGGAAACAAAACTCGCGGTGCAATAAAGAGAATCTTTGTTCTCTTGGCTTTGTCAACTCAAGGTTTCTTTGTGCCAGCAGTACTCTAAAAGAAAAGTGATTCCGGCAATTCCTCCAAAATAATCCTGCCAGGGGGACAGGACAAAAATGGAAGAATCCCGGCGGCAACTGGTCAAATGTGCTTAGTTGAATTGTGGCAATAAAATTAAGAACTCATTATTTTTGTTTCCGATATTTACCATTCCTGTTATCTTGCTTTAAGAGGAGCGTCTTGACATCGTGGAGGCATTTGTGAATGACGTGGAGCTACGTCAGACTTTACAGGAGGAGCAGCTCAAACGAATCCCCGACCTCCAGCGTCTTGCCAAGAGGATCCAGCGCAAGAAGGCCACGTTAGAGGACTGCTATCGCATCTTTCAGGTCATTGAGTTCATGCCTGTCTTGCTGGAGACTCTCGAGAAGCCTGGCGTTGACTTATTGAAGGAGGTCTTCAGCAACCCCATCATGGTAAATCAAATAAATTTAGATCTGCTGCCGCTTACCAGGTTATGTATCCATAGAGCTAGCTCTATGATTGTATCGTATAATGGGGTGTGATCCCTGGCTACACGGCAGTATCTGGTTGAATGGCTTCTGACTGGCACCCCCCGAACAAAGATATTGACAAAATAGGGGGACTGCCAACATTAGGGCTGGATAGCTCAGTTGGTGGAGCATCGGTAAGCATAGCTGGTGGTCACAGGTTCAAATCCCGCTCCAGTCAATTTCTCTTTGTTCACACCAGAATTGATTCAAATAGATTTAGCGACCGTCTCAAAATTATTACATGAGTGAACAATTAAATAAAACAAACAAAACAACCAAAATACTTTGTGGTGAAATGTTTGGTGTTCTTAGGACACTCTGATTTGAGATTGGAGTGGTTGGCTTACTTGTTAAATTACTGAAAAAGATCATACCCTACACCAGCCGTCCGGACGTCCGTCCGGCTAGAAACTGGGCACATTCCATTTCCGGACAATAACTCAGGTTACAATTGACATTTGGACTTGCAACTTGGGTGGGGGGGGGTTGCTCTTGGGGAAAGGGAAGTTGGGATTGTTTTGGGGGATCAAAAGGTCAAAGGTCAAGGTCACAGTTGTTGAATTGGCTGGAAACTGGGCACTCCAGCATACACTCCCATTTTTATTTCACCCCTCTTACATCCCCACACTTTACCCCTCAACCATACCCATGGCTGAGGGGTTCTAACAGCATCGCTGTTATTTTTGTCATTTTACAACAAATATTCAAAGAGCCATTTTCAAACTTGCTGGTAGACCATTCCCCACCCCCAATGTCAACCACCTTATGTTTGGAAGGTCAATAAGCCTAAAGAAACGTAAGTGGCCACAATTAGTCTGTACTAAAATGCCCAAGCGGCCACAAACAGCCGCAAGATTTGACCTTCCACTCAGCTGAAGAGTCATGTAAACATTACTGTTCACATTTCTAAAACAAAACCGGATATATGCAGGCCTCGAATTAACCCACGGCACCCACAACAATAGCACGATCCATTAAGCCCCGCCTACCTTAGCAACTACCTTAGCAACTGCCTAGCAACAGCACAAGGTGTGACTTTCTTGCCATGATCGCAGCGGTGGTTCGATTGCGGCCACACATGCGTATCGGATACACAGTACACACGTACATGGTTTTACGTGAACGGTATGGATTTAGTTTCGTGGCTTTGGGAGCCGTGCCTTGAGTCCATGAACAATGCAGACAGGAACACTGTTAAACCACTTCTACATGATTGCGTACAGGGATCACTGCTGTGGGAGTTGCACCACCAGAAATATGAAAAAACTTAAACAAAACAAAAGTAATTACAGTTGTGTGTGCTGTTGTGTGTCAGCACAATGGGGGTGGTTTGTTTACTTTTCTAATGGGATTTTAATGTGTCAGACTTTTGTCGGCCTTTCAGTGGCATTGACAAGGCTGTAATTGGTCAGTGTGTTTGTAGGTGGGGCTTAATGGATTGGTCTATTGCCATGGTGCCCTGTGCAAAGTTCTAATACAAATTTACATTTAAATTGTACATAGAAGTGCCCCTTACCAGAGAGAAATTGCTCTGCCCCGTTAGGAGGGAAGTTCAACGCCTGCTTATGTTTCAAATCATTTTTCCAGAACTTCCTACTGGGAAAATTGTGTTAAAAATCAACAATATTTGCAACATCTGTGTGTACTGTGATGATTATACATGTCTAGACACCTAACTCATTATCACCGGACTCAAGTTCTGCTGTTGTCGGTAGCAGAGTGTGGGTTCGAATCCCGGTCGCGGCGCTTGTGTCCTTGAGCAAGACACTTTACCTTAATTGCTTTGTCCTTCGGGTGGGACATTCAGCTGTAGGTCCCGTGTACTAGGATGGGTAGTCCACATGAAAGAACCCAGTACACTTATCGTGGAAGAGTAGGGGAATTACCCCGGTGTTTCTGGTTCACATGGCAAGCACACTTGTCTACAGGTTTCCTCAGGCTTGAGAGCTACAGTGATTAAGTTCACTTATGAGGCATCCTTGGTTTCATTACCAGAAATATACATTGTATAATAATAATAATAATAATAATTTTCATACTTATTTGTAGGAGTTGCTGCTTGATTTTGCCAAGTACCAAGAAATGGTGGAGACGACGATTGATTTAGATCAAGTAAAGAATCACGAGTTTCTTATCAAGCCAGATTTTGATGAAGATTTGACGAGTAAGTCTGGAGTTTCTTCGTTGTCAGTTTGCGTACCTCCCTTGATCACTCGATATCGTCGCAGTTCTCACGAAGTGACATAAGGCTCGAAATGTGATTTTTCCACAAATTTTAGTGATGTTGATATTAGAAGGTATTCAGTGATACCTTTCTTTCTGCCAAGTAATCAAGTCTTGAAACATCTTGGTTGCTTAGCTACAGTAATGTCACTATGCTAAAATTGAATGAAACTGGGATTTTTCGTTTCCCTGAAGTGACATGTTGTAGATTTGTCCATGTGTTACTGCATGTAACACAACGTGGTTTGCATGTTTTTTTGAGTTTTCACAATGTAACCGAATGGACCACGCCACACCGAGTGCGCTCTGTGTGTGTTCCAGGAAGTGACACCATTTCCTCTAGTGTTACACACGAAATACGTCACTTCGTGAAAACTCGAAAACTGTGTATATTGAATTGTTTCGTTTTCACAAAGTGACTTTTTTGTTTATAACTTTGTAAGTCGTTGATAATTGTTTTCCCTTAACAAATAATATACAATGACGCATCCTTTAAGACTTTAGCTTTCTGAAAAAGTAAACAAAAAAAAGATTTTTGACCATGAAATAAAACCGAAACTGTGATTTTAAAACTTAACCAACATAAATTCACAATATACTGTGTGGTCTAATATGTTGCTTCGTGAAAACTATGACAATGTGGAGTGTTTTTTGCGTTTAAAGATTTGTTTACCATGTCAGATTATCAACATTTTGATGAGCACACAAACTGTAACCTTTTTAGGACCCCCTCCCCCCCATCTAAAATTTTGTGTTTGTAAGCAGAGATTGCCGCAAATAGGCCGCAGGCCGCAAGACGGCTTCCAGGCAGGGGAAACATTTGTATGAAAACAGGACCAACTGGTTCAATCTGTCTCTTGACGGTGGTTTTCAAATTCCATTCTTGCAGACTTACGGGAGAAGATGGATGGCCTGGAGAATGACATCCAAGCTCAGCTAGGGAAAGCAGCGAGGGATCTTGGCCTGGAGGCCAACAAGACCATTAAACTGGAGTCCAATAACCAGCTTGGGTATTTCTTCCGTGTCACAAGGAAGGTACGTTTTGGTTTTCCCATCTTCCTCATCAAGGTCAGAGTTTCAGTTAAGAGTAATTCAGCAGATGTCAAGAATCTGACAACAGGGGCAGTTTGCAATACAGTGTGCCCTTTACAGTTTACCCTGGAGAGGTCATTGTCCCCAAAAGTGGTCGACTAAAACAACCTCACATCTCAGCACCGAACAGGCAATTTAGGGCCTCTAATTGGCAGACATGATTGTAAAGAAAAACATGCATTTACCAGCCTCACAAAAAAAAACATATTATGCCCGAAACACAGAAAAAAATAAAATTGCTGCTTTGCAAACCATGAATGAACTCAACAATAGGGGTCATGAGGTGGGCCCTGCAAGATGACCAAAAACTTGTTGACCTTTTCCCATGATGCTGTGAAAATGGCCTCTCCTGGACAAACTGTAGAGGGTGCACTGTATCGCTAATCACCCGTGTTGTTTGAGAATTCAGATAAACCCTTTGGTGCGATTACTACCTTAATTAACTTGTTTATAGTTTGACCAGTCACAGAGAACTTTTCTTTGTGGTTTTCAACATGTGTTTATCTTAATAGACCTTATGCGTCTGGCGTCATGAGTCCCACAGAGATATGTACAACAGCGCCCCCAATGAGGTCAAAACGGCCATAATTTCACTGTAGGAAAACGGCTGTGCATACGCTCTATTGCTTGAAATTGCTTAAAAGAAAATCTGGTTTTTTTTGTAATTTTAATCCGTTTTTATTGTTTTTGTTTTTCCTTTACAAAAATTAGTCTTCAGTTGTGTTTATTTTAAAAAATAGGAAGAAAAAGTTTTGCGAAACAATAAGAAGTACGCCACTATCGACACCAACAAAAATGGAGTCCGCTTCACTCAATCCACAATGCGTACCCTGAACGAAGAACACATGTCAGCCAAGGAAGAATATAACGAAATGCAGAAGGCCATAGTGGCAGAGATCATCGGAATCGCAGGTGTGTGACAATTTTTGTTTTCTTACGAAAATTATAATAAAACTTAAAAGCACTCGGTGTTTACAATCAAAACACCGAGTGTTTTTCCTGCAAGGTATGCAGAGTTATATGTTTTGAAGTATGAGACCAGGGGTGGATTTCACAAAACTAGTCCTAACTTAGGACTAGTCCTAACTTATGACTAGTCCTATAAGTTAGGACTAGTTACTCGTCCTAACTCGAGATAAGACTAGTCCCAGCGCTTTGTGAAATCCACACCTGTTTCTTTACATAGCACCATGTTACGGTTTACAAGGTGCTGTGGTGCAATCTGCAACTGATCAAACCAAGAACACCGGGGCCAACCCCTTCTCTTTGCGTGCATTACACAACACAAGGGACCACTGGCTTTACGTCCCGTCCGAAGGACGCAGCAATAATGGTGAAGTGTCTTGCTTAAGGACACAAGTGTCAAGACCGGGACTCGAACCCACACTCTGTTAGAAACACAAGAGCTTGCGTCTAGTTCACAGAGCCGCTCAGACACGCCATGAGCTCTGCACATATGGAGCCCTGTAAAGCATGTAACTTTATGGGCCAAAAGCGCAAAATTCTGCGATTAAAAGCAGTGCCATGAAGTTAGGCAATTCACTTTAGTTGAACCGATTTCCGACAGTGGCCTATAACTTGTGAAATCATCAGCAACTAATGGTGTAACACCGTTAGCAAAACCGATTTCTGGCAGTAGCATAAAATTCCACGAAATCACAGCCAATATTACTATACCTCATACATATTCATGAACGAGAGACAAATTCTCATTGGTCCATTCACCATCACGTGCCAGATGCTATTTTTGCTGTTTACCTAGCAGGCGTGCCAGCGTTCACGCACAGGGTAAATACGCATGCGTTGTAGACTGTCGCATAGGTCACCTGTGCGCCTCTCTCGCGCAGGGTAAATACCCACGCGTAGTAGACCAAGTCAGTACTAGTTACTTTCTCACACCATGCAAAGCTTCAAACACCACCTGTTTTCACTAAATGTTTGAATTTCACCAAGATATTTTGTCTGTTGTCTTGTTTACGCAGCCGGTTATGTTGATCGCATGATGCTGTTAAGTGACATCATCGCACAGTTGGACGTGCTAGTGAGGTAAATTATTGGATTTTTGGACCTGAATAGGATTTATGTACGAAAACAATATTTTTTTTAACTTGTCTTCCATTGCCTTGCCTTGCCTAGGCTACGTTCATCCAATGTCGGAGGTAGCCCTCTTCATGTTCTTTCCATGTCTTCCTGTCTTTTGTCATCCTTGTCCAGGTAACACCGAGATGGGTTTCGATGTCATCTCTCCACTTCTTCTTTTGTCTTCCTCGCCTTCTTTTCCCAGTTCTTGGTTGCCAATTCATGGTTTTTTGGGTCCATCTATTGTCATTTCCCCGTGCCACATGTCCCACCCATCTCCATTTTGCCTCTTTGATTTTTTCATTTATGTCCTTGACTCCTGTTTTCTTTCTTATTTCACTGCATTTTATTTTGTCCCGGATGGAAAGATGCAACATTCTTCTTTCCATTGCTCTTTGTGCCGTTTGTAATTTGATTTCTAGATATGTGGTTGTCGTCCATGTCTCTGAAGCGTAAGTCATCGTTGGCAGCACGCACTGGTTGTATATTTGCCTTCCATTAATGTTTTGCAAAGTCTTAAGTTCTTGTCAGAATGATCAGTTTCTGTTATGAAAAATGCCTTCAAACAATGAAGTGAGTGAGTTTTGGTAGAGTTGCACACACAGATGTGTGCCAGCTATAGAGCTTGAGGTAGCCAAGGTAGTGCGCATGCAGCAGATGTGCGCAAGTGTGACTTACCAGACAGGTTTGCGAGATACTTATTAAATGTAAAATGCAGGATTGGTATTCATAAAAAATCGCTCCATCACGCTCCGTGTACGGACGGTGCAAAATAATGTTCTAAACTTTGCATGTTGAACATGCTTCTCATTATGAAATAATGCTCAAAATTGTATTTTTTTTTTCCAGTTGTGGAAGAAAAAATAAAGTGCGTCTGTTTCCCATATTCCACTGGGCTGCCAGCGGCCTTGTGGGACTGGCCGAGTGGGACACAGAAGCGCAACATTTTTCCGTATTCCACTCGTGCCTGTGTGATAACTTATAGAATCTGCTATGTATGATTTCTGTTAATTCCACATAATTCAGCTTTGTACTGCCAGGTTTTTATTATAATTTTTTTTTTTTTTTATATTTTTCTGCTTGGTTGTCCAAGCCTTCAGTTATGAATGTTTTTTATTACCCCGTCTTGTTTTAACTCTTTTGACTATTTTAGCTTCACACGTGATGGGTCATTCCACCAAGTTGGGACACAGTTTGTGACATTTGTATGACGTCTGCATGATTTTAGTCCTGCCCCATTTCTGCTGTATTTAATCACTGACTATTACAACAAATGTTTTGCCTGGTACATTTTGTACCTTGCAGTTTGAAAAATAATGGGCGGATTTCAACTTCTCCAGGCCTTCACTTTGAATGTTTTAATTACTTTGTCTTGTTTTTATTCTTCCTGCCATTTTAGCTTTGCCCTTGTATCTTACAGTGGCACTATCTCCTATATATTGCTTAGTAAATTCCACATTATTGATCTTTGTTCTGCCAGTGTTATTTTGTTTTAATGAATATGAAATGAAATGAAATGAGAAGGGGTTGATGGGCTGGTTTCAACTTGTCCAGTCCTTCACTTTGAATGTTTTAATTACTCTGTCTTGTTTTTAATCTTCCTGCCATTTTAGATTTGCCCTTGTATATTACAATGGCACTATCTCCTACTATATGCTTTGTAAATTCCACATTATTGATCTTTGTTCTGCCAGTGTTATTTTGTTTTAATGAATATGAAATGAAATGAAATAATCAGGAATTGATGGGCTGGTTTCAACTTGTCCAGCCCTTCACTTTGAATGTTTTAATTACTCTGTCTTGTTTTTGATCTTCCTGCCATTTTAGATTTGCCCTTGTATCTTACAATGGCACTATCTCCTACTATATGCTTTGTCAATTCCACATTATTGATCTTTGTTCTGCCAATGTTATTTTGTTTAAACGAATATGAAATGAAATGATTAGGAGTTGATGGGCTGGTTTCAACTTCTCCAGTCCTTCACTTTGAATGTTTTAATTACTCTGTCTTGTTTTTTAATCTTCCTGCCATTTTAGCTTTGCCCATGTATCTTACAATTTTTCTTTACCTATGTACATGCAGACTTCAGCTTTGTGGCGCCGTTTTTTGTTTTAATAATTATGAAATGAAATGAAATGATCAGGAGTTGACGGGCTGGTTTCATTATTTCCCGTCCTTCACTTTGGATGTTTTAACTACTCTATCTTGTTTTTAAATCTTCCTGTCGTTTTAGTTTTGCACATGCATCTTCCAACGCCCCCATCTCCTACGTACGCCCCATCCTGACTGAGAAAGGGCGGGGTGGAATCAAGCTGGTCCAGGCTAGACATCCATGTCTTGAGGTGCAGGATGACGTCGCCTTCATTCCGAACGGCGTGACCTTTGAGAGGGAGAAGCAGATGTTTTATATCATCACTGGACCGAATATGGGCGGGAAATCCACTTTCATCAGACAGGTAAGATTTTGAAGAATCAGTGATACTAGTTTGAACCCTTTCCTTACCAAAGGCGACTTTTGTCAACTGCACTCTCACCCCTTCTTCTTTATCATCGGCAACTTTTGTCGCCCAAGCCTACACACAAAACAGCACTCAAACCTGAGCACAAAGGCCGTTTGAAGCTGTAGTTTTGTCTATGTTCACCCTGCATACCTAAGCATGCTATGAATAGTTGGAAAGAGAAAGATCGGATCTTTCCAATGATGGTAAAATAAAATAAGGTTGCTATCATGCAATCTCTTTAGATTGGAGTGGAAAGATCCGAAACGCCAAACGCCTATGGAGCGCCGTACGGTTGTGTACAAAAAAGTGTTGAGTTTACGGCTTAACTAAGAAAACAAAGACCAGTAACTTGGACATTTATTGGCCGATCTCAATGATTGTTGGATTATATGAAAGGGAATTCACACACCGTGAATTTCAAAACATCGGCAGTTACCGACGGTATAGGAGTGGTACTAAACACGGAACCATGGCTCGATTGCCGGCTCACTCTGACTTACCTCCATTCAGCCGAAATACAATGAATGAACGATGGTGGAAGCCTCTCGATGCCATGTAATCCCCTTCTTGGAACAAAAAAACAAAGGTCTGTAATCAGGGATTACACAAAAATTGCCTCTGAATATCCACAAAATGCTAGTATTTATAAGACCCTTTTTTTGCCCTTGTGTGGGTGAAACGAAGCATTAGACAGGGTGTGAGTGGTCTGTGCACACTCCGTAGTTGAATGACTGGGCGTCCTTTGCTCCGTTGGTCCGAAATTACATAATTGCGTCTTTGCACGGCTTCCGTTTCCAGGCAGAGGAAACATATATGTGGATTCATGTCATCCATTTTCAATTGGTTAATGGAACCAAGTCTTTATAATTTGAATAACGTAATTGGATTGGTAAGCTTCGGTGCAAGTCACCTTTTGATAACTTCAGTAGACAGTTGTTGCTAAAATCCGCCATCTTTAACCCCAGGCCTAAACGGGCCAATAGCTTGGAGTCGACAACGCTTCTGCTCTCAGTCTCAGTGCGCAGCCCTCCAGCTAAGCCTGATTCATAGTTTTACATGAACACAGATACGAAGTGAATTTTTTGACGCAGACAATCGATAGATGTTGGTTTTGCAAAACAATGCCAGGAAATTCACTTCATATTCTATTTCATGTGAGACTACGAAGCAGGCTTTGTTTTTTATATGGAAGTCGCCAGACACACAAGGCCAGTAAGCCACTCGAGGTGTGGGTTACAAATCAACTGTTTTCCAGGGGCCATTGCCACCTACTCCTGGGGCTGAAACAGGGTTACCCCCTTTACAGTCCGTAAGGATGTAGGCTTGGGTATCATCCATCAGAAGCCTGGCTGGTAAAGTAGAAGGCTCTACCTCCCCAACTTTTACGGAGCAATTATGGTTACGTGCCTTGCTCAAGGACACAAGTGTCGCGACTGGGACTCGAACCCACACTCCGATGACTCAGCCACCAGAGCTTGAGTCCGACGCACTAACCACTCGGCCACGACACGCCACAGTTCCGAGATCCAAGCACTGATCCTAGGATTTTCTTCCCTGCAGATCGGTGTAGTTGTCCTGATGGCTCAGCTCGGTTGCTTCGTCCCATGCAAATCGGCAGAGATCTCTATCGTGGATTCCATCCTAGCTAGGGTAGGAGCAGGAGACAGTCAGCTAAAAGGCGTGTCCACATTCATGTCCGAGATGCTGGAGACGGCATCAATTCTCAGGGTAAGTGAGATTGTCAAATGACTCTCATATTTATATTTATATCATTCCTCGTGCAAGTAAAAAGTACAAGCACATAGAACAAAAAAATATAGACAGAAAGGATAAGAGTTGGTGCCAGAAACACCGGGGCAAACTTCTTCTCTTAACGACAAAGTGCACTGGGTTCTTTTTAAGTGTATTCAGCAACACACAGGACCTACCGCATTATGCCCCATCCGAGAGATGAAGCATCAAGTTTCTTGCTCAAGGACACAATTATCATGACGGGGACCTGAACCAACACTGCGACAACACCAGACAATGAGTGTGGTGCGTGCGCTAGACCACTCAGCCACGACACCCCATATGAGAATACTTTCAAAAACTGTGGAGTTTACCCTTTAACGCCCGTTTCAGACTGGCGCTCCAGAGTGGCGCTGAACCGAATTATTGAATAAAGTTCATGAAACGTTTGACATCTGAAACAGTTAGGAGCGACTAGACGCGCTAGAAGTCGAAAGATCGACTGTTGCAGTCGGTCGGAACGACTCTGGAGTGTCTTGGGTTCGGATGTAGATCTTGTCATGAGCCAAACTAATGCAAATTTATAATAATCTAGAGTCGCTTGTAATCTATTTGGTTTGGCGCAACTCTGGAGCGCCAGTCTAAAACGGGTGTTAGTCTGCTTCTACCTGCTCCCAATTCTTTACAATCAAGTCATTTTAATCATAACGTAAAATCTGTAAAATAATTCACATTTTTACTTTATTTTGTTTGTAGTCTGCATCAGAAAACTCACTTATCATAATTGATGAGCTGGGGAGAGGGACGTCGACTTATGATGGCTTTGGACTGGCTTGGGCAATCTCAGAGTAAGATATAACTCCAGTGAATTTGTGTTTAGATTTATTTTTAGATAAAAATAATAGTTTTACTAAAATTTGGTAATCTATCATTTATAGATCTGTGCTATTGTGGTGTTAAATTTGTTTACATTTGTCAGTCTGATAAAAATAATTTGTTTTTCATTCATGGTGTTAATGCTTGTTTCTGTAAAAGTCGGACAACTATTATGTAGCCACCCGTCTGTTATTTTGTTGTAATGTAGGCCTAAATCACTGTAAAAAAGGGATAAACAACGTTGGAAAAGTGAGCATTAATACCTAGCCTTGCAGAATTTCAAATAGGCAAAGGAATCACACAGTTTTGGAAAGCAATTTCTTTGGAGGATTTCAGCTTCAAAACTTTGAAATTTTTGTGTTGAAAAGTGTGTGGTGATCGCGGTCGTCTGGCCTAACATTCCGTTGTGCGCTGTACACATTGTGCACATTTATACACATTTATACAGTACTTTCGCAATTTTCAAGACTCGTCGGAACTGTCCTTACTGGCCTTATTCAGCCACTTGAAGGTCTCTGGCACAAACTCTGGAATATGTTTCACAGATTTCGAGCAAGAAAAGCCTCGATCGAATAAACTAAATGCATTAATCATGGTGTATGGTACCACCCTTTCCTATGGAAGATTACGTGTGTGTTTACATTATATACCCAAGAGGGGGTCACGTGACGCGGGTCGCGCACTCGGTCTATTATTACAAAAAACAACAAAGCGTATATTTTGTTGTTTTATTTTTTTCAGGACTTTGTTGTCTTCACTTTTCTTAATTTATTTGTATAGGCTTGTTCTATAATTGTGTATTTGATAATCTTTTAAGGTTTGTTGTATTATCGTGCAAGGATAAAATGGAATCCTTTTTTTCTATTGATTTCTACCAAGGGAAAGAGACAAAAAATAACTCCTAAACAACTAATTTTTGAAATTCCGCTTTCCCTTTGAAATTTTTTTTATCTCTCCGCTCATCAGGCACATAGCAACCAAGATATCTGGCTTCTGTTTATTTGCTACTCATTTCCACGAGCTGACTGCTCTCGCTGATGAAGTACAAACAGTTAACAATCTACACGTGACGGCACTGACTACCGATGGGCAGCTGACACTGCTCTACCGAGTCAAACCTGGTGAGTATCCGTACTGAGAAGGAAACTTCTCTGAGGGCGCTTTTTGTCAGGCATGAGACTTTAAAGCCGCGTACGCATTGGGGGCATGAAATTTGCTGATCAAGCAGTAAATGATGATTGAAGGCAAGTTGTGGCGACTGCAAGCGCGTAGCACGAAGCCCTAACAGCCCGGGGTCCGGGGCCCTCTAATGTCCCTCAACAGCACCCTACGATGCTCTGTAAAGCATGAACATTGTTTTTACCCGCCTCTTATTGTTTGACATTACAGTAAACATTGTAGTATAATGTCGAAAGTCTATTTCTCATTGCAAGTGGGTGGGATGATAATCTTGATTTTTTTCTTCGGAAGGAAAAAAAGGGGGGGCGTGCGCCCCTCACGCCCCCCCCCCCCCCCCCCCGGATCCGCCCCTGCAAGCCCATCCCAGCCCAGCCCATGTAAAGTCTGACTTATCCAGTTTCCATGATTGAAGTGTGTGTATCAATCAACAAATGTGTTTTCAAGTGTCATTCTTATTGTTTGTATATTTATCCGTTTGTGCTTTTAGAGATTTTAACAAAGTTTCCTATTATAAACCAGTGTGTGTGTGATCGGGAAATGTTAAGCTGTTAATCAAAACTATATGAAATATTGATTGAAATTGATAAATGATTAGCCTTTGCATTCAAGATGTAACTTTACTATTGCTTACTCATTTTCATTTTATTGTCAAACTTATTTTGCTCACGGTTGTCAGAGTTTCTATTGCTAAAAAATATTTTGTCTGAGACGCTGTGAGAATTCATAGCAAACCATACCCCCACAATCAGCAGAAGCAGAGTTTGAGGTTTATTTTTGTGGTTTTTATGTGTCTTTAATTATGGTGTGGCCATTTTGTGTATCTCCCATCCAAATCAGTGGCCCTTTTCAGCTATACACTTCAAAATGGCGAATGGTGCCAAAGCCGAAGCAGAAACAGTGGTTTTGATAAGGGCCAATGAATCCAATTTGATTGGTAAGGGAAAAATGGTATGGGCTCGATTTCACAAAACACTGAGAGTAATCTTAAGATGAGTTGTCAACATTTGTATTGTGACGTCACACTTTACTAAGCAATCAAGACTGGCACATAAACTTCAGATCAATCTTAGTTCTTTGTGATATCGAGCCCTGGTCCCTTTTCGGTATACGGTGAAAATCAGTATCCATGGTGCTGATTGGGTACAGGGAGCTAGACGAAGATGGTAGCAGTATGGAAAAGGGCTGTTTTACGTTGCCTGGCCACTTCCAAATACTGTGCACAATTTGTAGCCCATGTTGTGACGACTTAAACTCAGACTTGTCTCTGACGCCATGTTTGTTTGTGAAGTTGTTGAGCTGTTCTTTATGTTTAAATACTTCAATAGCTTGTTTTATTATTTGATCTTACTTCTTCGGATATTTGTTTTCTCAGATAGTGTAGTTTAGGAATTAGGCCTAAATACAAAAATAGCAATAAATGGAATAACATACATCATGTTCTTAAACCCATGGCCCAATTTCGTGGAGCTGCTAAAGCTGAAAATATCACTCACATTATTCTGCTAAGCAAAATTAGGGTACCAATCACAGATGGTACTTGTGACATGGTATTTTGGCTGGTGACCTTATTCTGGTCAGCATATTGTGCTTAGCTACTGTTGTGTTGTGCTTAAGCAGCTCTATGTAATTGGGCCTGCAGTTGCAATATTTTACTCCAGTTAAATTTTGATATTGTTAGAAGATAATTTTTTAAAGAAAAAGTACAGGATGGTTAATTATCAGGAAAAAATGGTGAAACACTCACATGGTGTGTTTATTGAAAGCTAGATAGTTGAAATTAACTTCAAAACAAAATGTAGTATCTCTTTAAGAGTTGGTCTCAACAGAGATATTTTGGTCACTTTGTCATGCAGATCTCTTTTTATTCCTCCCTCCAACCCCCCCCCCCCAAAAAAAAAAACCACACATCTCAATAGGCGTTTGTGATCAGAGTTTTGGGATCCATGTTGCCGAGTTGGTCCACTTCCCCAAAAAGGTGGTTGACTATGCCAAGATGAAGGCATTGGAGCTTGAGGACTACCAAAGCACCGGGGCATCAGGAGGAGGGAGCATGGAGGGGCTGGATGCACCGGCAGCCAAAAAGAGGAGGCTGGAAAAACAGGTTGGTGCTTAAATTGTAACCTCAGAGGATTGTAGAAAGGTGCTCTCTGCGGTGAAAAAAAAATCCACAGTTTACTCGGGTGGGATTCAAACCCCATGACCTTTGCCTTCTAGAGCAGATGTCTTAACCATAGACTGCTGAGTTTGTCTGTTGACAAGAGGCCAGGTCATTCAAGTTGGCTCAGTGGTTTCCTTCCCTGCCTTTCACCTCCGTGGACCCCGGTTAGAATCCCCGACTGGAGCCTTGCATATGGATTGGGTTTTCAGTCCCTACCTGATTGCGTGGGTTTTCCCTTTTTGGGGTTTTCCTCCCACATCTAAAACTGACATTTTTTCATCATCTTCTCTACACACAGGTATCTTCAGGCCTACGGGTCATAGTGCAAGTCACTTTTGAGAGTCCCTTGGTTTCATTACCAGAAATATACAATAATTAAATTTTTTTTAAATAAAAATCTAGCAATAAGCACTGAGCGGTGTATGCACAATGCATTCTGAGTCATGCAGGGAAAACAAAAACACAGGCAGCGTAGGTTGGATTCAAACCAGCGACCCATGCACTCTAGAGCAGATGTCTCAACCACTAAACCACCATATTTGCCTGCTGATAAGAGGCTGGATCAAATCCAGTTATTAGTTAGCACTGATGAGCACTGTGTACTCTGCGCTCTCTGAGCAATATGCAGGCTGAGAAGCCATGGGCAGCTTGGAGGGGATTCGAACCGCTGACCCCCGCATTCTAGACGGAATGTAAGTACTAGACCAATGAGCTTGCCTACTGACAAGAGGCCAGTGCTAACCATGTATGCTTTGCACTGATAAGCACTGAGGTGTTTCTACTTGGTGCTTTTTCAAACATGAAGGGAAACAAATCCTGGATTTTTTGTATTAAAAGCCACAGAAAGCTTGGATGGGATGTGAACCCATGACCCCAACATTTGAGAGCAGATGTAACTACTAGACTACCGAGTTTGCCTGCAGACAAGAGGCCAGTTTAAATCATGTACTTGGCATTGACAAGCCCTGAGCAGTGTGTACTCGGTGCTTTCTTAGCCATGCGGGAGACAAATTTACAGGCAGCTTTGGTGGGATTCGAACACATGACCCCGGCATTCTAGAGTATATGTCTTAACCACTTGACTACCAAGTTTTCCTACTGACAAGAGGACAGATTGAATCCAGTAATTAGCATTGGCAGCTGTGGTGGGATTTGAACCTATGACCCTGGCATTCAAGAGCAGATGTCTTAACCACTTGACCACCAAGTTTTCCTACTGACAAGAAGACAGATTGAATCCAGTAACTAGCGCTGGCAGCTGTGGTGGGATTCGAACCCATGACCCTTGCATTCCAGAGTAAAGACCATGTAACTTTTTTATTACAAAAACGAGTGACCATGTACATTCCAGGGCCTTTCTGGCAGGCAAGATACTACCCTGGTCATACAGGAAATTTTGCATTTTGTGTCATAATTTCCACATAAAATCAAGAGTTATAAAAGCAACAGCTGCACAAATTTCGAGATGTGTGCCCCCCTTTCTTCATATCAAAAGTTGATAAAAATCAGACAGTGCAATCTCCATAAAATATAAGATTTAATGATGGATGGGGGGGGGGCCTACTGTAAACCAAACTACATATTTTCTTCATCCTTCATGCAGTTTATTACACCTATTTTTTTGTTATGTAATGTGTGTATTTTACCTTATTCTTAATGTCTTCCTGAAGAAGGTTTTGTATTTGTATTGCTGTTAAGTGCCTCGGGGTTGGTCTAGCATGAGGGGCTCAATAAATCTCATTATTATTATTATTATTATTAAAAATACCTTTACTACTTTTCTGTTTTAATTTCTTGTGGTTTAATTTTTTAAATTTTTTTTTTACATTGCCCTTTAAATTTGTTTGTGTTTTTCCAGGAAGGAGAAAAGATCATCGACGATTTCTTGCAAAAAGTGAAGCAACTCAGGACGGAAACAATGTCTGATGAGAGTGTGTACGAGGAAGTACAGAGGTTGAAAGCACAAGTTGCAAAGAAGAGCAGTCCGTACATACAGGAAGTGCTGTCGAGATGTGACATTTGATCTTTAACCTTTGAACTTCAAGCAGAATTGTTTTTCTTCTCAGTTAACGCGAAGATTTATAGACCTTTTATATTCCCATTCAAAATCAGTGTAATCAAAAAAGGCCTGGTTTCTTTATTTAAAATAAGGATTCAAACTATGTTTTTGTCATTGTGTATATTGGGAACATGACTGTTGCAGTAGAGCATGCAAGTCTCGTGCGAACTTGACAATATTTGCAGGCATGCAACGCATAGGCTGATCTGCCGATTTCCGCATTTTTTGTTTATCACCTGTGCCATTGAAAATTGAAAACACAGTACAGAGTCTTGCTGTGCCTTTTTTTTTTTTTAACAAGGTGCAGTTTCCATCTGTTTTTCGGGAGCTTGCTAACCAGAAAATTGTGCTGAGCAAATTGGACTTGCTCAGCCAAAAATAGCTGTGAACCCGGTCACAGCCAACAAACATTACATGGTTCATTGGCTTGTAACCGATTTATGCTAAGCAAGATTTTATATGCTAAGCAGATTTGTGTGTAAAAGCAGCCCTAGAAATGCCAACCACGTGTATATATATCATTGAAGCTAAACTGATGTCACAACTTGTTAGAAATACTTTGTTGTTTCCCTAGTCTTTTCTGTTTGTTTGCATCGGGATAAAGAATAAGATTGTTGTTTTTTTTTACCCATACACCGATGTGTGTTAAGAATTGTATACTGAGTACTTTCAAGAGTCCTGTGAAAAAAAACAAAAAACAAACACACACTCACAGACATATTTATAATAATGCAAGCATGTTTATCCTATGATATTTTGGTGTTACCATACACTGACGTTTGATTTAGGGGTAGTGGGTTCGAATCCCACCCGAGTAGCCTGTTTTTGCTTTTGTTTGTTTTGTTTTTTTTGGGGGGGGGGATTCTGCAGGACTGGGGAATTGAGTGCTTGTCACACATCGGTTTAGAGTAAATAAAAAAATGTAAAATACTTTTCTATCACTAATCAGGCGTATTTATAATAATGCAGGCATGTTTAGCCTGTGATATTTTGGTGTAACCATACACCGATGTGTGATTTAGTGGGTTCGAATCCCACCCTATGGTTGTTTTTTTCTGCAGGACTGGGGAACTGAGTGTGCAGTGCTTGTCACACATCGGTTTAGAGTAAATCCAAAAAAGTAAAACCTTTTCTGAAAGACTTCTATCGCTACTAACCAGAAACCATTCGCAAGAAAGCAGTGAAAATGTATTCAGTTTATTTTTTAAAATTTTTTTTTTGACATTTATTTGATATTAAACTAAAACCTAATAGCAAAAATCAGTTATCGGAAATTCTAACTACTTGCCAAATTAATATCATTAAAATGTACGATTTTCACTACATTTACCTCGGATTAATCAATATGGACAGTGTTAAAAGTTATTTTCTAAATAGTGTTCCCATTGTCTCTTTATTTTTCTGTTTGAAGAATTGGATTTTGAATTTCTCTGATCCTAGTCAAACTTAGTTTGTGGATAACATGAAGATATATTTATAACATTTTTTCGTATTTTAAAAGTATAAAAACCTTACTCAAAAGCAACACAAATAAGTATACATTTTTTGAAATCTTATGCTCACTGAAAATCGACAAAACTGGCTATCTGGTCACAAAAAGCATTTACGCGCATTGCAGCTTCTTGGGGTGACACCTTTTAAAATGGCTAGATATATTGCAAAACGTCGGTGTGCTAGATAAACTACCCCTGTAGCAAAAAATGTACATCGCAAATGTGCTGTGCATTTTTAAACATATTGTAAAATTATAACTCAAACAAATAATGACAATTAATAAAGAAAGAAATATAACTGTAGGTCGACGCAAACGTTCAAACAAATCGAGGTCGTAAACTTCTCAAAGATGTAACACTCTGTAATAAGTTTTGGGGGTTCACTCAAAACACAGGCCGAGACAGCCATCCTTTTTTCGGAACTTTCCACGAAGACAGTCTAACATATTTCACTAATGAATATGTTATTGTTTCGGGGGATATTGACAAGAATATTTATCGCGAGTTCCAGTTTAACATAAACTTATTCCGTCTACTTTCATGTTGTTTTCATTATTAAGAAAATAAGAACTATTAAAAAAAAATTAATAGATTTTTACTTTTTCAAGGAATGCAGCTTTTCGACTCGAAGTACTAGTAGCAATTCTAACTTTCTATCGGGTAGGGCCTACCTAGGTAGGAAAATTATGCTCCATGACGACAAAATCACACTTCCGCCATCTTACTTAATTTGTCAGTATGAACAGCAAGCATTACGTTTTGGAGTGAATACTTCACACATGGTCTTAACTAAACAGATAGATATGGACCCTGTGTGACCTAAAACTTGTTCTATATACGATTGAGTGAGCTATTTTTACTTAATTTGTGAAGCCCCATGAGAGTGTTACCGGGGCCAAGTTTGCACAGGGAGCATGTGTCGACTAGCGGTCGATATTGACTGGTACTCATGCTCAAAAACATGCTTTGGGTACCAGGCAATATCGGCCTCTTAGAGTCGACAAATTCGGCCTGGGCTGTGGGGTTTGATTTCCAGGCCAGTGGTTCAACCCAGGCAAAAAAAGGGCATTCACTGGGCTGTTTGGCTAACTGTGAACTGGTGTATTTTGAGAATCTTTAACCGAAACATTTTGTTTACAAATCTGAACAATTAATCGCCACCGCTTCAGGCAGGGTTTGAATGGACTAGAAAGACTACATTTCGAGTATCGTGTTGTCCATTTCAACGACGCAGTTGCTGAGTTTCGACAGGCTTGTACTTCGTGAATGATTCGAAGAAGTCTTTCCCGCGCTTCCTTGGTCGTTATTGTTAGTATTGTCCTGCAAACCGCTCGCAATCGGCTGCTCGTACATCTCCAGCTCGGCGTCTTCAAACTGGATCGGGACCAGGTTCTTCTCCCGCTGTGAACGTTTCTTCTCCCTTTCCATGAGTTTATTCTCCCGTTTGAGCTGTTTTTTCTCCCGTTTGAGCTGTTTTTGTTGTTGTTTTTCCCGCCTTTTTTGTCTGAAGGACTCGCTGAGAAGGCAGCCGAGGTGGGGTGCAATCAGGAAGAGAATACCGATGACAGCAAGCCCACCGAGTGCCGATAAGTCGACGGCGAGGAGTAGGAGTGGATTCCGGGCTATGGTGTTACTGTCAACACGGCCGTTCCCAGAGACCCTAGAAACAGCAGCGCCTAGTGTCACAGTCATATTCCCAGAAGCGTTCACATTCCACACTACACATGTTATTTCAGTCGAGAAATCTTCGCTTCTTACTTCGGTGACGTTGAGATGTGACGAGAGCAAGTTGCCGTTTAAGTCTCGCTCCTCTCCAATGGAGAAACGAGAAGTTGTTGAGTTCGTAGAGTTGGACATAGGCATGGGAAGAGTATTGTTCCCGTAAATCCAACGAATTGTCTGTATGGATGGGTTTGCGGAACCAGAGCATGTTAAAGTTACCTGTTCACCAATTTTGGACTTGGGATGTTTCGGGGAAATCGTCACCCAGGGTGCATGCAGCACCTCAAGAGGTCCTATGGTGCACGATCTGTGGTAGTCGTTCAGTGCTGGGTGATCCTCGTGGCACGTGTAAATGGCCCCGTCATCTGCCGGTGTCGCGTCCCATGTTACGGTATGATTGGGCCCAGGACCGGCGAGACCCACTTGACCGTTCGCACTGTGCCATGTCAGCTGAGAATTTGGTCTTCCTCCACTGGCGGTCGTGCACGACGCAGAAATCTCCTCCCCTTCTGATAGAGGCTTCTTGTAGCTCGCAAAGCACAGCGGGTCTCCCGGAGGCGCCACTGGCGGTAAAACCTTCAACGTTCCGGGATTTCCATTGATGGTATACACCCCATCTGATAGTAGGCATTCGTACAAACCCTGGTCTGACATCATCAGGTTATGGATGGTAAGGTTAAAGTATCCACTCGTTAAGTCTTCTTCAAGTTGAAACTTTAGACGGTTCGTATGGTAGTCGGCTGTATCGACACTCAGGATCAGTCCGCCTGCCTCGACATACCAGAAGACACCGTACTTTCCTCGGTCGGACACGCGGCAGAACAACCGCACGGTAGTTCCTTCTAACCCGCCGGCCTCCGTAAACTGGTCAACAGTTTGCGCAACGGACACCGAGACCGCACAAGAAGCAACTAAGAGGCAGAAAGCAACTACCGAGATATCTGCCGCCATTTTGAAAAAAAAAACTCGTTGGGCGGCAACTGTGAAGTCTGGTTGTTGCCACTATATTATGTGGTTGATTTTTTTTCTTCTTGTCAGTATAGGTCAAAGGGTTTGTAGCTAACTAGGTAACAAAACTTGTACCACGTAGGCCTATTACTGTTCCCTTCCTGCACATCAAAATATATACTTTTGTTCGACAACCTTGGCACTCAAGCACGGCTGTTTTTGTTCTGCACAAACATGCATTGCTGGCTCCACCTGCGCAGTGTAACAACAGTCCCACGGTATCAAAACAACACTGCTCACAAAACACAGAAAGTCTCTCGATTTCAATACAAATACGAAAAAGAAAGAACCGGGAATTCTTTGAATAGTTCCAGTTGACTTGGATCAAAGATTGCTACAACCGTGACGTAACTAAGGGGGGCACGTGCCCCCCCCCCCAACTGATGCCCGTGTCCCCATGCCCCCATTCTAAATCTGGGCCTTTGAGATTTAAAATGACCCGAATAAAGCTTTCAGTATTAAAGTTCGTGTTTAAAATTACCTTTTGTTCCTAATACGCAGGCAATGTAGGCCTATTTGGTTTTTTTCCACGCTAAGACTAAGTTACAAAAAAACACACAGATTTTTTAGAAGAAAAATCGTGCGTCCCCTTGTTCCTCTTAAAAAAACTACCTTATTTTCGCCGCTGATTGTTAACACGCTTATGAAATGTGACTATGTGACACAATTGATCTAGAGTATAGAGTGAACACGCCGGGTATTTTTTGTGTTTTTTTCTTCTCTTTTCCTTCTTCTGGAATGAAGTTCGGAACAGTTCAGAAAGGGGGGAATTCCTCCATGTTTTAGTTAAAAAGCCCATGAAACGTAACCTTTTAAAATTGCAATCCTTGGAAATGCACCTTTGTATCCGATTTTCCCTTGGTGTCAGTTTTCATTTTGCCATTTTCAAAGGTATTTTCTGAGTGCCTTTTTGGTTTTTATGCTAATGCGAGTTTCCATATTCATGAGCTAACGTGTGAGGTAGAAACCTCAACGTTACAATTGGTTTGCACAAAAAGTTGACAGAATTTAGGATATTTCGCTGTCGTAAACTTTCTTTTCTTTAGTGATTCGTTGTTGTTTCAGTTCATGGCAGTAAGCCATTTATAAAACTTTTCTCACAGGTGCTTTCAATAAGCAAATTTTGGGGTTCATAATTTCATCAATTTCAAAAGAAAACCAGTGTGTCACCCTGAAACAATTATTATTACATCACGGCAACAGCGCCCTCAGTTGTCCGGAAAAGCACGGACAATATAAATGTATTTAAAAAAAAGTGCACTTTGCGATAATATTAACAAAAAGCGATGTCAATTAGTTTTTACAGTTTAATTTAGAAGGGAGCACAAAATATGTTCACAATAAATATTCACTTCAAAAAAGACCTTTTATAACGATGAAACCTTGGTGTCGAATTATAGTATGGCAGCGAATAGTGTGGCCCTACACACCACTAGTGTCAAACATGTTGGGTCAAACATCTTGATTAGGTCAACCCAGGTTTCACTAACATCTTCATAGGCCGTTTACGAAACCACGGCTTGGGCTTGGGCTCCGGCTTTTGGGCTCCGTCTGCATGCCTGTTTGAATCCCCGTTAGGAAAGCACACGTTTTCTAAATGAACGATGGAGCCTAAGCCCAAGCCCAAACCCAAGTCGTGGTTTCATAAACCATAACAATATTATGCCTACTGTGTAATCGCGCGAGATCTCGGACCCGCGAGATTTTGTACCGTTCTCTTATAAAGTTGAAGGACAATATTTAAATAAAACTTCCGTCAATCAGTTGTGTTTAAAAACATTCTTCTTCTTTACTGACATAAGGTGGTACTAACATCACCTTCCAGAGGGTTGGCTGCAACTTCTCTCCATGACGTCTTCATTATTAAATTCTACCACATTCTATAATGTACCAAAGGTTAATGTTGGCCTACAAACCAAGACCGATTTATCTCCGTCTGAAATGAGTGTGCCCCTGGGTTTCAAAACAGTTTTTCAAAGTGCTACTAAAAAAAAACCCCAGTTTTAAACTGTGTTTTTCAGAGGGCTTTAATGCCCATGGGGAATACGTTATTCTTTCGAGTGAACATTCTGGAATTCCCTGTATAAGTTCCCTTTATATTAAACCCTTTTTCCAAATCTCAGATCTGCTTTCACAGCAAGGCAACCCGAACAAAACAACCCGAACAAAACCAGTCTGCGAAGAAAAAAACAGGCTATTATAAAGACTGCGCTCCATAGGGCTCTAGTAAAAAGCTTTACCCTTGACCTGACATAATGCGCTTTTCAGTTGGTAACACCAAACGATACCAGTGCCTTAGTCACACCTTTAATTTAGTTGCAGTGAAAACTATGACTCGACCCAGGTGACTGATTTTGATTACAGGGCGTTCGATATGACTGTACGACGGGGAATGATAAAGTACTCACCTATACAGCCACATACCACGCACATATAAATGTTTTGAAGAGACTTGGGTTGTGTGTGTTGGGCGTGGTTTGACGGTGAACTTCTGAAATTTTTCATTGGTGATAAATATCCGTCAAGATCAGGTTATAGTACCGAGTGTGGAGAAAATTGTGACTACAGTTGGACGTTTTTATGAGTCGGAAAGTTTGAGTCCAATATGGCGTCTCTGAACTATGCGCACCTGTGCATGAGTGTCGTAGCTGTCGTGGTGGTCTTTTCCTGTGATTTGGTGCATGCCGATAAGAGTCCCACGTTTTCTACATTGCCGACCGACACAACTGCTGCAGTTGGACATTCAGTGACCATCTACTGCTCCATAGCCAACATTGGTCACAACCAGGTGTTTTGGAACGTCGTCCAGAATTCCAGCGCCGGCATCGTCGAAGAGTTCACGCTGGGTCCCTTCACCAATACTCACGCCTCATACCCACGTTTTCAGATGGTCGGGGAGTTTGTTGGAGAGTACAATCTTCGCATTTCAGACGTCGTCAAGAGTGACGCGGGGATGTACACCTGTCTTGTGTATGATACATCCGATGTCATGACCTCAGCTAAAGAATCCGGAGCTCGTCTGACCGTCGAAGACAGCGCCGCGCCCCCTCAGCAAGGCTATCCCAAGTGTACGAGGGACCCGCTAGGAAACAGCCAACTGATGCATGGGAAATATAGAAAGGGCGATATGCTGGAGCTGTCCTGCACCTCAAAGGGAGGGGTACCTCTGGCCGAGCTGTCGTGGGAGGTGGTTTATTTAAATGGCGTTAAGGAAAAACTGCTGAGCAGAACACAGGTGAGTGGCGATATGGTGAATACCACAGCAACAATCAAGTTATCAAGTCTTGATCACCAGTCTTACTATCGGTGTACCGAGGAGCATCCATCCACACCTCCTAGCCCGCGGACCTGCACAACACCTTTCGCTGGGTCCGAATCCCTCCTGGACGTTCGATTTAAACCGGAAGTCCAGCTGACGCCGGATGTGGTCAACGTCCGTGTACTGGAAACTGTCAAGGTCACACTGAGCTGTACAGCGAATGCCAATCCTCCACTGTTCCGTAAACCTACCATCATCCTGCCTGTGAACAAAAGCGGAACTTACCCGAATGGAGAATCAGACAAGACGCTGGTTGAGGTTGAGATGACCGTGGACGACGCTGGGAAGACCTTCTTCTGCCGAGCGGAGAATGAGGATGGTGTCGCGGAAGACACGCTGGAAGTCCGGCGGTTGAGCAGCCTCCCGACGTGGTTGGTTCTGGTCATCATCGGAAGCATCGCGGTGGTGATCCTCTTCTTCATAGCCTTCGCCAGTTGCATCCTGTGTGTCGATAGATCAAAGTATGACGACGCCAGGAAGAGTACTACCTCCTCCAGGCCGACATCGATGAAGAAAGATGACGATCTCCTTGACGGCATGATCCCAATCGAGAACTTCCAGGGCGGTCAAGAGTCTTCCGACGTGCAGCAGCCGGATGACAAGACGACAACGACCAACGACTTCGAGACCGGGGAAGTAGCCAGCCCAAGGTACCAGAACGTCAACGAGGCTTTCGAAGCGGACGAAGTGGCCCCTCCTTCACCCGAACCTGACACAGATTTGTTCCCTGTATTTGTGCCTGAATAATTTCCTCACATCTAAGAATGTGCTCATTTTATACAGGTCTCAACAAGAGTTTGAAATAGGGGCCCAAAGGAGATTGACCAACGTATAGCATTACAAGATTACGAATGTACCCCCAGTACATTTTGTCAAAAGATGTCAACCCCAATTTATTCAAAACTGTTTAATGGGCTACAACAAAAGTTGCCACGATTGGAATACTATATCAGTGATGCATTCCTCCTCTGAAAGTTGAGCTCGTGCTATAGACTCGAGCAAAATCAATTTGAGCAAAGCTTAATCAATTTGGTTGAAGGGCAAAAAATACCAACATTATGGATCATGTGACCTGTGACGTCACACGTTTACAAAAGAGCCACAGAGCACGGACTTACGGCAGGCACGATTGTGTACATGGCGAAATGCAAGAAAACATAAAATCTTATTATTTGATGGAGATTGCACTGTCTGATTTTTGAATTTATGTGGAAATTATGACACAAAATTTAAGATTAACCCGTATGACCTGTGCAGTATCTCGCCTGCCGGAATTGCCCTGGAATGTACAAAGGTCACTCTTTTTGTAAAACCAAGGTTAGGCCTACATGGTTTATATTTGTCAGCAGAATTACTGCAGGGGTGCAAGTTTTAAAAATACGTTGATAATTTGTTTTTTCAATCTCCCTCTATAGATATATTAAACTCTAAGCTCTGTTAAAAACAAAGTGTGTTTGAATGGTCATACCCAATCATCTACCACGAATATTACTCCCATTATTAAAACCATAAAAGGTGTATAATCCGTGCTCCTGGATTTGTGCCCGAAAATGAAGTGATTCCAGTGAACCAAATTCAATATAGCCTGTTATTATCTTGATATCGAATACAATTAATAAATCGCGTTTTTACCAAAGATTATAGAGCGCCGAAGGGGCAAGATGGGGGAACTCGGGCTGAAATGTGAAATCCCACTGGGCGGCATCTCGGCAAGTAACTCTTTTGATACACCAATAGATCAGTGCTGACAATGACCATTGCTGTCAATGGGATACAAAACATTGACTTGCCGAAGTGAACACGTTCCAACAATAGATAGAGCTATCTTGTGCCTTCGGTGCTCTATAATCTTTGACTTTGACCTTGTAGATGGCTATAAAAATGTGTTTGAAACGATTATCTGGGCCAACCACCCTACGAGAAAAAATTTGTACGACGGCCATGCCCGCTGTTGGTACCCAGAAGTCAGCTATATTACAACGTTATTTCGCCTGCATTTTGTCTCTGTGTCGCGCAATGCGCCCGACTGAGATTGAGCAGGCAGCGAGCGGAGTTTTTTTTTTATTGTGCTCCACAAAAACAAATAAAAAATAATTCATTATACTCTTTTATTATTCGCTGATGAATGATATCTCATTTGAAACTTAAGAACTTGGCTCATCCTATGAAAATAGCAGTTGAAAAATATGACTCGTTTTTCAAGGTAAAGTCGACTTGAGCACGGATCAGACGCTTTAAATCACGACCGAAATATTTTTGGGTGATGGCCACTCAAACGGATCTTACAATAAACGCTTTGGTTGAACGGGAGAGAATACACTGCAAAATCTGGGGTGTTAAATTTATTCTCTCAGTATCTATATGTGACAACACCGACATGGTGTTAGTTATTCCCATTGCTTTATCGTTGGTAAAATTAACACCATGTTGGTTTTGTCATATATAGATACCAAGAGAATCAATTTAACACCCCAGTTTTTGCAGGGTAGACATTTTGATAATGTATCAACAATATTGTTTTGCGCAAGAGCTATATAAATATACAAAATAGAGTTGCAGTGCTCAGAAACTTCTTTTGTTTTACTCTAGCTTCATTTTCGTTGACAATAGACCTTATAAGTATTGACGTCATCGCGCCGCCATCTTAGAGGTAAAACGATGCTGAAACAATGGAAAGGTACATCTTTGTACGTGCAGCGCCCAGGATGGGCCAATGAGCAACCTTCTTCTGACCTCTCTATAGGCGAGGGCGCCCTATTCTGAAATGACGTCATGTGCATAAGGTTTATCAACAACAAATTACATTAAGGAAAGTTAAAATCCGACTGGTAATGCTTTTTTTAAAATTGTATTTCATAAACGTGAAGAAAAGGCTTATTGATTTTAAAATATTGTAGAAATGATAATTATGGTTTTATGGTGAATCATCCTGAACAAGATGTCATCAATTATAATAATATGACCTGTATCTTATATACATATATATATTTGAAATACAGTTCGCTCTAAAAAAATTGTATTCACATAAATTTTATATCACTGGTGCTCTGCAAAACAGGATAAAGTTTATGACTATGAAATCTAACAGGATATATGTTACTGTTGCGCTGTTTACTTTCAAAATAATTATACACAACTCGTTTGTTAAGAAGATAGGGGATCGACTTGCGTAAACAAAAAACTGTACATCTCAAGATTTATAATGAGGACGTTCCAAATACATAGAAATAAGTGTGATGCAAATTTATTTTATACTTGTTAATTACTATTATCGCAATTGCTATTTTTATTATGTTCATTATTAGTTATGCTGCACTTCTCCAACACACAAATAGATGAAATATAAATATATCATTTTTACTAAACAAAATTAAAAAAAAAAATGAACTTGAACAAAGGCGAAATGTGGAGAGGGCAAAGCTGAAGAGGATTTTTTCCTGCAACCAAAAGTTTTAACCTGTCCATAAAAAGAACAAACCAATCAAACTGGTAAAAAAAAATGTAAACAAATAAAAAGGTATAAAAAAGACCAATATTATTAAGCTATTACTTTAAACATTGTCTTTTAACGTACTTAATTTGTCAAATTATTTTTGAATGTTATTGTTTTCGAATATGAATGGTTTTTCTCGTTGCATATCGCATAACATGTTCCTAATTTCATTTAGTGGCAAAACTGACCCGAAACGTTTACTTTCTTTCTTTTGCATGAAGTGTGGCTGTTGTCTCGTATAGAAGTGCTTCATGTTATTCTTAATGAGAGTCTTGGTAGTTTGTGAACTAGACCCTTTTGCAATGGCCGCCGTCATGGCTGTCCCCCCCCCCCAAAAAAAGGGAATGCGCATGTGTGTACGCGCCACGCGCAACTATCAGCCAATAATAGGTCTTCATTTGACCTCATTGAAGACGCTGTCACAATGAGCTTCTGACGTCATGTGATATGGGTCTATACGTACGATTGTTTTTTCTCGGCATGTTAACATCTATGCAGCAGCCATCTTTGTCATTGTTTTCGATACCAGTATCTACTTGTTCTCATAATTCAAAGAAGAGGATAGACTCTTTCCTCCCAGCCTCGGTTTGGCTACGTTGATTTGAATGGGATAAAAACAAGATGGCCGCGCCATGATACAGGACAATGTAGCACCTTGCATTCGCCGCTATCATGGAGGTCAATGTCACAGCTCACGTGTGTATGCGTCATGCACAAGTCTCAGCCAATGACGTATTCCTCTGATCTCGGTGAAATGAAAATGTTTGAGCTTCTGACGTCATATGCAAGGGGTCTTTATCGGATACTTTTTTATGCAAGTACTTTTTGTAGACGTAATTTGTTTTCTGAGTTTATGATCATTTTGTGCGGTGAGGGTGTGTTGGGTCTGTGATGACCAGTCAAATTTAGCTATTGCAATGCAAGTCCATCAGATTTAAAAACCATAGTTAAAAGTTTGTTGCTGTTGTTGTTGTTGTTTTTTTTTTGGTTGTAACAAAACTTCCATAAAGCCTTTTTAAGATGGTGGATACATTACTATGGCACTATTTGGTTTAGGTAAATTTGTCTGTATAAACCCAAACCAAACAGTGCAGTCCTATTACTGTCTCATAGCTAAAGATCCATGCTTATATTTTATATCATGTTTACCTTAAAGTGTTATTTGTTTTCTTACTAAACTGTCGTAATTGTTATTGGTCCAATTAGGCTAGCGCCCTCTACGACGTTGCAGTACTGTCGAGATAGACCTTTAGCAAACTGCAGCCATCTTTTTTGTCAGATTCCCGAGTGTATCCACAATGACACTGATAGTTGTAATTCTCAATTTGAATACAAGGGAGTCGGACTATTTTCCCTTCCAGCCTCGGTTTGGATACACTGGTTGGAATGGAAGAAAAAACAAGATGGCTGCACCATCTACAACACGTGCTGAATTCGCACTTCAAAAGCAAACCTGAAATTTGAAAAGATACATTTGTAGGCATATATGAGTAAACTAAGCTATAACTGAAGGATTAGCTATGGTCACACAGTACTGTCAAATGCGTAGGCCTATAATTCATTCGTGGTTTCGGTTCATTTACTCACAATATTCAAGATTTGTTTTCATGTTCTGTTGTTTTGACCGAATATTATTATTGAAAAAAAAGACAAAACCAACGACTTGTAAAATATTAAAAATATGTATAAGCCAAATAAATTTATGCAAAAATAATAAGAAACGACTAATCCTTAAGTCTTTTATTTCTTTACACAATTTTAAACATTCTAAGATTTTGTGCAGACACAATAATGATTGAATGAGGATAAGATCCAGAGACCCATTGGTCCTTGGGCCTTTTTCAAACCAAGTCTTGGGCTCCAGTTACAGCTTGGATTCCAGTTCTGGCTTGGGCTCCAGTTACAGCTTGGGCTCCAGTTCCGGCTTGGGCTCCAGTTACAGCTTGGTCTGCAGTTCAGGCTTGGGCTCCAGTTACAGCTTGGGCTCCAGTTACAGCTTGGTCTGCAGTTCAGGCTTGGGCTCCCAGTTCCGGCTTGGGCTCCCAGTTCCGGCTTGGGCTCCGTATTCATTTTTTGGAGCAGTGTGCATTTTGCATGGTGTTTAAACTAATCAAACGGAGTCCAGAGCCTACCAAGCTTGGGTGCGATAGACCTTTATCATGCTGCAACCATCTTGGCCATGTTCCATGTATCCAATAACAGTAATATATGCTAATATTCATTGTACAAAAAAGAGCCAGACTATTTGCCCTTCCAGCCTCGGTTTGGTGACATTGGTTTGAAAGAGAGAAAATCGAGATGGCCGCACCATGATAAAGGTCTATAGGGCTCTCTGTTTATGGGCCTTCATCATGCCAAGTTCGCACAGTGAGCATCTGCCGACTAGCGGTCGATACTAACTGGTACTCATGCTCAAAGACATGTGTTGGGTACCAGCCAATATCAGACTCTAGTGGACAAAATTGTCATTGAGCGAACTTGAACCAAGTGTGACATCTTGGATTTCTTCTATAGACCTTTCTTTTGTTTATACAAACATTGACCACCATTTTGTATGGAGGGCCTTGTGTGTAGCACAAAATGTATAAAGCGGCTTTGCAAAAATTTGCCCGGTATATTAAAAAATCTGAACTTTTGTTTATGAAGTGTAAGTTTACTTGTTTTGGATAGTAAATTTTATTTATCATTAAGATGGGCATTACTAGCATTATTGGTCAACTCTTGTATTTTAAGCCGTGAATCCCGCCCGTACATTTGCCAACCATGGAAAGGTCTATTCGAACCGAGGCTCGAAGTGCTTAATTAAATAGTCTGGTTCTTTTACGTATGACGAAAAATCAATGCTTGCATTATACATGTTGGTGACAAGGGAACAAGACAACCAGAGTGGGCGCACGATAAGGGCCAGATGGGTTGTACATGTACTTTAAATGGGTCACGGTGATGCGTTCTTGGCCTATGTGTGTCTGTCTTCGCATAAATAGATAAGGCGTGATCAAAGATGTGGGCTCCGTGGAGGTTCATAGACACAAACAGAAAGTACTTTTCCCTCTGTTACCACCTACTCATTCCACACTGTTCTAGAAACGTTGACTCAGAATTTAGCTTGTACTTGGAAGCGTTTGGCGTAGTATTTGGGGGTGCAAAACATCGGATCCTCCCACACCAAAACAGAAAGTAACCTCAAAGATTGTGAACCCAAGCTCCATTGCAATGAGTCATGAGATCATTCAGATCAATACATCATCATGCATGCGTAGATTAGCCTGGGCTGTTGGCCAAAAACTAATTCATGCATGACGATTAGCTTTTGTGTTGATTTTTGTCATGATGTCCGTTCAGTGTTGCGCAATCGTTCGTGAAAGAGGAATTTACTGTTTGTAGGAATACTTCATAATTGTTGTTGGGGGCGCGGTAGTCTGATGCCGAATGTCAAAGTGAACTCTTTTTCGAATGTCTGATTAAACTTTTTTTTTCTGAATGTCACAATTAAAATGTAATTGATTAGTGTCAAGTCGTACCAGATTCGAAATATATTTTTATAGTATGTTTTTAATCGGGTGCCGTGTAAAGCCCCAGTTCAACATTGGTAAAGAAAAAAACATAATGTTCAAAGATTCACATATATGTACATGGTAAAAGATAATGATGGTAGACAACTTTCCTTGAAATACTTCTGCCTAAAGTGTTATCGTTTTTAAATAAATGAACTAAGATCCAATACAAGTTTCCGTCTCAGTGAGACAGGTTGGTTTCTTATAGGAATACGTACAAAAATGCTGAATGCATTTAACCGTTTTCTCGCAAATGAAACAACAAAACGAGCTGACATTTTCACAGGTTGGTTTTATTACATATATCTTGATTTGTGCAAAGAATGGAAGCATTTACAGTCAGTTTACCAATGTTGAGCTGGGGCTTCAATACGATTTGCAACATTATGACATCTTGAACAGAGTGCCTGCCTAATAAGACACATCCCACGTAGGTCCTGTGAAAGGGCCACTCACTACGTGACCTCCAGCAGCAATAATAGTACGCCATGCACATCTCAGCTATTGTTATTCCCAATAGGTTGAAAGCCAACAAGCGCGGCTCATCCAACATGTCGCGTACCAAGACCAGAACAAAAGGCGACTAACGGACCGGTGCATTTTGCACTAAAGGGGTGACACGATCAGCGGATATGCTTTAATATACCCATAGAGAAAGTAAAAAACCGACTTTAACACTGAAATCACTAATTGTTCCTAAAGAAATGTTGATACAAGTGGAAACTTCCAAAGCAAGAACGGCATTTCAAAATGTTGCTATAGATAATATTTAACAATACAAATATATATAGTGTTTATAAGTTGGAATGGTGATCAGGGAACCCTCGGATTAAATAAACATTGTGGTCTGACTTGACACCGTCTGAGTGGTGAAGCGCATTGACAGCATAGCCAGTACGACTGTTTGCAGTCATGGGAATATCATCATAACCGCGCCCAGCCTGACCCTGTCTTGGAGTGCCAAACACCCCTCACGGTTCGGGACTCGCCTACGTTCAACTGAGAAAATTCCACCCGTACAGATTATTTGTCCACAGACGTTGACAGTCGACAGTCTAGTGGTGTAACACATATGACATGAAGGTTTGTAATTACTGATGATTAGATAACGAGTGTTTTTTTTCCTTGACTGTAAAACACATCGATCATTTCGCGTGTGCGGTGAGACAGCTAACGATCACGGGCTCTATTCTGTGAGGTTGATGTGAGAAGTATAAGCTTGGCTTCCACTGTGGATATTCTTGTAGCGTCAAACCTGTTGACTTTTAACCGGACACAACCAAAGATGGCGTCCGTGTACGGCACATTCTTGTTTTATGTCACGGTCGCTCTTGGGACACTTGCCGCCGTGGGAGTGTCACAGGCTGAGCCTACGTTTGAGGCGACACCAGAGGACACAACGGCTGCCGTGGGCTACACGGTGACAATCTACTGCTCCGTTGCCAACCTTGGCCGTCACCAAGTGTTCTGGAACATCGTCCTTAACTCGACTTCTGAGTTCACCCTTGGACCGAACTTTAACACACACTCCTCGTATGGACGTTTTCATTTCGAAGGGGATCTGACTAATGGAGTATTTAACCTCCGTATCTCAGCAGTAGAAAAGGCAGATGCTGGGATGTACATATGTCTGGTGAATGACCCCTTCAATGACATGGTTGTGGCTAAGGAGGCAGGAGCGAGACTGACTGTCTTAGACAATACTGTAGCACCTCTGACTGCAAACCCTCAATGTGAGAGCAGCCCTGGAGGAGACAGCCAGTTGGGTAATGGAGTATTTAAACAAGGTGACATCCTCACTCTGACCTGTACCTCTCAAGGAGGTGTACCTCTTCCAGAGCTAGCCTGGGAAAGGGTCAAGGAGGACAACGCTATCGATAAGCTACCGGGCAAAACAACCGTGAACAATGATATGGTAACAACCTCAACAGACGTCAGCCTATCGAGTCTCGATCACAAGTCACACTACAAATGCAGCGAGACACACCCATCGTCCCCCAATCCTCGAATATGTCAGACAGAAACGTCTATGAACGTTCGTTTTAAACCTGAAGTTACCATAACGCCCAGTACAGTCAGTGTCCAGTTGTTTGAAACTACTCAAACCACTCTGAGTTGTCAGGCAAATGGGTATCCTGAGCTGAGTAGCGGTCCCACGATCATACTCCCAGTCAACAAGACGGGGAACTTCAGCGACGATAAATCTTCAGTTGATGTGTCACTCACAGTAGACGACGTTGGAAAGGACTTTTATTGCCGGGCCGTCAATGAGGTCGGCGTAGGAGAGGCTAGGGCGGAGATTAAGCGGCTCTCGGTTCTTCCACCGTGGCTGATTTTGGTCATCATCGCCGGCATTGGATTTGTGTGTCTGGTTTTCATCACCATCGTAGCCTGCGCCCTCTGCGTTGATAGATCCAAACGCCACGACGAGGGACGGAGGAGCAAGAAGGACCGCCTCCGGTACTCCGTCAACAAGTCCCGGCCCACTTCTTTGAGACGAGAAGGAGAGGACGACTATATCGACGGGTTCGACGATGACATGCTGCCCATTGAGGACTTCCAGGGTGGCAGGGAGAGTATGGCCATGCAGGAGAGCATCGACAAGGGGAACACCAATGACTTCGAGACGGGGGAAGCCGGCACTAGGTATCAGAACGTCAACGAAGTCCTCCAGAGGGATGACAGCCTCCAGAGGGATGACAGCCTCCAGAGTAATTCAGTCTCCCAGTCAAATCCTTCCTTTGAACCTATAAATATTGACGACTTCGAGTAGATAAAAAAGGCATGAAAAACTCAAAGTCATGCTTTTAAATAGTGTGGTGTTAATGAGAAGTTATTTTTTATTTGGTAATTGCAAACTTTTAAGGTAACACGGGACGAAATAGTGTGGTTTTATGAGAAGTTATTTTGTATTTGGTGGTTGCAAATTTTTAAGGTACCACTAAATACATGGTAATGTAATACATTGGTAGAGTCGGTGTAGTGTATTCGCATCGGGTTCAGCTCTTTCTCTTGATACGTTGAAGTAACTTTATGGACTAATCAGAGCAGCTCGTTCGTGGGCGTTTACACCACCGCAGCTGTGGCTGCTGCACGCGCGCGTAGACGCACACGCGCTGTGACTCCTCCATGCTGATTGGTCCATTATGCGCGTCTGACGCGTATACGGCGGCCATAGCTGCGGTGGTGTAAAACACCATGAACAAGCTCCTCGGATAGTCATGGTCTGAAATACTATTTTTGATTCAACATGGTTACATGATACTGATGTTAACCGTTTCCAATTTAATGACCTCTCCATGTACCCCCAAATTATGCAAAGTTTTACGAAATCAGAGAGCTGATTTTTTTAAATTAAATACTACCTTGGAAAGAAACTTTTTTTATTTTGCTTTGCACGACTTGAATTAGCAAAATGAATGTTTAGTTTGCTTTATTTTATTTTTTGTTTACAACTTTTACAGTACCGGTAACGATATTGGTTATCTGAGACGAATTACATTCAAGAGTTTTGCATCGAAGGCAATAAAAAAGAAGAAAAACAACTGGAAATAAAAAAAAAAGGAAAGGGTAAAATTCCCGAATCGGGCAAGTCCGTTTTTTATTAATTTATTTTTTTAATTATTTTTAAATTGTGAGATGTAAAAACAACATTGTAAAATGCTCATCTTGAAAGCAATTATGTGTGTTCAGTTAAGCTACTGACGTAATATAGTTTTTATTGTAGAAAATAATGAGTACAGTAGGGACCTACTGGTTATCGTTTTTATTTTGTACACTGAAAAAAATAATGCCATCCTCACTTTCAAGTGCCTTGAACAGTTGCCTTAATTATTGTCTTACATGAGGATGCTGTATTTAAATCACTGTATTTAAAACAATTGAATAAATAGAGAAAAAAAAAAACATAAATGCTAGTTTACCGCGTATAGGTGCACCGTTAATTTAATTGAAATGCAAAAACTAGCATTTAAGAAAAATGTTGTTTAAAGCATATTATACAGTTCACGTCTTGTGGATTTTGTTTCAGGAAAAGCCGTGTAAAAATATGTAAAGGCAAACAGCACTGAGTGTATTCCACTGTTACGGAACCCTTTTTTAATGTAAACAGCTTTTAGCATGACGTGTTATTGACAATCGAGTGGAGTATTTTTGTGTTGTTTAATGGCGCTTAAATTTTCCCCTGGAACCAGAAATATCGCTCTAGTTTGAATTTTGACATTGTCTCCCTCATCCAGCAGGTTGGGGAGCATGAGATTGAATGACTATAGACAGAAAAAAATCATAATTTAGGTCTAAGCTTAGTCTCTTAAAAGTGGAAATAATGCTAGAAATTAAAATTGACTATAACAGTTCAGCAGTTTTGTTTAGTGTAATAACAACGAGTCTTCAGCTTTGGATAGAATAACTCTCCCTAAATGAACGGAAAACGACTGTATATTTTCGATACAACAATGTTGATACATACAGTCGTTGAATAGTATATATAAATATAACTTGTAAAAGCAGATATATGTAGTTAGGCCCCCTATCCTAAAGGAAAATGTACTTCGGTGACTTACAAACGCCCGTTATTTCATTTTTGACTGCAAACCGTAAATAAATATATATAAATATAGGTATATTTTACAGATGATAATCTTTCTAGCAAACTAGATTTCAAACAAAAATTGTATATTGAATCTGGCCAAAAGGGGTTCAGTATTGTTTGGCAGACAAGACAATAATGATTGCTTTATATGGGGCAGCCATTTTTTCTTCTCCAATTCAAATGAAATAATTTTGTGGCCGAGTCCAAATCAAGCGACTGTGGCTATACCGGCAATATGGCTGTTGTCAGAAGCGACAACGTTGAAGAACAGGACAATTTCAGTGATCCGGTCACAGCCACATCCAAAAGCCGTCGGTCCGGACGCGGCCTATTTAACTAAACCCATGGCAAAATAGTCTGGTACCTTATCATGTCCTCATTATAGATGTTGCACAAAGGGAACCTGACAGAGATGACTTACAGTCAAGCAGGAAAAAATAATAGTTTGTGTAAAAAAAAAAAAAAAAAAAGCAATTACAGACAAGTAATTTTAAAATGTTCTTTCAATTAATACATTATAACAGAGAATCCATAAAGATCATGACTCCCAAAGTGCACATTTTTAAGTTTAAATTTGCACATTCTATAAGATTTGATTGTGAAAAATGTATGTTTTGTAAAAGAGTTTCATGTTTAACGCTGGTGCTTTCTTGCACTTTTTACGTTTTTTACATTTTTAAATATATTTGTTTTTAAAAAACAACAACAGTTTCTTTTTCTTTATTTCAAATACTTATCATTCTGAACGTATTGCGTTATTTTTTTTATCAGATATGTTATCTTGAAATACAAACATTTTTACTTATAATTAAATTTGCTCTATGTAGATTCTTTTGGTAAAACAATAAGAATGTTCTGTTTGAAAACTAGAAAAAATAATAAAAATGATCTAATCTATGAAAATTCAAACAGTTCTTGTTTACATTGTTCATCTTTACTCCTTGCTGTTTTATTACCGTCTCATCAAGATGATACATTCAAATTAGTAAACAATATCTCATGTGAAGTCAAAGTGAGGGAAGTACAACGTTTAATTGAAACAAAAGAACATTCAAAGCCTTTCCCCTAAATAGGCCCACAGGCGGCCTCAACCATCCACTGTCCTGCACTCATACGCGTACAAAAACGTTTGGACTTGGATAAGATTGGTGTGCCTGGGTGGTGGGGTGGGGGGGGGGGCCTCGATTTCACGAAGCACTAAGATTCATCTTAAAGCCCCAGCTCAACATTGGTAAACTGACTGCAAATGCTTCCACTCTTTGCACAAATCAAGATATTTGTAATGAAACCAACCTGTGAAAATGTCAGCTCATTTCGTTGTTTCGTTTGCGAGAAAACGGTAAAAATTCATTTAGCATTTTTGTACGCATTCTTTAGGGCAAAGTTTTCGTCTCACTGAGACGAAAACTAATTTTGGATCTTATTTTATTTATTATTTAAAAACGATAACACTTCAGGCAGAAATATTTCAAGGAAAGTTTTCTACCATCATTATCTTTATACCATGTAAGGTATATGTAAATCTGTGAACATTTTCTCGCTTTTTTGTCTTACCAATGTTGAGCTGGGGCGTTAAGACGAACTGTCAATATTGCCATGGTGATTTATATTGTGACACCACACTTTGCTTGGCAACTAAAAGATTTATAACTTATCAATCTTAGCTCTTTGAGAAATCAAGAAGGATACCTTCTTTCCTCTATTGTGAAATCGAGTCCTGGCCCATCAGCGATAAGCAATAGTAGTTATTTGGGCATGCCTACATCACTCAATCCTCCGCAATCAGACTACTTCGTGAAAAGGATTTTGGCGGATTGGTGTGGGTTAGCAATGCCCACTCAGCCTGGAGTCAAGGCACTTTGGTTGGATACAGAACACTTTAATGTGAAGAACAGTATAAGGATGCAGACGGGAACATCAAGATGGGGTGGGGGGGGGGACGGTGCAGGCAATGACCATGGACATTGATAGCATGGTTGCCAGGCCTACGGGCAAAGAGCAAAACTATGGGAGACTTTTGGACGGTCCTTTTTCACGGTTCTCACTAATAGTATAGTACTCATGCTCAGAACCTTAGTCTGGTTCACTGACCAAAGATTCCCTGACGACTCTTGTTAAAAAATCGTTTGAGAATAGTCGGAGTTTTTTGGTATGGGAACCAGACTAGCTCAGAGCCCCGAGAGCAAAACTGAGCAAAAGGGACCATTGTGTCTGCTGCCGCCAGCGTCTCAAAAGTCCCCCATTCAGGTTAGAATGCAGTAGAAAAAACCACACTACACCATGCATGTTTTTGGTTCATAAATAAAAAATATTTCAGTCAAAATCACCAAATTTAAAATCATAACCATCCAGTGGTCGCAACCGAGATCCCATTCACGACGTCATGCAAGACTCGTAACCTCTAACTTTTTTTTTTGGAAAAGTAACCTTGAACAATATCAAGTCATCTCGATTACTGGAAATGCCATTATTTTTGCTTATTTGTCTTATTTGTATTTAAAGTAACAAAGTTCATTATGAGGTGTCAGTGGCGTAGCCGGGGGTGGGGTGGGGGGGGGGGGAGTGGGTCAACATGGGGCAGTGGGTTCCTTCATCCTTACAGTGAGTTCTTTTTCCGGGTACAGTGAGTTATTTTCCCCGTACAGTGGGTCCTTCTCTCCCGTACAGTGGGTCCTTCTTTCCCGTACAGTGGGCCCTTCTTCCCCGTACAGTGGGTCCTTCTTTCCCGTACAGTGGGTCCTTCTTTCCCGTACATTGGGTCTTTCTTTCCCGTACAGTTGATCCTTCTTTCCCGTACAGTGGGTCCTTCTTTCCCGTACAGTAGGTTGTTTTCCCCCGTACAGTGGGTCCTTCTTTCCCGTACAGTGGGTCCTTCTTTCCCGTACAGTGGGTCCTTTCCTGTACAATGGGTCCTTCTTTCCCGTACAGCGGGTTCTTTTCCCCCGTACGTTGGGTTCTCTTCCCCGTACAGTGGGTCATTTTCCCCGTACTGTGGCATGAAACTATTGTCTGTACTTCTTTGAAATGTAACATTATTTGACACTTTACATGGTGGAGATACAATTTCCTTAGATTTTCAGTAACACCATCTACATGAAAATAATTATTCTCTCATTGAGTTGCGGTTGTTCTGATGAAGACGAACACAGCATACTGATCGAAACGTCGAGCTGTTACAGCACCGGTTCTTTCAAGAACCACCACAGTTCACAGAGAGATTGGTGTTTTCATGAACATTGTATTAAAGCAAAACACAGCTGACTATGTATACATTCTTATCATTCAATCGAGGGCCAAGTTGATTATAAAAAAAAAATCAGATTATTCACAATGCAATTCATTATGCGCATTGAGTTCCGCATAAAAAAATGACAATATGAGTCACCTGTGTTTTACTACTGAACAATATCAACGGATACGGTGGCCGACCGAACGACAGGTGTTTTTAGATAATTTTGTATTCCCAATATTGTATAATATTTCCCTGTTTATCATAACGAGCTATTTATGCAATCATTTTCAACGTTTCCATGGTACAAGCCTCATACTTGATGCACTAAATGTTCTAAATTTCACTGTAGTTTTTTTTACAATTAATATTGAATATTTAGAAATAATTGGAGATTTATTAACGTGAGGTACATTAAACTATCTTTATGAGTTGTGGTGGTTCTGAAAAGAATCGGTGATGAAACAACACAACGTTTCGATCAGTAAGCTCTGACTGTCTTTCTCCTGATGAAGACAATCAGAGCATACTTATCGAAACGTGGAGTTGTTAAACCACCGGTTCTTTTCAGAACCACCACAACTCAGAGAGAGTTTTCATGCACATGGTGTATCCGCAAACCTCACTAGACTGTATTCCCACCATGCAAAGTTTCAAATCCTACTGGATATTTATTCTATGGTTATTAATTCTGTCCGGAGTAAACCATTTTTGACAAACAAATAATAGAAGCAGACAAATAAACAAAACTTACAATTGTAATTACAATAATAGTCAAAAAATAAGAATATTCGCCTATACCGTCAGCACAATCTTTCGGCCCTGGCGTTCAACACACGTAAATAGCAAACAAAATGTGTTTACTTGAGAGTAACCCAACATAAATTGAAAAGAATTTCTCCCCAAACTCTCAATATTGACACAAATAATTATGGAGCATTGTTATCGGCTATACTAGAAATTTCATATAGGTTTTATGATGATAAGACTTCTTAACCTAAACCCAAAGTGTGCCAGGGAGATTTGAATCAAGAAACACGCAGTTTCTAAATAAATAAATAAATAAATAAATAAATTATAAATTATTGCCAGACAATAACATGCGGTGGTGAGTTTCTGTAAAGATAGCGTCTAAAAAGTACTTTTTTTTTTTAAAGAAATACACAACAAACAAAACAGTATGATTCCCACAAGAATACCCGTTTTGATAACCTTTTTAAAAATGGCAACTATACAAGCATCGAGTCAAGCATGATTAAACATAATGGCCCATTCTTTCTTTTTTTCATTAGTCAGTGAACCAAAAACACTGAACAATTCACCACACTCACCGCCAAGTTGGAGACAGGAACATTTTCCATAATAGGTGTGTCGAATCTGAATAGAAAAAAAATCATGGGAAAGGAAACTTCCAGCCGTCTGAATGCAATGCACACGGGTCAGTGATTGTTTGAATTTTAAATATACTAAAGTGGATACGAAAGGAATACAAACTTACACCGTTGTATGACGCGGAGTTTTATATTGAACATGGAACATTCCACCCTTTCTGTCAACAAACCACAATCTAGACATGAGCTATAACAACAAGACAGGTCGTAGAAATCTCTTCTGACAACCGGCAAAGTGAAAAAAGACTTTCAATTTTAAAGAAAAAAGAGCAGTATTTTCAGTCAATGTGTTGTATATTATAGAGAATTGAGCACGAACAGCGAACTGAGGGAATCGAGTTTTTGCAAACACTGTTTTTAAAAGTAGTCACACACATTGGTGGCACATGTTAATACTATTTTAGTAGATGTTAAATTTAGTACATGTTAAATTTGCATCCGGGATCAAGTTTATTGTTGTGTTTTATCCTAACACCGGTGTGTGTTCAGCATTGTATACTCAGTACTTCCCCGAGTCATGGGAAGAAGAAGGGAAAAAACATGTTATTGTAGTTGTGTAAATTAAATTCCGTATAATATCAGCACTTTTCTCCACTGGTAACCCATAATTCTACGATGCTATTACGCCAACATCCGCACAAATCTCTACAAAAATTTAAGGCCGTGTCTGAGTTGGTGGATGGGGCCGCTGTTGCTAGAGGGCGTTGCTAAGAGAAGTCAATCCTTCAATATTTTTATGACTCGGCAACAAAGTCGTAGCTGCAGTTGTGGAAATGGCTTACATACATACCCGAAGGAATACTAGAGAGGAGTACAGAATGACACCCTCAAAACGCACTTATGATATTCTTTATGTCGTAAAGAAGGGTTCCAAGATGCACTCATTTTCCAAAAGGTAGAGTCCCTATGAAAGTGGAGAAAAAAATACCTAACCTCTAACCTCAGGCTAAAATGGTGTCAAATGCCGTTGTATTTAAATAATTCTTGTGCGAATTTTGTCAACATCCAAATCAGCGGGATTAGCGAAAATGCTCAAACATGAAAATAAGCCCTCAAATTTTGCTCTTCTGAAAAAGCTGGATCCTTCCCCTGGCAATATGGCTCACACACTGGTCTTTTCTTGTGCGTGACTGTACCATCCGTGGTGGTACGTGTGTCTTGAATTCAGACTACACACTGGTCCTTCGACATTGGCTGCTGTTTGCTGTGTATAAGTCACTAGATGGCGCTGTACTGGTCACATAGCCGCCTGACACTGGCAATAAATCAAATCTAATAATTGTACAGGTTTTAATATTTGAACTCCTCAAAACACGTTGTGAAATGTCACTAGAAAATTGCTGATGTTACCAGGGCGACTAGTCTCCCATGCAAGTAGTTTAGCAAGCAAAGAACATGATTTTCAGTAAGTTGTTCACGAACGACGGTTATGAGACTACACATTTCACAGGTTGCATCTTCCACTATGTTCATTGTAAGAATACAAGATGACATTTTTTGTTTTGTTTACAACATTGCAACTCGGTCGAAACTGATGCCAACTGCTGCATCTATTCTGCCATGAAATAAGGAGTTTTTGTCATTGTGAACAGCTGCCGAAAAACAACTCCAGAGGGCCACTCGAGATGGGGATTACAAGAAAATATAGAAAAGTTAAAGGGAAGAAGACATCTAGACCACTTATTCTCGAACTGGAATAAAAAAAAAAAGTAAGATGGTTGAAAACAAGCAAGGGATTTCAAGCAGAAGGACAGCAAAAACTAGCAGAATATGTCCTTAAAAAATCGCTGTTATAAATAAGAAAGGAAAATGATAAATAACAAAGGTTTTGTGCATATAGTATGGGGCGCATTGCAATGGTATTAACATCCAATAAAAGTCGACCTTTGTCAAATTTTGAGCACAACCACACACGCCAACACCTTTTTCTATTGAGATGCAAAATCAAAACGGCTGGTTCATTCTGATGAACCGTTGACCGTATATTCATTCGTTTTGTCGATGTCACGTACAGTGATGAGATGGCAGTATATACGGCAGAAATTTGCATGAGAAAAGACTAGGACCTTTCGCTGGAGAGATATACAAACTGTTGCATAACACAGACTTATTTCAGGGTTTCAAGGGCGTGGTTTGTTTTAGCATGGACGTTCCTCCTCCATGGTTTTAGTAATCGATCTCTTGTAGGAAAAATGAATACCACAGGTTCATAAATAGAAAAATATGTCCTGTTTGACTACGGGCATTTCCAATATTTATAAGGGGGAACAGTGTGGTTTTTTTAAGGGAATTTACCTATCCCAACGGAAATGTGTGGGGTGAAAGGTCACCCTGCAGATCAATAGAGAGTGCTCAGAGTTTGTATTCATCTCCAGCGAGGCGAGGTGAGGGAGAGTTCGTTATAATCCCCGGATGTTCCATTTGGAGTGGATGTGTTTAGTCATTACTTCAACGAATCCCAAACTGAATGCTGGGGGTTTGGGCCCCAGAAATAGATTCACTGCTCAGGTAATGATATTACGGAGTCTATTACAATGTACAGTGTCAATAGTACAGCGCTGACGGCGTGAAGAATGAAAAATCGCCTGTTCTGTTAAAAAAGAAAAATGACTAGTGGAACGTGAACAAAGCATCTGGAAGCAGAAGTGACTTGTGTTTGACAAGGGGCAGCGCCTATCTCCTCCGTTGCAAACCGACGAACCTCACTGGATGGGTACTCCTCAAGCCATTCGTGCAGCCACATGTATTGTAATTTGAAGGACATCCCCTGGTGTGTATACTGCTAACATGGTTACATGTGACACTTGACCGTGTGTACGATTTCGTTTAGGATAATATTGTGATAGCGGAACGCAACCGCTGGTCCAATATGTTGGAAGGAATACGATAGATAGGCCAGGTATGCTGTTTAAAACACAGGGTATTAGAAGTATAGTCGCCTACAGTGCAAGGATTCTGGACGCTTGATACAAGGGTACTAGACTGTGGTAATCCGGATGAACTTCTCAAAAATGGCTCCTCGACTTCGGCTAACTGTTTTGCTTCTGCATTGGTTCGTAGTAATGGCTTTGGTATGTCTACGTGTTCACACTCTGCAAGCATCAGTTGTAATTCAACCAGAAGCTAAAACGACTCATGAAGGTGACACGGTAACTTTCTCGTGTGAAGTAACCACCACGTCAACGGTCGAAGTCGTACAGTGGTGGCACACTCTAGCAGGGGAGGGTTCACAAGTAATTACAAGTGATGGAAATCGTTTTGAAATACATGCTCAACCTGAAGCCGCGGGGAAAAATGCACAGAGCCTGATCATTCTCGACAGCAAGCCGAGCGACTCCGGGTATTATTTCTGCACCTACGGAAACCAGTCTAAATCCATTTTGGGGAGATTGGATGTGCTCCCGAAGGCTTGGTTACCGCAATGTTACCGGACACCGAGCAGTGGGAAACTTTCCGTCGGAGAAACGTTCACTCTTACCTGTGCCTCGACCGGCCATGTCAACACCTCTCTCGAGTGGTGCGTACAAGAAACCTCGGGCTGCTCCCCCGTAAACAGCGCCCAGGTGAACGTGTCAAATGAGGCATCGACAGTAACCGCAGTCTACGCTAACACTCTAGGTACCTCGGAAGCCATGCTGTTTGTGTGCAAGGCCACACTGGAGGGTTTAGTCTCTATGAAGTCTTGTACTGTCTCAATTAACGAAGAGCCTAAGATCGACCTCATCCCTTACATCGTTGTGGGTCTGATGAGCCTTATCGCTCTCCTGTTGTTCTTTGTGGTCCTGTTAATTCTGTTCCGTCACAGGCAGTGTCGCCTCTGCCAACAAGCCATGCAGGAACCCCACACAGTTCTGGATGCAAGTTCTTTACGGACGGGATCTTGGGTTCCTCCACCGGTGGTCGCCATAGACATCGAGGCCAGCGAAAGCAGCGAAGACCACGCCTCCGAGAAGGATACAAGTACCCATGCACAACATACTTACCTTGAAAGAGGTACCACCCAGCCTCCTGACGTAGTGCCTGTTTTAGAACCTGTTGATGTTGCTGAAATAAGTGATCAACCCAGTAGTTCTTCTGAAGTGGATCCAAAAACGGTAGCTTCAGCTGAAACGAACGACGAACTGAATGAGGATGAAAGTGGTTCATCTGAAGGCGTTCCAAAAACAGCAACCGCATCAATGACTGAACTCAAACCAAAAAAGAAGAACCTTACCCTGACCAAAAACATGGACAAGAATATCGAGAAGCCTCAGAAAATTGTCGAAAAGAAGAAAGTTCAATTCCCAGCAAGTAAGACACGTGGAACGAAAAGAGTGGACAAAAAAGTCAAACATAAATACAAGGAGCCTCCAGTGAAAGCGAAAATGAAATCACCGCATAAGGAACCGATCTATGCCAATGTTAAAAAGCTGAATGTACCACCGAAGTCCGCCCAAGGAGGGACGTCAGATACACCGTCTACCTCTACGGGAGCGAAGACTGACAACACAGTCGTGCCCCCTGAGCCACCACCCAGACCTTCCCCGGACACGGACTCGAGAGACACCAGCTCCACGGCTACCGCGGACACCAACTCGTTAGACCAGGCGCCAGCGGTGAACGATCTCGGACGGGGGAACTCCAAGAAAAAACAAATAAAACACTACCGGAAAAAATCCGAGGACACCAAACGGAACTTTCCCCCTGAAGATGTTGCTTTGAACATACCGGCAAGCACCTCGACCGCACCGCCATCAGACCAGCCGAAGAGCTCACCCAAAGTGCCCGCTGACCGAGTCATCTATGCAGAGTTAGATTTCAGTAAAAAAGTCGGACTGAATATTATAGAATAGTTTTTTTTATATATACATATAATTAGACTCATTGTACGTATATCAAATGTTTATGCAGAGCCAACAATCATAAAAACCAAGGAAGTATTGTAAAAACGAATAATTATGATCTAGATGAGAAAGTAAAGGTTTTGTCACTGACTGACTTAATTCCATCTCACCCTCATGTTTTGAAGAACAAGCCTCACAATTAAACAGTAAAAAAATCGTCAAAACATTTTGAGAATGACAACGAAACATTGTTCTGAAATGGGTCCTGAAGCACATAAAGTAGCTAAGCACAAAACATTTTTGCTTACAAGATTAAGGTTACCAGCTAACGTAAAGCACCATGTCACATGTACCATCTGTGACTGCTCTCCTGCTCTCTTTTTTTTCTTCTTTTTTTAATTTTATATATAATTAGATTCATTGTACGTATATCAAATGTTTATGCAGAGTCAACGATCATAAAAACCAAGGAAGTATTGTAAAAAAAAATGTTTTGCTGAGCGGCAAACGGATTGGCAATATTTTGTGCAATATGCCTTTATCATGCTGTCACCATCTTGGTCATGTTCTCTGTATCCAATAACAGTAATAGATGCTCATATTCATTGTACTCAAAGGAACCAGACTATTTGCCCTTCCAGCCTCAGTTTGGTTACATTGGTTTGAGTGGGAGAAAATCAAGATGGCCGCACCATGATACAGGTCTATAAGCAGAGCTCAGTTAAACGACCCGAGTTTTTGTGCGTATCTTAATACGAGCTAATGTCGATCTAGCAAATCAAAATTGTAACACTTGTGGGTAACTTATAATACTAGCACATTTTCAGACGGAAACACTTTTGGGACTTTTTTTGACCGGGATCAAGTTTATATCTATATATAAATACAAACTGTTTTACTACAAATAACATGTACCTTTTTTGGTCATTATAAATATTATATTATGCCTAAAAAATATATGTATATTTGGAAAACTGGTTTACCTTTACTGGAAGGTAATTGAAAGGTGAGCACTTACCTCTGGGCCTAATTTCACAGAGTAAAGCACAAAAACGTAGCTAAGCACAATCAAATTATGCTTACCAGAATTGGGTTACCAGCCAAAATCTCATTCCACATGTACCAATTGTGACTGCTTATTTTCGCTGCGCAGAAAAGGGTTAAGCAATAAATTTGCTGCTTAAGTAGCTCTGTGAGATCGGGCCCTGGTTTTTAAAAGTTAACAGTTCACCATTTTCGAATAAGTAGCGTTAGAAACGCATCATTAAGCCGATATGATGGATCATACACCTATGCAAAGAGCTCAAGATGGCGGCTCTTGGTTCTAATAACATTTTTTGCAATTTCGGTGCCAGACAAACTTATTCAAAACTTTTCTGGATCATTTTGTTTTTCTTAAAGAGAGCGAAGGGACAGTAGCAATAATTGTTGACTGTGTTTGAAAAGTGTATTCCCTATTAGCGTGTGTTCTTAACATCTTGAGGGCATTAATTAAGGCACAGGATTGCAGATCGACTGGGCATGCGGGCCCAATTTCACTACACTAAGCTTACCGCAGAATTCTGCGTTTATAACGGCTCCCTGCAAAGCCTGTGACTCTACGGGCCGTAACGGGCCGCAGATAGAATTCCACGGCAAGGCAATGCCGTTAGCCTTTCGAGGTATGGCGGACACTATAGTATAGTGCACTGTTTGGTTTGGGTGTATACAGACAAATTTACCCAAACCAAATAGTGTCTTCCTTATGTGGCGACCGTACCTCCAAAAGGCTAATGAGAGTGGGTTCAGAACACATTTCAGTTTAAAAAATAAGGTTTTTGTGCAGGTTTTAACGAAGATCTGCAGCCGGTTGCAATATTTTTTCCCGGTCCCCACCCCCCTTTCGACATGCCCCCCAATAATATTGAGTAGAAACCATTTTATTTTTGTAATATTTTTGTTGGACTTTATCCCTGTGAGGAATAAAAAAAAACTGAACTGCATTGGGTGAAAATTGCCGACCGGTTACGAATGGTGTACGTGGTCTTTTGGCAGCTATGACCCCATTGAGATAAACGAAAGTTGTCTTTCCTAATTCTACATAATGTATATATTTTAGAACCAAGCAGGTGACATAAAGCACAAAGAGTACATACTGGGAGGGGGTAGTGGACGAACTTTAAAGATTTAAACGCTAACCATCACCACACCGTTCAAATTTGAATTCGAACTGCATGTTTTTACTGATTCTGTTGGACTGTGGGTTGCACTGGTAAACTGATCATACTTTACATGGGACCGTGCATGTAAGCACCTAAAGTCAAACAGTTTGGGTGCCAACTTAATAACAACCATGGTTGGGATAAGGAAGGATCCTAGTATATCACTTAATAACAGAGTTAGGGGAAAACTTTTGTCTTGGACAAATTCTGTTTACGTCCATGCAGTTAATAAAAATGCACAGAGCAAGAGTAAGGGGCAATTTTGACAAGTTACGGTTGTATATTGAAATGGAGAACAGAGCTATATTGGTTTTATATCCGGAAATATTATAATAATAATCTTTTTGTAACACATCGGTGAATTTTTACGACCCTTTTTCAAGCCCCAGCTCAACATTGGTAAGAAGAAAAACGTAAATGGTCACAGATATACCTTACATGGTATGAATATAATGATGGTAGAAAACTTTCCTTGAAATATTTCTGCCTGAAGTGTTATCGTTTTTAAATAATAAATGAAATGAGATCCAAAATTAGTTTTCGTCTCAGTGAGACGGAAACTCTGCCAAAAGGAATGCGTACAAAAACGCTGAATGCATTTTTTACCGTTTTCTCGCAAACGAAACAGCAAAATGAGCTGACGTTTTCACAGGTTGGTTTTATTACAAATATCTTGAATTGTTCAAAGAATGGAAGCCTTTTGCAGTCAGTTTACCAATGTTGAGCTGGGGCTGTAAAAGAACTACCGGAGTGTAGTAAATGCTTTGCCACCATTTCATATTTAGGCTTGATGGGAGAGGGAAGAGAAGTAGGGAAGTGACGACAATGATAACTTTTAAAACACCAGATAAAAATATTTTCTTATTTTTTTAATAAAGTATTTACAGTTTTTAAATTGATTTGTAAACTCAGATGACAAATATAAATCCAATTTTGTTTTAAGACTTGGAAGGGTTTTCTACTTGTTATTAATAAACATTACGTTTTTTTACATGACGAAATTTAAATGTTAGGTGAATTTGTTTTGATTTTGTTTTGATTTAAAATGTTTTTGTTTTGATTGAGGACACGAGGCCCAAATGCGTACAACGTGCTTTCGATGTATTTCGACAAAAAAAACTTCTTTTTTACAACTCTCTTAAAGTTTTTGAATGAAATTTACTCTATGAGATTGAAACTAGGGACAAACTGCAGAATATTTGTCCCTGGCCTCAGTCGAAAAGAGTGATTTTCAATCTAATTAGAGTGATTTGCAATCTAACTATTTAAGAGAGAAGAAGCGGAAATTTGCTGGATTAGTTTAAACTTCAGAGAACATGTTCATTTTTAACTGCAATTTTTCATTTTTTTCTTCAAATTTATAGCTTAAAATTATCTTTTTAATCCGAAAATTAATGAAAAACTAAAATTTATAGCTACGAATTTTGATCATGACATTCAAGCACTACATGCTTTTTTGGCAAACCGCCTCCACGTCATCGACGCCATTTTGTATACTCGGTTACTTTCCTGTTGTTTATTACTGTTAATAATAAATTGTCTGATTGAAAATAAAGTGAATTGAATTGAAATTGGGAGGGGGTTGGATAATGATGTCAAAGAAGAAAACTAAAATATACAAATAATGAAAAATAAAGACCTGTACCAAATACGACCTTGAAATACTGCCACAAATAATACTTCAAAAGCCAACAAGATGTTATCGTCGGATGGAATTTATCAAGAAACTTGTACCTGATCATGGACATAATAATAATAATAATAATAATAATGTAGATTTTTAACGCGCACAGCTCCACCAGCAGGTGCTCGAGGCGCGATAAACAAAGAACAATATGAAAAAATACACATCAAAAAATGAACATGAATGAAATGAAAATGAAGAACAACATTTATGAGAAAGATTGAGACATGAGATGAGTCTTGAGAGTTATTTTGAATTTAGAAAGTGATGAACACGATTTGACCTGCAAAGGTAGTGAATTCCAGAGACGTGGAGCTGCAACTGAAAAGGCCCTATCCTCCCATGTGTGTTTGGATCTAGGTTCACAGAGAAGAGACATATTACTAGAACGGAGTGTACGAGAAGGTGTATATGGCCATTAATTTTTAGCACTAAACATTTTCAATTTTATAAGTTGAACATTATTTGGCAAAATACTTAATCATTATGACCCGGAGGATGGTCACAATGGATAAACAAATAATCAATACAAAAAAAATGTATAAAAACAAGAAATTACTGAAACAATCTGAAATGAAACTGTCAATAACCTTAATTTATCAGTATTTCAATATGAAATTATACAGTTTTTGCTCCAGTGTAATACAGTCACGATAATTATCATAATTTTTAATTAAATAGCAGTTCAATTAATCACTGTAAATGGGAAAAAAAACTACTTTAAGTTTAGTGAACAACAAAATCAATAAATGTCTGAAAAGGTGAGTGTGTTTGACAGGTGTTGGACCATCTCCATGGCAACGACATAGTAGATGGACCTTCAAATGAGACGTGTGACAAGCGATTTAATTAAAATTTGATGCAATGTTTCAGAATTATACTGATTGTAAGGAATTCACGTTATTGGGGGGGGGAGACATTCGCAGTTAATTTTAATTTTTATTGCTAAAAAAATATTGTCACAAGAGATAAATGGTTTGCGGTAGAATTCAGTAATTCAAATCACATTCAATCTACATCAGAACATGTCATCAAACAAAGTGTAATGTACAAAAAGCACAATATATTAAGCTATAACGCCCATGTAACAATACTTATGCGTATTTTTTGGCTTGCAAAATTGGTTTCAAGAACGATTAAATTTTCATAATTTTATATTTCTTGTTACTATGAATTATTTCAGAAGAAATACATTTTTTTCTTCGAATCTTTAGATGCCACAGTGTCGCATTTGTAAAGAGGGATATTCGTTTTGTTTTTGATAAATAAATTAAATAACCTTCTCGCCATACGTAAAAATTAAATCATGTTTCATGTTTGAGTAAAAATTACAAAAAACACTGGTTCTTTTTTTCAGGGATGTTGTGAATGTTTTTGTGCTTACTTTATCTTCAGGAATAAACATCGTTCCTTTTTCTTCTTCTCCAGGGGCCCTTAGCATGCTATTTCGTAGACTTTAATATTCCAGAGAGCTATATTTCTTTGGAGGACTGGTACTGATATTAACTTTATAATCAGCAAGCTTGACGATTAAAACTGCTGTTTTTGTTTGTTTGTCTGTCTGTCTGTCTGTCTGTCTGTCTGTCTGTCTGTCTGTCTGTCTGTCTGTCTGTCTGTCTGTCTGTCTGTCTGTCTGTCTGTCTGTCTGTCTGTCTGTCTGTCTGTCTGTCTGTCTGTCTGTCTGTCTGTCTGTCTGTCTGTCTGTCTGTCTGTCTGTCTGTCTGTCTGTCTGTCTGTCTGTCTGTCTGTCTGTCTGTCTGTCTGTCTGTCTGTCTGTCTGTCTGTCTGTCTGTCTGTCTGTCTGTCTGTCTGTCTGTCTGTCTGTCTGTCAGTTTGTTTGTTTGTTTGTTTGTTTGTTTGTTTGTTTGTTTTGTTTGTTTGTTTGTTTGTTTGTTTGTTTGTTTGTTTGTTTGTTTGTTTGTTTGTTTGTTTGTTTGTTTGTTTGTTTGTTTGTTTGTTTGTTTGTTTGTTTGGTTTTTTTTTTTTGGTTTTTTTACCACCAATCCTGCACTTACAGCACACGGCCAATATTAGTAATCAAAGACCAGTATCCGCACTTTATGTGACCCAACAAATACATGAAATAACAAGCCTGTGAAATTTTAAGCTCTCAATCGAACATCAAGTCACAAGAAAACAAAACCTCCTATGTTTTACTGCGGGTTTTACTCACTTCTCAAAAACAACAGAATTTCAAGCAAAAACATATGTCAAGTTTTCCACCATGACCATCTTTTTACCACGTGAGTTATGTGAAAATCTTTGAACATTTATATCTTCACTCTTCGGTTGGAAAGGATTTGTCAAAAGATTATGGAGACTTCATTCTCATCAAATATACAGACAAACTTACGCGGTCATGGACAACTCGACCAGCTATAGACCATGTAACCTGTGACATCATATGTTTACAAAAGAGCCACAGAGCCTGGACTTCCTGCAGGCATGATTTATACATAGCCCAATGGAAGAAAAACATCTTATATTTGATGGAGTTTGCGCTGTCTGATTTTTATCAACTTTTGGTATGACGAAAGGGGCACAAAACTTTATCAGATGTTACTTTTGCAACTCTTAAATGTACATGCATGTGGAAATTATGACTCAAAATGCAAAGTTCACCATTATGACCAGTGTAGTAACTCGCCTGCCAGAAAGGCACTGGAATATACAAGGTCACTCCTGTTTGTAAACATTTGTAAACAAAGGTCTCAGTGTCTGTATTTTATATACTGCCTTTAATATGGGGCACAACATGGACAAATCAAAAACAGTGTTATTGTTGAGACGGGCGGCTTAAATATTGGATCAGAAGCAATTTTCCCCCGCTATGTCCGTTATGCAAAATATGAATCTAATAATTACCAAAAATGGGTGTTTCTGATATACTGGAAAATTGTGACTGGTATCGATTGAAGATTATGAATAGCAGGCCCACAGGTTTTGAGATTAAACATCTTCTATAATGTGTGGGTATCCAATCATCATAACTTTAGGCAGTAAACAAAAATATGACATTTTAATGAAACAACATTTTCACTGTTTCAAAAACGATATTTTTCAGCAAAAGAAGTACGAGGACAAATATGAATTTGGCTGCATGGGATTTACATGCATGCTGCTATAGCACTGAGAACTAACAAAGCTTGCAGTAAAACCCTAGTCTAATCCCTCAACACTGGTTCGGCGTGCAACCATGACCTCCAACAGCCAGCCCAAATCCCAACCCTTTCGTTGTCGGTTATGAAGCCAAAATCAACCAATTATTATTCAAATAAGCTTTTTTTTTTTTTTTATAAAAACACATCACACACAATCAACAAGTAGAAGGTTATGGGTTACCCATATATGGTAGCATTCTGAATACATCTTTTGTTGCATACACTCACGTTGCAGGAAGTGAGATTGCTCAGTCGACCGAGAAAAAGAATCCCAACTCCCTTTTTTTCCTTTTCGTGAAAATATGATGAGCCATTGTGCCGTTGTTGAACCACGATGGTAATAGAAACCTGACTAATGTACTTTCTTTTGAAGATAAAAACGAAAACAAGTTAGTATTTTGTATAGGTTTGTCGATGATAAAAGCAGTAAAACTAAACAATCTGAGTGATTTTTATATCTATCATTAGTGACGTGATTTTATACAAACAGAACTTTCAGATAAAGTTGACACAATTAGTTATATTGTTCTTCTCACCACCGATTCCTTCCGTTGAAAACTTCCATCGTTCGAACTTGAACCTCGAATCCATTATTCCAATCACTCCATTCCAAACTAAACCTATATTTTCCATACTTTTATGAAACAGATTTCAGAAAGAAGAATACCTGTATAGGTATGTTTTGTTATTATTATTATCTTGTCTTAAATAAAAAAAGAACAAAGAGATGGTAGAATAATGTGTTTGTCCATCTGGTAGAGCTTGGAGAGCGACCAGTTAGTAAGTTAGTCTACTTAAAACAAAGACAGGAGACACTACTGTTTTTGTGTGATTTAATGGCTTTGTTTTTCAGTTGTTGTATTCATATATTATATTATTTATATACATATTTTTTGTAAGCAAAAACAGTGCAATTTGATGTAATTTAAATTGTTATATGTAACTATTTTGGTATTACCTGTAGGCCTACCTTCTTTTTGATCGTGTGAAATCAATAAATGAAATGAACTTAAATCATTCGTCCCTGTGTCAAAGGTCAATAGTGGTTATGTTTACCCCTTGCATCGAACTCAATGTCCTTATGAAAACATGTAAAGAAACCACCCTGTCGAGGATTAACGCAGTTTGGAACTCCTAGTTTCTTTTGAGATTCACGGGACTGGCTGCCTGAAGGCTGAATGTAACCCAAATGTTGTGCATGTTTTTTTTCCCCAGAACGGCTGGTAAACAGACACCAGGACATTGTCGTGACGTATAATGGTCATGAATATTCACCACCTCTTTTGCGTCCCAATTGCAAATAGAAAGTCTTTTGAGATCGGGCTGAGTGGAGGACACAAAAGCCACGGTGTATAATAATGAATTATTCATGAGCTCTTTGTGCTCCCATATTCCTCTATACACCTGGATAATGGCTGACTGACTCAAATCTAAACAGTCCGTACTGGACCATTGTGAATGCGATGACTGGTGAAAGACAGTCTGGCCTCGTCCTCTAGGTGACGTCATCGTGCAACCGCCTCCAACTGTATGATGCATAACTGGAGCCGCCTCGTCAAACGCTAAAATCCACCGGTAGACGTCGTAAAAGCAGTAATGTCTTGAGGAGGAAATCAAGAAGGTGAAAAATACAACCAGACATTTCAAGAGGACAAAGGAAACATGCTCAAGTCGTCAAAAAGTGAGTTTAAATGCAACACAATTTGATCGATAACTGATAGGAGTCAATTAAACAGCAGTGTATGTGTATAACTGTTGCTTCGGTGCGGCTATACGCATTGACAATGAAAATGGCTTCTCTTTGGCTTTACGCCGTCGTTTTGATCACAACTCTTCACAGTTTACCGTTAATCACAGCGCAGTTGTTTATGGTTGAACCGAGAGATGCTGAAGTCCTGCTAAACGGCAGCGTGACAATGCGATGTACGATAGCGTACCAACCGGACACCGATGTGTTCTGGCAGGTGCCCGGTACGGGGTCGTTAATCGGGATCACCAATCCACCGGCAAACGTCGACGGTCGATTCTCGATCGTTGGATCCCATCAGGGCGGGGAGAATAACCTAGTGGTAACCAACGTTCTCCCCCAAGACAGTGGACCTTACGTCTGCATCGTCATCGTATCTAACGGTGTCGAGACGACACGCTTTGAATCCGAAACGGGAACACTGAGGGTTGTCCAAGTGCCAGAGACCGGGGACACGGTGTGCTGGACGCAAGGAGGAAGGGTGGCTAGCGTCGGGGACTCCGTGTCTCTGCGGTGCGCCTCGAGCGACCCCACCGTGGCCTTACAGTGGTATGTTGGCGATCTGGACCTTAGTTCCTCCCCCGTGGATATTTCCCCTCGAGGAATTGGTATCGAGACCGAATTCCTCGCCCAGGCCCAAACCAATTTACAGACTTTCACATGCCAGCCAAATAAAGGAGACTACTCCCCATGTTCTGTGACCCTGGAGGTTGAGCATCCACCAGTTGTGTTCATTGAAGAGGATGGAATTATCGAGACCGGACTTGACGCCAAATTTATCTGCAGAGCCACGGGGAATCCTAATAACTTTGCCTTCATCTGGCACTACAACAACTATCAGATTGGCTTCGAAGAGCACTCTAGATTCAACAGAGCGAGGCTGGAATCTAGCGGCTCTGTTTTGGTGCTACCGGATTTAGGCGAGCCTGATAATAATGTGACATTGCGGTGCGAGGCGGTCAATGCTCTGGGATCCACGACAACCTCGCATGTGATCAATGCACGAGCTGGTAAAACCTTGGCGCAGATCATTGGTCCTATCATCCTCGGCATCATTCTTGGACTTGTGCTCATCGTCTTGTTTCTCTACTTCCTCTGGTGGCGCAGACAGCGGATCAAGGTCGAGGAGATCAGCAAAAAGTCCAAGAGCGTGAAGAGGAGCGACTCCCGCCGCAGCGAGGTCCCAACGATCGACACGGGCATCGTCTACACGCACACCGTCGGCGGCTTCGGCAGTCGCTACGGGAAAAAAGCCGCTTCCAACGGCGATCTGGCACGATCGGGTCTCGATCTGGAGTCTGCCGGCTACGGCCCGGATGTCACACACATCCCGGCGTACAGGGCAACGGCCGAAGAAGAGAGGGAAGACGACGGTGCTCTCAGGCCAATCCCAAGGAAAAAGAGCACGGGATCCATGTCTTCGTTGGCGGCAACCAACCACCCATCTTCATCCACAACTGCAGAAGATGCCAACCTCATCAGCCCCAAAGAGGAGACGTCCTTCACCTACCATGTCAACCCACATTTCGAGGACTTCCGCTTCCCTGCAGCAGATAGCCAGCCCGAGAATGATTTCGGCTCCGACGAGAAGAAGGAAAGCCCGCCTAATTTCAATATTGAACACGAGGCCCCGGACTCTAACTTCCATAGTGGTGATGATGAGAATATTATCAGCACTGAGTTGTAAAAAAAAAAAAAAAATTGTTTGCTTGCCAATATATATTTCATGCGAGCTTCTGAGAGGGAATTGAAGGTCCTTCGTGGTTGTATAAGTTAAAGTTGGTGCCAATTACTTTTATTTAAAAATTTGTGTGAAAAGGCCTGGCAAAAAAAAAATACTGCATAGTGTTTTATTGACAAGTTGCTGTAGGGTACAAAATAAAAACATGCAAAATCATGTGGTCTTTTGGGTTTAAGTTAACGTAACAAATCTCAAGTAGGAACGGTGTTCAAAATACCCAGGTATCGTTGACAAGGAATTGTATTTTATACGTTTAATCAAAGTATGCTTTAATGAAATGAATTTAAAATACACGTTGATCTTTCCTGACAGCGATTTGTTATTATTAGTCAGTGCAGTGTAAACTCTCGAAAAAAGAAGGCCAGGCCTCTGCCTTTCTGGCTCTAGTGTTTGGTAAAATGGTACCGTTATTAAACAAAAAAGGGCGAAGATGTTTGGTAAAATGGTACCGTTATTACACAAAAAGGGCAAAGATGTTTGGTAAAATGGTACCGTTATTAAACCAAAAAAGGGCAAAGATGTTAGGTAAAATGGTACCGTTTTTAAACAAAAAAGGGCAAAGATGTTTGGTAAAATGGTACCGTTATTAAACAAAAAAGGGCAAGGATAAACCAAGCTGACGTTCTTTTGCGCCTTTATGAAAAGCTTCTTGTAACTTTTGTACGTGGTTTAAAAAAACTACACAAGTTTGTTGTCTCGAATACAAAAAGAAATGTAAAGAACATCTTATAAAAGGAAAGCTATAATATGGACGATGTATGTTTTTTATTTTAAAGAAAAACGTGTACTTAGAGTATGGTAGGTTGAAGAAATTACGCATATATAACGGGGGTTAATGGATACTGTGATTTGTTTATTATATTTTGAATTTTTACTTTAAAATATGTAGTGTTTAGAAAGTCATAATGCCAATCATATTTCTTTATAATGTTTCACTGATTTTTTAAAGGCTTTTTTTTAGTTCACAATGCAAAATGGAACACATAGACAAATTCTGCATTCGTATAAATATTTTTATCACATTTTATATATATATATATATAAATTTGTTCGTCTTTGTAAAATACGTACATCTAAAACATGTTTTCCATTTAAGTATTGCTGGAAACTAAATACAAAATGGTGATTTTACTTGCTGCCTAGGCAAAAATGCAAACAACATAGAACTTATCAAATGGTTTCACTGTAACTTTGTAATTGTTTTTTTTTTTTTCATCACAACTCGGTATATACGTTCTCACGACAGTCTTAAATTTTGTTTGTATACCCAAACTACAATGTGTAGAGTGTTTGAGTTGAATATTTTTTAATCAGATCACTTTGAAGTTTATGAAAACTGGAATGTCACTTTCATTACAACTCGGAACGTTCTCACGACAGTCGCCATCTTGGATTTTGTTCGTATGTCAAAATTACAAAGCGGAATATCCGAGTATAATACTTTCTATTCAAAACACTTGGAATGTCACCTTGGGGTGAACCATTACTCAACGGGGTGTTTCCAAAGTAAACCGGCCCTGTATAAATGCAAGAAATGCACAAATTCTCGATTCGTATATTTTATCAAATTGTTCAAAATCTGTTCGTCCTTTTCAAACGTATTGCTGAAAACTAAATGTAAAATGGCGGTTTGACTTTACGCCCGAGCAGACATGAAAACAGCATTATCAAAGTTTTCATTGTTAATGTTTTTCAACCAGTCAATGCAACTCGGTACAAGTCTACGTTAACACACTCGCCATCTTGGATTTTGTTTGTATGCCTACCTTACAATGCAGATTATTGAGTGTAATGGGGTTTTTTTTATTCAAAACACTTTGAAGTTCATGAAAAACTGGAATGTCGGCTTTGGGGCGACCCATTACTCATAGGGGTGTTTCCTTAGTACACCGGCCCTGTAGAAATGCATTGTTTGGTCTGTCAAAACCAGTATACTGTTCACATATGATTTGACGTCATAACTTATAATCTACGTGAGAAATTGTTGTCTAAAGATATGCATGATGGAGGCCTACTTTATCATGTTTTTGTTTTTGTAAAGAATTTATTGACTTCAATTTCCTTGTGCGCAGTGTATTGGGTCATCCCGTTTTTAGTTCAAACAACAAAAACAGCCTTTTCAGGGATTGTGTGCACATTCCTAAGGTGCTTATTTCGATTGCAGCAACCGAAATAAGCAATGCTGATTTGGGTTATCTTCAAATACTATTTTGTCGACTTCTGAAGTATTTCAGATGGTTGTATTTCTCTCTCTTGGAAATGTTATTCATTTTATAACCAGCCAGCTTTGAAATGAGACTACTCAGAAAACTTCTCGCTGGTTTACCAGTCATATACACATTTTGTTAAACGAATCCTATAACTCGCTCAACGAATACCAACGGGATACCAGTAACAAGACAACGAAACACATATACATGAAATTGTTGCAACTTAGCTCGTCAGCTCGGATCGTGAACCCAATTCCATAGAGCTGCCTATCAGCACAAAAAGTTGCTGAGCATAAAACAGTGTTGCTTATCAGAATAATGTTACCAGCTAAAATATCACATCAAACGTACTGTCTGTGACTGGTTTCCTTCACATTTTTTTGTCTGCTAAGCAGAACATCGTCAAGCAGAATTTTCTGCTTAAGCAGCTCTATGGAATTTGGACCCTGGTTCATGGAGATGGCAAAATCAAGCCATACTCTCTAAATGTAAAAGAGTGAACATTTCACTCTCTCGCCCGAGTGGTGTCAGTTTGGCTCTTTGGAGAGTGAAAATCACTGTGCTTCAACCTATTTGAGTAAAGTTTGAATGAACTTCACTCTGATGCAAGTTGAAAATACCCGTCTTTCACTCTAAAAATGGCTCTTTGCAAGAGTGGTATGGCGGACAAAACGAGTGGTTTTTCACTCTTTTACATTAAGAGAGTAATTTCACGTGTAAGGTAAAATTTTCTGCAACATGGTTCGCCGCTACTACTTAAAATTAGCTTGTAAAATAAATTGTATTATGTTCCAAAGAACTTTTATACGAACAGTTAATACTCTCTTGGACACGGATAATTTATTGAATTTTTCTTGAATCGATTTATTTAAAAGGTTCAACAAGTTGATTTTTTTTCAGTCTAAATAAATCATAAAGTTTGACATTCTGTTCTTTTAAGAATTCTATATAAGTTTATGTGATTCCTTTATAAATATTTTTTAAATGTATGTACAAAATTATCTGTTGTTGCTAAACAATATATTTTCCAGATTGTTTGTACGGTCAGTTAATGAATACAACTTGCAACATTGTATGTGAATGGGTATGAACCATTTTATAACAATTTTCAAAAGCTATAGATAATGTTTGAGCTTGCACGTTAACAGCATTCTTCTCTATTTAGATCAATACTATTTGAACATGCCAAGGGGCTTCAACTATTATTTAAACTTTGAAACACAAATACTAGTTTAACATACATAGATTTAGAACGTGAAAGGGGGGTAAGAAATAATAGTGTGGGTCGTCAAATGGGCGGAGCAATGATCAGATAACTGCCAACAAATTGTTTTTTTAATACATAATAAATTATAAAACTCTCTTACATTGCTTGCAAGTTCTTCCTGAGAATATTGTTTTTGATTGAGTATAAATGTATGACTTATTAGAGGTCTCCTGGTGACCAAAAATTCATTTTAGTGTAACACCTGACGCATTCAGTTTCGTCTGAAAATGAATGTTGCATCAGCATTTAACAGTCATAAGGAGTAATTCAATTTCAACAGTTCAGTATTCACTGGTCAAATGAGATCATTCAAAGTCAAATAGCTCGCGAAGATCATTCAATTTCGCAAAAGCCTATAACAGCAAGAGGCTGGTCAACCATTCGGTTTCATCAGTTGTTAATAAGCAGCAGAAGTTCAGCTGAAGGGGGAAGGAATATAGTCTTAAATACCTATAAATGAAATAGAATGACTGAAACGAACCTGAATTAGAAGAACGAAATCATGTGTGCACTAAAACGAAATCGAATGCAACTGTAAGCTAAAAAGAGACCCTAGTTAAAACGAATTAGGGAAACATGCGTGAATTTGAATGTGCGTTAACGAAACTGAATTAAAATTTGCTAAAGTTGACCGGAAAACCTATATTACAACGAAATTGATATTTAATAAATCACCTAGTATTCAATATACACTCCATCCAACAAACCTGTGAATATTTGAATCAATTTATGTGATAATGTTTTAGCTAAAACAACGATAAACATCAAAGATTTAAGAAATACGTATCAATAATCAGGTCTTCAAATGCGCATAACTCCATATATATATATTTTTAACGTAAATATTTACCAAGAGGATCGGTGCTGGTATGAGCTTTATAACCTGTGAACTTTCAGATAGCACTGATTTTTATATTCAAACTGTATTTTTTGTTTTGATTTTAAATTGCTTGCAAGTTCTTCCTTGCCTTATTTCTCATTTTTATTCAAACATTTGAATGACATGCTCGCATTAGGGAGTACCCCCATTGAAACAACAAGAAGATTAACCCATAAGGATAGTGCTTGTTTAAAAAGACCATCCCACAATAAAAAAAGAAAAAAAAAGAAACAAGAAAAAGAATAATTGAAAATTGGACTATGCCTCGCTCACTAGAAAGTGATGAGACAAACCATAGCATCACACTGCAGTCTGGTTTACCCTAAACTGATTCTTACTTAATACACTTATTTACATTCTCAAAGTTAAATACTAAGGGAATAAAGGTGTGATGAAGAGGTTTTTAACTATTGTTTAAAACCTCTGAGGGGCCTGGTGGCCGATAATTGCCCTCGCCTTCAATCGGCTCGGGCAATTATCGGCCACCAGGCCCCTCATCGGTTTTAAACTATAGTTAAAAACCTCTTCATCACACCTTTATTCCCTTATTATTACATGAACTTAATATTGATTATTGTTGTTTAAAATTTGCGTGTAGTTATGTAGCATTTTTGTGAATTTCAGTCAAATGTGGATTTAAGTTTGCACCAAAGTGTTATTGTTGTTAAAAACATTTGTTTTTTTAACAAACCATCGAGGCTATGTGCATTGCAAGAGTTCGTAATTGGTAGATTTGAGGTTTTTAAAGCTGTCAAACTGTACGTTGATGTGTAAGTTTTGGGTTTAAAGAAACATTAATTTGCGATGACGATGGGGGAGTGGATGATGCTTGGGGAAATGGCATAAGCTTTGATTGACACTGGTTGTGCCTTGGAATTGAAATAACTATGGCAATAATTATAACTTGAGCTGGTCTTTATGCATTGTATGATATTTGTGCGCTTTTTGGTAATAATAAACCAGGTATAGCAATAGGAAAATTGTATACAGCTTAGATTTCAGTGAGTTTTGTTTATTTTAAATGTAACTCTGGAGGAAGAAAACAAAGAGCCTTCCGATTTTCTGAAGCAATGAACTGTGCAGATTTCAACATTTTGCCAGTATTGATTTCCCCCCTACATTGCTTTAAAGAAGAAAAACATAAATGTTCACAGATTTACACCTACCTTACATGGTATAAAGATAATGATGGTAGAAAACTTTCCTCGAAATATTTCTGCCTGAAGTGATATCGTTTTTAAATAATAAATGAAATCAGATCCAAAATTAGTTTTCGTCTCAGTGAGACGAAAACTCTGCCTGTAGGAATGCGTACAAAAGTGCTGAATGCATTTTAACCGTTTTCTCTCGCAAAGGAAACAACGAAATGAGCTGATAGTTTCACCACTGTAAAACTAAAGTTAGTCAAAACAGCCTTAATTAGTCATTTTAGACCATTTTTGACAAATTGTAGTCAAAATGTGGTCTAAAAGGGCTAATTAACGCTGTTTTGACTAAGTTAGTTTTAAAGTGTACAAGTATCTTGACTTGTGCAAAGAATGGAAGCATTTACAGTCAGTTTACCAATGTTAAGCTGGGGCTTTAAAGATTCTAGGTCCAACTTTTGTCCGAGTTGACCCGGAAAATTAGGTTTGAATTTTAAATATCTATTTCTATAGATTTAAGAAATTTAAAAGCTCCCATTATACATAAAACAATCCGCCAATGATCAGTGGTAAATAAACTAAAAAATGAACTGCTGTCGGGATCCTGACATTATCTTGCATCCACCAGCCGTGTACAAACATGTTTTAATTTATTTTAAATTTCGGTTGGCCCTTTCGAAATTACCCAGGTTTTTCCTATGGGAAAACCAAGGATCTTTGTGAAACGCAGGTTTCATGCTCGTGGAAAACTGGAAACTTGGTAATGCTGGTGCTTCGTTTCGAAAATACAGATCGTTTTTTTTTTCATTGACCCCCATTGAAGTTTCTTTTCCCCGCTACGGCATTTCTCTGATGTCTCAGAATATTTTGACCCCCAAAAATGTATAAACTGGTCAACTTTTTGCCCATTTTCAAAAAAGTAATTCCGCAGACGCGGAGCAATTTTTTTCGTAATTGGTCGTTTTGGAACACTGTGCCGAATTTGTATTTTGTGCATGTGCGGAGTTTTGTGGGTGCTGAACGAGACAAGAATGTGGCTGCCGAATTTTGCATATTGCCGAAATTGCAGGTGAAAACCTTGAAAAGGACCGTTCAAAAGTCTCCAATTGACAAGGTATTGAACCTAATAATTATCATACCAGAAGACTGTTTCGCATGTCACATCCGTTGGTAAATATGTGTTCGCCGGTGCAATGTCAGATATTAAGAAAAAATGAGTTGAAATTGTTAAGTACCTCGCCTAAAAATACATATGCCGGCCCGTAGACCCCTAGCGCAGGCCGTACATAACAAGCTTATAATGAACCACAACTTTAATCTTTAATGACACTGGCATTACGCCCTCTTGTGTCAGGTGTCCCAATTCACCTTGAACTTCGGGTCGGGAGAGTTTGAGGATATATTTTGCAGTTAAGACTCGGTGTTAAAAAAAAGAAGCAACTGCACCAACGGCTCTTTTCAGAGCCAACACTTCCCAAAAGAGATTTACACATTATATACCTACCCGCATGCAAGTTTAATAGTAATAGTTACTTTCTTACCACACTAATGCAAAAGCTTCATACATCACTTATAAGTGCTCCAAGCTCGCAGAATAAATGTACCGTAACTGAAATTCTGGTTTGTTCACACGCTTCAGGATATGCACTCGTTGGTAACCATAACAGCGTCAACCGACGCATCGACCCCAGCAAAAAAAAAAAAAAAAAAAAAAAATAGATGTAAGCCTGAGAACAGTGACAGACTTGAAAGGATATTGTTTAATCTAATATTTAATGGATGGAATGCCCCATTGATTATTGGGCTGATTAGGACATGTATCTTGCTTTTAGACGCGTGGACCTTGCCTCAAAAAGGAGAAAGACGAACAAGAACCATTGCCGAGAGATCTTGTCAACTGAGTTTGACCTCTTGTCACTTAAGTATCCCTTTCTGGTTACTCTAAGCATATCCGACGTAGCTCGTGCGCAAACAAAATATACCTATCCAAACAATGGGAGACTTTTGAGGCGCTGGCGGCAGCAGACACAACGGTCCTTTTTTGACAGTTTTGAGCATGCGCGCACATGCTCAGTATTGCACACGAGGTTCCGAGCATGCGTACTAATAGTTAGAAACGTGAAAAAGGACAGTCCAAAAGTCTTCCATTAACTTGTTTGGAATGAAAACAGCTTTGAAGAATTAGCTCACACTTTGAGCAAATTTGGGTAGGTGACTAGAGTCGACTAGACTTAGACACAGTCTTTATTTATCTTTATTTCATATGCGCGTGCATACAGTTTCTTACTGATTTTTCAAATGTTTTTCTATTGTCCTTACTTCTGTTAATTCTATTCTGTTTGTTTTTTTAAATTGTAACCTGTCTTGTAATTCAGCCGGTAGGCTGCAATGAGCAGAGTTTTTAATAAACCATAATAATAATAATAGTTGTTGATCTAGATGTCAGCCGAACGCTCAGTGGTTTGACGAGCTAGCTTAACTGAATTAACCTATAGTCCCGGCCGGAGCACTGTTCCTCTGGTCAAGTCACGAGTTACTTCACAAATCATGAGAAGTTAAACAATAACTAACTTTTAACGATAAAGGTGGGTTTTGTTCAATAATATTTCTTTGTATTGAGATTAATTATTGCACAAAAAGTAGAGAAAATAAATAGGGGGTCAAAACTAGAAAAATAAACTTGAAAATGACGCGCTAACAGTTTGCAAAATCCTATCGTCTGCTAAAAAATTTGTATTGACTAGTCGGTCATAGACGCATTTGAGTGAAGAACAGACTAGGCATTGCACATCGGCTGCACACCCAAATTTTTCGCTACTTCCGGTTCCAAAGCTGGCATACGTCACTGTGTTACTTTACTGAAAAACACTGATTCCAAAGATATTTTTTATAGCAGAAATTTCTGATAAGAACTTGAGTCTTTGCAAGACACACGTGGGTTTTCTTCTACATAAAGACATTCAAGACAAAAAGTTCAATGCATTACCTATGTGAGCTTCTGGTACTCAATATACCTCTATCATGCTGCCACCATCTTGGACATGTTCCCTGTATCCAATAACAGTAATAGATGCTAATATTCATTGTACAAAAAGGAACCAGACTATTTACCCTTCCAGCCTCGGTTTGGTTGCATTGGTTTGAATGGGAGAAAATCAAGATGGCCGCACCATGATAAAGGTCCATGGAGCCAGTTTGTTTGAAGTGGGCGTGACCACACCACACTTACCAGCAGGGCCCAATTTCATGCCCTGGCTTACCGCCCTTTGGTACATGGAATCATGCGCTTTACATGGGGCAGCGTATGCTCAGAATATTCTGTGGTGAGCCGTGGCATGAAATTGGGCCCAGGATTGGGCCATATATAGATCTTTCTTTTGCAGCATCACAGCGCGAGTTTTTGCCAACCAAGATGGAGAAACTACGGGGAGCCATCAATGAAAAGAAAAAAAAACCCAGATACTCACAGTTTGTAAAAATTTTACACAAATATTAAAACAATTGTTTAGAATTTGTTGGAAACATAACCAACCAATAATGGGGTTATTTTCTTTAAATTAGAAAGTTTGCAAACATGTTGAATTTGGTCACAACGTCTGTCAACAAGACTTGAATGTTTTGCTACATTTGGCCGTCCATGCCAACCATCGCAGTTTGTTTATCAACAACAGAAAGGTCGATCAGTCAAGCTCTGTGGAAAACGGCACACCGTTGCAAATTGTAGTAAATGATGCCCAAATAAGAATGTATTCACTAATAGTCGTACCAAACAACTCAATGTATTTTTAATTTAGACCTGCAGGCTTAATTTGCACTTATATCTTCAATTCTGGCATGAAAGCATCAACGTCTGCTGCAGCATTTATATAAAGTTAGCATAATGGCGAATTTCCTTGACGAATTAGGAATCCGTAAATGGGCATCGTGAAAGAGAGTGACGTCATGTCACAGTACTCCGCCACGGAGAGCCTGGCTTTAAAGCCTCATCCCTTGACTTACACTATCTGATGACTACATGTGAGCGACTCACAGGCCATGTCCGAATTGGCGGCTACGGCTACGGCTAAGGCTGTTGCTGAGGATGTTGCTGGGCAACCTCACGATGCTAATAAACACATGTAGCCGTAACCGTAGCCGTAGCTGGCAATTCGGACACCGTCAATGTTTACTATCCGCAGAGCTGACAGACGATGTTACGCAATGAATCCGAACAATCAACTTGCTTTCGATGTCAAGTTAATCATTAATTAAGCAGAATCGAGCAAACTAAACACGAGCGTCACTTCCCTCTGTGCTTTGCGTTTTCTTGGTAATTATTGGAATATGTAATAAGTCGTGACTGATGCTGCATTTAAAAGGAACCTCATATAAAGACCCAAGCTCTCATTTCTCTAGAGACAACCCGAGGTTGGAATCGACAGCGGAGGACTCAACATTCGATACTGAAGTGAAGGTGACGAAATCGTTTGGCGAATGTCATTTTAGTAATCCTTCGTGATTGCTGTTAGGTAATGTACCGTAATCGATATTTTTTATAGCGATTTATTGCCCTATTTACACTTCTAAACAATGCCGACTGCGTGATTTGCATTCTCAGGGTTATGTCAAACCTGACAATTTGACTGGCAACCAGGTTCCAGACAATCGTCAATGAAAAATGATAATTAAACATTAAGTTTGGAGGATCTACCGGAGTGATTCTTTTTACAAGCGATGCTGTGGGTCGCCTCTAAGTTAAGTAACAATTAACCTTGAGTGACATGATTGGGACCGATGACACAAAACGTATTCTCAAATTGATTTTAATAAGTGTTGAAAGGCAATAATGTCTTTTCTTTATAACTGGTTGCTCCGGACCAAAAAATTACTTTGCTAAAAGTTCCTCTGAGTGACTGGCTTGGCATCTCTAATAATGCACGCCAGAATCAATACTAACAAGGCATCGCTTATCTGAATTCAAAGCAATTAATTACCCGATTCAAGTATTAAACATAGCTGGTTATGATTTATGACATGGGGAGCTATTAGTAGGTGCTTCACGCAACTACATCACTTAGTAATCAAACGCTACAATAAAACACACGCTAGCGTCATGCTTATCAGAACATAATCACTAGGCATTTGAGTACCCAGGCCTCTGGAGATTCATTTATGCTCTTGCGGCAATCGCAGGGGGACTGAACAGATGCTCAGCAACCACCGCAGCGGCGTAAAGTATTGCCCACTGTCCAAACCGTCACATCTTTGACGTCTTGAAAGCAATATCACCGGCACACTGCAGTTTTATTAACCGGCTCTTGATATGAAATATAAAGACGTCAGGTCATTAAAATTGTCTCATATAACTGGCCCCTGAAGGTGACGTCGAATGTGATGGTCCCATGATAGCTGTTTGCCTCTTGTGAATCAGCAGTGATGCACCCTTAATGTTCAGTGTTGTACTGTCTTCAAACATTTCTATACAATATTTTGCATTTCATCTACAGAACCTGAACCTTTCAAGTCAGATAGGGAAGAGTCTGATCACCGGGTAAAAGTCTACACACAATGGCAAGGAACTTCGTGTCTTATTGAAGCCAGTGACATACAAAGGCAACACTGTGTGTCATTATTATTCTTTACAGCAAGGATAAGAGTGATTGATACCACGGTGTGTGCATAGCGAGTTCCGCACGGACTGGGAGCTCTTGATGAACTACCCCGTGTTAAGTCAGTTGGAATCTACCGCTGATAGCAACACCAATTCGTGAGGGGCACGCTCCGGATAAATATTGTCTTAATTCCCGAGAGAAGTACGGGGAGGTGTAAAGTGCTAAACCTTTTTTCTTCGAGATCGACGCGCTGATTATTGAGCAAAAGTCAAATACCCCAAAAGAGTGCCCACAAAATATTATGAATTTCAACAGAATTTGAGCGGAGAAAAGCAAAATTGACACAACTTGTTTGACTAGCGTCATTTCTCAATGAAACGTTGCAAACACTGATTCTGCAGAATCACAGCCCTATGGGTTTTTTTTTTGTCATGAAGCGAGCAGCGCTATTGGCAACTATTTTAAGCAAAAGAGACGTGGCGCCAATTGTTAATAGTTTGCTGTTCATAAAGCTCTAATTAACTCTGATTTACAAGGCAAAGTTCACTTTGACAAAGGACCGCACGCGTGACACTCTACTCGAAGCTGGATGCGATAATAACAAAAAATATGGCAAAGCTGCAGATGTGTTTGCCTCATTCCGTGAATGGCCATTTGCGACCTGAATGGACTTAATTGGTAAAATTAACGAGGTCAGTTGCATGCAGAGAGAATCGACGGTACGATTTGTATGGAAGGAGAACAAATAATGGCTGACAATAGCATTTATCCATTTATTCTGCTTGATTTAGGTGTGTCCTCATCTCTAATAGCAGATAGACACTTTACAATTGGGTTGACCACAGTTCATATAAATTTTAAAAGCTTTCTTTTCTTTGTTATGGGTGACTTTTGTATATACATACCACCATATAGTTTGTAATACCACTCAACCTCTCGCAAGGAACATTTCGATTTTCTGCAAAGGACTTTTCGAACAAAAACTGGAAAGAGAGGTTTTTCGATGGAGCCATCGGTCAACTGTAGCGACCCTTACTTCACCGACAGTGTGATTCATCCTGTAGGGGCCGAGGCCCTACACCTCACCCTTGCAGCGATCGGGATCATCGGCAACGGCCTCGTCTTCGTTCTCTTCCTCCGCCTGCCCATACTGCGAGTGAACACCACGAACATCTTCCTCTTCAACTTGGCAATCGCGGACTTCTGTAGCTCGGTGTTCCTGGCGATCCGGCCGTACGCCTTTGCTCTCGATCCGGAGGATCTCTTCTGGAATGAGTTTGTGTGTCGCTTCTTCAAGTCAGACTTCCCTCTTTGGACCTGCGTGACTGCCTCAATATACAACCTTCTCCTGGTGACGTTCGACCGGTACCTGTGCGTCGTCAAGCCGTTTATATACCGTCGGTACTTTACCGTGCCGAGGATCAGACTAATGGTTGCGTTCTGTTGGATATTTTCCGCCATTTTGGAAACGTTTTGCTTCTACAGCACCCGCGTGAACGCCTGCGGCCGTTGTGAGATTTACTGGTCCTCCGTCACGTTGCAGATTGTCTGTGCTTTCGGGGTATTCTTCTCTAGCTATCTCTTCCCAACAGTCGTCATGCTCTTCACGTACGGGAGAATTGTAAAGACCTTGAAGGAGCGAGAGAACGCCATGAAGAACCAGCAGCAGCGGGCAGCGGCTGCTAACCTCCTCCGGACCCGGCGTAACATCGTGACCATGCTCCAGCTCCTAGTTCTCATGTTTGGTCTCCTCTGGGCTCCAAACCAGATCCTTTTCCTGGTTATCAGCTTCCCCGGCGTCACCGCGAACATCGAAGGGATTGGTTACACCATCCTCATGGCCGTCGGGTTCCTGAACTGTGTTGTTAACCCGTTCGTCTACGCCTTCAAGAACCCCAAATTCAGGAAAGGGTTCATCACCGTCATCTGCTGCCGTCGAGGACATTCTATCTCCCCGAGCGATTTCAACGGCAGTGGCGCTGACTCTGGCTCCCTTACTGTTAACTCAAACAAAGTTACCGTCTCGGTTGTTAAACAAAGTGCTACTGTGACGTCTCAGAAGAAACATTCTGTAGGTCAGCTGAACCGCGTTCATTTTGAAGACCAGATGGAAACGCAGGAACAGCAACCAGTTAAAATTGATAGAGCTTCTGACATTCTTGAAGAGTAGTACAAGAGTGTAAAATTGAATCATAATTATGAATCATACCCGTGTCGTTACAAGGTCTAGGAAAGGGCCACAGAGACTAGACTTCCTGCAGGCACATACAAAGCTCACTTGAAAGAAAACATAAACAAAGCTTTAGATTGGATGGAAACTGTATTGTGCAGTTCGTATGTGAAATTTTGATTTTTTTTTATCTCGAAACATTTTAAGTGGTAATAACTATATTATACATTGTTCGTTTAAGACGGTTGTAATAGTGTTTCGTGACCGAGCGGTCTAGATCATCGAACTCAAGTCCTGGTGGCTGAGTTTATCAGTGTGGGTTCGAATCCCGATCGTGGCACTTGTGTTCTTGGGTTGAGTTAATAAATGTTATCACTTATCATCACCACAGAGCAATTGGCACCTGCGGGGGCTAGAGATTGTTGGGGTGAATGATTAGCAATGCGCCCGTTTGACTGCCGGTGCTGCATAATCCAAAGGAGTTGAGATGGTTTTAGGAATGTTGAAGGCCCAATGAACAGGGGTAGTAATAGTGTAAATCGCTTTGATATATACAATGTTCAAAAGCGTCCAATTCCTGTTTTTATTATTTTTCTATTATCATTTTTGTTATTATTATGTTGCCTACCAGGAAATGCCCCGAAATGCACACAAAAAATGCTCTTTTTGTAAGCAAGGTTACGTGCTTGGTCTGGATATACGTGGAGCAATAGTTTCCGTTTGTCTCTGGTCGCATCAAAGTGCGACAGTCCAGTTTCTTGTGTTGTCTGTCAACTCACTTAAATCATTAACCGAGTGCTCTGATCAAAACAGTTCTTACTTTCTTCATGGTGTGAGTCAGTCGCCAGACTGTAGGAGTCAGTCGCCAGACTGTACGACCGAGCGCATTATTTATGCAGGTATGAGCTAGATGTCAAGAAATTCGCAACGGCATAATATCTTTTACAAGTGTTGTGAAAAAGCTACATCGTTTAGAAATGTGGTTCAGTGATTAGTGTGCATTTACATTTTTTTCTTAATTAAAACTATTTCCATATGACGACAAAAGTCTAAAATGATCTTAAGCCTGTATTATTGGGATCTGGTGTAGCAGTTGTCCTTAATGCTTTTTGCTGACCGTTCACACTGTATTATTTTGCAAATTTGTTTTAAAACAAATTACCAGCATCCAAATCATCTTCGACTACATCCATTGGTGTATCCACCATATACTTTAGAGTCGTGGAGTGATTGAGGGGTACCCGTTGGGCGCAATCGGTCGATCTGCACGATTGGTCGATCGTTGCGCAATCAGTCGATCATTACGCTTTATCGGTCGACACCGCTGCCACCAGTCGCATATTTTTTTCTCCACAATAGACCTTATGCATTGACGTCATTACGCCGCTATCTTAGAGGTGATAACGAAGCAATGGAAAACGCACATCTATGTACGCGCGGCGCACACAGGATGGGCCAATACGCAACCCTCTTTTGACGTCTAGCCGAGGGCACCCTACTCAAATGACGTCACGATGTGCACAACTCTCGACCGATCGCGCAATGCGATAGACCAACCGCGCCCAACAAAATATATTCCGGGAATGGGCGGGAGATATAGGGCACTAGACTTTGCAAGTCTCGCGCGTATTCGAACATTATTGGTGTAACATGTGAAGAAACAAAATCACGCGCTTTTTAACGGACCTTACTGAATACGCGCGAGACTTACACAGTCTGTATCAGGGTCTCCGGACCAGTTTTGACCGCCAAGCAGTGTTGACTTTCAGCATTATAATCTATTATAACTAACTAAAAGGTTAATAAAGTTGCTGTCAAATTGTTGCTTACAATGCTAATACTATTAGACCCTATGCAAATTTATTTTTATTCCATTATTATTTGTTAAGTCGGGGGGGGGGGGGGGGGGGGGGGGGCCGGCAAATCGCAAGATTGAAAAAGCTCGTTGAAATTGTGGGCATAGGTTGGTCATGTGACATGTTTTGTGGCGAAACCCCCCAAGACAAATGCAATTAGTTTAACTTCTCAAGTCAGTCCAAATTTAATTTGATCTATGCACTGAATGAAACTCAATCATATTATACAGATCTTATATAACTTAAGAAATGAACTAGGTCTACCATTCAAATTGCACATCCTAACTATAACGGAGCCGGTTGACCTAGTATAATGACTGTGTCAGTAAATGAATGATTTAGTTATTGACACATCATCATCTGGTTCGTGTTGGCGATTGAAGACCGTGCAAGGAGTTGTCTTGACTCATTCGAACTGCTCTCCGCTTGTAGGCCTTGTCAAAGATACTACAAAACCAAGATAGGACTCTATTTGGAAACATGAAATGCAAAATTGGGGCGCCCGCTGTCGTTTGGTAGGTAAAACCAAAGATCGTTTGCGCAATAAGTAGGGCCTACTAAGTGGACACCAAACGATCCCACCAACTAAAACAAATCGAACATTTGGTGTTCAGCATGCAATAAATTGTGTCAATAATCATCCTTGCAAAATTGTCACACGGGGAAGGGCGCCATCACGCGGTCGGTAACCATAAAGGCTTTACATCTGCTATCGTGCAAAACGGCACAAGTGTCATCATACTATCTTGTGTTTCTAGTATCTTCGGCCTTATGCCACCCATGGAACGCGAACAGAACCCTCACAGCCAACCCCCGTGATAGGTCCTTCGGTGATTAATCGTAGGGGAGGATCGTTGATCATGTGTATTAAACAAAGTTTTGCCCAGATGGATTTTTCCCCCCGTTCTCCTCACTGGCAGGGATGAGGAGAAATGCTGCCCTGTAGAGGAGAGGCACATGGCGTTTACTGGGAAAAAAAAAAAAAAAAAAAAAAAAAAGGGGGGGGGGGAGTCGTGCTTGTCTATGTCAGTCCGATTTCCGTTAAGAATTGCTTGCAATTCTGTCCAACAGCGTAAGTAGTTTGGGTCCCGGGTTTGCGAGATTTTAATGGTCCGGTTGCGAGAGTTTTCATGATTTGGGGTTTGAGATTCACTTACCATTTAAATGTTATGAATTCGGGAAAATGACAATGAGCTTATAAGGCACATTGCAGTGGCACACACAGTAAATATCTTCCGAGCGGCCGCAGGAAAAGAAATATTATGTCGGGGTGAAGAGAATAGTTCTTTTTCTTTTTGGAGGGGGGGGGGTAAGTAAAGTAGGAAATAATCAGTGTTATAATGTGGTTTTCCAGTTCCCTTTCCAATGCCATAGTCTCTTTTTTTGTATTAACCTTCAGCCTCTTGATGACTCCCTAAAAAAAAACGAAGTGACAAAATTGGCAGCCTTTCCTGACGATTATTAAAAGGAGCTGTGTCGTCATGATTATAGCATGCCTGTGGCTGTGCATGGAAAGATGAACTCCCCCAAACTGCGATATGACCGCCAGCGCGCACGCGCTCATAGTAACGGGGTTATTCCACTTACGAGACAGCCCCATTTAAACTCTTCATCAAAAACGTGACTGGGTGCCTCATTTGGGGGGGGGGGGGGGGGGCTGGATATTTTCATCAGACTTTCGCGAGGTGATTTTGGGTGGAGACACTACAGAATTCACCAAAACTTTCATGGACGGATGAGGAGGTCTGTAAACTACAGAAAGCCGCAGAACGCTTCTTCTGAAGGGCAGAGACCAAAATACAGAATGGGCCATTCTTTAATGGACCTTTCCCATGAAATATGCTGATTGCATTCACGCATGCGTACAGACCCTGTTGGTTGGCAAACGCCATTGAAATGTGCACAAAGCAGACGCACAAAGCGCGTACGCGTCACGCGCCCGTCAGTCCCATGCAAAAGGGTGCACTACGGTTCCCAAAATTTTGCCAACCAAAATGTAAGTGCGCACGCGCGATGTCCAATTTACATATTTCATGGGAAAGGTCTGTTTAGGGGGCCAGTTTGTGACAAGCACATTTCAGGCCCACGAATTCAAAATACATAATGGGCCATTCTTTAATTTAGGGGGCCAGTTTGTGGCAAGCACATTTTAGGCCCACGAATTCAGAAATCCTCTTTTTATTGTGTCAAACCATTTTCAAGTTGTCATATTTGCTAAGTTTCTTTAAAATTATGCCAAAGTCAGTTCTTCATGGGAGCAGTATCATTTACACCCTCACAAAATCTTCATTCTTCAAAACGCATGGGTTTCACGTATAGAAGGGCACACTAATACTTTCATCACGTTAAGACCGCACCACAATCTCTGTCACCATTTGAGTGGCTACTTTCGATTAATTGATCAATTTTAAAAGCTAAAAATTCAACTGAAGTTAGTCTATCAGTGTGAATGTCTTGGGGACTTATAACGGGGCGCGTCGAGGGGACGAGAAGCAGGGGAGGCAACGGCTAACCTACTTGAAAGGTGTAAGTCAATGGATGGCAGACAGGGTACCAGATAATGAAAGAGTACACGTAAAGGAGTTGCTGAACAACAAGAGCCGGGCAACTGTGGAGAGACGTGATCGCCGATGTCCTGAAGGGACATGGTACCTGAAGAAGATCAGTGTTTTTGTCCCCTTTTGTGGTGCAAAATAAAGTTTCACGTGTAAATTTGTTAGGGGGACACCAAATTTGTATTGCACAATATTTCAAATTCTAAAACAAATTTGCAAAAAAAAATTGATATAGGCCCTACTTTGTGTTAATGAACAAGAAAAAATATATATGCCCATGTAATCGCCACGCCCCCAAAACGTATTCACTGTAAGTAGTAGTGGTTCTCTTGTCTGATTCCCGACCCATTCATTGGCGTGTATGTTAATGCAGATTAAGTCTCAATACCAGACTGTTGATGACATCACCTTATAGTAGTACTAGTACGTGTACACACGACGGTCGAACAAAACCTGTGCTGGCGTGTTGCGGGTGAGTCACTGTCATTATTATGTATGTTTAATTGCAAAAAAGGTAGATTTAACGCTTTCCATTGATATTTTCGGTTGTTGATTTGATGAAAGCGGAATTTTCTGTTCAGATATTTGTGGCATTTACCATAATCTGAGAGTGTATCTGTAAATTGCATGTGACACTGACAGTGAAAAGTGTCCATTGTGAATTATTCTATACCGCTCATTACATAGTGGAAGCCGTATATTTCCGACAGTAAGTCATTTAAAATTCAACAATGCAACAACAAATTTATTTATCAAAATTACTAATTGTTAAGAAAAAAGTTACACGTTTTTTTTTTTAGACCTCTTGAGTCTTATTAATATTTATAATAATAGATTCCTTTACGTCACGACCAAATGCTTCACTCTGTGTACAAAATTCAAACTTACATTAATCAAACATAATTTGAATTTTGAGTGACTGTCAGTGTAATGTAGACTAGACCCAGTAACTCGGGCGCTGAACTCCTTTTTTGAGATTTTGACATTATCGGTTGTACTAGCGCCCCAGGGATGCTGTAGATGAAATGATGATGGGCTATTTGCCCTGATTTTCCGCACAAATTGCCCAAAATGACACAAGGACATGACAAAATAGCTTGAAAATCGCCTACTGCACTGGCTTCTCCAGATATCACATGATATAATTGTACTCAATACTCACGATCATTTTCTGTCCTCCAAATCGATGTTTTTTGGGGGACTAAAAACCTTGCAGTCTGTCACTTTTTAAGCTTTTAAATCCAATATCAGTGTCAGAAGCATACCAAGATCTCATGGTAACAAATAGAAATTATGGACAGTACCAAGTCCCAGCTAAAACAGGTAGGCCTAGCTCTCATCACCTCGAGATCTTGTACGATTTTGGAAAAGATCGAACAGGCAGAATAACAAAAAGATGCAATCAGTTAGTTGGATTTTGCACTCTTTTTGTTGTTTCATAATTGACTGTTCCGGCTTTGGAAACAAGCCCCGCCCACACACCTCAGTTTGTGTACGTTTACGCTGCACGTTTGACCGAGGTCCCATGACCAAAAGCCATGATCCAATTGGTCAACACGCACAGTTTGATCGACAGGCCGGAACGGTCTATGGCTGGGGGCAGTCGCACTAAAAAAGCCGACAACCGATGACATCTGGCGACGACACGTTTGAAATGCACTGAAAAACCACCTTAAAAGATAATTAAACCCCTTAAATATGTGTATAAAGGATTCATAAATATCCAAATAACCTTCAGTACGATAAAAAAGTTGTGATTTTAACTTTAAAAAAAAGTAATTCTTTATCACAAAGTAATAACAGCTAGTACTGTCCGCCATGTTGTCTGTGGATTGAGGGGACTCCTGATGATTAGCTTCACTGCCACGGAGTGAGTCCTTAACAGGGAAATCTTATTTTATTATCCAGTCTCCAGTGAAGGCGTTAACCATGGAAGCCACTGAGATGAGACCCAGTCTTTTCTCCCAAATCGACCTGAGTAACAAACTCATCATCAAAGCTCAACTGGGAGATGACATCCGACGTATCCCCATCCACAATGAAGACATCACGTACGACGAGCTTGTCCTGATGATGCAGCGAGTGTTCCGCGGGAAACTCAAGAACACAGATGAGGTCACCATCAAGTACAAGGATGAAGGTACTTTCCAGAGGGCTTTTAGCTCATGTCATGTTCTCTTTAAAAGTACTATACCACATCTGAAACGGGCTAGATTACTTAACGTTTTACGTTAGATACATAAGATACGTGTGGCTTGAACTCATTTTTGAATAAGGGAATAAAAGAGTGGTGACCGAGGTCTTAAACGGCCCCTTAAAACCGGCAGGGTCGTGGCCGTGTGATGAAGGACTGAGCCGAAGGCGAGGTCCTTTATCACATGGCCACGACCCTGCAAGGTTTTAAACGGCCGTTTAAGACTGAGTCACTACTCTTTTATTCCCGTTCATAAATGCCCTTTTTGGTAAAATTCGTAATATTGAAGACAAATCCGTTGAAACTTTTCTGTTTTTTGAATTTATTTTTCAATTCTTGCCACGTCCGCTAAGGGTCGACGCTCAACGGTTGCGCGTACGCGCGCGTATTAGTAGACTTTACATTGAGTACCGCTATGTATTGATTGCGCTACGCGTAAATTAGCACCTGCGTAAGCTAGTGCGCCAACATGCATGGGCTATAATGAACGCAGAACGCGCCTTCACAGCTCCAGCTATGTCTTTTTCATCAGTTTAAAACCAGCCTTAAACAGTCATGTGACCACCTTTCAACCAATAGGAATGCCCACATTGTCCCAAACTGACTGGGGTATTTATGAATAATAAATTCTTATTATTGAGTCCACTTCACAATCAACTAAATTTTGTTCAGCCGAAGCACCGAACAGAAGACTGCAGACTTTTTTCAAGATGGCCGCACCATGACAAGGATCCATATCAAATATAAATGTGACTGTGACAACGAACTTGTTCCTCATTACAGATGGAGATTTGATAACCATTTTTGACAGTACGGATGTCTCATTCGCCATTCAGTGCAGCCGTATTTTAAAACTTACATTATTTGGTGAGTAAAAAAGGCCAACTGTTTGAGATATTTAGTCATAAAAATATTTTGTATTAATCCCAATAGCTTCATGTACTGTATTGAATTTTTATAATGCCATGCATGCTCTGTGAATGACTACTTTTTGTAGAAATTGCAAATTATTTTTTTAGAAGCAATAGCTGCAGTCAAGGCATGCATAAGTTCAAAGCTGACCTCCAATACTTTACTTTGGTCACAACTTAAACTTTCACAAAGGTCATTTTAAGGTCATGGTGTGCCGTGACCCATACAAATGCATTATAAATAGGGTTGACTTTATCGGAACTGTTAGTACATCCAGTCCAGCAATAGAGGGTTTGCACAGCCGGTTTTCCTGCAGTAAACTTACGCCTGTTTTGACCTCGGTGAGGGCGCTGTTGTACATAGCTCTATGGGACTCGTGACGTCAAACGCATAAGGTCCATTGGGACGATTTAGTCGGCCTCGGGACACTGCTGGGGGTTTAAGCAAAGACTGAAGTATCTTCAATAAAAGATGTTGCAAACATTTAGAGATTATTCCTGTAAGGTTTTTCCAGACTTAAATTACTATGGATGTTGAAATGTCCCGAAGCCCACCTATTCTAATGAACTTTCACCCTGTTTGTTTTTAGTCAATGGTCAACCTCGACCTCTGGAGAGTGACCAGGTCAAACACCTACGGAAGCAGCTTGCCGACATCCGCAATCAGGTTATCTACCTGATGGACTCGTTGGAGCCCCCGGCAGCAGAGCATCAACAAGTTGAAGGTAACCGCAAAAGTGACCCCCGAAAACAGGAAGTAGTTGTAGCCCAATCGCCAAGTTCCAAAAGAGGTATTTTCCCTTGTTCAGAAATTGTTCTCTGTGCAGCATGTGCTGATTAACCAAAGCTAACCGCTGGGTCTTCTATAAACATGGCTTTGAAATGAAGGGTGTTACGACTGATACACGATGCTCGATAGATCAACCGGAACACTGGACAGAGTCCAGTCATTTTTAGCACTGGGCCAGTAACCCCCCAGGGCATGAAAAAGCCTCTTGGCCAATGGCCTGAGTCCAGCAGTTTTAGCACTTGGTCAGCAACCCACAAGGCTTGAAAAAACACACTGTACCACTGGCCTGAGTCCAGTTGTTCTAGCACTTGGCCAGTAACCGGCCCAGTGCTAAAATGACTGGACTCAGGCCAGTGGTCCAGAGGGTATTTCAAGCCCTGGGCCAGTGGCCCAGTTGGCATTTCTAGCCCTGGACCACTGGCCTGAGTCCAGTAATCATAGTGATTGGTCAGTTACCCCCACAACTAAACAAGTTCTACAGTCTGGTGTTTTTTTCTAAACACACACTTTTGAAGATTTACTAATGAAACTTTGTAAAGCTTTTCTGTGTCAAACCTTCAGCAAATAGTTTCAGCAAATTGCCCACAAGTTGCCTTGGGTGAAAAAAAAACTGTTTGTATGGAGGAGTTTATCTGCCTTACAAATGCCTTGCAAATGCCTTGCAAATGCCTCAAACTTGCCTGTCATTGTGGGTCAAATCACAGACATGTTCTGCTTGACTTATGCCGTCACACATCAAGCTTTTTAAACCTAAACCTCCCCCAGTCCTCCAAAATCCTATTCAGAAAGTGGTATGATTCTGGGAGGGTTTAGGACTGTAGGCCTACTTATCACTGGGCCAGGCATACCAATTTTATCCAAGTCCAAACATTTCGGTGTTGAGTAACCATAATGATAATAATAACTTGTGGTTCTTATGTACCGCTTTATCACACCCGATGGGCGTCTCAAAGTGCTCAGTGTTTTTTCCTGCGAGGTATGCAGAGTTACGTTTTGAAGTATGAGACCTGTTCCTTTACATAGCACCATGTAAAGTTTACAAGGTGCTGTGGCGCAATCTGCAGCTGATCAAACCAGGAACACCGGGGCGAATCCCCTTCTCTTTGCGATAAGTTCACTGGGTTCTTTTACATGCATTACACAACACACAGGACCAACGGCTTTACGTCCCGTCCGAAGGACGCAGTAATAATGGTTAAGTGTCTTGCTTAAGGACACAAGTGTCACGACCGGGACTCGAACCCACACTCTGCTGAACAGAAACACAAGAGCTTGAGTTCTGTGATCTGATCTGCTCGGCCACGACTGGCCACAAAGAGTGGAGGATAGTGGAAGACTCAGGAGGGTTTCCAGCCCAAGACACTAGGGGCTTAGGGATGGCTGAATGGGTGGCTGCATGACATACAAAATCTCCATGTTGGTTACAAACAGAGTCCAGGATTGGTAAATATTGAAAACATTGATTTAGTTTCAATCTGGAAGCTCATACCAAGAACCGATCCTCCAGAGACATAATTCTCTCTCAAAAGTTAGAAAATAGCATTTGAAGACGTCCAGAATCATCATTGCATTATGTGGTTGCTGCATTTGAAACAAGCAAACACATGAATGTGCATAAAATCACTGAAATATAAGCCATTTTTCCTTCTGTTTTTATTGCGAAGACACATGGCCACAAAATCAGATGAAACTTACACAGGTTGGTTGCTTGGTTCGTTAATAGAGGATGGGCAGGACCTTGTGAACCTTTCCAAGGTGTTGTCATAAAAATAAGTCTTGTAACTCAAGCTTAGCTCTGCATAGCTGTCATTAAAATAATAAGCACTTTGAGACGCCCGCTGTATAAGAACTGAATATTATTATTAACCACTTTTCGCTGGGATTTCTTTTTTAAGAATATCGAATATCGTATTCACATTAAAACCATGACTAAAACAAGAAAAGACAACAAATGTTCTCATAAAATGCACCGGGATTTCTTATTGACTTTCGAGAAAATGAAGTTTGTGTTCACCGTGAATTGGCCGAAGCCATGGCCGTAAGCCACGGCCGATCATGGCATGTTGGGATCGCGGACTTATCTTCCGTGCCAAATACATTGGTAGACGGTGGTGGTGTCCTATCAACCTCTCCTAATCCTCATTTGTACAGCGAAAGCACGAAGGTCTGGAACTGGGGATTACACAGTAAGCACCCGAAAAAAAGGGAGATTTCAAGCATGGATTCCAGTACCCTTTGTCCTGCTTTGTACAGGGCACAGCACGGTGAGGGCATGCGCTTTGCATGCTGCACAATGGAATATCCAGCTGTGTGAACACATCACCCCTTCGTTTTCATCATTTAGAAAAAATTAGTTCCGGCGTGTATACACGTCTATCGGCGACATCCCATGTACAACTTAAAAAATGGGTTTTATCAGGTATCCGTTTGTGTGTCCCGGAAAGTTGTGCGTGTATACACGTACATTTATAACCAGTTAAACTCTTAACCAGTTAAACTCTTAACCAGTTAAACTCTTAACCAGTTAAACTCTTAACCAGTTAAACTCTTACAAAATTAATTTTTGAACTTTCTGTTTTATGATAGATTTTAAGCAGTGGTTCAAAATGCCTCTTTCTAGAATTGATATCTTGATGCTCACTCTAACAAACATGTTCATGGTTCTCAACAGTGCCCCCAGCAGAAAGTTCCTCAGCGCCTGCTCTGCCTGTCGACACGGCCAAGACGGCCATGTTTGATCCCTACAAGAAGCCGGAAAACTCCAACTCATCAGGAGTGATGCAGAGCTTTGGGCTAGAAAAGGAAGGTCTGTCCATTAAATACATCTCAGTTGTCAGAATAAATGAATTAGTGAAATAATCTGAAAGCTTCCTGGTGTCCAGGGTAGCACTGGTACCAATGGACTGGGCAAGTCTGGCACGAAATCTAACTTTCAAGAACTGTGGGGAATTGTTTGAAAAACCAAAATCACACACTGGTACGGATCCCAATGTTTGAATACATGCAAGATTTGTAGAATCTTTTGTTTACAACACCAACATTTTTTCTGGGTGGCCTTGAGTATCACAAAATACATAACTGTATTGGCATAAATCTGCCCTTCTTAATCAAACATGAAACACCCTTTTTATGAAGAATATGTGTACTTTTTTGTTTTGGTTAGCCCAATTGATTTATCAGTGATTTGTAACAGTATTTTACTGAGTGATAAATTGTTTTTTTTTTTACTGCGATGGCCGCCATACTTTTGCCAAGCAAAAGTTATAAACTAAATTGCTTCATTTCAGAAGAAAGGCCCAGTTCACCCGCTGATAGCTTATCCAGCCTGGGCTCAGCACAGGGACAACAACAACAACAACAACAACAACAACAACAACTGACACCACGCCATCAACAGTATGGTGCACCAGGGCAGCCACAACCCCAGGGGCAACCCCAGGGGCAACCCCAGGGGCAACAGCCCCAAGGATCAGCTCAGCAGGCACAGCAACCAGGTCAGAAAACACAACAGTTAGGAAATTACCTCTGAAAGTTTTGTCCCGATTTTCAGTTAATTTTATGCAGTATTTCTGTACTCGTAAATAGACCGATCCATTAAGCCCCGCCCCCATCTGTCTTGACCAATCTATCACAGCCTTGGCTACGCCACCTAAAGTCTGACAAAAGTCCAACACAATACAATCCTATTGGAAAATAAAAACATGTCTGTGCATACGTAGCGCGCGTTCATGTCGTGCAATGTGGCAGTGAAGAGATGCACATTTTGCTGCCCACGTGTACTGTGTAGCCAAAGCTGTGATTGGTCAATATGTTTAGGGGGCGGGTCTTAATGGATCGGTCTATTAATTTAGTTTTATACGTAGTTTTCAGTTGTTCAACAGATATTTGTATTTCTTGTTATTTGATCTCCATGTTGATTTTCTCATTTCTAACAATTTATCCCTGATTTTGTTTGTTGCACTCGTAAATACAACAATTATATATATACTTGATTGTAATAATGTTATGTGACAAGTGTATTTTCATATGGTTAAATGGATTTTTATATGCAGTTTTATATTTGTCAACAGATAATTTGTATTTTTGTTATTTTATCTCTCTGTTGATATTCTCAATTCTAACAGTTTATCCCTGATTTTGTTTGTTGCACTTGTAAATACACCAATTGTATAAATATACTTCTGTGACAGGTGTATTCTCATATTGTTTAATGTTTAATGGCTTTCTTACGCTGTGGTTTTCAAAAAAACTCATGATGGGAAACGTCATAACTGAACTCTGTTTATCAGTTAAGTAATTAGCGAGTGTTTATCATAACAGGTGCCCCACAACAAGGTCAACCGGGCTATTCCCCGCAGGCCGGGTACCAGATGCCACAGCCCCAGCAGCAGCAGCAGCAGCAGCCCCAACAGCAGCAGCAGCAGCCGACACCAGGGACACAGGGATCTGGATATGGTCAGACACCATCAGCACCTTACAGTGGCCACCAACCCCAGGGTAAGAGAGGTTGTTACTGTCTGTCAGTGAGCCCTGAACTAACCCACCAACTTCCATCCACACAACCCAAGGTCTTGGCCAAAGATTATAGAGCGCCGAAGGCGCAAGATGGGGAAACTCTGGCTGAAATGTGAAATCTCACTGGACGCCATTTCGGCAAGTAACTCTATTGATACAACAATAGATACATGCAGACCAGTGTAGACGATGACCATTGCTAACAATGGGAAACAAAGCATTTCCCTTGGCCGAAATGGCGCCCATGCCTATTTCACTTTCCAACAATAGATAAAGGCCCAGTTCCCCATCTTGTGCCTTCGGCGCTCTATAATCTTTGGTCTTTGCTGACGGAGCCAATGCAACAAGAAGCTATCACCTAGTCAAGCTTGGCAAGGCTTTGACGCCATCACCCTTGTGTCTTTAGGACTCCCTGTGTTGTCTATCATGTGAATGTATTGAAAGTAAACAATTCGGATGCAGAATACTTGAATTTTCAACAGTTTTGGACACCCACTTTCCAGAATTGTTGCTTGATTTTCACCAAGAGCTAAGATTGACCCGATAGATGTGTATCAATCTTAATTGCTAAAGCAAAAGTGGTGATGTCACAATACAAATCACAATGGTGATATGAGACAACTCATCTTGACAATGAATCTTTAGTCATCAGTGACCACAGACCAATCCGTTGTAGCTCAGTTTGATAATATCCTGTACAGTGTTTTCCGACATTACTGAGATGCATTTACACTCGTGTAGTGTGCAGGTTTTAACTCGCTGGCTTTTTGTTTTAACTGTGCCAGCATCAGTAGTCTGGCAGCCTCATACCATCTTTCATTCTGGTCTGCTTTAATTGTGGAACAAGCTGCCGTGTGGCATCAAAACTCACCCATTTCCCAGCTTTTGATGTGTTGTTTCTTTTTGTCTTTCTTTCCTCTTTCTCTGTTCTTTGTAGAGAGCCATATAGATGCCCATTATCGTTATTGTTGTTGTTATTATTACTATTATTATTAATTATTTCCCCCTTCATTTGCTGTCCTGATTATTTCATTTTTAACGTAATCTTTTGTATTGTGTTTTATTTTGAAAAGAGACGTAGGAAATAAATGTTGCTTTTAAATTGAATTGATGAGGAGGGTGTTACTTTCATTTTGTACTTCATAAGTTTTTTGTGACTTTTTGCAAATGGAGCATAAAGTTCATTGTCCGTGTGCTATTTTCCATGTACCATGCGGTACTTACGTATTATGTAGATTTTGAAAGGTTCTTTGAGTACATTTGTGTGTTCTTTTTGCTTGTTATTTTGATACAGCCGTTTTCTGTTGTGTTGACATATTTTAATCCATTCTTTAAAATCTATTGACATTGATTCTTTGTACATAATTAAGATATAACCTGTGTTATTTTTTGGTGAAGCTCGGGAAAGTATGTTTTTCGTAATCTGTGTGTTATAAATGGAGTATTAGGCCTATTTAATCTAACGTAATGACTCTTCAGTTTGGTATTAACTTCTAATTGAAATTTTGTTTTCTTCCTGATTCTTCGCCAGGTTATCCCCAACAACCAGGCTACCCTCCTTCAACACAACCTCAACAATACTCCGGTCAGCAGCAGCCGCAGCAGCCGCAGCAGCCACAGCCACAGTCCCAGCCACAGCCACAGCAGCAGCAGGCGGGCTATGCCCCCCAACAACCTTACCCCCAGCAGGGTTACCCTCCCCCAAGCACCGCCCCGGGCGGCCAAGGGAACCCTTACGCCAGGAATATACAATACGGCCGGCCAATTGGGTATCCCCAGCCGGGATATAAATGATCTTCACCCATAACATTAGTAGTTAAAACCAAATTTGATACACGAACGAAGTTTAGACCGAGCTAACCCAACCTCTTTTCAAACTCTTCTTTTGCACTTATGGGCTGATTGGGTATTGTTTTGAGTAGAGAAGAATGAGTTAAAGGTGCCATCACATTGCATTTTTCAAAGATAACCTTGTGCATCAAGTTCTAACCTTTGACCCCTTGAGGCTCAAAAGTATTTAAGCCAGATAAGGTTAAGGGTAATAATAATAATTGGCTCTTATACAGAGCAATTCAAAAGTATGACCACTGCGCTTCGGACATTAATACCCCCAGGTCACTGGGCCATTTATTTCATTCCTTTAAACCGTCTCAGCTCCCTGGGGAGTATGCAGCCTGTGCTGTCAAGTATGTAGAGCACCAAGCCTAAATCAATCACAAGAACCATCTCTGCTCTCACAGGTACCCATCTCACTGAGATGAAAACTAATTTTGGATCTTGTTTCATTTGTTATGTATAAGCGACAACACTTCAGGCAGAAATATTTCAAGGAAAGTTTTGTACCATCATTATCTGTATACCGTGTAAGGTATATGAAAATCTGTGAACATTTATGTTTTTCTTCTCACCAATGTTGAGCTGGGGCTTTAAAGCATAGACTATTTGTTTGTTTTGGCAAACGTGAATGGGCATGTCAGTCGCCGTGCTTACCCCTGCCCTGCCCCATTTCACTCTAACTGCAACAAGTATTTGAACTCACAATCTAGTTCAAACTGTAAACGAAACTGCACATGCAAAGAATGGGTGTACCGTTAGATACGCTTCGCAGAAGTGTCAGAAATGAAGAGAGTGTCCGTTGGGATTGAACAGAATGTACCTTTTATGCCCCATTATCTTATTGAATTCTGTCCATTTTTCACTGCAATCAAGTGTACATAATATATGTGTATAATGACTTGGCCTCTTGACATTAATGAAACATTGCAATGTATCCTCTTGTATATGTATATATATATATGTGTAATTTAATAGGTACACAGTTCGTCACAGTTAACAGCCGACTGTGAATTGTATGTGAAAATTCCTACACGAAATTCTTGATGGTTTAGTTTCATGCATCAGTGTGAGGGAGTTCAATGTGAGGGAAGGATCGTTTGGATGCAATGTTAATCTGTATCTTTGTGAGATCTGGTGTGGATTTCACAAAGTGCTAGGACGAGTCTTATCTCGAGTTAGGGTGAGTAACTAGTCCTAACTTATAGGACTTCGCATGAGTTAGGACTAGTCCTAACTTAGGACTAGTTTTGTGAAATCCACCCCCACTCTGGCAAAACCCAAAACTTCTTGGTAGTTACCATGGTAATAACCCAAGCACTTATTTAGCGTTCGTATGCAAAGGTATCGCAACGCTTTACAACAAAAAATTGTCAATTCATCAATACATAAAAAGAGTGGGAAGGGAATAAATAACCTAAGCAAACAAATAAGTCTGAAAAGGGTGAGTCTTAAGCGATGGTTTGAATTCAGTAAGAGAGACAGCATGACGGATTTGACAAGGAAGGTTATTCTGAAGGCTTGAAGCAGCTGCATAAAAACCTATGGCAGATGAAGAAAGCCTGGTTTGAGGTTTTGAGAGAATGCCTAGAACAGCCGTGAAAAGGTCAAAAATTGACCTCAAATTTGAGATTTTCTTGTCACCTTATAAGAGCAGTTTCTCTAGATTCGAATGGAAAAACCAGCATTCTGAAGCGGGTAAATTTGCAAGGTAAATGCCAAAATCTCACTTTTGAAAATTGGATCAAAGTTTAGGGTTGTGTCAAAGCTAGTCTCAAAGGGTCGTTGGATTTTGTTGTACCAAAAAACCCAGATGGCATAACAAAGTTTGCTTAACAGTTTCCTACTAAGCAGAAATGAACCAAAAATGTATACAAATTAACCGCCTCATTGCACTTGAGATTTGATTTTATTGCATGACGATCTCTACAATGCTTTATTTCCTTCTGGTAACACTCTTCAATCTATCGTTATCAATAATCAATATTGATGGATACATATAAGAAAATCGTCGGCTCAATTTCATGCCCGTAATGATCAAAAGGGCATTAAATAAAAAATGGGGCAAAGAAACGTTTTGCTTATAATGATTGTTTCTTTTTGCCAAACAATTACTTTGGAGACCACCCTTGATCAATAAACTCCATTTACCAGGAGCTCCAAAACATGCAAAAGCAATTTTTATAAAATCCAGACAAACTGTACAAACGACCTTATAGTCCTGAGCTGACAAAATTATCTTTTTTATAACTGTTTTATTTTTTCTTGTACTTAATGTAAGTTCGGCAGATCTTGGCCCTTCCTCATTACTTCTTAAAAGCCCCAGCTCAACATTGGTAAACTGACTGTAAATGCTTCCATTCTTGGCACAAATCAACATATATGTAATAAAATCAACTTGTCAAAATTTCAGCTAATTTTATTGTTTTGTTTGCGAGAAAACGGTAAACTGCACTTGGCAGGTTTGTACGCATTCCTATAGGCAGAGTTTTTGATCTTATTTCATTTTTTAATTTAAAAACGAGAACACCTCAGGCAGAAATATTCCAAGGAAAGTTTTCGACCATCATTTTCTTTATATCATGTAAGGTTTGTGTCAATCTGCGAACATTTGTTTTTCTTTTTACCAATAATGAGCTAGGGCTTTCAAGACGAGATTAAGCAGTGGTGACATTCTCAAAACAAAATGATGGAAGTCTTCTTTGTCTTACACAAGTAGCAATTATTTGTTGGGAGAGGCACATCCAAGATTTAGTTTTGGAGGGAGGGGGGGCCAAGAAAGAAGTTGTGTCTTTTTTTTGCACGGCAGTGTTGTAGGCCCTGAGACCATCTTGAGACCTTTTTTTTGGTGGTCTCAAACTTGGTCTTGGGCCCATCAAAGTGTGTCTCAGAGGGGATGTTCCCCCTCTCAGTCTCAAGACTTTCAGGTCGCGACTTCACGACACTGTCGCACAGGGAGTCGGGTTGAACCTGTACATACATAGATATGTAATCTTTTGTTATATACACAAACAGGTATACACCTGTTGTTATTGCTTTAGTCTTATGGATTGTACGTCTTGGAACAAAATAACTGAAGGGATGAAACTAAGATTTAGAGAGGTTAAGCTAGACGTTGTTTTGCGGCGTGTACATTAACAACAACAAAATGGTCCTTTGCTGTTTCATTCCGATGCAAGCTCAAATCATGAAGCTACGTTATGATGAGCGGCACTAACAGTAATTAACGAATGACCTTTGTCAGGGAAGATCAGATGAAGAAGAAACGGTTTGTAGAAACATTCCCCAAAAAGTCTTTTTAAAATGGTGATTTATAACCTTGTTCGAATGTCCTTTTGACATTGCAAATATATAGGTAGACATAATCGCACTTTTATGACGTTGGTATGTATCCATGACGTTTTGTGGGTACTACACACTCATGTGCGTTAACAGAAAACGTGTAGCTTGACCCCCCCCTATTTACTTCCTATATTTGAAACCATTTTTTCGGCCTTTCAAAAACTTCTAATCTGGTATCGAGAATCAACTGAACTATTTAAATATAACGGAAAACATTCAGGGATGCTAAACTGCAGCAGGCTTTAAAGGCAATACACAGGATTGGTCAAGCTGATAGGGCAGTGTTCTTACTTCGTATATTCAATATATACATGACCCCCCAAAAAAAATTTGGGCTCAATCCATCGTCTGAGTCAGGAGAAAGTAGTGAAAAACCGTGCACACTTTTCAGCACATGAAACACATTGACCTTAATTTCAATTGTTACAACCGAAATCAGCTGATTGCATTTAGGTTTTCAGGTACAGTTTTCTCGAATGTAACAGCTTTTTACAAGGAACTATTTCACAGAAAAATTGGTTCTAATACTAACTTCATAAACCAGTAAGCTTTCAGACTGAAACTGAACTACGTTTTTTTTTTATCCTTGCCAATCCTGTGTAGTGCCTTGAAGATGTAAATCTATAATTGTTGCTTGAAATAAGTATAAACATGATTCTAACTACGTAAGCCTGTGTCTTAACGTCTCCCCGTTAGGTTGTGTTTTGTTTATGTACAAGTAAAAGCCTTTACAAAATGCTTGTTCAAGCCGCTCGTCCCCAACGTTTCATATAATTACAAGGAAACACACTTTAGAGTAAAAAATTCATTTAAAAAATGGCAAACGGTACCAATTCTGTGTATATAGTCTTGCTCATTTTTGACTGTGACTTAATATCTTAATTGTAAACGAATCAAGGTCCTCGGAAGGTGGACTCCAGTTTCACATGAACGTTAGCCGGGTCCTGAGTTGTTGATGTAATTCCAGTGTTGATTGGGCATTAGTATGCCATTGGGTGGTAGACGGCCGGTCCTGTTTCACAGCGTCTTGAAGAGATTGCAAGTTCCTTTGGAGAATCTGAAACCAAGGTGGAAACAACAAAAAATCGCCAAATAATATTAACTGCTGTAACCACTCTTGGCATTCTGTCTGGACGCTAAACAAAAGGAAATAATAATTTGGGAGGCTATTTATTCATACTGGCAGCTGAGAAGCTGAATTGCAAAGGACGCGGCTACACGTGTCCGAGCTGCAGGTATTCAAGGTTGCCTTCGGCAGCCAGCCACATCAACCCATACATGACCACGGAGCACAGCCTGAGATCGAAAGTGTTTGGTTTTTGACGGAGGGAGGAAAATCGGATGGCCTGGAGAAAAACCCTCGCGGGACAGGAGAGAACCAACGCACAACTCTACTCACATATGGCCCTAGCCTGGACTCGAACCAGGGACACATTGGTGAGAGGCAATCCCTTTGATGCACATGCCACCCATGCCCTCCAAAAGCCAAGTGATTCTGGGCAAGGAATCCAAGATGCAGGTGTCCAGCCCAACCACCCAGTGCTGAATGCACCTGTGAATTTTCTCCCTACAGTGTATGGACCGTATGCAAGTCTCCTGCGTATTTAAACATTTTGGGAACCGCGAGTTCCCCACAGATATTGCTTTAACGTGTGCAGGAACAGAATCACACACTTGAACTCTTTCTTTAACCATAGGTGACTTTAACCAATTACACACAAAAAAACATTCAAGCCTGAGCGCAAAGGACACTTGTTATAAAGCTGTAAAGTGTCTTGCTCTTGGTCACGACCGGGATTTGAACCCACACTCCGATCGATGACTCAGCCATCAGAACTGGAGTCTGATGGGCTAGACCACTCGGCCACGACACACTGTGGATGCTAAAAGTGTTTTACAACACCAAAGATGTTCATGGTGCTACCTCCAAATTCAAATTAACTGAGAGCGTGAACATTTAGAAGAAGTAAAAATACCTGGACTTTGCTGAGCTCATTCTGCAGTTTTTCTTGCGTTGTAGTGATGCCAACTTGTGAGCCTTGACTTTCCAAAACCACCTGCATTTTATCGACAGTGATGCTTGGGGAATGAATTGATGATTTAAAAAAACTGAAGACAATCTGAGCATATTGATCGAAACGTCGAGTTGCTACACCACCAGTACCTTTCAGAACTACTTCTTAAAGAGAGATATTTTGTGAACGAAAGGCGCGGGTACCAACTTCCGCATGGGTGAAGAGAAGTGATTATGATCAAGTGTCTTGTGAGAGGTCAAAAGTGTAATGACCGGACTTCGAACCCACACTCTGGTGATTGTGCCACCAGAACTTGAGTCCGCTGCACTAGTCCGCTCAGACATAACACACCACTTTATGTTTTGTATACTTAAAAACTTTGTTCCACTAAAAAGGGGCTGTGAAAGATACAAAAAAAGGTAAAATTCAAATTGTACGTAATATTTTTTGGACTTTGTAAATTTTGAAATGATTGCAAACCTTAATCCGTCGGTCAACTGCCATCAGCAACTGTGTCAAGGTTGGATAGTCTGGTGCCGTGACAACAACTTCCACAGCCTCTCTCACTCCTGAGCCTCCCAGTGCAGCGCTCGGCCTCTTCTGCTGACCTTTGACCTCTAAGGTCACGACCTTACCATCTGGGGTCAGAAGACTGAGGGGATTGGTTGACGGTGTTGTGAATGTGTTGTCCTTCAAAAGCCATCTTAAAACGTGCTCTTGATGACTGAATCCTAAAAGTGTGCAATGAATTTTAATGACACTTTTTAATCTTTGAAGAGAGTTTTTTCAAAATGGTTTTTAAATAGAATGTGAAACTTTGTATGGTGGAAAAAAAAACAATCCAGTAAGGTCTGCGGTAACACCATGTAATAATCTCTTTTGAGTTGTGGTTCTGAAAAGAACTGGTTCTGGTGCTGAAAAGAACTGGTTCTTTTCAGAACCCCCACAGTTCTTAAAGGATTATTCCATGATGTTAACAAGTTAGTTATTAAACCACCGGTTCTTTCAGAACCACAACTCATAAGATATTATTCCATGGAGTTACCGCAAACCTTACTAGAAGATGATCTTTGTATTTCCATGACAACGCTGTCATAGGAAACTCTTACTGGCCAGACTTTATTTTAAGAATATAAAAAAAAAAGGGTATTCACAAAACCGTTCACAAACATGAATTTCAAAAAAGCATTAACCTTTTGCGATTTGGAGAAACTTGTTTTTGTCTCACATTTATCTGAGCTATCTTCTGAAGCCAGACTGATTCGTAATTGTTATTTAAGATTGATTTTTTTTTGCAGGGAATTCACAAGTGCAATCCCCCCCATGCCCTGCCCCGCCCCACAATCAGTTCTTGTTCTTTCTAAATTGTAACTATTCTCAATTATTTGTTGTCTCCCCAAGCAAAGGCTAGCATATCAGGCAGGGTGGTATGCACGAATTGCGGACCAACGCGCATAAACAAAAATATGTTCAAAATACAAATTTAAGATCAAATTCGCAAAAAACAAATAACAACCATGTAAAATTCTCCAGATTGCACAGAGCTTTTAAAACCTGGTTTCAATTCAGCGTGCTTCGGCCAAACTTGCAATATTTGGGTTTAGAATGCCCCACAGGAGAACCCAGAGTACTATATAGAGAAATTTCTCACCAGAGTTTTGATGTTTTTCCACAATCATTGATGTGACATCACTTCCGAGTGTTATGCAGACACATACTGATTTGACATCATTGGTGTTACCAGCAGATCGAGCAGTCTGATAGGCCGAGTGCCTCAGATTTGCAGCATCTTGCAGTGCTGAAGCCAGCCAATCAGAGCCACTGTTAGTTGTCGTCTGGCATTGTCTTGTGAGTGTTCTGTTGCCCTGGACAATAGTAGCTGCATCCTCATGGACTGGTCTCAAGACTGTCATCAGATCTAGGACTCTTGGTTTATTTATCGGCAGAGAAATTCCACTTTCTACAAAATTGATGTGACTTTCTGTATTCACATTTTTTTCTGGCAAGAGTGAGGTTGCATATCCCTTCGGAGAAAAGTGAAGACAAGTTTGTATGTTGGCTGGCAAGCTTAGAGACATTTTCCCATTGTGCAAAGGTAAAACCACCTCGACTGTCTGCCTTGGCTGGAAGTCGACCAACTGCACGCTCTTGGTCACGTCATATCTTGCGCCTTCAGCAACTTTTGTCCAATCGGGGGCTGTATCCATGGATACTGTGAGTGACCAACCATGTGACAAGCTCCACTGGCTGTGATTGGTCACTTTACACAAGAGCTCCAGATTGCACAACATCCCATTATTCTGGAATATGCATTTTGTGTCCAAAGTAAACGTCTGGGATTTTCCAGATGATTTACATTCCCCGAGCAACATGCTGGCTAAATGACAGGCTTTGCTCATTTCTCGGAGAATACGGTCCTGGGCTTCACTGAGTTTGGCGAGCTCACGTGACCTCGTAGAAATGTTGTTGATTGCTTGGAGGGATTCTTGCATTCGTTTGCCAGCTGCGGCTGCTGTGATTGGTTGATTGGTGTTTCCATGGGAACCAACCAGCGGCAAATTGAGCTTGAGTACACTTCCACTCATTGTGAGAGCAACAAGTTGACTACCGCCTGTATACGAAAAATAAATCCCAAATAAAGAAGTGGTTTTGAAAGTCTGGTAATCTTGTCATGAACTGTGAACTGAAATCGTATGATCATGCCCTTCATCATCAGAGTCTTTTCAAGAAAATCTACAGGGTTTGCCCTGAACTTTTTCAGCAACTAGTCAGCAGGAACATTTAGCTTGTTGATTCCACTAGTACGACAACATTTTCACTAGTCCATAGCTCACATTAGTGAGGGATGCTTTTCAACACTGAACTAGCCAGCCGGACCACTTTAGAGAGAATTTTGACTTGTTTTGTAGGTTTTTTAGCTGGCATGTGGCCAGTGGATTACTGTTTGAGGGAGAATGCTGATCTCAAAGGGTACAATGAGATGAAGAAGAAAAATCGAGGCATGCAGGAGAAGAGGTGAAAGGTAGAGATGTAACATCGAAGAGCGGATCGATCTGATTAAGTCATAAACTTACCATTCATATCAGTCTTTGGTCTCCCCAGTTCAGCCAGGGCTCTGATCTCTGCAACTCCAAGAAGGGGCGAGCAAGAAACGGTGTCCTTGACTGTTGATGAGTCACTCTTTTCAGAATTTGTGAGTGAAAGGGAACATACCTCGTTGCCAGTTGAAAACATTATCCCTTGATGTGCTCTGGTCTTGCAAGCAGTTTGTACTGTACTGTGGGAGAAGCCCTCGGTGATTTTTAACTTCTCTCGCTGATCATCATGATTGTTTTCCGTGATATGGACAACTCGCCCATGGCGCCCTAGAATGCAAATACATGTACAGCTGCTTGTGGAATCTTTCTGGTCTTTTTCATTTGGGACTGCCCTAAATCCATGAATGAATGCCACTGGCTGGTCTAAGACAAAGAACACACTCGCCTGCAGACCAAAGCAGTTGGATCCACTTCTCTCCAGTTCAGACCGGGTGCTCCTGTTAGATCTGAGAGGGGATTGATAAATGCGACCGTCAGGAAGGCTGATGAGGAGGATAGGTGTGTCGAGCAGATTGGAGTCTGAGCCAAACAGGGCGTTATACAGGCTGTCTTCAACCGTTAGGGTTTTACGGAGAGTGGCAAATGATGCCTCTTTTTTTTTAAACATACTTTTAGAAAGTGCACAGAAAAGCTGTGGTTTTTCATGGACGTCCGATTCATCCTTGGTGTACACTTCTCCAGTGTGCAAGAAGGGTCTCCTTGAGCTCATGAAGCTATCGCTGCTCTGGCGCTTCAAATTTATCTGTCCTCCAGGTAGCAACGCCTTAAATGCAGGTGATTTGTCAAAGTCAAGTTGTTCGGTAGGCGCATAATGAGATGCTGATGATGTACCATTGGATTGGGATTGACCCTTGACACGTTGACAGTACACGGAGAGAGTCCATCCCGCTGTACACTCTGCACAAGTGATGAGGCATCCGTCCACAGACATCACATCGTGGACATTGGGCTCGCTGAAAATGACGTGATCGTCTCCCAAGACAACCACTTTGGCTGCGAGCTCATCTCGGATCACGTCTGAAGGACGAGCTGCAGAGGAGGATGGTTTTGTTTCACTGAGGAGATCACCGAAGATGTCTTGGTCACTTGGTGGACAGTCTCCACCACCTCTTGGAATAGAGTCAGTTGCACCTTCCATCAACTTCTCTTTGCCCTTAAGTTTGCTAAAATGAAAAACAAAGACATCAGAATTTACAGCTGATTTGTATCATCCGTCAAAAGGCCTCAAACATCTGACATAGGCCTAATGTTTTTATAAATTGGAACGGGAATCAAGACTATTTTGTTTGGTTTTACCCAACTAGTACTACACTACTACTAGTCTATATACTGTTACACTGTTCCGTAGGCCTGCGGGGAAAAAATGCGCAGGCATACTACTCGAGTGTGATTCGAAGCCGAAGACCCCTGCGTTCTAGAGCAGATATCTTTAGCACCAGACCACCTATCTTGAATCAGATCAGTTCCCTCTATTTAGAAGTTCTTCTGTAGGTGTGTCACTATGCAACTTTTAAGGAGTTTTAACAATCATCAAAGAAGAAAACATTATGAAGGAACTCAGAACCTCCCCCCGCCCCCCAAGTTTGTTTTTGTATGTTATAGGCTCTTTTCTTTCAGAACAGGAAAAACAAAATGAAGTGGCGACAAAAAAGTCTTTTTGTTTGAAGAATTTAGTTTTCAGCGTTGCCCTCACTCTTTCTTCTTCTTTTTTTTCTTCGCTCTCGTGTCCTCTCTGAAGCATTGTACATTTTGCTGGATAACACGCCCATCCTTCAGACAAAAAATAAGATGCTCCCCTCCTTGTTGATCACTCGATACACACGCACACCGACAACTACTTGGAAGATGAAGAATACCCTGTGTAAGGAAAAAGCCCAAACTGTTGAGATGATCTAGAAAGAAGTCCCACACTGGACTCTAGCCCCATGATTGGCAATATTCTGGACTCCCTCAAGAATTGGAGCGAGTCCAAAACATTCTGTACAAGCCTTTCTGGCCCTGGGTGACTGTGGTTACCCAATAACCCTTTTTAGAAAATATTGACATTTTGGGCAAGTAGTGCCAGTAATTTAAATAAAAGTAGTTATGGCTGCAGTTACCAAAGCTAGGCTTGGGGATAAAATGAAGTCCTTAGTAGAAGTTGTAACCCCCCCCCCCCCTCGTTTACTAAAACAAAAAGCTGGTGCCGGCAAAAAGTATCAACTGCTGTTTTATTTCTATGTTATGTATCAATCATTCAATGGTGTGGGTTCCCAACGGAACCCACACCATGATACATAGAAAGTCCAGTGGGTTGGACCTGAAGAATGGGGCTAGAAATGCACCAGAGGTAGACCCAGTAACTGGGGCGCTGTACTCCTATTTTGAGATTTTTGACATTATCTGTCATACTATTACTAGTAGTACATGTAGTAGTACGACAGATAATGTCAAAAATCTCAAAATAGGAGTACAGCGCCCCAGTTACTGGGTCTACACCAGAGGGTAAAACCATAGCAACTATATTATAAGCCTACTAAACGCACCACAACATAGGTACACGAACGGATCCCATTGTCGGTCCAGACTCCAACTACCCAAGTTGTCGGGCGCGTCGGGTCAAAAATTCCTTACCTGTAATGTTAGTTTTCTGACTGTGTTTTCATAGATGTAAACGTATTGTGTACCATTCTGAATAACACATAACGGATGCCTGTTTCCTTCTCCACAAATAAATATACTTCCTTCGGCACCAGGACGGATGTTATCAACGTGAACAGCAGTTTTTAAGTCTCTCTTTTCGTCACTTTCTTTCGCCTTGGTGGCCGCCATGTTGGATGGGGAAGTACCTTTCTTCTAGACTGGTTCCCAGTCCCTACATTGTCTTTGTCCTGACTGAATAATATAGGTACCGGTCGTAGCGGGGGGGGGGGGGGGGTGGGTGGGAAGGGGTTACGCCCTCAACGTTGAAATTGAGCTCATTCCCCTCTCGCGATGCGGGCCGTTCGAAGCTCCTTGGTATTCCACCGAAAGTCCGGCAAAAAGTCTGACACACTACATTTCCTATCAAAAGCTGTAAACAAGCGTGCGGGTACTTACAGCGCAGGCGTTCATGTCGTTCAGTGTGGCATTGTAGAGACGCACAATGTGCTGCCCACATGTGCATTGGTGATGTAGCCCATGCTGTGATTGGTCAATATGTTCAGGGGGCGGGGCTTAATGGATCGGTCTATTGCCCAGTGACCAGTGGTAATGTTTGAAGCGCAATGATCATACTTTGGCATTGCTCTATAAGAGCCGATTATTCTCCTTCCTTTTTCTTCTTGTACAACAAACATTCCCCTATGTCCAACCCAACCAATGAAACTTCAAGTCGGATACTTTGTGAGGGCACGGTATTTTTCCTTTACAGTAAAGGGCGCCCTCAATGAGGTAAAAACAAATTTGTACTGGAGCATTTTTAAGGGGCACCAAGGCAATAGACCCTTCCGGCTTTGGCAACAAGCCCCGCCCACACACCTTAGTTTGTGTACGTCTACATGTACGCTGCACGCATTGACCGAGTTTGACCGAGGTCACACGACCAAAAGGGCGTGATCCAATTGGTCAACGCCCACAGTTTGATTGACAGGCCGGAACAGTCTATAGCCAAGGGCACAGAGGCGATTGATTGCAGTATCGGGGCTGAAACCTCACTACGATCAGTGTTACTTTTTGTTTCATGGTTACAATAAAACATAACCACACATAAATCGTCCCGAGTGGCGACCTACTTTGCAGTCCCAAAGAAATGCAGACTTTTTGGAGCAAGAATACTGAATGAACGCACATGTTTTATATTAAACCCAAAGTGGAAAACAAAATGTTAGTTAGTGCTACTAGCCTTATCCTGTTCAGTACATGTTTTAATCATACAAAATTTAATAATTATTTTGTGCAATTTTCTTCCGTTAATTCTTTCTACCCATAGTTTACCAGTTGCTAAACAAACATAAACAAGTGGTCATGAATGTTCACTCAGACCCTCTCTTTAAACTTAATATTTGATTTTTAAAGTCGTAATTTACAATAACATAAAGAACAAGAAGCTTTAACATAATGGTCCATGGGTGGTTGTTACTCTGTTCACATAACATTTATTGGTAATTTACTGCCTTAATCTTATTTCCTGAAGTTGGAAAGCTCAGAATAGTGTCAGTTTTGATGATGATTTTCACTAGCATCAGCTTGACATCAATTGACGCCAGAACATTGGCTCCCAATTTCATGGCGTTGCTTGCAACAGGACAGACCGATTGCGCGACCAATGTTTACATGTCATCACATGACCTGTAGTGGGTACTACGTCATCTCAGCTGATGGCAAACTACGTGTAAATACAAACCGTGACCGACAGAGTCACACCAAAAGTCGGCTTTTGGTAATATAACACAGTTCCTTAGCCCTTTTATCTAAGTTGTATGTTGTGACATTAACTTCAATCATATATTATTACTGTTTCATAAACTACAAGTATTCTGCTACAAAATGGGTTTCATTTGAGTTTTGCACTACCGGCGTCTGACGACGTAGCAACCCGCCTGTTCTTTTGTTTTTAATGTAAATCACTGTAAAAAAAAAAGGGTAAAGAACGTTGGAAAAGTGAGCATTTTTACCAAACCCTGCAGAATTTCAAAAAGACAAAGATTTGAAAGCCTTTTTTTTTTATGAATTCAGCTTCAAAACTGTGCAATTCTTGTGTTGAATAGTGTGTCGTCTGGCCCAAACGTTCCGTCGTTCAACTAGTACTATCACATCGTGAGCATACACGTCCCTTGTAGAATTGTCCTAACTGGCTTTATTCAGCCACTCGAAGGTCTCTGGTACAAACTCTGGAATATTTTTCACAGATTTTGAGAAAGAAAAGCCTCGATCTAATAAACAAATGCTACAATCATCATGTACCGTACTGCACTTTCCTATGGAGGACATCGTCTTTGTTTACATTTAATACCAACTACAGGTCACATGACGTGGGTCGCGCAATCGGTCTATTCTGCAACTAGACTGCACGACTTGTTTTGTTTTGGGATTTGTGCCCCAGTGCTAATGTGACTGGACTCTGGCCAGTGGTCTAGTAGGTATTTCAAGCCCTTGGATTCATAAGACAGATACCTGTCATGGCTAACAGTCTAACACCATTATTGGGGTCAAGGTTCATGAAGGCTTCGCTGATGAGATGCTCTTTCAATCAGCTTTTTCCTCATCCAAGTCACTGTCTTTGGATTTATCATGCAAAAGTACATACTCCCTGGTACTGTATCCAAACTTGACGACGTCTTTCTCTTTCAGTTCATAATATCGCTTCCCTTCTATCCTGTTGTTGTTTATGTAAGTTCCATTTGATGACTCAAGGTCAATGAGGTACGGTCGGACTCTTTTGCCCATCGTTCCGTCTGGACGCTGGAACTCTACAAGCCGGTACTGGAGCACGGCATGCTGCTTGGAGCATGATGGATGATCAATGGGCAGGTCAGCAATAAGGCGCTCTCGTCCAAGTAGGTAGGCACTCTGGCGGTGAATGTGTACAACGGGGAGCTCTTCATCTCCTTTGAAGACGTAGAATCGCCATTTACGCTTGGGTTTTCTGGCTTCAGGTGGCTCGTTGTATTTAATGACAACGCCCCGATAAGTATTCGAGTCTTCTGTCAGCTTCCCGGATACGCCAAAGTTGGGTTTTTCCTTTTCTGGGGGAGGACCTCTCTCTTCTGCTGGGCCGGCTGCTAGAGGCTGTGACTCAAATGGATTTTGAGGTTTGCGCTTAGCATCTTGTGTCCGCCGTGCATCGTTCAAATCACGCTCTTGTTTTATTCTAATCTGGCCGGTTTGATGAGCGGCCCCTTGATTGGTTCGTGCTGCTCTGTCCTGAGTATCATCAGACTCCACACCCGGGTCGTTCTCCCACTTTCCTCTCAGTGGTATCTTTGGAAGTTCCTCCTTCTCCTCGTGGCTACCATGCTTACTCCTCCCACCTCTTCTAGAATCAACGTCCCCATCCCTCCTCCTGTGTTTTTCCCCGTGCTCATCTCTGGCCTCCCTGATTTTTTCTTCCTGGTGTCTTTCTCGTCTCCTGTCCCCATTTCCTTGGTCCCGGTGCTTTGGTGGTTTTTGATCTTTGTCTCTGGAGTGGTTGCGTTCTTTGTGGTTCCTGCTGGTGTGTTTGTCCTGAAAGTAAAAAAAAAAAAAAACAGTAGTCACAAATCTCTGTAAATTATAGATGATTCGGAAGTACTTGAAGAAAAGATTCACAGCAGTTTGCATGCTTTGACAGTAGAAGCTGTCACACGAACCATGTTAGAATAAAAAGTTGTCTTAAACCATAAATTGGTAGAGTCTTGACATAGCCCTGGAAAAGATCCGTATTGTAATGGAGACAGGTATCCTACCAGGGCAAAGATATGACAGAAACAAAAATAATGAAATCATTGGTCTTTCAAATGTGTTATTATATTTGCTATTAATGTAAAGTGTCAATATCAAGTACCATGTCTACTCAAACACACTTCTTCAATTTTCAATTTGTCAAAGCTTGCAGTCAAAATCACAAGAAAATAAAACTTGATGAAATTACTCATGAGTCATAATTGTTAAAATTAAGTCTGGACTCGGGAAAGTACTCAGTAAAACACACATCGGTAGATATCTGGTGGTTGGTGCTGAAACACAAACAGCAAGTTAAGTCAGGCAAATTTATTAATTAAACCATATAGTGCAAGATCACCAAGGTTGAGCAAGGGTCACCTCTCTACAAAAAAATAAGTGATACTGATTAATATGTTTTCTTATTTTTAAATCTTTATTAATATTATAGACCTGCATATGACGTCACATGAGCATTCAGTACAGCAAAGGACACCTTCGCGCTGAGGTCAAAACAGGTACAACGCACGTTTGATGCTGCGTTTGACCTCAAACTTTGAGCACTAGCTACGGCATGACTAGCAAAAAGAGTCAATCAATGCAATGCATTGGGCCTGCCCTGGCTAATGAATAAAACATATACCTTTGGGCTTTATTAGCCGCCATCTTTGAGTCAAAGGAAAGATATATGGCGGCGAATTACGGTCTATTTTTATTTAGTATTTTTATTCATTAGCCAGGGCAGGACAGGCCCATTGCATGTTTGCATTGTATTGATTGGCTCCTTTGCTAGTCATTACAAACTACTTGTCAGTATTGAATAATTACCGGTTTTGTTCGATGATGTCCGGGACTGCGACTGCGGGATCTAGAGCGACGGTGGTCCCGTCTTTCGTGCCGTTCTCGCCGGTGGTGACGGCGTTTACTCTCCCGGTCACTGTCGCTTTCGCTCTCGGAAACATCTCGTTGCCGATCCTGCTGCCGGTGTTTCGAAGATTTTGAAGACATGTTTAGCAGTTTGTTCACACAGTACTGTAAAATCTAACTTACATTTAACATTCTTAGATAATTCAACATTTATGAATCAATCTTTGCGTCAGTTATTGATAAATAAATCATAACAATTTTCGAAAATTTCCCGAGCAATCGATTCACATCGCAATCACTCTACAAATGATGAGGTCAAAGTTCACTCGCCACAATGTCTGAAATCCAGACGTCATTTTAAGTCATGATTAGTAAGTACCCGCATGACCCAACTATTTCTAAAACCTGTTGATTTTGTGGAACCAACAGAGGGCGCTCTGTATTTCACAACACCTTGCAATGTGACTAAGACACACAGCTGTGATGTGAGGAAGCTGTTCCACAGCACAGAGAGGGAAAACCCCAATTTCTAACCAGCAATACCATCAAATCTGATGTTTTCATTTGACGTTCACGGAATGACAATGATTTGCAAGAGGAATTACTAAGCGAAGATGTAATGTTTGGTTCAGTATTTTGTATTTGTGTAACTGTAACGTGTAATTAAAACTGTAGTGACTGACGAAGTGAACGATAGTGAACGAGAGCTTCCATTCCAAGCTCACTGTCATGAGGACGGTGGTGAGACACACTCGTCATAAGTGCAAAGCCATAGCACGGACAAGACACAGTCAAACTGCAGTCACTGACTGCCATGACTGTCAATGTCAACGTCATGATTTTCCAACCTTGCCAAATACACAATAAGTAACTTTAATAATAATACAAAGTAATAGACACAACTATGGCTACTTCAAAGCCAAATCAGAAGAGATCAGTGATAGTGGGTGTAAGAGGCAAGCATTAAAAAAAAGTAGACTTTTGGTAGACTAGGGAAATCAGTCCACAAATTAAAATTGCCCTGTAATTTGATCTTTACTCTGAATCTGATGATCATCTGATGGTTGCATTCATTGCCACTAGCACTAGCTGACTAGGTGGCAGTATAGTTAGAATTTAATTAATCAGTTCTTATTTAAATAAACATCACTTTATCTACATACAGGCATCTCAAAGCGCTTATTAATGCTTCACCCTTCAGACAGGTATGCTAACTGTTTGAATAGCTCGGCCACAAAACGCCATCATAACCCTTTTCGCCCCTCTTGATTGTTACTCTAGGGTTACAATCATCACAACTAAAATAATTTAGGTCATTCTCCTTGCCACAGGACAAAAATAATACGCACTGTCATCGACATAAATGTGCGAACATTTTATGGGGATCAACAGTTCATGACTTTGATTTTTATTCATTAGCCAGGGCAGGGCAGGGCAGGCCCATTGAATTGATTGGCTCTTTTGCTAGTCATTAGATACTACTTGTCAGTATTGAATAATTACCGGTTTTGTTCGATGATGTCCGGGACTGCGACTGCGGGATCTAGAGCGACGGTGGTCCCGTCTTTTGTGCCGTTCTCGCCGGTGGTGACGGCGTTTACTCTCCCGGTCACTGTCGCTTTCGCTCTCGGAAACATCTCGTTGCCGATCCTGCTGCCGGTGTTTCGAAGATTTTGAAGACATGTTTAGCAGTTTGTTCACACAGTACTGTAAAATCTAACTTAAACTTTAACTTTCTCAGACAATTCAACATTTATGAATCAATCTTTGGGTATTTTCATTACAGAGAATGCCGTTGCCACGTCTGACAGTTGCTCTACGTGCGTACTCCAAAGTCACAGCTGAAAGTTCACGAGACGGAGTGAACGATGAGGACATTGGCCTGAAGGACAAGCAACGACTGCGAGCTGAGAGACAGGGCGGGCTGGGTTTGACATGGGCAAGGCTAAGTAATGAGGTAACCCTGAAAAATGTGATTTTTAATTTTTGTGCACACTAGTATTAGTAGTAGTAGTAGTATTTATTCAGCCATTCCCAAACAAAAATAACAATACAAAACAATACTTCCAGATGGGCTAGGAGCGACAAAAACAAAGTAATTACTGTGATCCTTAGACCAGCTGTCCCACATCTGGTTGCAATAAATAATAATTAGATTTGACATTAGGGATGAGAAAACTAACAAACCAGCATAAATAAATGAGAAATGGATGGTCAAAGGTTTGAATGTGGAGCATAAACATTTGAAAGTTGGGGAATTAAACTTGAAGAAACATATGCAATATAATCAAGATGATGATGATGATGATGATGATGATGTCGAATGCTATATAGATCTCTTTGCCATTAAGTCCGTACGCCATTGTGATTTTAAATTTGTGCACATGATGGCGCTGTTTCCCTTTCTAACCCTAGCACTAGCATCAGTGCCCTGTAGTTTATGTGTGATGACAGGAAACACAGTAGCTCTGGTGGGACGTCAGTGTCCATTGCACTGCCACTTGCAATGGAGACTGACGTCCTACCAGGGCTAGGAAACACAGTCAAGGTGGCCACTTATCATGTCAGCAGTTTTTCCAATGGTGGTAACTTTTTTAAAGTACCTCAAACCACCCCAAAATGTTTCAACATATGAACATGGTGAATGGACATGCAGGCTTATACTGAAAATACTCTCGAGTTGAACAAGATTATAATTTTTTTAATTATTCTCATATTTCGTTCAAAAACTAAACAGAAAATGCAGGTAAATTTTTCCATCTAATTTGATGAAATCTTGAGGGTGATTTTTAAAGGCGCCCACTCGTCAATACGTGGCAACCAAATTCGTGCCACGAAAGATCACCTTTTGACCGGCGCACGCATTGTACATAAATTATGTACGGGCACATGATCGTTTTGTGCCACAGAAATAGTCGTCGGGTAATGGTGACGAGCGGGCGTATTTAAAATAAAAACTAAAAACTATTTAAGTATTTTCAGTTTAAGCCTCGATTTCCATTCACATGTTGAAACACTTTTGGCTAGTTTCAGATACTTAAAAAAAAAAGTTACAACCACTGGAAAAACTGCTAATGTGACCCAAGTTATTGTCAACAAGTGCAAGTGCCTAGTCAAGTCTCAAATCAGTTTTGTTGAGTTCAAGTCATGCAGCTCAACACTGCTTTTTTTTTTTAATTTTGTTTTATTCCATTCCCAGGTTCAAAAACAGAGTGGCCATCACAAGACAGAAGCTTCCACCAAGCTAAGAGAGTTGATCCACATCACCAGAAAAATAGGTGAGAGTCATACCCAATGAAGTGCACTCCTTCAGACCGTTGAGAACTAGAGGGAGCACTCGCTATGCCATGCACGGAACTCCGCTGACCCACCATGGGCGAAAATCCCTATGGGTCAATTGCATACAGATGTCCACTTAGAAAATGTTTGCTGTATAAACTGATGAGTGACCAGTAGGCCTATATAATAAGATTGGTCAGCACCTTTTTCTCAATGGGCAAAAATGCTTCTTGTCTGGCCGTGTTGCATGGTTTTGTACGGCCTCTACTTCTTCTACACAACTTTATGCTTTAGACATCTACAGAAAGATTTCCGAAATTTTGAAGGGACTGTCTGCCTATTTTCAGGTTGTGAAAATATCAATAGGTCCAGCGGCATTCTAAAGTTATGGAAAAATGACTAATTCTGCTAGTTTGGTAGTCCATTCAGAAGAAAACCACAACCTAGTTCTCAGTAGGCCTATATGTAAGTTTGCATTGCAGCTCACACATGGCATTTGGTTGAGAAAACCTGATTTTCTTTACGTAAACCATCACGATGAGATCATGACTTGACGACTTGATTTGCACTGGTCAACACTTTGGGCCATAAAAATCCTTTTGACCAGTTCCCGCCAGGAATCTTCAATTCAAACCCACATTCTGTAAACTACAGAACTTACATGTAAGTTCGATGGACTAGATGGCTCAGCCACCTCTAATGACCTGTTGGTAATCTCTGTGCGTGTTTGTAATTTTAAATTCTTCGTTAAACTTTATTTGACAACTTTGTGATTGTTTCTGTTATCATAGTCGGTAGCGATGCATCAACGGGTCTCGTAGAGTCCACGGCAGTCTTTCTCTTCACCAAGCTCAAAGACTGCCAAGACTTCACTCACAATGAAGCCAGTCAGTTGCACACGACTATCGGCCCCATTACAACCGACGAGGGCAAAGACGCTCACAAGATCATACAGTCACTGGTCAAGCTTCTTCCACCGGGAGCTGTTGGAGGTGTGGAGGAACTTCAGAAGCAGGAGGAGTCTGAGGAATTCGGAAGACACATCCATTTCTCACATGAGCCAAGGAGGCTTGAGTTTGCGGAGAGCAGGTAGATAGAGGCTTAAAGGGTAACTGGTAGCCGCACCATCATTGACCTCATTAATACTGATCAAATAGAGATTTGCATAAAATGTGAGTGATCCTAGTTGATGAGTTCAAGCAAGGTCTTGGCTGCAGGCTCTGTGGATTGGGATTTATTATTTTATCTTTCTGGTAGTGAAACCAAGGGACCCTCAAAGGAGTCTAACACCCTGACTCGTAGGCCTGAAGATACCTGTGAAGAGAAGACGATGAAGAAATGTCAGTTTTTAGATGTGGGAGGAAAACCCCTACTGGGGAAAACCCTTGTAATCAGGGCCCAATTTCATAGAGCTGCTGAAGCACACAAATTTGCTAAACAAAAAAACAATTGTGCTCATCATGAAAAAGGTTACCAGCCACATTACAGGGTTTTATGTACCCTTTTGCAAACTGGTATCCTGCTTGTTTTCGCTAAGCTGAAAATTGTTAAGCACTAGCGTTTGCTGAAGCAGCTCTATGAAATTGGGCTCTGGTAGTGATTTAAAACCCAATCCACATGCAAGGCTCCGGTCCAGGATTCGAACCAGGGTCCACAGAGGTGAAATGCAGGGAAAGAAACCACTGAGCCTGAATGAAAAAGGATGGAACTTTTTCTTCAATCTGAATCAATGCACTGGCTACTTTTCACTTGGCAAGTAGAAATTAAGAAGTCTTGGAATATTGAAGTATCAATAACATCATCTGAGATGTGCTCACTTTATCAATTTTGTGCTGCTCAGTACTTCTAGTTTAAGTTTATGTGTGAAGGCACTACCATAACAGTTTATTAAGAGTGTAGTAACGTTAACTCAAAAATTCTCCAAAACCCTCTTCAGGAAGTTTATCCAAGTCCAAACGTGTTGGTGTAGAGTGATCATAGAGTGGAGGGTAGTGGAGGATTGAGGACTGTAGGCCCAAGTAAGAATTGCTTCTCACTGGGCCAGGCATACTGTTACACCCGTCGTAAACAAAATGTTTACTCCTAGGTGTACATTAAAGTTCTGTATAAAAAGGATGAAAGAAAGTGTGATTCGGTGAGTGGTCTTAAGCTTTTAATAAAATACAATGTTGCTCTCACTGTCACATCATCCAGTATCGAGCTATTCTTTACAATAATATCTGTTCTTTACTTGAGATAAACAAATACTCAGAGTGTCAATAGCACATGTAATAAGTTTAAACCTATTAATCCTGACTGTGTCTGTGAAATTACTACACTTCTGAAACTTAACTCCATACATAGAGCAATGCAGTCATTTTGCCAAGTAATCAAAACAAAGAAACACATAAGATAAAAGATAAAGAAACACATTAACTTAAAATCCTACATAACATAGGTTAGGGTCTTGAGTCTGGTATAAACAAAAGCAACTTAGCTAAAAACCCTTTAAGTCTCTATATAACCTGGCACTTGCCTCTTGAAAAGTAAAACAAAGAAAGTTCTTCAGGCAGAGTGGCTATCCAAAGCTATCTTGGCTAAAGAGCCACCACTGACCAAGCCCTCAGGGGTTGGAGTTAATGACCCTATCAGACTTTATGTCTCTACACCAGGTTATTGTTTCAGACCATGGTGGTCTCATGTACATGTGTACATACAGGTAGCTATACATACTGTGCTGTACAATGGCTATTACTGAATTTATAAAATAGGGAACTAACCCTGACTTTTCCCCTTAAAAGTATATATAGTTGAAAAAGTCATAAAACACAAATCTTAGTATCAATCATTTCTATAGAGTATGAGCTATCAGACACTCAAGTTAATTAATCAAAACATAAAAAGGAAAAGGAATTAAACTCTGAATCACCACAGCACACTTTAGAGCTTTCAACTAACTTTAGTTAAAGGACTATAGGCTTACACAGTAGTCAATACTGTTTCTTTAGTGGAAGTTAAAGCAAAGTTTCAGGAGATCAATCTCTACTATACTTACGCTGAAAACAGGCCAGATTAATACAATATCAAACTACATATAAGAACTTGTCAAATTATGCAAAAGAAAATCCACATACCTGTATAAAAAGGATGAAAGAAAGTGTGATTCGGTGAGTGGTCTTAAGCTTTTAATAAAATACAATGTTGCTCTCACTGTCACATCATCCAGTATGGAGGGATAGCTGTGGGGTGAGACCCATACCAACTCACTGTGGTGTTGCTAGCCTGCTGATTGGTTAAAATTTGGCTGTTGAAAAAGGGGGGCTGCCAAGCAGCTGTTGAAAAATTAGGGGGGCCACAATGGGACCTCTACACTCTCCCCTTGAAAATTAAATGTTGACCCTAACATTTCCGTAAAAACCAATAGTGCAGGGCCAATAAAACTGTTTCTACTTCCAAATAAAACTTATCGAAAAGGAAAAAAATGGAAGACGTTTTTATTTGAAAAAGTGGTTTATGGAGCTTTTTGCATAACTATTTAAAAACATACTCTTCTTGTATTCATCAATCTAAAGATTATCTCTATCGATCTAAACACTCCTCAGTTTGCATCGTGACAAACAGTAAGGGTCTGATAAGGAGAGACTTGGAATGAAATGTGCAGAACAGTAAGAGTCAATGAAGAAAGACTTGGAGCGAAATGTTCAGTTCAATCCAACTCAATCCCATCTCAGTAGTTACTTCACAACATTTGCATGTGATTGGTTGGTGGAGGGCACCATCCCGTCCATGGTAGCATCTGTGGAGTCCAGGGCATCGCCATTTGAGTAGGCCACGGCATGGCTTGTGGGGACCAAGTCACTGGTGATGGGGTAGCCATCATGTAAGGAGGGCGCATCGCTGCTGATGACATCCATGGAGAGTGCCCGTACAGTGGTGGTGCACGCGGGTCATGAGTGGTAGTAGCTGCACCTGAAGAGAGATCACCAGTCTGCACGTTATTGACATCTTGCCGCCGTGGTAAACCCAGTTCATCATATGTCAAACGTTGAGGTGGGTGTCTGTTTCTCTGAGAGCCTTGTCTACTATCTGGTGCCTCAGGTTGCTCTACCAATGGCTCAGATTCCTGTTGAACATCTGATGGTGGCTCCATGGCCGGTAGAACAGTATCTGCAACATGTGCTGGCTCTTCTGCAGTCTGTACCTGCTCTTCAGGGCCACAGGCTGTCTCCAATGGAGGGGTTGGTTCGTCGTGGTGGTCTTGGTCTGGGGCCACTTCGGCTGACTCTGGGGCAACTTCGACTGGCTCAGGGGCAATTATTGGCTGTGCCGGAATGAATGGCTTTGCTGAACTATCGAGCACAGTGGTTTTTGATTGAGTAGGGAGCTGGAGCAAGATTTCATCATCAGAAAGCTCTGAACTGTCAGAGTCAGGGTGTGGTGGCACGTTGTTTCTCTGTTGCCGTGTTCTCTGTGATGGTGGCCGCCGTTGGGCAACATCAGTTTCACAGGGTTGTTCAACCTGGAGTTCATCACAGGGTAGAAGAAGATTTCTGTGAAGTGTTCTGGGGCGTCCTTCACCACTCTCTGGTTGTAAGTCATAGACTGGAGAGTTTTCTCCCTTCCGGCGCACTACAATGTGGATCCCCTTCTCCCAGTAGGCTCGTAATTTTCCTGGTCCTCCCGTTTCATTGAGATTTCTGATCAATACCCGATCCCCTGGTTGGAGTACAGAACTATTGACCTTCTTGTCAAATTGCTGTCTTCCTCGTGCTGCTGCTCTGCCTGCACTTTGTCTGGCCAGTTCATATGCTGCCTCCATTTGGGCCTTCCATCGTCTGCTAAATTCTCGATGGTCCATTTGGTCGGTAGTGTTCTGTTGTAGTCCAAAAACAAGGTCAATTGGGAGGCGTGGTTGCCGTCCATAGAGAAGGAAGAATGGGGAGAACCCTGTTGCATCAGATCGAGTGCAGTTGTAGGCATGCACTACCTTGTTTACAGAGTCCTTCCACCTCATCTTGTCCTTTTCAGGTAAAGTCCGCAACATCCCAAGGAGGGTTCGGTTGAACCGCTCAACCTGGCCGTTTCCTTGGGGATGGTAGGGGGTGGTTCTTGATGGTGTGATGCCACACAACTTCTGTAGTCGCTGGAACAGGTTGTTCTCGAACTCCCTTCCTTGATCGTGGTGGAGTTTGTTAGGAAAACCGAATCTCAAGATGAAATCATTGAAAATCCTGTCCGCGGCCGTCTTTCCAGCTTTGTTTGTGGTTGGGTAGGCCTGGGCGAACCTTGTGAAATGGTCCATTATTACTAGAATATACTCATATCCCCCAACACTTCTTTCTAGGTGCACAAAGTCGATCGAGATCATCTCAAATGGAGCAGTTGTTACAATACTTTGGAGGGGAGCTCTTGTTGGGCGGTTTGGCTTTTTCTGCTTCAGACACCGGCAAACGTTGTTCACATAATGTTCTATGTCACGCTGCATGTGGGGCCAGAAAAATCTATCACGAGCCAGATGGACCACCCGCTCTGAACCGAGGTGCCCCATCTCTTCATGTAGCTCCTTAAATACCATACTGTGGTATTTTTGAGGTAGAACCAACTGTTTCTTGTCACCTGATCTTCGATGAAGAAGGCCATTACTATCCAGCTCGAGTTTGTCCCATTCTCTCAGAAGGGCGGTGGTATTGGGATGTAGTCTCAATCTGTCATGCCTATTTGGACGACTGCCTTGTTGGAGGTAAGTTATGACGTGGTGAGTACCCTCGTCATCCCACTGTGCTGCCTTTATCTCTTCCTTTGTGAGGTAGTGAGTACTGCTAACTTTGTCATCAGGGCAGGATACTGATGTAGATAGGGCAGAAACCCAAGGACAACATCTAGAGTCAATCGCAATAGCTGCCTGGACCACTGCAGTTGTTTCTTCTGGTTTGACCTCACTTGTGCACTGTGATTGGTATTCCTCAAAGTTGAGAGGCATGCGGGACAGGACATCCGCATCAGCATTGTTTCTTCCTGGTCGATATTTTATGTTGAAGTTGAAATCAGCCAGCTCTGCAACCCATCGATGCCCCGTAGCATTGAGTTTGGCTGAACTCAGCACATAGGTCAGAGGGTTGTTGTCAGTGTATACGGTAAACGATGGTGCGTAATAGAGGTAATCCCTGAATTTTTCGGTCACCGCCCACTTCAGAGCCAGGAATTCAAGTTTCCCTGAGTGCAAGTTGTAGTTCTGTTCTGCTGGACTGAGTGTTCGGGATCCATAAGCAATTACTCTCATTTTTCCATGCTGTTCCTGATAGAGGACTGCTCCAAGGCCATGGTTTGATGCATCGGTGTGGAGAATGAAAGGCTTCTCATGATCGGGGAAGCCCATTATCGGGGGATGGGTGAGGCAATCTAATAGGCTTTCTAACACCTGCTGATGGTCTATCGTCCAAGCAATCTTCTGCTTAGATGATACCTGGGAATTCCTCTTTTTTGAGGTTGACTTGGGGTTTGGTCTTTTTGGGGCCTTATTGTCATCCGTTGATGCCATCTTGTTGCTGTCTGAGTTCCGGAGCAATTCATATAGGGTCTTGGCTTTCTGTGAGAAACTTTGAATGTATTGACGATAGTATCCCAATAAGCCAAGTATTTTCCTTAGGTCTCCAACTGTGTCAGGTCTTTTGTCTCGCAGGGCTTCAACTGCTTTTATGTCTGAGGGGTCCATTTTGTGCCCTTCAGCAGAGACGATGCGGCCAAGGTATCGGACTTCACTTTTAAACAGACTGCATTTACTTGGTTTCAGCTTCACACCCTTTTCCTGAAATCGTCTCAGTATTCGACGGAGATTTTCAAGTTGACCGTCAAAAGTTTTGCTGTACACCAAGACATCATCTAAATAGACTACAGCTACTTCACCCACCAGGCCTTCCAGACAATTTTCCATTGCTCTCTGGAATACTGCGGGGGCATTGGTTAACCCAAATGGTATCCGATTCCATTCGTACAAACCCCAAGGAGTGATGAACGCTGTAGCTTGTCGACTCTCTTCTGCCATAAAGCCTTGATGATACGCTTTGCCTTGGTCAAGCGTCGAGAACCATCGATTACCGCCGAGACTGTCGAGGACATCCTGAATACGGGGTATCGGTTGTCTGTCTGGAATCGTCTTATGATTGAGCTCACGGTAATCGATGCACAGGCGAAGGGACCCGTCCTTCTTCCTTACACAGACCACAGGGGAGGAGAAAGGGGACTCTGATTTCTCTATCCAGCCTCTATCAAGCAGGTCTTGCAGGTAGGACTTGACTTCTCGGTAGAGGGGAGGTGGCACAGACATGTATGACTTCTGCACTGGGCGTTCGTCCCTCAAGCGAATGTGCATCTTAAGGTCTTGGATACATCCCATGTCACGGTCATCTCTCGAAAATGCTCCTGCCTCTTCCCTCAACATCTTGTTGACATTCTGGCGTTGAGCCTCTGTTAAGTGACTTAAGTCAACTGGGGGTGTCCATGTTTCTTTGGAGGAATGTGCAGCGGAGACTTCCTTTACCAATGTAGCTTGTGATGCTGGAGTGGGCCGCTCGGGTATTGTCTCCATTGAAAGAAAGGTCTGTAGTGTACCCAATGGTGTTTGTTTGTGCAGGATGACATCATGATGAGCTGTGTTTTGAACCAAGATGGAGATTTTGCTGGAGGATCTCTTTTTCAGCCGAATGACTGATGGTTGAGGATGAAGATCTTCTGGCCATTGGGCATCAACATCTGGTTCAAATATAACTGTAGTGTCTCCAGTCAGCAGGCCTGGTGTCACTCTGCAGGTCACCTCGGTAACACTTCTGCTGGGTATGGTGACACCTTTCCTACCAACCTTGACACAACAGATCTCTTCTGGTTGCTCTTCTTTGATGAGGTGTACAAGCGCTGTCACTACTCTCCTTGTCATCGATGGAAATGCTGCTCTTACAGTGTGAACAGGGTTTGAATGAGGGGTGTCTCTTTTAACAATTTCTTCGATTACGTTGTAACCAATTATGGGGACTCCAGAAGTTGCCCGTGTCACCAAAACTGGAACTTTAATTTCGTGCTTCAGTCCTGTCGTCAAACTGAAGGAGACATTAAGCCAGCCATCATAGGGGATAGGGGATCCATTTGCTGCTGTCAGGTTTAAGTCAGCTCCTCCAAGCAGCTCACATAGGGGCCTCAACTTGGCTTTTGGCAGGTGAACTGCCTGCCAATCAGCGGGTATGATAGTGACCTGGGCTCCAGTGTCCCAAAGTGCCTGGGTCTTTGTCCCGTCTATCATGCAGCTCACCATACACCTCCTACCTACTAGTCGGCTGACACTCGCTTGTCTTGAGGGGGCTATGGAACAAATGTGGGACTTCTGGATACTGCTTTTGCAGGTTACTGACCGTCCCGTGGCAGTAACCCTTGACCGTTTCCCGGTTGATTGCGCCGCCACTGTCTGCATCCACGAGCAAAATGCTCCCCAGAGCCACACTTGTAGCAATGCTCGCAACTTTCGCCAGTGCCATTCTGTTGGCAGTTATTACAGCCTCTCCGTCTGTTGGTGTCACGGTTGGTTCTTGGGGTCCATTGTCGGGGCTCATTGGGTTGGGATAATGACTGTTGCAGCCCGGCTATCTGGGTTTTCAGGGTGGCGATCTCGGCAATTCCTGCCTTGAGCTCGGCAAGGTCGGCCATCAAACTGCCCTGTCGTGGCTGCTCCTTTAGTCCAGCCCTCGATTCTTCTCTGCTGGGTCCCTGCTGTTGTACCAGTTTGACAGAGAGGGTTTTGGCATTGGTGGAACCCAGTTTCTCCTGCCGTTCTGCTTCCTGACGAGCTGCTAGGTTAATTTTTTCAAACAGCTCTTCATCAGTTGTACTCGGATTCTGTAGGTAGGGTCGCAGTTCTGACTTTACAGCATCGCTCCTTAATCCTGTCAGAAGCCCATGCAGGAACATGCTTTGCACAAGCGTAGGGTCATACTTTAAACCAGAACCTGCCTCCTGACTCGCAAAGACAACTTTTTGCTTAAGGTCAAGGGCACGGACGAGAAAGCCCTGTGGAGATTCCTTGATGTCCTGAGTTACACGGGATAGTTGCTGATACAATTCTGTTGCGTCCTTCTCCCGATAGTGGGAACGCAGAACTTGACGGAGACTAGGTAGAGTCAGTGCTACCCTACCTTCCAGGTAACTCCGCAGGGGAGAGCCTGGGGATATTGCACGGATGACGCCTTCAATGATCTCGCGTTCTGTGTGCCCCTTCAAACGACCATTCTCAATTTGGTGGGCCAAGCTGGAGAATGACAATTTATCCTTCTGGCCTGGCTCTCCTATCTGTCCAGAAATTTTAAATTCTCGTCTCGCCAGAGTCATCAAACTGGTGGGCGTGATGGGGGTGTTTAATTGTTTAGACTCCAGTTTAGCCTCTATCAGCGGCTGCTGTCCAGCTGTCGGTTGAGAGTGTGTTGTAGGTTGGGGTTCGATGGTCGGCGATGACTCCATTAGTGACTCTGATGTGGTGCTTGTCTGAGGTTTTTCAACTGAAGGTTGAGTTTCAGGGACGAGAACCTTCAGGAAATCTTGTAACTCCTTGAAACTGCCCATGCCTTGGTCTTCCATCTCATCAATCTCATCCCGGTTGAGATGGCGGTTGACTTTCCGGACAAGAAGCTGACAGTTGTCTTCTTTAGCTTCCAGAGCCTCATATCCAGGGAGATTCAAGAATTTACAGACTCTTAGTAGTTGATCCCTGGTTAATCCACTGACCTGGTGCATCAAGGACTGGCATAACTCCTGTGCTGACTTCTCCATCTCTGGGCCGAATCTCTGCTTCCGACTCTTTGCTTGGTCTCTTGCTCGATTTCTCTTACGGCCTTTCGATCTTGTCATCTGCCACGGCCAGTTATTCTCCTGTCTCTCAAACTACCAGGTCTGGACTCATCTTACTGAAGCATCGGTGTTGGGTTCATGGTCGCTGGACAGGCGCTGTTGTTTAGCATTATATCAGATATAGTGCTGTAACACACCTGTCCCGTCGGAGGTGCCAAATGTTACACCCGTCGTAAACAAAATGTTTACTCCTAGGTGTACATTAAAGTTCTGTATAAAAAGGATGAAAGAAAGTGTGATTCGGTGAGTGGTCTTAAGCTTTTAATAAAATACAATGTTGCTCTCACTGTCACATCATCCAGTATCGAGCTATTCTTTACAATAATATCTGTTCTTTACTTGAGATAAACAAATACTCAGAGTGTCAATAGCACATGTAATAAGTTTAAACCTATTAATCCTGACTGTGTCTGTGAAATTACTACACTTCTGAAACTTAACTCCATACATAGAGCAATGCAGTCATTTTGCCAAGTAATCAAAACAAAGAAACACATAAGATAAAAGATAAAGAAACACATTAACTTAAAATCCTACATAACATAGGTTAGGGTCTTGAGTCTGGTATAAACAAAAGCAACTTAGCTAAAAACCCTTTAAGTCTCTATATAACCTGGCACTTGCCTCTTGAAAAGTAAAACAAAGAAAGTTCTTCAGGCAGAGTGGCTATCCAAAGCTATCTTGGCTAAAGAGCCACCACTGACCAAGCCCTCAGGGGTTGGAGTTAATGACCCTATCAGACTTTATGTCTCTACACCAGGTTATTGTTTCAGACCATGGTGGTCTCATGTACATGTGTACATACAGGTAGCTATACATACTGTGCTGTACAATGGCTATTACTGAATTTATAAAATAGGGAACTAACCCTGACTTTTCCCCTTAAAAGTATATATAGTTGAAAAAGTCATAAAACACAAATCTTAGTATCAATCATTTCTATAGAGTATGAGCTATCAGACACTCAAGTTAATTAATCAAAACATAAAAAGGAAAAGGAATTAAACTCTGAATCACCACAGCACACTTTAGAGCTTTCAACTAACTTTAGTTAAAGGACTATAGGCTTACACAGTAGTCAATACTGTTTCTTTAGTGGAAGTTAAAGCAAAGTTTCAGGAGATCAATCTCTACTATACTTACGCTGAAAACAGGCCAGATTAATACAATATCAAACTACATATAAGAACTTGTCAAATTATGCAAAAGAAAATCCACATACCTGTATAAAAAGGATGAAAGAAAGTGTGATTCGGTGAGTGGTCTTAAGCTTTTAATAAAATACAATGTTGCTCTCACTGTCACATCATCCAGTATGGAGGGATAGCTGTGGGGTGAGACCCATACCAACTCACTGTGGTGTTGCTAGCCTGCTGATTGGTTAAAATTTGGCTGTTGAAAAAGGGGGGCTGCCAAGCAGCTGTTGAAAAATTAGGGGGGCCACAATGGGACCTCTACAATACCAATCTTTATCCAAGTCCAAACGTGTTGGTGTGGAGTGATCATGGAGTGGAGGGTAGTGGAGGATTGAGGACTGTAGGCCCAAGTAAGAATTGCTTATCGCTGGGGCAGGCATACCAATCTTATCCAAGTCCAAACGTGTTGGTGTGGAGTGATCATGGAGTGGAGGATTGAGGTTGCCTGTTGGCCAGTTGGCCTTGGCCTGGTAGAGGTTTTAAGGAAATGGTACGTTTTGCATCACATGTTCTTGTCTCAAATCGTAAACAGCTCTGCGTCAGAGGATGATGAATACGAGCCAGTTCTGAAATTCGGCTACGATGCAACAGCGCCCCCGCAGCCCACCACAGTCAGCAAGCAGGCAAAGAGCGGCCCCAGTGCCAACACCAAGGCCATGAGTCTCGGGTGGCTGAAGAAGCAGATAGAGGGTCAGTTTGGCCAGGGGAGCAGTCCTCTCGGGATGAGCGTGGACAGCCTGTGCTCTAAGCTCCTCGGCGATCTGACGTCCGCAAAGTCGAACGATGAACTGCAGAATGAGGTGAGAGTAAAGGAAGTGCGCTTAAGTTGCAGGGGCAGAGAAGTTGCTGTGAAACCTGTTTATCTGGCTGAAGTTCAGTGAGGCAGCATAATTTATTAATTCACATTTCCAATTTTCACCGGCTTTGAATCAAGTACAAGTACCAAATCAGGACAAAGTCAATCAGGACGCTAATTCACTGTTTCACTCAAAATCAGTACCACCTAATTTGATGAAAGTGTTTGCGGATTGGTTTAAAAATGTGTTCATTGAAACTAGACGATGAGATGAATTTTATTTCCAAACCTTCAGGAGAAGTGCTGAGAAAGGGGAAAGATCGTCTTATTAGTGTCTGGGATTCATTTACCGAGGAAATATGAGACCTTGAAGATCTTTCTTTCGTCTTTATATATATATTTTTTTTGTCGAATCACAGTTGTTTGAGCTTCTGGGATTTGAATGCTTTGAGCTGATTGAGCAGCTGTTGACAAATCGGACCAGGCTTGTTCAAGCGGCCAGCCACAACCAGATGTCACAGATTATAACAGGTGGGTAAAAAGACTCCACAGTAAAGGAGTGAAGTTTGGAATGATTTTCACTTCCTCGTCTTCTTTCAAAGATTGAAGGCTTAGGCAAGGGTGGGTGTACATTAATAACAAGTTGCCATCTGGACTTTTTTTCCACGTCCAGCCTGACAGGATTATTTTCTCAGAATTGTCGGAAATTTTTTTCTTTGAGAGTACCACTGACACAAAAACCTTGATTTGACAAAGCCAAGAGAACAAAGATCCTTTTTATAGCACCAAGATTTTCCTTTCCTCTAATGAGAAAATGTCAAATTAAATACCCTGTGAATTGCAAAACGACAGCCGAGGATTGGTACTTAATCTGGAACCAAGGTTGGATCTCTGATTCACTCTGACTAACCGCCGTTGAGCCGAAATGCAATGAATAAGCAATGGTGGAAGTCTCTCGATGTCTTGTAATCCTCTTCTTGGTTGCTGCTGGGATTTGTTGTTGTTGTCCCGTCCTCCTGGTGGGATTCTTTTGGCAGAATTGCGAGATATATTTTTCTTTGAGGGTACCGCTGGCACAAAGAAACCCTGACTTGACAATGCCAAGAGAAGACATATTCTCTTTGTTGGATTGTCCGTTTTGTTGCTTGACCGAGAAAACATCAAATTCAGGCAGCGTGAGTTGCAAAACATTGGCTGTTACCTGTGGCATAGGAGTGGCACTAAACATGGAACCATGGCTTGACTGGCGGCTCACTCTGACTTACCTCCATTCAGCCAAAATACAATGAATGAACAATGGTAGGAGCCTCTTGATGCCATATTATCCCCTTCTTGAACAAAAAGACGACGGTCTATAATCAGGGATCACACAAAATTGCAAGTGAAATCACAACCTTTTTTTGTCTTTGTTTGGGTGAAACGAAGCGTTAGACAGTGTGTGTATGGTCTGCGCACGCTCCAAATGACCGGGCGACCTTCGCTCCGTTGGTCTGATTTATGTAAAGGCGTTGTAAGACGCCCTCCGTTTCCAGGCAGAGGAAACATTTGCGTGTATTCACGTCATCCAGTTTCAACTGGTTTTAAAAGCAATACTTTGGGGTTCTCAAGCATTATGAAATTGTGTACTCACATACAGTAGGTGTAACTTTAAGTGATGTTTTGTGGATCTTTTTCAGAGGGTAAGAGAGAGAGGCAATCCAGGCCTGTGTACGGCTGCCAAATTGTCATACAGGTATGGATTTTGATATTATACACAAATGGACCGGCAGTGATGTCACTAGTGCATGAAAAATCATCCCGAGGGACTGTGAGTGACCAGAAGAGGGTCCTATAGACCTATATCATGGTGCAGCCATCTTGTTTTTCTCCCATTCAAATCAGTGTAACCAAACCGAGGCTCGAAGGGCAAATAGTCAGGTTCCTTTTTGAACGGCGAACATCAGCATCCATTACTGTTATTGGATGCAGGGCACATGACCAAGATGGTGGCAACATGATAAAGGTCTGTTTCCCCGAGGCCGAAAGCCGTGGTCACTCACTGGCCAGAGGGGAGATAGATGTGCACTAGTGACCGAATTATGCCAGTCTAATAGGCTTATTTGTTATATAACACACCTTGAAAAATATGCAGGGGGGAAAAGGAAGAAAAACCTGTTATAACTCAACAATTTACTCGTAAGCAATTTAACAGTTAAAGAAACATTTTTAGTTTCCCTAGATTCAGATTTTTTAGTTGCTGTTCACTGGTCGCATCATGAGAGGGCACTGTTACCAGTAAATTGTTTTGAGTGTATTGCCCGGTTCAGGAAATATAGCCCGGAAATTATGCACTCGCGTCTAGTTCATGCCGGCGCAAATTTCATGCACCAGCCTATAATAATTAGTGACCATGTTTCAGCCAACCAGAATACAGAACCAGCAAGAGGTGTGTTATAATAGTTTACTTGGCTTGAAAGATTTTTCACCACACACCGCCGGGGATCTTCCATTTGATGACATAGTGTTTTGGCTGGTAACCTTTTAATAGTGTTAAGCTACTTTGTTTTGTGCTTGTGCTTTAAGCAGCTCTATGAAATTTGGCCTTGTTGCTGATTAGAACCAGTAGTGTAATATTTGTTCGTTGTTTAATCTAATATTCCAGTCGGAACAAGAGAAAGAGTTGAACAAGCAGATCCGAAGGGAGGAGAAGAAATTTGCCAGGCAGGAAGCTCGGAGTAGCTCGGGTCAAGGGTCAGGGGAGGAGCCTTTCTTTGACCCGCAGTATCTCAGGATGCAACGGTATGTGTTGACCCACTTCACCTGACATTATCATCCACGATAAAGCTTGGTTGCTCCATTCTTGGAGTTGGTTTTTCCTGTGTGTTACTGTGCAGTGCGTTTTTTGTTATTTATAGTGGCTTCAAAATCATTATTCGGAGATGACTGTGGTGTTTTTTAATTTTTTTTATTAATTTTTTTTATGGAAGTCGCCAGACACACAAGGCCACTCGAGGTGTGGGCTACAAATCAACTGTTTTTTTCCAGGGGCCGTTGCCACCTACTCCTGGGGCTGAAACAGGGTAACCCCCTTTACAGTCCGTAAGGATGTAGGCTTGGGTATCAACCATCAGAAGCCTGGCTGGTAGAGCAGAAGGCTCTACCTCCCAAACTTTTTTACGAAGCATTTATGGTTAAGTGCCTTGCTCAAGGACACAAGTGTCATGACCGGGACTCGAACCCACACTCCGATGACTCAGCCACCAGAGCTTGAGTCCGACGTACTAACCACTCGACCACGACACGCTACAAAAAAAAACAAAAAAATAACGCTGGGTGTATTTGTGGCCCAATAATGGCAGAAAACATCACCAAATGGATTTGCCTATGGTGTTCATGTGCGTCTGAGAGAGAACACTAACTGGATCAAAGCATCCAACTTGACAGACTTTGGAAAGCCCAGATGAAGCGTAGTTTGAAGAGTGAATGTTTCTCCTTTTAACACAGGGAACGTGCACTGATTGATGCAAGCATGGCACCCATATTGACCAAGCGTACCTCGGGTGCACCCAAAGCAGTTTATCCCAATGTGTACGATGCCTTGGCGGAAGCTCAAAAGTCGTCTGCTTTTGTTGGCGGAGGAAAGGTCAGTTTGAAATTTCAGTTTCGTTTGAAAACAAAACACATTCTTCCGACTCAATTTCATCCATAATAGAGAGGTTTCACGTGACGTCACCCAAGACCGTTTTCTAATGCTGCGTGCACAAACAGGCGCTGGAAATCATTCAGCAGACGACGCGCCAGCCATTGAGTTTGTACATGGCTGTACCCAACATGGCTGCGAAACGAAGTTTTCCCGGGGTCATGCAACCTCTCTATTTCAAAGTCAAATTAATGATGTTCTTGCTTTGCCAAAGTAATGAATTTGAAAATCATCGGAAAATAACATAGTAATTTTTACGTTTATGTTGAATTTTGTCAAAAAAGATGCACTAAATGTTATTAATCAATCATTCATAAATACCCTAGACAGTTTATCCATTCTGATTGGTCGAGAGCATGTCACATGGGGGTGTTTAAACGACTGATAAAGATATGGCCGAGAGTGTTTCTAACCATTTAGCAATTTTACTTACGTGGGCGCTAGTTTACGCGTAGCGCAATCAATGCATACCGGTACTCAATATAAAGTCTATTATTACGTGAGCATACGCGCAACCGTTGAGCATCACATGCAATTTGACCCTTCATGGAGCTTAAGGAGCTGAAGGACATTACAGGAATTGAAAAATAAATTTTGAGAAATCAGAAAAGTTTTACTGATTTTCGTACATTATTATGCTTTAAAAAATCAAAGTCATTTATGAATGGAAATAAAAGAGTAGTGACTCGGTCTTAGATAAAGGAATAAAAGAGTGGTGACCGAGGTCTTAAACGGCCGTCTAAAACCGGCAGGGTCGTGGCCGTGTGATAAAGGACCGAGCCGAATGTGAGGTCCTTTATCACACGGCCACGACCCAGCAAGGTTTGAAACGGCCGTTTTAGACCAAGCCACTACTCTTTTATTCCCATTTATACATGCCCTTTTCGTTAAAAAGCATAATAATGTAGAAAAATCCCCGAAATGTTTCTGTTTTTTTTAATTTGTTATTCATTTCTTGACATGTCCTCACGCTCATTTCGCGAAAGGTCGACGCTCAACAGTTGCACGTACGCACGCGCATTAATAGACTTTACATTGAGTACCGCTATGTATTGATTGCGTTACGTGTAAATTAGCACCCGCGTAAGCTAGTGCGCCAACACACGGGTGGCTGTAATGAGCACAGAACGCGCCTTCACAGCTCCAGCTATGTCTTTATCATCCATTTAAAACCCGTCACAGCTCCAGCTATGTCTTCATCATCCATTTAAAACCCGTCTTAAACAGTCATGTGACCACCTTTCAACCAATAGGAATGCCCAAATTGGCCCAGACTGACGGGGGTATTTATGAACGGCCATTTAACATGTTTAAAACCAGCAGGGTTGAGGCTGTGTGATAAAGGACCATGCCGCATGGGAAATACTATTCCCCATGGGACTTTTGATCGCCAATGCAGATGGGATTAACAGTGAATGTCACGTGATGTAAATTCCACCAATCAAATGACAAGGATCTGTGTATCAGTTATACAATTGTAGATAGTTGCGGATAGCATTCTGGAAATTTTGTGATGCAGTTTTGTTTCTTTGTTGCCGTTAGATCATGCTACCCGAGGGATTTGAACGCAAAAACATCAAAATGTATGAAGAGGTAACAATCCCTCCATCCCAGCCTGCCCCTACAGGGATCGGCAAACACCGTGTGCCAATCTCAGAGCTAGATGAAGTAAGTGTATAACCTATTGATTATTTGGGTATCGATTATTTTGGTATTGATTTTGGGAGTATTGATTATTTTGGTATTGATCTTTGGGGTATTGAATATTTGGTATTGAATATTTTGGTATTGATTTTTGGGGGTATTGATTATTTTGTGATAAAGCAAAAACTTCAATAATAATAAAATGCAGTTTGTATGTCACCCCAGGTAGCATCTCTTTATTTTGATTATTTTGGTATTGATTATTTTGGTATCGATTTTGGGGGTGTTGATTTTTTTGTGATATAGCCAAAACTTTAATAATAATAGAATGCAGTTTGTATGTCACACCCAAGTGGCATCTCATTAATTTTTTATAAAAAAGGTATGCAGAGCTATGTTTGAATCATCAGACCCATTTCCACATCACCTTGTAAGGGTTTACAAGGCGGTGCGGCGCAAATCTGCAGCCAACCATCCTAGAAACACCTGGACAAGCTTTTTCTTTATGATAAGTGCGCTGGGTTCTTTTACGTACATTACACAAAACAAGGAACCCACTGCTTTACGTCCCATCCGAAGGAGGAAGCAAGAATGGTTAAGTGTCTTGCTTGAGGACACAAGTGTCAAGACTGGGACTCGAACCCACACTCCGCTGATCAGAAACACCAGAGCTTGAGTCTTGTGCACTTGACCGCTCGATCACGACACGCAACAGATCCATACAGATCATTAACTTTACAAAGAGGTTGCCTGTAAAAAAGCATTTTAAAAACAACAGCTGAATAGGTCAGCAAAAAAAATGCCATTTTTCCTCATATTGAAAGTTCATAAAAATCCGACAATGCCAATTGCATAAATTAGGTTTTGAGTTTTCTTCCAGAGACTTTGCAATTCCCGCAAGCTTTTTTTTGGAATATTGGTACCAGCTAAAATACACAGCTTTATTTCATACTGTAGCCACCTGACCTCAACAGTGGGCATGGCCGTCAAACTTATTCTCTCGCAGGGTGTATTGGCCAGGATAATCGTTTCAAAAACAACATTTTGAAAGCCATCTACAAGATAGGTCAAAACGTGGTTTATTAACTTTATTTTTTTTTATAAAATAACAGGCTCTTTTAAATTTTATTTGCTGGATTCAATTCATCTTCATGGTCAAAACGGCGTGAGCACGTATCATATATCTTTAATGTCATGAGCTACTTTTTTATTTCTATTTCTTTTTCTCTGTCCAGATTGGTCAGGTGGCCTTCCAGGGGACCCGGCAGTTGAATAGAATCCAGTCGGTTGTTTTTGAAACGGCGTATAGCAGCAATGAGAACCTACTGATCTGCGCACCAACTGGTGCCGGGAAGACCAACATTGCCATGTTGACCATTCTTCATGAAGTGAAGCTACACATACAGCAAGGGGTCATCAAGAAAGATGAATTCAAGGTTTGTGGAGAGGCTGTGGAACCAGACGTCTGGTACTTCTGCAGACCGCATATGTTTTGAGGACAAGAAACAGATTGGATATTTTCAAAAATAAGAAGAAAAGAACAAATAGTATAGTTCCAATCTGAAAGCTCACTGATTTTAAAGTTCATACCAGTCTGCCAGTACCAATCCTCCAGAGAATTGTTTTCATCTAAAAGGTCACTAATTCTTTAGTTATAACCAGTACCAATCCTCCAGAGAAATATTTCCCTCTGAAAGCTCACTGATTCTAAAGTTCATACCAGTACCAATCCTCCAGAGAAATATTTATATCTGAAAGCTCTCTGATTATAAAGTTCATACCAATACCAATCCTGCAGAGAAATATTTCCCTCTGAAAGCTCACTGATTCTAAAGTTCATACCAGTACTAATCCTCTAGAGAAATATTTCCATCTGAAAGCTCACTGATTCTAAAGTTCATACTGGTACCAATCCTCCAGAGAAATATTTCTATCTGAAAGCTCACTGATTCTAAAGTTCATACCAGTACCAATCCTCCAGAGAAATATTTCCATCTGAAAGCTCACTGATTCTAAAGTTCATACTGGTACCAATCCTGCAGAGAAATATTTCCATCTTAAAGCTCACTGATTCTAAAGTTCATACCTATACCAATCCTCCAGAGAAATATTTCCATCTGAAAGCTCACTGATTCTAAAGGTCATACCAGTACCAATCCTCCAGAGAAATATTTCCATCTGAAAGCTCACTGATTCTAAAGGTCATACCAGTACCAATCCTCCAGAGAAATATTTCCATCTGAAAGCTCACTGATTCTAAATTTCATACCAGTACCAATCCTCCAGAGAAATATTTCCATCTGAAAGCTCACTGATTCTAAAGTTCATACCAGTACCAATCCTCCAGAGAAATATTTCCATCTGAAAGCTCACTGATTGTAAAGTTCATATCAGTACCAATCCTCCAGAGAAATATTTCCCTCTGAAAGCTCACTGATTCTAAAGTTCATACTTGTACCAATCCTCCAGAGAAATATTTCCCTCTGAAAGCTCACTGATTCTAAAGTTCATACTTGTACCAATCCTCCAGAGAAATATTTCCATCTGAAAGCTCACTGATTGTAAAGTTCACACCAGTACCAATCCTCCGGAGATATATTTCCATCTGAAAGCTCACTGATTCTAAAGTTCATACCAGTACTAATCCTCTAGAGAAATATTTCCATCTGAAAGCTCACTGATTCTAAAGTTCATACTGGTACCAATCCTGCAGAGAAATATTTCTATCTGAAAGCTCACTGATTCTAAAGGTCACACCAGTACCAATCCTCCGGAGATATATTTCCATCTGAAAGCTCACTGATTCTAAAGTTCATACTGGTACCAATCCTGCAGAGAAATATTTCCATCTGAAAGCTCACTGATTCTAAAGTTCATACCAATACCAATCCTGCAGAGAAATATTTCCATCTGAAAGCTCGCTGATTCTAAAGTTCATACCAGTACCAATCCTCCAGAGAAATATTCTGATTTAGAAGAAACCTTCATAATGAGGAAATATAGCAAATTTCTTTTTACTCATTCAGCAGAAATGGAACAGTCTAAATTTTACCTTGCGATAGTATTCCTCCCACTGTACTCTTTCGCCACTCGATATTTGTATACTATTTTCTCGTTTGAGATCCAAAGCTGACATCGATCATCTGGTCCTGTGGGTAAATTCCCAAAGAAAAACTTTTGTGTTGAAATTGTTTTCTTTTCCCTGCAGATAATCTACGTTGCTCCAATGAAGGCCCTAGCTGCAGAAATGGTCAGGAACTTTGGCGGCCGTCTAGCCCCTCTAGGTATCTCCGTCAAGGAACTCACAGGTGATATGCAACTCACCAAGTCGGAGATTGCAAAAACACAGGTAGGATTTCTAACCCTTACTCACATGTACATCGTCAGGGTCAAGAGTTTTGATTAGAGGAAGGGAGGCAGCGTAAAGATTGAAGAAACTATAATAATAATAACTAGTTCTTATATAGCCCATTTCACAGTAACGTCACAATGCGCATTCAGGTTGGCTCAGTGGTTTCTTTCCCTGCCTTTCACCTCTGTGGACCCCGGTTCGAATCCCGGACCGGAGCCTTGCATGTGGATTGGGTTTTCAGTCCCTACCTGATTGCGTGGGTTTTCCCTATTTGGGGTTTTCCTCCCACATCTAAAACTGACAATTCTTCTACATCTACTCTACACAGGTATCTTCAGGCCTATATGGGTTAAAGTGCAAGTCACTTTTGAGGGTCCTTTGGTGTCATTACCAAAAAGATATAATAATAATAAAAAAAATACGCTTTACATTAGTGCCCTGGGTCAATTGGGCCAATAATATTCCTGTAATCTTTCTCAGCTCCCTGGGGAGTATACAGCCCCAAGCTGTCGTGGCGCTCTGAAGGCTTTTTGAAACGCAATATCAACCTCTACCCATTTATACCCCTGGGTAAAGAGAAGCAATTACAGTCAAGCATCTTGCTCAAGGACACAAGTGTCATGACCGGGATTTGAAACCCACACCCCAATGACTTAACCACCAGACCTTGAGTCCGGTGCACTAGACCGCTTGGCCATGACATGCAATACTACACCGATTACATCTGACGCCACGAAACTTGCCAAAACTCACAAGTAATTGTACATTGTTGCGTCACTCATCTGCTTACGAGAACCTGCTTCAAGTTAGCGTGTCCTTTGCTTTGCTGATCCTAAGCAGTGGTCATGAAATAGGAACTGTTCTTAGCTCAAACATGTCTGCTTACAGGCTTTATGAAAGTGACCCCAGGTGTACAAAAAATGGATACCCAACAAGATTTGTTCCCTTTATCCCTGCTGCAAATTTAGCATCTATTAAAATCATTGCGGTACCCGCTGCTAAAACATGGGATTCGAACTGCCTCTACCGAACAAGCACGTTGGTCTACTAGTGGTAAGACATCTGCTCTAGAATGGCAAAGGTCGTGGGTTCAAATCCCACGCAAGGAATGTGCCTGTGGAATTTTTTTTCTTCACAGGTCTTTGGAAAGTACTGAGTACACACTGGGTAACTCACTCCGAGTGAAGTTATCCGAGAAGTCCCCTCGATCCACTAAGCGAAAGTAGTAGTAGTCCCGGCCGATTTCCTACCTCCCCAGGTAGTACTTAATAAGCAGGACAGTTCTTTTCGGAACTAAGTTGTCCCCCCCCCCCCCCCGAATTCCGAAATCCACTCCGCGGTAGTAGAATAATAACAGGACAAGTTCTCACAAGAACAATCTACTGTGTATAGCAAAGTAGATACAATCACATGGTGTTACCGCAAACCAAATATACATTGATACCTCACCATGCACTTCCTCAAAATCTATTAGATTTGTATTTGACAAGTTTTTTGGTTGTGCTAATCTTGTAGATGCTCGTCACCACCCCTGAGAAGTGGGATGTTGTGACCAGGAAGAGCACAGGGGACATAGCCCTGACTCAGCTGGTCAAGCTTCTGATCATTGATGAGGTACATCTACTTCATGAGGACAGGGGAGCTGTCATCGAAAGCCTGGTTGCGAGGACGCTTCGACAGGTAAAGGGGGGTTCAAAAAAAAAAAAAAAAAAAAAACAGTACATCAAAATTTTGGCCTTTTTTGTCCAAACAATTGAATGAAGCAGAAGATAAAAATGTTGACGCATTTCTTTTCTTCAAGACGACATAAAAAGTAAACGCAATTGACTAATTTCAGGTGGAGTCATCCCAAAGTATGATCCGCATCGTTGGTCTCTCAGCGACCCTCCCAAACTACATGGACGTGGCTCGCTTCCTGAACGTCAACGCTTATAAGGGATTGTTCTTCTTCGACGGGCGGTTTCGACCGGTGCCCTTGGGGCAGACGTACATTGGCGTGAAGGCGACCAACATGATGCAGCAGCGTATGGACATGGACAATGTGTGCTACGAGAAAGTACGGGAGATGGTGAAGAAAGGTCACCAGGTAAGTGGTACCAAGAGTTTTTTTTTTAAATGTTGGATAATTTCAAGATTTAATTCAAGATTGTTTTTTATTCTGTACCAGAATTTATGTCTTGGTGTCTTTGTTACTGAAAGCTTCAGCTCAACATTGGTAAACTGACTGTAAATGCTTCCATTCTTTGCACAAATCAAGATATATGTAATAAAACCAACCTGTGAAAATGGTAAAAAAGCATTCAGCATGTTTGTACGCATTCCTATAGGCAGAGTTTTCGTCTCGATATCACTTCAGGCAGAAATATTTCAAGGAAAGTTTTCTACCATTATTATCTTTATACCATGTAAGGTACATGTATATGTAAATCTGTGAACATTTGTGTTTTTTCTTCTTACCAATGTTGAGAAAACCTGTACCATGACATGGCTAACAGATGATGAACTGATATTTGATTTGATTTGAAATGGTTTCTTGATATTCGACCATCGCAGTCAACAGATGAATTACAGTCAGATTTCATAAGAAAATTGTAACATTCAAAAATTAACCAAAAAGCTTTGAAAAGGGATAAATCAAAAGAAAATAAACATCAAACAAAACCAGTCAGATATCAAACTGGATCATTATTATATATTTCTGGTAATGAAACCAAGGATGCCTCATAAGTGAACTTAATCACTGTAGCTCTCAAGCCTGAGGAAACCTGTAGACAAGGATGCTTGCTATGTGAACCAGAAACACCGGGGTAATTCCCCTACTCTTCCATGATAAGTGTACTGGGTTCTTTTACATGCACTACCAGTCCTAGTACACGGGACCTACGGTTTAATGTCCCGTCCAAAGGACAAAGCAATTATGGTAAAGTATCTTGCTCAGGGACACAAGTGCCGCGACCGGGATTCGAATTGAATAAGAATTAAATAAGAATTAAATAAGAAAAAATATAATAAAATCAAGTTGACAGTCATTCAAAGACTGGATAATATGAATTAAACAAGAACGAAATTAAGTTTAATTAAATGAAATTAAGTTGACACTCATTCAAAGAAAATTAAAATCAAAATCTTTACTACTAAGGAGCAAGCTGAGGACGTTTGTAATTGACGTGGCTATTACAGAAATATTTGAAATGGTGAATAAATATTTAATATTTGACTAATGAAGCCAACAGCTAAACTGCGGCCAGAATACATGAAATATCACGTAAAAAAATGAATCAAGACCCAAATAAAAAGAGAGCAAACAAGAACAATATAAACAAAAACAATAACTGACATTTGTCACAAGATTGCTCTAACAATGCAAAAAAATCAGAAAAAATGGAAATAACAATTTCCCGAAAGAGAACCCCAAAAAACCTGACTGCATTTTATGAGAGCGTTTGTTGTCTTTACTCTGTTTGGTCAGGGTGGCATTGTGACAACGATATTCTCAACAACCAAAATTAACTTCAACATCTTCTCTACACAAGTATCTTCCAGCCTACGGGGGGCGCAGTGCAAGTCACTTTTGAGGGTCCCTTGGTTTCATTACCAGAAAGATATAATAATAATAATAATAATAATAATAATAATTATGATTACTATGAAATTGGGGCCCAGAGGTCCGGCTTTCCCCCAAAGATACTCACATTATACAGATTGAAATTGCAGGCCTTGCACTTCAGCTTTTTGTAAAGTAGCCCAAGGAAGTCCCTGGAAGTTTTCGTTGCCCAAATTGTAAACATGTATTGTCATAAATGTATCTTCCTGATACTAATGGTAGCGATCGTAACCAGTTTAACGGTCAAATGCAGTTACACTCACACACTCAAAAAATAGATTAACACATTTCTAAAATGTTTTATTCACATCTGAAAGGGAAGAAGTATGAGCATTATAAACAAGTAAGTTGCACAGTTTTGAGTAGCCCACAGGGCAAGTTAAGAAGTGGTGTTTACTAGCCCATAGCAGTTTTTACCAGACAATGTATGCCGGGCTAGTGTTAAGGGTGAGCCCTGAATTGCAACCATCAGGTTTTTTAATGTTTTTCAAAGCAAACACAATTCTTAAGAGAAGCCGCAAACAAGTCAAAGCTGTAGAAATTTGATTGCATTCATTTGTTTCGGGTAAATATTAACCCCAAACTGGAGAACAGGGTCAGCCTTTCCAAAGTTGAGACTTTCTCCGGTGTTTGTTAATTTTTTATCAGTCCTGTAATGATCTCAGTCCATGCACGGTCAGGCAAGCAAACAACGTTTATCAACACCTATATTCTTTTTTGTGTGTAATTTTTGCCCTTCATCAGTTTGGACCTTGATTGATTTCAAAAAACTATTTATAAAATTGCTTGGTCAGTAGTAATACTGTCGTGGCCGAGTGGTTAGTGCGTCGGACTCAAGCTCTGGTGGCTGAGTCATTGGAGTGTGGGTTTGAGTCCCCGTCATGACACTTGTGTCCTTGAGCAAGGCACTGAACCATAAATGTTTCGTGAAAGTTAGGGAGGTAGAGCTTTCTGCTCTACCAGCCAGGCTTCTGATGGATGATACCCAAGCCTACATCCTTACGGACTGTAAAGGGGGTAACTCTGTTTCAGCCCCAGGAGTAGGTGGCAATGGCCCCTGGGAAAACAGCTGATTTGTAGCCCACACCTCGAGGCCTTGTGTGTCTGGCGACTTCCGTAAAAAAATAAGTAAATAAAAAAAAAATAATAAATAAAAAAAATACACACAAGCATTTGTATAGCACCCCCACAAAGATCGCAGCGCTTTACAGAGTTTACATATAAATAAAGTAAAAATTACAATGCGTTGCTGCAGATACAAAAACTATCACAAGAAAAGCGTAAATGGTATTGTTTACAGAAAGAAATGAGTTTTGAGTCAAATTTTGAAGAGCTGGTGTGCGTTGCCTTCCTGGATGTTACGGGGGAAGAGAATTCCAGAGCCGAGGGGAACAGGCTTGAAAGGCACTGTCTCCAGTAGGTAACTTAGTTTATGGGTTTCCGAAGACGTGTTTTGTCAAATGATAAGCGGGTGGCATAGACAGATGTGTTGAAAGCTTAGAAATGAACCAGAGAACCTGTACTTCCTAAACAGACACATTTAACCACGTCGTTCTTTACGGCGTTGCAAATAGTGTACCCCGCGGAAAACTCGATGTTTACCAAATCACCTTGCAAACCCTGACAAGGTGGCATATAACTGGAACTCATAGTTCAAACATACACGTAGCTCTGCATATCTGTGCAAAAATAGTGATTGCTTTGTGCTCGTTGGGTGTGATAAAGTGCTCTAAAACGAAACTGCATCGAATTTCAATTAAATTATTACAGGTTGATGGAATGATGGAATTGTTCTTTAATAAGGGAACAAATAAGTGGTGGTCTTAAACGGCCGTTTAAAACCAGCAGGGTCATGGCCGTGTGATAAAGGACCGAGCCAAAGGCAAGGTCCTTTATCACACGGCCACGACCCTGCAAGGTTTTAAACGGCCGTTTAAGACCGAGCCACTACTCTTTTATTCCCATTCATAAATGCCCTTTTGTTAAAATGCGTAATAATGTAGAAAAATCTTTGAAACTTTTCTGTTTTTTTAATTTACTTCTTGCCGCGTCCTCAGGCTCCTTTTCGCGAAAGGTCGACATTCAGCGGTTGCAAGTAGGCAGGCATACTAATCAGTAATAGACTTTACACAGAGTACCGTTATATATTGATTGCCTAAATTAGCGCCCACGTTAGCTTGTACGCCAACACGCCTGTGGCTATAATGAGCGCAGAACGTGCCTTCACAGCTTCAGCTATGTCTTTATCAGCCATTTAAATTCGGTCCTCGACAGTCATGTGACTACCAGTAGGACTGCCCAAATTGTCCCAAACTGACTGGGGTATTTGATGAATTGCTCTTCAAGTTGCTTGGGTTTAAACTTCAATGTGATGCGTCAGACATGTAAGGGAAGGACAGCATGATGACCTTAAGTCGTGCAGTGCTTGCCGAAACTCCCTGTTCCTCCAGTAGTAGATGAGGCAGTTCAACCAACAGTTGCTCATGAAAACGATGTCGGTGTAAAAATCAATGTTTTCATTGAGTCTGGTACTGTATATAGTTGTTTGGAAAGTTATAACTGATGGAGTCCAGCACAGGATCAAAGTGCCCGTTATGATAAGCACAGTGGTTGCAGACTTTGTACTGATCGACCCTGGAACATTCTGTCTCCCTGCAATGTTACCGATGATATTCTGAGCAGCAATGAGTCGTGCCTGACGTCGAGCAGCTTTCAGAATGTACGCATAAAGTATCAGGATTGTTCCAAGAGGAATTATAATAATGAATGTGTATAAATATTGGCAAAATTCACATTTCAGGTATTCACATAAAACTCCTTCCTCAGTTATTTCTGTTGTGAATAGTTCACTGGTTCCATGTATGATGGCGTAAATTACAAGAGTCAAGATCCATAACAGAGCTATGATGACCTTCGACTTTTTCGGTGTTATTAATCTGGGGTAATGCAGCGGATGAACGACGGCAATAAAGCGATCAACTGTCAACAGAAGAAGTAGCATGATATTCAGCGTAAATAGGAAAGCTCCAATCATGTCAGTGATCCCATACAGCAGACAGGTAAATTGTCCATCAACGCGGTTCTCCAATAAACTGTTAATCAGCAGAGGAAGTCCATAGAAAATCCCAATGCAGAGATTAGAAAGTGTGAGGGACATCATGAACAGCTTGGTGGTTTCCTGGATGCCTCTGACGCGATGAAAAACCAAAAGGCATACTGAATTCAGGACCACTATCAGAATTATAGTGGGTCCAAGCAGAACGATGGCCGATATTTTCAGCAGGTTCTGGTCACCGGCCGTGGGCAGCTGATGGTAGCCAGGTCCTGAGGAGTTCACACTACTGACTGCCTCTGCTCCCATCCTGATTTAGTGTACCTTTTGGGACAGACTAAACTTGTCTGACAGATGATTTCGTACAGACTCGTTAGTGCTTTCATCAAGAAATGTCGACGGAAATCTTATGTGTTTGCTTAGGATTGTAGTCGTCTCCGTATAAAAGGCAATGAACCACTGCCAAGTGTGGTAGAGATTAAATTGTAGATTCATCATCATCATCTTGGTGAAGTCTGTGCACATGGAGCGCGTGGGTTGTTGCTCGGTGACTACATCGTGGCGCGTTAATTGATTATTTTTTGGCGTTAGGCATCTCGGCAAAACGTAAATAATCAAGGAGTTGCCATGGTAACATGCAACAAGTCGCTGACTGTTATTCCAATGGTGACAGAGATGGACAACAGGTTTGTTCCCTGGGAATGCAAACAATGACGACAGTTAAAATGATTAGAAACAAAATCCATGTCTTTGAAGAAGGCAGCAGTGTTTAAATGAAGTTAAACTCGGTTATTTCCTGTCAACTCAATCACTCAAATAAATATTTGACTTACCTTTGCAAACATTGGACGACTTTGATTGATTGTGGAGCAGTTCGAACTTTGAAGCCAAAACACTCTCTTAAAAACTATTATTATATATATTTTTTTCAAGGAAATGCAAGAGTGGTGACCAAGGTCTTAAACGGCTGTTTAAAACCGGCAGGGTGTTGGCCGAGCGGTCTAGCGCACCGGACTCAAGCTCTGGTGTTTCTGATCAGCAGAGTGTGGGCTCGAGTCCCGGTCTTGACCATTACTGCATTGTCCTTCGGATGGGATGTAAAGCCGTAGGTCCCGTGTGTTGTGTAATGCACGTAAAAGAAGCGAGTTATACTTATCGCAAAGAGAAGGGGTTTGCTCCGGTGTTTCTGGCAGTGGCTGCTGAATGTGCTGCAGCACCTTGTAAACCCTTATAAGATGCTACATAAATGGGTCTTATAATGCAAAAACTTCAAAAACCTGTCTTAAAAAATGACAGTAACAAGCGCCTTGAGTACCAAACTGCTGGTGGATACGTGCACTATATAAGACTCTGGTATTATTATTACTACTATTACATGAACCATTGCGGTAACAGTTTGTGTAAGCTGACCCATGTAATGAACAATACAGCTGTGTGATCCATACTGCAAGCAGTTTTTACCTTCATGCCTGGCTGCTCGTTGAAGACTCTGAACATGGCTATCTCAGCAGCTAGATACGTGCACTATATCAGACTCTGGTATTATTATTATTATTATTATTATTATTATTATAAAGGACACGGCCACGACCCTGCAAGGTTTTGAACGGCCGTTTAAGACCGAGTCACATCTCTTTTATTCCCATTCATAAATGCCCTTTTCTGTTAAAATGCATAAAAATATAGGAAAATCCGTGGAACTTTTCTGTTTCCTTGTAAACTTATTTTTCAATTCCTGTCACGCCCTCAGGCTCCATTTTGCAAAGCGTCAAATTGCATGCGACGCTCAACGGCTGCGCGCATAGACTTTACAGTGAGTGCCGGTGGTATGTATGTATTGATTGCGCTACGAGTAAATTAGCACCCGCGTTAGTAGAACTGCTGACTGATTATAAACATTCTCGGCCATATCTTTATCAGTCGTTTAAACACCCCCATGTGACATGCTCTGTACCAATCAGAACGGATAAACTGTCCGGGGGGGGGGGGTATTTATGAATGGACATTTAAATATAGAGCCAATTTTGACGCTCATGGCACAAGGACGTTATTAACCCCGTCACTGGGTCAGTTATTTCATTCCTTAAATCATCTCGGCTATCTCAGCTCCCTGGCTTGTTTGGGGAGTAGACGACCTGTGCTGCCAAGGGAGAGCGCCAAACTTCAAAATCACAATAACCATCTCTGCCCTCACAGGTACCCATTTACCCCCTTGGTGAAGAGAAGCAGTTATAGTTAAGCGTCTTGCTCAAGGACACTGGGGTTTGGAACCCACACCCTAGTGACTTAGCCACCGGAGTCCAGTACACTAGAGCGCTCGCATAGGTGTCATGTAGACTTGCTCAGTTCCCGCTGTTTTGGGTTGGATTACTTCTAAGCTGTGAGGCTAGGTTTTGATGCAGGGTTGTGGTTCGAACCTCTTGTGCTGCTGGAAATGCATTCAGTGTGATGGAGTTAAGCCCGGTTCATACTTAACGGGAAAGCGAAGGCAAAGCGCATTTTGACGACGCAAACAATCAGTATGCGCCATTTTTCAATTGTGATGCATGAAAATTCATTTTGCTTTCCCAATTCGTGTGAAGTATAAACCAGGCTTTACACAGCAAATAGTTTAATCCCTTAACCAGTTGGTGGTCCCGTCCCCTGCCGGAATATTTTTTCTTTGAGGGTACCGCTGGCGCAAAGAAACCCTGACTTGACAATGCCAAGAGAAAGATTCTCTTTGTTGGATCGTCCGTTTCGTTGCTCGACTGAGAAAATGTCAAATTCACGCAGTGTGAAGTGCAAAACATCGGCCGTTACCTACGACATAGGAGTGGCACTAAACACGGAACCATGGCTCGATTGCCGGCTCACTCTGACTTACCTCCATTGAGCCGAAATACAATGAATGAACAACGGTGGAAGCCTCTCTATGCCTCATAATCCACATTTTGCATGTCTTGGAACAAAAGGCAGAGGTCTTTAATCCGGGATTCTTGTGTGGGTGAATTGAAGCGTTAGACAGCGTGTGCGTGGTCTGCGCAATCTCCGTAGTTGAATGACCGGTCTGGTGGTCCAAAATTACTTAATGGCTTCGCAAGATGACTTCCGTTTCCAGGCAGGGGAAATATTTGCGCGTTAGCAGGACATGTGGTACCAAGTGGTTAAGATACATCCCTTAATGCAACGACAAAATCACATTCACAAACCCCCGCCTATTTAAAAAATTTCTTGCAAATTGTTGACACCCTGTTTTCCTGATCTTGGCTATAACCCTAGCTTTTTGTATGCTCCTCCTCAGGTGATGGTGTTCGTGCATGCTCGTAATGCCACTGTCAAGACAGCACAGACTCTACGAGACATCTCTAAATCCGAAGGGGACAGCTTGATGTTCAGACCTGACCAGTCACCTTCGTATGGAAGCGCTGAGAAACAGGTAAGGTGCAAAGAAAAGGGAAAACAGTGCCAAGAATTCATACATTTGTCTCCTTCTTGAACTGTATTTGCCTAACCAGTTGCAGGCAGGATTTTTTGTTGTCGTTCCATCCCCCTTGGCAGGATTCTTTTGGCGGAATTGCCGGAATATCTTTTCTTTGAGGGTACCGCTGGCACAGAGAAACCCTGACTTGACAATGCCAAGAGAAGAAAGATTCTGATTCTCTTTGTTGGGTCGTCCGTTTTGTTGCTCGACCGAGAAAATGTCAAATTCCTGCACCGTGATTTGCAAAACATCGGCCTACGGGATAGGAGTGGCACCAAACACGGAACCATGGCTCGATTGCTGGCTCACTCTGACTTACCTCCGTTCAGCCAAAATACAATGAGTGAACAATGGTTGAAGCCTCTCGATGCCACGTAATCCCCTTCTTCTCAATGGCCACAAAATACGAGTAAACGCTTGACCTTTTTCTGTCCTTGTGTGGGTGAATGGAAACGTTAGACGGCGTGTGCGTGGTCTGCGCACGCTCCGCAGTTGAATGACCGGGCGACCTTTGCTCCGGTGGTCCGAAATTACAAAATGGCATCGCAAGACGACCTCCATTTCCAGGCAGGGGAAACATTTGCGTGTATTGACGTCATCCGGTTTCATCTGGTTAACTATTCCTGTACACACACCAACACACACATATGTTGACCGGGTAAATTGAGGACTTGTATTTGCTCTCCCAATGTTTGGACTTTTTTAGCAATGTCCCTATTGGTTTTGTACACGAAAGAGAAGGGAGGAAGTCCTCGCTCTGTCAAAACACCGGGATCTCCTACATTCGCAGCGAATTTCGCAAAAAGTTTAGCACATTTTAATTTGGGCGAATTGTTCGTCGCGAACTTGTGATGTCAAATTTGCTTCGCGTTCGCATTTTCGTGAAGTATGAATCGGGCTTAAGGCGCTGTATGAATCAAATTGTTATTATTGCTATTGTTATTCATCCCCAGGTAAACAAATCTCGCAACAAGCAGGTTCGTGAGCTGTTCCCCGATGGTTTCTCGACTCACCACGCTGGTATGCTACGCCAGGATCGTACCATGGTTGAGCGATTTTTCAGGGATGGGCACATCAAGGTGATGGTGTGTACAGCCACGTTGGCGTGGGGTGTCAATCTGCCGGCACACGCTGTGATTATAAAGGTACTGTCTACAAAATGCCAAGATGGGAGCTGTCTTAATCTTACAGCTTACATTGCCAACGCATAAAAGTACAGGGTTCACCCCATGCACAAGCTAGCGTATCGGGTTGATTTGTGTGAATAGACCGATCCATTAAGCCCCGCCTACCTTAGCAACTGCCTAGCAACAGCACATGGTGTGACTTTCTTTGCCAGTGGTTTGTTTGCTTTTCTTATGGGATTTTAACATGTCGGACTTTCTTTGCCATGACCATCGCAGCAATGGTTCGGGTTGTGGCCACACACAAGTATGAGATACACACACGTACATATGGTTTTCTTAATTGGTATGGATTTAATTTCAGGGCCTTTTGAGCATTGCCTCGAATCCAAAGAACGATGCAAACAGGAACACTGTTAAACCACTTTTACACGACGGTACAAGGACCACTGCTGTGGGATTTGCACCACCAGAAATACAAAGAAATTAAAACAAAACAAAAGTTAGTACAGTTGTGTGTGCTGTTGTATTTCAGAACAATGGCAGTGGTATGTTTACTTTTCTTATGGGATTTTAACATGTCGGACTTTCAGTGGCATTGTCAAGGCTGTGATTGGTCAATACATTAGTAGCTGGGGCTTAATGGATCGGTCTGATCAAATTCACAAAAATCATAAAATAAAACCATTTAAAATGTTCCATGTAGCACAGTAGAGCTTTTAAAACCAAAGATAAGCATCAAGTAAAAAAACACATTCAGTGGACCAGGTTTCAATTCAGCATGCTTTGTCCATACTTGCGAAAAAAAAAGGTTCCAGAATGCGACACAGTTTTGAAAAATCCTGGGGAGAACCCCAGATACAAATAATGAGTAGACCCCTTACACCTTACATTGGCCGCCATCGCTGAGGTCAAACAATGAAAATGCGCATGTGTGTATGTGCCACGCAAAACTCTCAGCCAGTGATAGGTCTTCCTTGGACCTCAGTGAGGGCGCTGTTTGTGCTTGTGACGTCATATGCAAGGTGTCTATTGAAAGGGAAGATATGATATCTAACGTACAATGAATTTATTATTCACGCAAGATTAGTATAAAATTGTTAGGTAGTAACGAATGCAGGGCCCCAATAGACCTTATGCGTCTGACGTCATGAGTCCCATAGATATATGTACAAGCAGCGCCCTCACTGAGGTCAAAACGGCCGTAAGTTTACTGTAGGAAAACGGCTGTGCATACCCTCTATGGAAACCAAGGTTTCCATTGGGGCCAGTTTTAACCATATAGGCATACCCTGGGTAAAGAAACGTAAGCGATAAATGAATATATTAATAAGAGTTTGGGAGCGGACACAGAGAATCATCACACCTCGTCTGTCTTTGCTCACAGGGAACCCAACTTTACGATGCCAACAAGGGTTCCTTCAGAGACCTAGGCATTCTGGACGTGATGCAGATCTTCGGGCGTGCGGGCCGCCCCCAGTACGACGACTACGGCGAGGGATTCATAATCACCACCCATGATAAGCTGTCCCACTACCTGGGTCTGATGACCAGACAGAATCCCATCGAGAGCCAGTTCATCGAGAGTCTGGCCGACAACCTCAATGCGGAGGTGAGATAACCTGTAAACATTCCGTGACCAGTCTCGTTTTAGTGCAAACATAAAAAAAAAAACACGTTTTGTTTTGTGCAGGGATTTTGTGTACATTCATACATGCTTATTTCCGATGTGAAAAATATTAAACAATTTTGCTTTTGGGCGTCTTCAAATGATATTTTCTGGAATTTTACAGTATTTTGGACGAAAATATTTTTGTGGAGGATGGGTACTAGTATAAACGTTGAGTCAATGAAATTTGAAATAAAAATTTATCAATCCCCCCTCAATCATTACCAGTCCTGATTTGCGCCACCTCATTTTGTATCTCTTCCAAGGTGTTGTATTATGGTTGCTTCATCTCATAAAATCATTCGTAAGAATCTCCACCAGATTTGATAACTCGGCGCCAGGAGTGTCATGTATGACAGACATGGTGCACTATAAATGCACACTATCAGAGTTCTCCCCATGCATAAGCTAGCGTATCGGGCCGTTACGCGCAAATTATGGGCCGATACGCAAAAATTACGGCCGATACGCAAAAAAAAAAAAAAAAGTTTTTTTTAAGATTTTAATATCAAATTCACTAAAAATCCTATTATAAAACCATTTTAAATGCTCCAGGATGCACAGTAGAGCTTTTCAAACCAAACATTAACAGTAAATAAAAACATTCCAAGGGCCTGCTACCAATTCAGCGTGCTTCGGCCACACTTTCAAAATTTGGGTCCAGAATGCCCCACAGTTTTAAAAAATCCTGGGGAGAACCCTGACTATTATTATTATTATTATTATTATTATTATTATTATTATTAACTTGGTAAGATATTTTGCGTACCCCCAGATTGCTTTGGGTACGGTCAGTAACGTGGATGAAGGTGTGCGGTGGTTGAGTTACACCTATCTTTATGTCCGGATGCATCTGAACCCACTGGTGTACGGTCTCAACTACAAGATGGCGGAGGTAGGTTTAATACGGTCGGGAAGTTTCCATGCCGCATATCGACCCAATTCACCTGACTTTAGCATGACAACAAACTTGGTTGCGCAGCTTTTTGACGTCAGTTGCCCCCGTGTGCTATAACAGAGTAGTGCGCATTTTCTTTAGCGTCGCACCGTTTACACTCCCAAAGTGGCAAATGTGGCAGACAATAGCCGCGTGTGACGTTGGTAGGAGGGGTCATTAGGCCACATGTCTCACGCACATCCGAACAATAAACTGCATGACTTTTAAAACACAATGAATCGGACTGCAGTAAGCAGTAAACACCAACACTAAACAATAAAACACAGACAAGGACAACAATAAAAAGAAAGTGTAAAAAACAAACTGGCAAGAGCGTTAAAAAGTGGATGGGACTTAAAGCCGTAGGTCCCGTGTGTTGTGTAATTTTTTTTATTATTATTTTTTTTATGGAAGTCGCCAGACACACAAGGCCAGTAAGCCACTTGAGGTGTGGGCTACAAATCAACTGTTTTGTCCAGGGGCCGTTGCCACCTACTCCTGGGGCTGAAACAGGGTAACCCCTTTTACAGTCTGTAAGGATGTAGGCTTGGGTATCATCCATCAGAAGCCTGGCTGGTAGAGCAGAAGGCTCTACCTCCCCAACTTTTTTACGAAGCATTTATGGTTAAGTGCTTTGCTCAAGGACACAAGTGTCATGACCGGGACTTGAACCCACACTCCGATGACTCAGCCACCAGAGCTTGAGTCTGACACACTAACCACTCGGCCATGACACACCACAAAAAGGACTCGATAAACTTATTGCTAAGAGAAGGGGTTTGCCCTGGTGTTTTCTGGCAGTGGCTGCTGAATGCGCCGCAGCAAGTTGCTATATAATTGGGCTCATAATTCAAACATATAATGAGTGCTGTAAGACTCGAGGGGTAAGATAAGAAGCCAGTCAGAAGCCATTCAACCGGTTACTGCCGTGTAGCCAGGGATCACGCCCCATTGAAATACGACACAACCATAGAGCTAGCTCTATGGATATAACCTGGGAAGCGGCAGCACAGGGAACATCTTAAGGAGGATGCTACTTTTTTGTTTTAAATAATATCAAGCAATAAGCCACAAGGGAAACTGACTTGGTAAAGTTTAAATCAACCCAAATTTGATTTAAAATTTACCGAGTCAGTTTCCCTTGCCGTTTATTGCTTGATATTAATCAAACATGTAAATGTATGGCAGCTAAATTGTTTTCCTTATCACGTATAATTTAGTTTTTATTTGAAAGTATTCAGAGATCATGGTTTTTAAAAATAAATTGTCTAGAATGATCCCGGTCTTGAGAAGTACCGCACCGACTTGATCACCACCTCGGCCCGTGCCCTAGACAAGGCTCACATGATACGCTTCAATGAGTCGACGGGCGATTTCAACTCCACGGACCTGGGGCGCATCGCCAGTCACTTCTACATCAAGTATGCCACTATTGAGACGTTCAATGATCTGCTCAAGTCGACGATGACGGAGGCGTGTGTGTTTAGTATGGTGTCGCAGGCTCAAGAGTTCCAGCAGATTAAGGTAGGGGCTCTCTGATTTTCTGATTTTTTGATTCTTCTTCTTCCTTCCTCTTGCATATGCCTGTCTAGTTCCAGTGAATACAGGCCACTGCACCACGTACTTTATGCATTCAGGTAGATCGTTGCAGCCAGGAATTCACCTCTTTGGGCAGGCAGTTATGATGTGACTACACTCGCATTTCAGACTCTAGCAGCCCCCAACGAAATAGATTGTTTCTGGTGCGAAATTCTTTTATGGAAAGTTCGTCTCACATTCATTGCATTTTTCGTGAGGGGCGTGAGTTGGGGAAGGACATCAGATTAGTACATTTAATTAAGTTTGTAGCTTTGGGTTGTCCCGCTATGACAGTCTGCAGACTATTATTATTTTTGTTTTCTTTCTCGTCTTTTGAGATATTTGAAAATGCTATTTATAGTCATGGAGCTGTTAGTCGTACTCACTATCAAAATATTTGGAGACAGCTGTTGATAGCTGCTGGAAAAAAAAAAAATCAACATGCGATTTACATGCATGTTACACAGCGTGTGCGTGCCCTGTGCGTGCTTAGCTGCGGAATGTCCGCGGTAGCTGTTGTTCTGGTATTCAGATTTTACACAATACCGTGTTTTAACGTCGCCCGTTTGCTGGCTGGAAAAATCTGTCATGGATACACGGCTGCGGGATACACTTGGCCAAGGATTACGGGGAGCACAAGGCATTTATTTGGAAGCTCTTTATAATTTTACCCTTCGTTACAATTTCAAACTTAAAAGGTTCGAGAGGACGAGATTAAGGAGCTGGACCAACACCTGCAGGATAACTGTAGTCTGCCAGCTTCTGGCGGGGTTGAGAACGCACAAGGGAAGGTCAACGTCCTGCTCCAGACGTACATCTCCCGTGGCTTTGTGGACAGCTTCTCGCTGGTGTCCGACTTGGCCTACGTGGCTCAGGTACAAGAAGCATGCTTTGACAAAGTTTGACCGAATGAAGAATTGAGGTTAAAGATTATATCGCATCATTATGTATAGGTTTTTCGCCCCGATCATCTAGTTTTCGATAAGCACACCATCAGAGCAACCGGTGAACATTGGATCAAACGAGACAAAGTGAAAATGGAATTAGCTGTTGCAAACTGCCTCCCAACCAAAATGACCTATAGTATGAATGCAATCAAATTGTTAGTGGCCTCACCTTTCGACCCTAGCCAGTCAGCCTTGCGACCCTTTCTCAAAAGCTAAATGACAATGCAACACAACACATACAAGTATAAGTGATGTTTGAAGCTTTGCATGGTGTGAAAAATAAGCAACTATAATTAAATAATAAACTTGCGGGTCTCGACGCTTCGAACAGTATACTCTGTTCGTCTTCAGGAAGACGAACAGAAGACGAACAGAGTATACTGTTCGAAGCGTCGAGACCCCAACGGCTCTTTTCAGAGCCACCACTCCTTTCCAAAAGAGTTATTCATACATGGTTGTACCCGCAAGTTTACTATTGAGTTATAGTTCCTTACATACAAGTATAATGGTTGAACAGAAGCTGGTTATGATGTTTTAACGAAAACAACCAAAAAGGGGTTCATATAATGTATTTATGATTATCAAAATATATGCAGATATCTCACATGGTGTGTTTAAATAATGATTGACAAAAAAAACCGTTTGGTAGACAGTTTGAAATAAAAAGTGGTGGTCTCTTTTTCAAGATTTTGCTTCATCTATTTACAATTCAATTCGACGCATTTATTTCCAAACCCACAATAGACTGTTCCGACCTGTCAATCAAACTGTGCGCATTGACCAATTGGATCATGCCTTTTTGGTCATGTGACCTCGGTCAAACTCGGTCACACGCGCAGCGCAAACGTACACAAACTAAGGTGTGTAGGCGGGGCTTGTTGCCAAAGGCATAACGGTCTATAACTCAGACTGAATCAGAACAGTGACCAGCCCAATACAAGCGAAAACGTCTCTTCAGCAACTTCATTGAGAAAAAATTCAGCAGTTTTTCCCCAAAATCGAGAGTAATTGCAGTTGGTAGACAATTGAACATACAAAGTAAACTTTTTTTTCTCAGGATTTTGCCTCTTCTATACTCTTGAACATTTCTCTTCAGCAACTTCAATTAGAGAAAAACTAAACTTCCTCCAAACTTATTTATTTAGAATTCGGCTAGGATCATCCGTGCACTGTTTGAGATCACTCTACGCAAAGGATGGCCACTCATGGCTTACCACCTCCTCACGTTATCCAAGATGGTGGATCGTCGCCTCTGGTCGTTTGAGAACCCTCTGCGGCAGTTCCCTCAGCTATCCCAAGAGGTCCACCGCAAGCTGGAGAGTCGTCGCATGAATGTCGACAAGCTGAGAGAGATGAAGGCCTCTGAAATTGGTAAAAAAAAACTTCAGGGTCCAATTTCATAAGTGCTGCTAAGCAAAAATTAACAGGATACCAGTCAAAGATGGTGCATGCGATATGTAATTTGGTCGGTTACCTTATCCTGGTAAGCATAATCTTTTTTAGCTACTTAGCTACTTTTCGTGCTTACGCAGTTCCATGAAATTTGGCACGGAAACTCAGAAACATGGCTCAATTGCCGGCTCACTCTGACTTACCTCCATTCAGCTGAAACACAGTGACTGAACAATGGTGGAAGCCTCTCCATTACTCGTAATCCCCTTCTTGGAACAAAAGGACAAATGTCTATAATCGGGGATTACACAAGAAACCACCTCTCAATGGCCACAAAACCTTTTTTTTCGTCCTTGTGTGGGTGAATCGAAGCATTGCACAGCGTGTGCCTGATGTGCGCACGCTCCGCAGTTGAATGACCGGGCGACCTTTGCTCAGGTGGTCCAAAATCATAAAATGGCGTTGCCAACGATCTCCGTTTCCAGCCAGGGGAAACATTCGCGTGTACTGGCGTTGTCCGGTTTCAACTGGTTGAATATAAAGTAATAAACCACAAGGGAAACTGAGTGGGTGAATATCAATGTGGGGGTAAGCTCCACCAAAATGATAATAACTGCTTATATTTGAAACTGTTTTGGTGATATTTTGCGCAGGTCATTTACTCCAGCACGTCAGCATAGGTGACAAAGTCAAGCAGTGTGTCAACCAGCTGCCCTGCATCGAGCTGGATGCCACCATTCAGCCGATCACTCGTACCATCCTACGGGTCCGGCTGACCATCACACCGGCCTTCAGATGGAATGATAGAGTCCATGGAACAGCATCGGAATCCTGGTGGATCTGGGTAGAAGATCCTGACAACAATTACATCTACCACTCGGAATACTTCCTGCTTCATAAGAAACAGGTATAAAGTTCACTCCTTTCTGTTGGAATTTTGTGTACAGTCGCCAAGACCTGGGCCAAATGTCGTAGACCTGCTTAAGCACAATTAAACTATGCTTAGCAGAATAAGGTTACCAACCAAAATACCATTTCACACGTACAGTTTGTGGCTGGTATCCGGCTTATTTTTGCTTAGCAGAAGATTTCTAAGCAATATTTGCTGCCTAAGCAGCTCTATGAAATTGGGCCCTGGGCCTAATGTCATAGACCTGCTTAAGCAGAAATTATTGCTTAAAAATTGTCTGCTATGCAAAAAATGAGCAGGATACCAGTCACAGATGGTACATGTGAAATGCTGTTTTGGCTGGTAACCTTATTCTGGCAAGCATAGCTTTGTTGTGCATAGCTACTTTTTGTGTTTAAATCCCTGCAATTGATATTGATTTATCCCTTCTACATTGGTACTTGGCAGAGTCCATAAGCCAAAGATTACAGAGCGCCGAGGGCGCAAGATGGGGAACTCAGGCTGAAATGTGAAAATCCCACTGGACGCCATTTCAGCATGTAACTCTTTTAATACAACAATACATTAGCGCAAATCAGTGCAGACTATGACCATTGCTATCAATGGGAATCAAATCATTCACTTGCTGAAATGACCCCCATGCCTATTTCACGTTCTGCCTTTAGAATAGGGCTCCATTTCCCTATCTTGCGCCTTCGGCGCTCGATAATCATTGAAAATGCCAAGGAGCAACTATAGTCAAGTTTCTTGCTCACGGACACAAAGTGCTGGGACTTAGACTCAAACCTATAAACCTTTCTATTGTTGGCAAACAAACCGTGCTGGTTGGCATGGACGGCCAAATGTAGCAAAACGTTCAAGTCTTGTTGACAAGCATTATGACCAAATTCAACATTTTTGCAACTTTCTATTTAAAGAAAATGCATCCCATTAATGGCTTAAATAATGGCTTGTTTCCAATCAATTCGAAACATTTTTTGAATATTTGTGTAACATTTTTGCAAACTGTGATTGTCTGTTTTTGCTTTGCATTTGGTGGCTCCCCGTAGTTTCTCCATCTTGGTTGGCAAAAACTCGGGCTGTGATGTTGCAAAAGAAAGGTCTATATTGTGATGAGTCGGCCACCAGAACTTGAATTTGGTGTCCCAGGCCCCTTGGGCCACGGCTTGTTTCTTTTTCTTGTTACTCTCCCTCCTCTGGTTCTTGTCTTCAGGTATTATCCAGAGAAGCTCAGTCTCTAGTATTCACCATTCCCATCTTTGAGCCCTTGCCCACCCAGTACTACATCAAGGCTGTGTCTGATAGATGGCTTGGTTCCGAGACTATCTTTCCCATGTCCTTCCAGCATCTCATCTTACCTGAGAAGCATCCGCCTCATACGTGTGAGTGGGCAATACAATTATAGAGCGCCACCAAGAGTTTGCTCGGGAGATGTCTGTTCCAAAGAAGTCAGTCAATAGTAACAATAATGAAAAGGATACAGCAGAAACCCCCCCCCCCAATTTTTTAAAGGTTTTTTTTTGACTGGGATCAAAGAAATTGATGATTTGACATGTGCTGGCAATTTATACCATAGAACACTGTAGAAAGTCACCCGATGAACGATTGGATTTGGGCTCAATGAGGTGGCTTGAATTGTCAGAACGGAGTCTGCAAAGCAAATCATCAACATTCATTAATCACATTGTACACGGAAATGTTGAGTTTCATTCTGAGAAAAGCATAGAAAAGCTGAATACAATTGATATTTGTTTGGTTTTAACCATACACCGTTGTGTGATAAGCACTGTATACTGAGTGCTTTTCCAAGTCCTGCAGAAAAATAATCCTACTTGGGTGAGATTCGAACCAACGACCCCCACATGCTAGAGCAGATGTCTTAACTGAGTGTGCCCGGGTAGGGAGAGGCCAGTTTGCATCATGTAGTTAGCAATAGGTACCACAAATAACGTAGATATTATACACATATGGACTGGCAATGAGGGCAATAGTGCACGGCTATGCATCCCGAGGGCCTGTGAGTGACCAGGAGAGGGTCCTATTTCCCGAGGCCGAAAACCGAGGGAAATGGGACCCTCTCCTGGTCACTCACAGGCCCGAGGGGTGTATAGACGTGCACTATTGCCCGAATAATGCCAGTTCATATGTGTTTTATAACACACCTCAGTCCAAAATGTCATGTGAACAAAATATATTTTCAGGTCGCACGGTTTTACAACTGTAAACTGTTATGAGCATTGCAAACCTCTTGAGGGCGCTGTTTACCAGTCAATAGTTTTGGGGTTTTTGAAACTATTTCCTTTTTTGCGAACTATTTCCCCCAAATGAAGCGCGTGCGGTGCGTTGATGCGTGTCAAGTTCATGGTGGTGCAGATTTCATGCACTAGGCTATATTAGTTCACCCCACGTGACCGTGTTTCAGCCAATCAGCATAAAGAACCAGGGAGAGGTGTGTTATAAAAACAAATATAATTGATACTTATTACATATGCACACATAAGAAAAATCTTATGAGCTATGCTTTATTTTGAAACATGCAAAGTACAGAATATTTTTATCCACAGATGCAGATTTTTATTCATTGTTAAATGTTTTACTTTTTGTCTTCAGCTCTTCTCGATCTGATACCGTTACCGATCACGGCACTTGGCAGACCAGAATTTGAGGCCCTGTACAAATTCACTCACTTCAACCCCATCCAGGTAAACTATGGACTGTGGCAAATGTCATAAAGTCAGCAGTTTTCTGCTTCTGAAGCAGGCACTATCAGACGATTGCTCAGAGCGCGTAAATTGCGCAGCCCAGTTTGAATTGGTAGCCCCATGGAGGAAGACGGCAAATTTGGTTTGCACAAGTTTGAGAATCTCAAACGCACAATTTTGAAACTTGCGTGAGGCGCTCAACATGGATAGAAATTTAACGCAGACCTGAGCGAGGTGAACCGTCAGATTTGTTCACAACTTTTAAAGGTTTTGTGATATTTTAAAAAGAAAGGTTTTTTTGAATGAGAATGAAAGTGTGTCGCATTGCTTTTCAACAAGTTGTTTAAACACGGTGAGGCCTGGTTCTCGATAATTTTACCACGACTTCGTCTTTGTAAAATTATCGAGAAACAGGCCTCGCCATGTTTAAACCACTAGTTGAAAACCTCTTCACCACACTTTTAGTATTACACACTCCTTAACAATCTGCAAGGGCGTAGAGGGAGCATACGAAAACCAAAATTGTATTTTTGTTGATGTGAATATTTCTTTGTATGATGTATTACCATATCAACTTTGCTTTCAGACCCAGATATTTCACACGTTGTATCACACCAATCACAACGTTCTTCTTGGCGCACCCACGGGATCAGGAAAGACCATAGCTGCTGAGATAGCCATGTTCAGAGTCTTCAATGAGCAGCCAGGCATGAAGGTAAAGTCTGCTTGCAGTATGGATCACACAGCTAGGCTGTATCGTCCATTTCACGAGTCAGCTTACGCAAACTGTTACCCAAATGGTTCATGTAATAATAATACCGGAGTCTTATGTAGCACACGTATCTACCAGCAATTTGGTACTCAAGGCACTTAATATTGTCGTTTTTTATGACAGGGTTTTGAAGTTTTTGAATTATGAGACCAATTTATGTAGCACCTTATAAGGGTTTACAAGGTGCTGCGGTGTATTCAGCAGCCACTGCCAGAAACACCGGGGCAAACCCCTTCTCTTAGTGATAAGTGTCACTGGGTTCTTTTATGTGCATTACACAACACGAAGCAGTAATGGTCAAGTGTCTTGCTCAAGGACACAAGTGTCAAGACCGGAACTTGAACCCACACTCAGCTGATCAAAAACACCAGAGCTTGAGTCCAGTGTGCTTGACAGCTCGGCCACGACACGCCGTGTGTGATGTATGAAATGCCCAGAGACAGTTGTCATTCTAAACTTTTGTTTCCTTTTTTTTTTGCCCTGCACAGGTTGTGTATATTGCTCCACTGAAAGCTTTAGTCAGAGAGCGAATCGACGACTGGAAGGTCCGTCTGCAAGAAAAACTTGGCAAAAAGTAATTGTGATTATTCCGGTACTATATGTATCAAGCATGAAACTATTTGTTTTCTAATTTATTATTCAGCAAAAGAATCTTAAAGAGTGTGCATAACACTGGTAAGATGGAAAATAATAACGCTGAAAGATTTGCGCCAAACTGAAATGGTATAGACTAATCCGAGCAGCTCGTTCATAGGCGTTTACACCACCGCAGCTACGGTCATCGCACCGCACGTCAATGCACGTGCACTGTGAATTCTCCATGGTGATTGGGACATATGCCCGCTGATGCGCTATTGTCGTGTCGCAGCAGACATAGCTGTAGTGGTGTAAAACAACACTATAAACGAGCGCTGCTCGGATTAGTGTTTAACCCTTACCCCCTAAGCATTTTTACTAGGAGACCTCCTCAACCCATCATACTCCAACAGTACACATATGGGGACAGTACACAACCCATCATACTCCCATAGTACACATATGGGGACAGTACACAACCCATCATACTCCCACAGTACACATATGGGGACAGTACACAACCCATCATACTCCCACAGTACACAAATGGGGACAGTACACAACCCATCATACTCCAACAGGTCTTGTGCTGTTTGATTTTGGCTGACTGGGTATGTTATGACATGGGTATAGCTTGATTATTTGAGAAGTACAGTACCAAGCCCATCAATATCCAACAATACAGTTTGCATATCATAGTACTTTCCACACTCAGCCAAAGTCCAACAGTAGTTCCATGAACCATTGGTACTCAACCAGCCATAGTCCAACAGCAGAGACAAGATTCACAGAACTCAACCATCCAAAGTCCAACAATACCCCCTGTTGGGTTTTTGACTGAGCTGGGGTGGTTAAGGTGGACAACTTAACCTTGACATTTTTTTGTCTGAAATGCTATAGTTTTTGAGAAATGAGTAAAAACATTTAGTTTTGATCTCGTGTGTCTAAATTCCGATGCTTCAAAACAGTGAAAACGTATAATGGGGTTTTTCACTAGCAAAAAAAAAAACAGATTTCATCAATTAAATCCCGAATATTTGAAATTTGCAGAAAAAAAAATCAATGGTGTCAAACAGAAGTTGCGGTACAAACATTGTGTCGGTTGGTTGAGGGATTGGAAATACACATCGCACGGCATCTAGGAAAGACCAATATTGACAAACAAGAGCAATGTTACTCCATTCTTCTTCATCAAATAAAATGCAATTGAAACTGAACTGAGCCTTGAAAGTCACTAAGCAATTCAACCTCGATATGAAGATGAAACCAGAACAGTGACATCATGATGACATCATCAGGAGTCAAGTTACAAGAAATCAAAGTTTAATGATGACATCAGGAGTCAAATTACAATAAATCAAAGTTTAATATTTAAAAAATCTTAACTCTTGAACAAGGCAATAGAGTTTTACAATGTATACATCATCAGAAAGGTCTTGAAACACTGAACAAATGCTGCACAAACATGACTCAAATTTGACCTTGACTTCCGATTCAAACCAGAAATTGAATTGAAAAGTCATAATTTCAGCTCTTTAGTCAACATGGAAGTTAGTTTGGGCATCTTGTGTTTTTTATGAAAGTTCATTTTGTTATTTATGGATGTGAAATTTTGTTGTGAATTTGGCTTTTTGGCAGCCTTGTGAAATAGAAGAGAAATCAGAAGTAGTAATACTACTTATGTCTTGTCTGCACCGCACAGTGTCATAGAATTGACGGGAGACGTGATGCCAGACATCAGAGCCATTGGTAATGCAGATGTGATTGTCACCACACCGGAAAAGTGGGACGGAGTAAGTCGGAGCTGGCAGACGCGGAAGTACGTCAAGGCGGTGTCGTTGCTCGTGATTGACGAGATTCATTTGTTAGGTAAGTGCACCTTCACCATCAAAAAGTGAATCCAATGCCTATCCAGTTGGTGAGTCAGGATTTATTGGTCACGTTTTTACAAAGTTTATTTATTTTATTGGGCAAAGTTTTCACTACTTACTTGCAGTGGCTCCCATGCCTAATGAACTGAGCAAGGTGGTAAAAATTCAAAGTGATGACTGAAGTAACATTTACAAACTGACCGGGGGCGTGTTTTGACAACCCTGACCAGAAACAAGTTCCTGACAGAAAAAAAATCATTAACCAACGCAACTTCCCACAGATACGCCAAAACGGGTTGATAACCTGAAACAGCTCTTGACGTGCTTGACGTACATCTCTTACAAGTTAATGTTCTCAAAGCATACTGCCCTTATTTTATTACCGAGTAATGGAACTTTGTCTTCATACACATTTTTGGATTGGTATGCTTCAAGGTTTTTCATCTTTAAAAGAGTTCTGTCAACATTTATCCTAAGTTTGTCCAATCCGCCATCTTGAAAACAAGCCCAAGCGAATCAATGCCTCGGTTTCGGTTTGGTCGGAGCAGCTGCGCCACATCAGTAGTTAATTTCCAGTTGTGAAGAATGTTTTAATAGACTTTAAATCACGTTTTATTTTAACTCCTCGAACAAGGTTAAGGAGAGCCAGCGCCATAACTAGGGTAAAATTTAAGGGGGGCACCATTTTTCCTAGGGGGGCACTTTTGGCCAATTAAAACTGCAGTTTTTGTTTGTACTTTTCCTAAGCAAGCCGCTTTACAGCGTTTTCTGACGTGTTGAGTTAAAATAAAATAAAATAAAATACATTCTGCGTGTAAATAATTAAAAATAGTTCCGGGGAGGGGGGGGTGGGGAGGGGGTGGGCACGGACGTCAGTTTGGGGGCACGTGCCACTGAGGAGAGCTGAGAAAAGTGATTGCATTCACTCTCCTTGAAAATGAAGGTTTCAAAAGGCTTGCCCTATGCCAGCCACTTGAATTAGCAACGCTGTCTGTGGTCTGACATGTCTGAGGGGTTCAACATTGAGCATTGACTTGTGAACAAAGAAGTCATGGTACCAGACAATCAGATTTAAACTCACCAGTGGCACAATTTAATAAAAAAATTCTGGATTTTAAATTCAATGATTATAAATGATTATAAATTCAATTGTTTTGGTTACTCGGTGCTAATAATACATGATTCAACCTTGTGTCTAGCAACCAGGCACACTGGTTTTTTTTGTAGCAATCAACACTTTTGCTCCTGCATATATGAGGTATGGGTTCGAATCCCACCCGAGTAACCTCAAGGGATATTTATGTGAATCGTTATATTCTACTTTTAACACTTCCCAACCATATTTATTTCATAACAAACTCTTTTTATAGCCCAAAAGCGCCCAATCCAAAGGCAGCTTGCCCCTTCTCGATGAAGGAAAAATTTGCAGAAATTTCAAAAATCTAATACAAAGTGTGCACTGTATGATTATGAGATAAAATGTTCATTTTTGAAAAGCTGAAAATTCATTTTTTTTTAAAGCTGAATTTTGGTTTGCCTCACAGCAAATACTTTACATACACGTCTGAAATAAAAATGTTTTAATCCCAACATTCTCAGCACCGAAGTGGGTTACATTAAGTCAGCTTGAAGAAGGTGATTATTGTGCAAAAATAGCAAGTTTAAAAGTACGCAAACATGTCTCGCTAACATTTTCACAGATGCGTATACGTGAGATCCGAGGCTGCTTTTTTTTGTTTGGTACAGACCTTTTTGAATTAATTGTAAGTAGTCAAAACTATAACTTACTTTATGGACATTACATATGTATTGCCTTTTTTTGGGGGGGGGGGATAGAGACATTAACTTGTTTAATTTTGAAAGGCATTATACAAAAACATGTGATAAGATTTTATAAAAATATTTTAGTTTTTCAGGCTGAAAATGGTAAAAAGACATATCTTGTTAATTAAAGAGTGCTTGAATTTGTAAGAATTTAAACAGCCAATATTATCACAGAGCAGTTTACAATAACAATAATTATGTTGATGCATTGAGAGTGCATATGTAATTTGTAATGAAGTCAATGCTACAGTTGACTTCAATGCACATTGCTATGCAACCCCTTACGCACACAATCCTTTGTGTACACTGTGTGGACATTCCTTTGTCATCATGCAGTTAAGAACAAGAAATCTTTAAAACCACCGCCATTTCTGTTAGAGAGTGTTTTGAGAGCTGGTTTTCGGACACCCAATCAGCCAATCCCTTTAATATACATGTACATGGAATACTCGGTTTTGAGCTATTCAACATGTTCAATGCTGTACAAACAAATCTTCCCTTTTTTTGAGTAAAACGAGAATATCTTATTGGTGAAAACACTGTGTGGATGTGTGTAAGTCCACACAGTGTTTCAAGTTCCTACACAGTGTGGACATCTTTTGTCATCAGGTCCACACTTCGTATGTAGCTCTTAAACACCCTAACATATTGCAGTTACGGGGTTCTCATCCTTTTTTTTCTGTTTTTCTGGAAAAAACTTGTAGGGTTAGTGTAAGGAGTTTTACCTCAAGTTCATTATTCCCAAAATAATTATATTTTATAGCACTATAATTGTATATCAACAGGTGGCCCATTATACTCTGTCGTTTCAAGGCCCATTGTTCGGACTTAGTGGTTTTTTTTTGGCGTTGTCTACTTTGGTTTTGTGCACAAAAGCGCAGCAAGGACGCCCTCGCTCTGTCAAAACACCCAGATCCCTTTTGTTAAAGTCCTCAGTTTCAACGGGTAGTCACCCCCTCTAAATATCTACCTACCAGGAAAACCTGTAGGCCCCCTATATGAACAATAAATTGGTGACGTTTTTTCAACGGGTAGACACCCCTCACCATATACGGAAGTGATGTGGTCCTGCCATTGTTATTCTACTGTTCCCTTTTCTGAAAAATTGCTCTGTGGGCTTTAACTAGAACAAAGGGAAACTTTGTTGGGTAACAAAAGGACAAAGGTCTATAATTAGGGATTACACAAAAATCGCCTCTGAATGGCCACAAAATGCGAGTAAAATCACTACCTTTGTTTCGTCCTTGTATGGGTTAAAACGAAGCGTTAGACGGCGTGTGGATGGTCTGTGAACGCTCCGTAGTTGAATGACCTGACGACCTTCGCTCTGTTGGTCCCAAATTACATAATGGCGTCGCAAGACGACCTCCGTTTCCAGGCAGGGGAAACATTTGCGTGTATTCACGTCATCCGGTTTCAACTTGTTAATGTCCCATTCTAAAAACAAAGCAGTTATGGTCAAGTATCACGCTCAAGGACACATGTGCAGCAACCGGGATTCTGCAGACAACACCCGAACTTGAGTCCGGTGATCTCGACAGCTCGGCCACTACACTCCATGATTATTTTCAACACCATGCAAAGCTCCAAACATCACTTACATGTATGTATTTGCCCCGTTGGTAGATCTGTTGGTCTGGCATTGAACAAACTGTCTGCAAAGCCTGTAGTATAATAACACAAGGCTATTGGCAGCTTGACGAAACTCTGTGTTTCTCAGATAATATATAATCACGTTGGCACAACTGTTTGTCAATACCGGAAAGACAAACAGAAAAAAAGTAGCATT